>FR997805.1:17264055-18480563 GCA_905475355.2 Clostera curtula | reverse complement strand
CCTAACCTAACCTAACCTAACCTAACCTAACCTAACCTAACCTAACCTAACCTAACCTAACCTAACCTAACCTAACCTAACCTAACCTTTTTTTTTTTTTTTTTTTTGGTTTCGCTGGGGAAATGCTTTATGCATACCACCGCACCCCGGGGGAAAGGTCGGTGATTATGTGGGACTCCGACAAGGGTCGTCTACCCAAGCGTCGTTTACCCACTAAAACCCCAGCGGCATACCCTCACACGACGCGCTTGGGGCGCCACAAGTTCGCGTAAACGCATTCTACTGTGACGCCCCGGCGTGGTGCCCGCAACGCGGGCAAGCGACTATCAGAGAGGGCGTCCCGGTATACTGGGACGCCCTCAGTCATCGAGGCTTTCGTCGGTGGTGGCTCCCCCCGAACCACCACCGGCCTCCTAGGCGAGGGCAGAAGGGGCCCGCATCGTCACGGACCCCCCTCCACCCCCGCCTCCGTCCGCGGCGCGGGTCACCCGGAGCTCCCTCCCTTGTGACCCGCCCCGCTGCCCCCTTCTGCGACATCGGCCCCGCAGAAGGAGGCCCGTCAGCCCTCGGGCCGGCGCCAACCAGAGGACACCGGCGCACCGCAGCCGTCCAGGGCCCGCAGGGAAACCCTTAGGACAGGGTCCACCGTCTACCCAGCGTGCAACGTGCAGGAGACACTGGGGACAGGGTCCCCATCCACCCAAGTCCCCGCAGCCCCAATCTACCGCAGCGCACCGGCGATCCGTCCCGCAGCCCCCTTCTGCGGCATACGGCCCCGCAGAGGAGGTGCGTCAGCCCTCGGCCGGCGCCAACCCGAGGACGTTGAGTGAGGACTCGGTTTGACGGCCAACTAAGTTGAGCGCCAACCCGAGGACCTCATGGTGCGCCGCAGCGGTTTACGACTCCCAAGGCAGCTCTGAGGACAGAGGAGTCCCCGGAGCCGCAACCCGCCACGACGCTGGGGTGCCGCTCTTCGTCTCACCTCTCCCCGTGGGCCCGCCCGGCATGGGAGGCCCTGGCCGGTATGGCCCCACGGATCATTGAGGCACTCAAGCCCCCTCACCACAGCAAGGTGGCAGCACAGTCGAGGGGGAACCTAACCTAACCTAACCTAACCTAACCTAACCTAACCTAACCTAACCTAACCTAACCTAACCTAACCTAACCTAACCTAACCTAACCTAACCTAACCTAACCTAACCTAACCTAACCTAACCTAACCTAACCTAACCTAACCTAACCTAACCTTTTTTTTTTTTTTTTTTGTTGCCCGGGTAAAATCCTTTATGGACCCCCCGCCAGCCTGGGGATGGCCGGTGGGGGAGTGTGGGAGTCTCCTCCGCCCTTTGTAAAGAAGAGACGGAGGCATACCCACTAAACATCCCGGGGTGTACCGTCCCGCGCTTGCTGCCCCGTGGGTCCTGACTGTGTCTCCACGGGGACAGTTTGCGCTGGGGGAACAGTCAATGATTGACCGTTCGACCCCATTTCAACTCAAGCTCCTTGGGAGCATCCTTCTCAGGAGCGTCTTTGCTCCTCAGCGCCATGCCCGGTACACGTGGCATGGCGCTGACCGTCCCGGGGTCTCCACTCCAATGGGCGAGGGATTTCCCCTAATCCCTCACCCGGAGACCTCAGTTAGGGCGGCATGTTGCGGACGTGCGCTAAGCGACGTCGGCCCGTGCGTGCCCGGCGGAGCGGGTGTGCATCGGGCGCCCTCTCTCTCTCTCTTTCGGCCATTTCTTTGGCCTTTATGACCGACTCAGAGAAGTCGGCCACGGCCTTCCATGCGCTCTCGCTCCCGACCATCTTCGCTACCAGGGTCGGGAGCGAGAGGTCCGTCCCTACTGCGGCGATTAAAGTCGCACGCTCGACTGTCCATGCCGCACACACTTGTAGGGTGTGGCGGCTATCATCTACCGAGGCGGCACAGTGGTGGCAGTTGGGGTTCGGCTCCCTTCCTGCCACCAGGTGCAGGTACCTCCCGAAACACCCATGGTTCGAGAGGACCTGCGTCAGCTGGTACGACAAGACTCCGTGCCGCCTGGTGACCCACTCCTCAAAGATAGGCCTTAGGGCCTCTATCACGGCCTTACCTGCGGATGGCCCCCGCAGCGCCTCACTCCAATCCCGCATGAGCGCTTGCTGTTCGTGCGCCCGCCAGCTCGCGACTGTATCCACCATGGGAGACTCACCCCTCGCGCGGGCCTCGGAGACACGGGCATAAACCGCGGCGAGAACTCGGGCATCCATCTCCCATGGCGGTGTGCCGGCCAGAGCGCACGCCGCCTCGAATGAGACGCTGCGGTAGCCACGCACCAATCTTATGGCCATTACCCTTTGGGGTTGCCTTAATAATGCCCTGGTATGGGCATTTAGTCTGCCAGCCCAGACGGGCGCTCCGTATAGGGCCATCGAGCGTATGACCGTAGCGTACAGACGTCTGCACGCCACGTTCGGCCCCCCAACGTTGTTTAAGAGACTACTCAGAGCGCCCGCCGTCGCCATTAATTTAGGCTTCAGCCTGAGGAAATGCTCCTCGAAAGATAGGCGTGAGTCGAGAACAAGACCTAGGTACTTCATTGTCGACTTCACGCCTATCTCTACTCCACTCACAATTATGCTGGAGTTGGGCGGTGGCCTTCTCCTCGGCCCATGAAAATACATGGCCTCGGATTTGGCGAGTGCGACTTCCAACCCCAGCAGTCTTATACGTCTGACGACGTGGGCCACACCAGCTGTTGCCCGTATAGCTGCATCCCGGAAGTCACTGCCACGTGCCGTGACAAGAGTGTCATCGGCGTAGCACGTGACAGTGACGCCTCTCAAAAGTTGGCCACGGAGGGCCCAATCGAACCCGATGTTCCACAAGAGTGGGCCCAGTACCGACCCCTGTGGAACACCGCGTGATATCTCCCTGCTTGTCCAGCCATTTTGGGTCGGATATTTGATCATGCGACCCGATAAATACGCCCTGATGAGGCCCTGGAGATAAGATGGAAAACGATGATGTTTCAGGGCCTCCAATATACAGGGCCAGGGAAGAGTGTTAAAGGCGTTGGCGATGTCGAGTGACACCGCCAGCACCACCTGGCCCTGTGATGACGCTTCCTCGGCCATCCCCACAACTCGTTGGATAGCGTCAATTGTCGATTTACCTCTCCGAAAGCCAAATTGTACCTCGGAGAGGTCCGGCCCTTGTGACTCCATGTGCTGGACGAGACGAGCAGCTATGATTCGCTCGAAGAGTTTGCCCATCTCGTCCAGCAGCACGATCGGCCTATACCCAGATGGGGATTCTGCCGGTCTTCCCGGTTTTATCAGGAGGACTAGTTTCCCCACTTTCCAGTCTTCGGGGAAATAGCCCTCCCTTAGACACCTACTTAGCATGGCGCGCGCCCTGTCGCCAAGGGTGTTGAGCGCGACAGCCAGCGCTCGGCCATGAACCCCGTCCAGTCCGGGTGCCTTATTGCCCGTTCGAGCACGTTCCAATGCCGTCCCAAATTCGCCCTCCGTGATAGGCGGAGCGTCCTCTTCCTCTAAATCTTCTTGTGGCGCCATTCTCGGCGGTTGTATGTTCTCCGCCGCCGGGAACAATGCGTCCACAACATCCTCAACCTGCCGAGGCTCCATGGTCGCAGTGAGGGGTGGTGCCCAGGGCGTAAGTTTGTGCCGTACTAACTTGTACGGCCTGCCCCATGGATCTTCATTAAGGGACTCGATCCACCCCTCATGCGCCGCCTCTTTTGCCCGACTGATGCTCGTCGATAGGGCACTCGACATCTCCCGGTATGCGGCGTACGCCGCATCCTCCTCCTCTGGGTTACGGCGTCGCCTACGTCGTATCCTTTGGAACCTGCGCCTGGCCGCGAGGCACCGGGCATTCGCCTGGGCCACCTCGTCGTTCCACCAATACACACTACGACGAGGCGCACCCGGACGCTGCCTCGGCATGGAGGCATCGCAGACTCTAGACAGTGCACCCCGCAGCCAGTTCGCCTCTTGTGTCACTTCCGGTGATGGGGTCGGGTGGACCCACGTTTCCAGCTCAGCCTGAATTTCGGCTGCATCGATCCTCAGTTTTTTGAGTGTCCAACGGGGAGGATCCCCGGGGGCAGCTCGTCCGACTTGTATATTGGGCAGGAAGGCGGAGACATCATATCGGATGTAGCGATGATCCGATAGAGTCTCAGCGCCTTCCTCTACCCTCCATCCGGAAACGCGGGACCCAAGGTCGGGAGTCGAGAACGTCACATCGACGACTGACCCTCCCTCTCGTCTTACGCACGTGTGTGCACGACCTCTGTTGAGGACAACCAAGCCCTGCAAGGCGACCCACTCCTCCAGGACATCGCCCCGCGAACCTAACCTAACCTAACCTAACCTAACCTAACCTAACCTAACCTAACCTAACCTAACCTAACCTAACCTAACCTAACCTAACCTAACCTTTTTTTTTTTTTTTTTTTTTTTTTTTTTTTTTGCCCGGGTAAAATCCTTTATGGACCCCCCGCCAGCCGGGGATGGCCGGTGGGGGAGTGTGGGAGTCTCCTCCGCCCTTTGTAAAGAAGAGACGGAGGCATACCCACTAAACATCCCGGGGTGTACCGTCTCGCACTGACTGACCCATGGGCCCAGACTGTTACGCCATGGGGACAGTGTGTGCTTGGGGAATGGTCAGAACCATTCGACCCAATTCATTCATTTGCTCCTTGTGGAGCATCCTCCTCTGGAGCTCTCAGCTCCGTGGTGACAAGTCCGGCACACGTGACATGTCACCATCCACCCCGGGGTCTCCTCTCCCGTGGGCGAGGGATTTCCCCTAATCCCTCACCCGGAGACCCCGATCAGGGCGGTATGTTGCGGTCATGAGCCAACCTTCTACGCCTTGTGCGTGCTCGACGCATCGGGTGCGCGTCAGGGGCTCTTTCTCGCTCGCGCTCATGCTCCTCTTTGGCGCGCATCACCTTGCTCGTGAATGCGGCCACTGCCTTCCATGCTCTCTCGCTTCCGACCATCTTCGCAACCAGGGTCGGAAGCGAGAGGTCAGGCCCCACTTCTGCGACTAATAGAGCGCGATCGTCGCTCCACGCCGTACACTCCGACATGGTGTGGTGGCTATCATCTTCCAAGGCGGCACAGTGGTGGCAGTTTGGAGTCGGTTCTCTCCCTGCCACCAGGTGCAGGTGCCTCCCGAAGCAGCCATGCCTCGAGAGGACCTGCGTAAGATGATAGTCTAAGATGCCGTGCCGCCTGGAGATCCACTCTTCCAATAAGGGTCTAATAGCCCTGATCGTCCTTTCCCCTGCAGAAGGCTCCTGCAGCGTCTCGTTCCATTCCAACACTAGCCCTTCACGCTCTTGTGTTCGCCAACCCTGAATCGTGTCCACCATGGGTGTTTCGCCCCTGGCCCGAGCCTCAGCGACACGGTCATACACCGCTGCGAGCACCCGGGCCTCTAGCTCCCATGGTGGTGTGCCGGCTAACACGCACGCCGCCTCGAACGAGACGCTGCAGTAGCCACGCACTATCCGTAACGCCATGAGCCTTTGTGGGCGCCTTAAAAGCGCCTTAGTCCCCCTCTTAATCCTGTTCGCCCAGACGGGCGCCCCGTAGAGGGCCATCGAACGGATTACCGTGGCATACAGGCGTCTGCATGCCACGTTCGGTCCTCCCACGTTCTTGAGTAGGCCACTCAGGGCGCCCGCTGTCGCCATTAGCCTCGGCGTCAACTGAACGAAATGTTCTTCGAAGGATAGGCGTGAGTCTAGTACGAGGCCAAGATATTTCATTGACGACTTCACGCCTATCGTCTCGCCGCTCACTGTGATGTTGGCGTTGAGCGGCGGTTTCTTCCTCGGCCCATGGAAAAACATGGCCTCCGATTTGGTCAGAGCGACCTCGAGTCCCAGCATGCGTATGCGTCTAACCACATGGGCCACTCCTGCCGTGGCCCGTAGGGCCGCATCCCGGAAGTCGCTGCCACGCGCTGTGACGAGAGTATCATCGGCGTAGCACGTGACAGCGACGCCCCTTATGAGTTGGCCTCGGAGGGCCCAGTCAAACCCGATGTTCCACAAGAGTGGGCCCAACACCGACCCCTGTGGAACACCGCGAAACCTAACCTAACCTAACCTAACCTAACCTAACCTAACCTAACCTAACCTAACCTAACCTAACCTAACCTAACCTAACCTAACCTAACCTAACCTTTTTTTTTTTTTTTTTTTTTTTTTTTTTTTTTTTTTATCGTGGGGGAAACCTTTTATAGGTCCCCAGCCGTTGGGACGGGGCTGGGGTATGTGGGAGTCCCCGGCCGCGTGAAGATGGTGAGTTGCGACCGGTATACCCACTAAAACCTACCACGAAATGTCTCCTCAAGCTTGCTGCCGTACGGGTACTTAATGCTTTCCATTTTGGCAGAGCTTTGGCAGGGGAGCTTGGCTCTACCCTTAGATGTTGTTATGCGCGATATGGCGCTTTTCCTCTTTGAGACTTCGTTCAGAGGGGGCAAGGGTGTCCCAACCTTGCCCCAGTCTCGTTGTATGCCCTGGAGTGTTTTGGGTCACAGATCTTCTTGGCTCCTATGAGCTTGATCCCACATCCTGTTTCGGTGCAGAAACCGATTGGTGCGGAGACCGTTATTCTCTGGAACGTTTTCTCCTATGAGCGGGGGTGTTCCTTATGCCCCGCTCGGAGGCTGCCGTTATGGAGGCAGATTGCGCAGGTGTGCCAACCGTCTGCGGCCGACACGGACTCTGCGTTGTTGATGGGCGTCAGGAGCCCTTTCCCTTATCCTCTCCGCGTCCTCTTTCTTGGACATTACGCTTTCTGCGAATGTCTCCATTGCAGTCCACGCTCTCTTGCTCCGTGTTATTGCCGCCACCACAGAAGGCAGCGACAGGTCAGTCCCTATTTGGGCAACTAGTGTTGCTCTTTCAGCATCCCAGGCCGGACACTCCCTCAGAGTGTGTTCGGCCGTGTCCTCCACGGCGGCACAGTGGTGGCAGTTCGGCTGGGGCTCTCGCCCCGCCACCTTATGCAGGTACCTCCCGAAGCATCCATGCCCCGAGAGGACCTGCGTTAGGTGATAGGAGGGTGTACCATGCCGCCGTGTGACCCAGTACTCGAGGACTGGTCGAACAGCCGCAATTGTGTTGTGACCAGCGCTCGGCTCCTCTATCGTCTCCACCCAGTCAATGAGGAGCGTGCTCCTCTCCTCCGTACGCCAGCTTTGGACAGTATCCACCATGGGGGAATCGCCGTTGGCGCGGGCCTCAGCTACGCGGATGTATAAGGCGGTGAGGACCCGCACTTCCAGCTCCCATGGTGGAGTGCCGGCGAGGACGCACGCTGCCTCAAAGGAGACGGTGCGGTAGCCTCTGATGATCCTTGTCGCCATTAGTCTTTGTGGACGACGAAGGATCGATCTGTTCTTCGGGCATAGTGCGTCAGCCCAGATGGGCGCCCCGTACAGCGCCATGGACCGTATTACGGTCGCGTACAGTCTCCGGCAGGCGTCGTTTGGACCACCTGCATTCCTTAGGAGGCTACTGAGAGCCCCGGCTGCTCTCATCAATTTAGGCACCAGCCGCGTGAAGTGCTCAGTGAAGGTGAGGCGGGAGTCCAGCGTGATGCCTAGGTACCGCATCGCCGAACCGATTTCAATCCTCGCCCCACCCACAGTTAAATGTGCGTCGGCTGGTGGCCTATTCCGAGACCCATGAAAGCAAAGGGCCTCCGTCTTCTCAAGGGCCACTTTCAACCCCAACATTTGTATTCTGTGGACCATGTGGGCCACCGCTGCAGTGGCCTTGATTTTCGCCGCGGTGAAGTCACTGCCACGCGCTGTAATGAGTGTGTCGTCCGCATAACACGTGACAGTGACCCCCCTTATCATTTCTCCTCTCAATGCCCAATCAAATCCGATGTTCCACAGGAGTGGGCCCAGCACCGACCCCTGTGGAACACCGCGCGTGATGTCCTTTGTGATCCACCCGTCCTTGGTGGGGAATCGTATCTTTCTCTCACTTAAGTACGAACCAATGAGCTCCCTTAGATAGTGTGGGAACCCATGGTATCGTAGTGCTTCAAGTATGACCGCCCAGGGGAGTGTGTTGAACGCGTTGGCAATGTCCAGTGACACTGCCAACATCACTTCACCCTGGGCGATAGCTTCCTCGGCCATGTGTTTCACCCTCCCGATCGCATCTATCGTTGACCGAGCTCGGCGGAACCCGAATTGCACCTCGCACAGGTTCGGCCCGATCGTCTCCATGTGCTGGACGAGTCGGTTGGCCAGAATCCTCTCAAAGAGTTTACCGACCTCGTCCAGCAGAACAATTGGGCGGTAGGCCGATGGAGACTCGGGCGGTTTGCCTTCCTTGAGTAAGAGAACTAATTTCCCGATCTTCCAATTAGCGGGGAAATGTCCCTGTGCGAGGCACGCATTCATCAACGCCCTAATACGATAGCCCATGATATCGTATAGGGCAACGAGCACTTGACCTGATACGCCGTCGAGGCCAGGGGCTCTACGCTTGTCTCGGGTTTTCTGGAGTGCCACATTAAACTCTTCGTCCGTGAGAGCTGGCACTGGAGTTCTCTCCGAGATTTCCGTGGGCGCCATTAATGGAAAGATCCTCTGCTCCGCTGGAGGAAACAGTCCGGCAATTATAGAGTCCAGTTGGGCGGGCTCTAGGGTCGTGGTCAACGGCAGTGTCCACGGCCTCAAATTCTGCCGGACCTGTTTGTATGGCTGCCCCCACGGATCCCTGTTCAGGGTATCTAGCCATTCTTCAAAGGCCCTGGCTTTGGACCTAGTTATAGCCGCAGAGAACTCCTCGATGGTCTGCCTATAGACGGCGTATAGGCGCGCCTCCTCAACCTCATCTCTACGCCAGCGGCGACGTTGGCGCAAGTAAGCCCTACGTTCTGCGACGCACTGGCGGCGGAGTTGGGCGACCTCATCGCACCACCAGTACGCCCAGCGTCGTGGCTTTCCATTTCGCAGCCTCGGCATTGCGGCGTCGCAGATGCGTTTGAATGCAGTCTGGAGCCACTCCGCCTCGGCTGCGGCACTCTCTACTGGTGCGTCGTCTGTTGGCCAGGTTACTACCAGGGCCGCCTCACGCAGACGGTCCACTCTGAGGTTCTTCTGTGACCAGCGCGGGGGATCGCCCCGAGCAGGTCTTGGGAGCTCGTTGGGGGTCAGATAGGCGGAGATCTCGTATCGGACGTATCTATGGTCCGATAGAGTCTCCGTGTCCTCTAGTACCCTCCAATTTTGCACACGGTCGGCCAGTGCGGAGCTGGCAAACGTCACATCGACTATCGATCCCCCATCGCGCCGGACACAGGTGTGGACAGAACCACGGTTTAGTACTACCAGTCCTACGGAGGTCAACCAATCCTCCAGATCTTCCCCTCGCGCGTCAGTTGCGGGGCACCCCCACGCAGTGGACTTTGCGTTGAGGTCCCCCGCAACTATTATGTGCTGCGGTCGTCGCCTGGCAATGAGTGTGCCCAACTCCCGGAGATGTGCGCTGAAGTCAACCAGGGGCCGATTCGGGGAGAAATAGCTACCGATGACGAGGACATCCCGAACATCGGCAGCAACCCAACCTTGGCCTTTTGCCACGTTACGTAGTGGCGGAGCCCCTAACGAGAGACGATTATGCAGCGCCACATCGCCGCGCAGGTCTACCGCCCAACAGTTGTTGTTAGGAGGAACCCTGTAGGGTTCCGTGATCACCGCAATATGAATTTCCAGCTGTGCCAAGCTCTGCATGAGCAGGTTTTGTGCATTGGCACAGTGGTTTAGATTGCACTGCAGTATTCGGTTGTACCCCATTACCGAATCTGCATGGGTTCCTCCTCGTCCAGACCCCTTGCACCGGAGGGTCCGGGAATGGCGGGCTGCTGCACTGCGACGCTAGCCTGCTCTTTCGCTCTTGCCTTTTTAGGGGCGACGCAAGTTTTGCGTCCTGGGACGTGGTCGGCCTTTCTGCCCGCCGCCGCACACACGGTGCAATGCGGCCTGGCGTGGCAGGTATTGGCTTTGTGTCCCGTTTGACCGCAGCGGTAGCACTCTTCGCTGCGGTCGATCTCGGTGTGGCAACACGCCCGAGCGTGTCCACTCTCCAGGCACTTGAAGCACCGGAGAGGGCGCTCGGGGAGGACCTCTACTCGTGCAGTAGACCACCCGATCATAAACCTTTTCGTGGCCGCGACCTTTTTAGCTACGATCAGGGGGCAGCGCACCCACGCAGTCCCCGGTCTTCTAGGTACGTCTCTGCGTACTTGTCCGCATGTGACCGCAGAGACGTCACACTCCCCTACCTCGGCTATGGCAGAGGCCACCTCCTCGGAGGTGACCGAGGCCTCTAGACCTGTGACCCGGAGCTCGGCTGTGCGCACTGGTCTCGTCACTTTTATTAGTGAGGGATCCACAATGCCCCTCAACTTCTCGGCAAATGTGTCCGCTTTTTGGGCGCTGTCCGCCCCTGGGAACACCATTATTGGTGCGCCAGTAGCGCCATATCGGAACCTCACATCTGCAATCCCCAGTTCTTTAACACTGAGGTGCTTTTTCGCCTCTGTTAGCACCTCTTCGTATGTGGTACCTTTTTCTGCGGCCTCAGGCTGCAGTGTGAGCACCACTGCCTCGGTTTTCGGTACTCGTAGTTTTTGAGGCCTAGGCTTTTGGGATTTTTGAGGTTTGTTGTCCCTCTTTGTCCCCCGTCCACTTGATTGGGCCCTGCTCGTCTTCGCTGCCTTCCTGGATCTAACGCGTATCCAGCCTTCCGGGTCATTGGCGGGGGCGGAGGACACGATGTCGTGTTCCGCATCCGGGACTCGTCTGGCAGCCATGTTTTGCCTTTTAGGCTTCTTTCTCTTTCCCTTCTTTTGGCTCGCAGGAACTTGCTGAGCCACAACTGGGGACGCAACGCTCGGCGTCACGGTCTCTCTCGAGGGTGCCATTTCCACCACTGAGGGAATGGGCACCGTGTTCTGCTTTATCGGTGCGACAGTTTTGGCATTGGCCGCTGTCGCACGGGCATACGTCGTCGGCTTATTGGCACTTGGTGGTGCCGCTGCCGTCCTGGGCACGGGTACTTCGGTGGAAGTAGCCTGCCTCAGCTCTTCTTGGGCGCGCCGCCGATCTGCTGCAAGCGGGGGGCGCATGATTGGCTCTGGGAGGAGCCTTCCCGCCACTCGGGCGTCTACGAGGGTGCCTACCTTTATTAGGATGGACCTTTCGAGAGCCTCCATGTCCAGCTGTTGAGGGGCAGGGGCTGTACAGGGGGGCGACGCCTGTACCTCCTTAAGAGCGTTCCTCAACTGCTCGATGTCACCCCGCATGGACATTATTTCCGTTTGCTGGCGGGCGTTTTCGGCCTGCAAGGCCTTCGTCTCGTCCGATGTGTTGTGGGACGCCAGTGCAGAGACTGCGTCCACTATGGTTTTGGTGGCAAGTTTGATGCCACCTTGGATCTCCCCTTTTATGTTTTTGGACTTGCCAACCATTTCCCTAATGTACTGGACGCTCTTTACAATCTTCTGCGTCATGTGGGCGACGGTTGGGTCCTCTTCACGGTCCTCGACTGATTGGGGGGCAGCCTTGGCAGCGCCGGAGCCCCGGAGGATATCTTTGCAGAAACGAGACGTGTTGTTCATCAGGTCTTTTTCAACCTGTCGCTTCTGCGCTTTCCACTCTTCCTCTTTCTTTTTGCGCTTGGCAAAGTGGATCCCAACGTACTTTCCCGTAGTTGGGGGCCTGCCGCGTCCGCGCCTTATTCCCGGGAAGGAGGGGCCGGGTTTCTTGGTGCGCTTGCCTTCGCCATCAGAGACAAGCGTTTCGTCGCTTCCTGACCCGCTTTCGCGGCGTCGTTTGATGCCCTGGGACGCCATTGAGCACGTTGATGTTACCGTCTCCATACTGGCGTCCGAGGCGTCACTCTCCTCGGAGTGCGTGTCCAGGCTGATCGTAGCCACTGAGTTTGCGCTTGCATTGCGCGTCACTCTACTCGCTTTTTTAACTTTTCCACTCACATTCTCTTTGTTGAGAACAATGACCAGCTCTTTAGCTGTTCCGGCAACAACTTTGCCACCCTGCCGCGGAAACTGCGTTACCGTTTGCAGGACAGGGGGCTTAGTTACGGAGCATTCTTCACTTCCGATATGCTTATCAACACTCTCGTTCACATCTACTGCCGACTTCTTTCCTCCTCCCTTCCTCTTTCCCTTAGGGAAATCACAGTTTGTGCCCCCCCCGTAGTACGAGGGGCAGACTGCCTCCCCCGAAGGGTCGACAGTGCGGGATTCCCCAGCTGAGCTGGGACCCGCCCGGGGACTATTTTTCAAATTGTGACTGTCCATAGTGGTTTTCTACTCGTCTAACGTCTTGGAAGAATGAAGAAGAAATATTATAGATATGACAGGACAGTATATGATAAATAACAACAAAACAGAACGAAGAAGACAACAAAACACAAAACCAAATGACAGAATACATACGAACTTAAAACAAAACCAAAACGAAACAAAACAAAACAATATATACTTTATAAAGTGTAGCGCTGCTCTTAGTCTCACCTCTCCCCGCGGGCCCGCCCGGCATGGGTGGCCCTGGCCGGTATGGCCCCGACGGATCACTGAGGCACTCAAGCCCCCCCACCACGGCAAGGTGGCAGCACAAATCGGGGGGGAACCTAACCTAACCTAACCTAACCTAACCTAACCTAACCTAACCTAACCTAACCTAACCTAACCTAACCTAACCTAACCTAACCTAACCTAACCTAACCTTTTTTTTTTTTTTTTTTTTTTTTTTTTGTTGCCCGGAGTAAAATCCTTTATGGACCCCCCGCAGCCTGGGGATGGCCGACGGGGGAGTGTGGGAGTCTCCTCCAGAATGGAGGCATACCCACTAAACATCTCCGGGGTGTTCCTTCTCGTGGTTTTCGGCGTAACGACATGGGTACGTTGATATTTGAATATATGCTCTGACCGCGTCGTTACATACCAGAGGTTACTTCCTCTTACTACTCTTGCTCACAGAGAGCGTATCAACTTTGGAGCGGTATTCTCACTCCGTAGGCGTCTCGCCAGGAACACGTGGCGAGACGCCTGGTCTCTCGGGGTCTCAGCTCCGATGGGCGAGGGATTTCCCCAAATCCCTCGCCCGGAGACCCACTTCAGGGAGGACGGCGGTCTTGTGCCAGTCGGCGACGCCCAGTGCGTGCCCGGCGTTGTAGCGGTGCGTCGGGAGCGTGCTCCCGCTCTCGCTCCGCCTCCTCCTTCTTCTTCATTACAATACTGGCGAATTTTGCTAGTGCTTTCCACGACCTGTCACTCTCAACCACCCTCTCAACCAGGGTTGGGAGTGACAGATCATTACCGACTATTGCGGTTAAATCCGCTCTCTCTTCTGTCCATGAAGGACATGTTTGCAGCGTGTGCTGCGCATCTTCCTCTATTTCATCGCAATGATGGCACTCTCCCGTAACCTCTCTGCCTGCTTTGCTGTGAAGGTATTGACCAAAGCATCCATGGTTAGAGAGTATTTGTGTCAAGTGATACGAGAGAGTGCCGTGTTTACGACGCACCCATTGATCTAAGATAGGCCGTATGGCCTCTACGACTCGAATACCAGTGGTGGGATCCCGCAACATCTCGTGCCAGTTAATAAGGAGTTGGCTTTGCTCCTGTGCCCGCCAGTGTTGCATTTCTTCGAGGGTGGGACTGTTTCCTCTACTCCGGGCTTCGGCGACTTGATGATGTATTGATGCCAAAACCCGGGCCTCCAGTTCCCACGGAGGCGTGCCCGCGAGCACAGTTGCCGCCGTGAAGGAGATGGTGCGGTATCCCCGCACCATTCTGATTGCCATGACCCTCTGTGGACGCCGCAGGAGAGCCAGGTTGTGTTCGTCTAGGGCGTCAACCCATATAGGTGCGCCATAGAGGGCCATGGATCGCACCACGTTGGCATAAAGCCTTCGACATGTCTGGTTTGGCCCTCCAATATTCTTCAGTAGCCCGCTGAGGGCCCCAGCTGCTCTGACCAATTTGGGACCAAGTTTTTCAAAGTGCGCCCTAAACGATAGTCTGGAGTCGAGGGTGACGCCGAGGTAGTTCATGTCCGCCCCGACGTCAATCCCGACCCCTCCCACGATAATTCTCGATCCTATTGGTGGTTTTCGTCTTCGTCCATGAAAGCAGATTGCCTGAGATTTGTTAAGCGCTACTTCTAGGCCTAATCGTCTTATCCTACTTACTACTAGCGCGACGCCAGCTGTTCCCCTAATGGCCGCGTCCCTATAGTCGCTGCCGCGGGCGGCGACAAGTGTGTCGTCTGCGTAGCAGGTAAGTGTCACCCCCCGCAGCAGCTGACCCCGCAGCACCCAATCAAATCCGATGTTCCACAGGAGTGGGCCTAAAACCGACCCCTGTGGAACACCGCGCCCAATCTCTCTGGTTTCCCATCCCGAACTGGTTGGGAACCGAATTTGTCTCTCCGACAGATACGACTCAATAATGCGACATAAGTATGTTGGGAATTTGTGATGGCGGAGTGCCTCAAGTATACATGCCCAGGGGAGGGAATTGAAGGCATTGGCGATGTCTAATGACACCGCCAGTACCACGTCGCCCTGGGCGATTGCCTCCTCCGCCATCACCTTCACCCGTTGGATCGCGCCTATGGTCGAGTGTTCGCGTCTAAATCCAAATTGCAGGGCAGACAAATTCGGCCCCACTTCCTCCATGTGCTGGACGAGACGGGCAGCTATTATTCGCTCCAGAAGTTTGCCCATCTCGTCCAGCAGAACAATTGGCCTATATGCCGACGGCGATTCTGCTGGCCTATCGTCTTTTCTCAAAAGGACAAGTTTGCCTTCCTTCCACCTTCGGGGGAAGTGTCCCTGTATTAAACACGCGTTTAATAGCCTTCGAGTGCGGTCCCCTAGTTCCTGCATTGCCAGAGCTAATGCGCGGCCCGGAATCCCATCAAGTCCCGGCGCTTTATTGGTGGACCGGGTTTTTGCGAGTGCAGTGTCCATCTCTGTCTCACTGATTAGGGGCACCTCTGCTTCCTCTGTGATCGGCGGTGCCGTGAAAGGTACCCGTATCTCCTCGGCAGGTGGGAATAAGCCCTGGAGCACCTGTTGGACTTGTGCTGGCTCCATCGTTCTCGTCAATGGTGGAGCCCATGGTCTCAACTTCTGGCGAACGACTTTATAAGGTCGTCCCCATGGGTCCTCATTTAGAGTTGCGAGGAAGGCCTCGTATGACGCTTCCTTGGCCTTGGAAACTGCCAGTTTTAGAGCACCGACCTTTGCCCTGTAGGTGGCATATATATTGGCTTCCTCCGTCTCATCTCTGCGTCGACGACGTCTATACCTTGTGTAACGTCGTCTCGCCGCTGTACAGTCCGTTCTTAGCTGTGCTATTTCATCGCTCCACCAGTGGACGCGCTTGCGCGGTCCAGTTTCGCGATGGCGGGGCATTGCCGCATCGCATACGCTAGTCAGTGCGTCCATAAGGTGTTCAGTTTCTTCAGCTACGTTGGCGGTCTCTGCTTGACTAGGTCCCCGATTCCAGGACTCTGCAAGAGCCGCCAAACGTAGCTTGTTCATGTCCATCTTCTTTAGGGTCCATCGTGGAGGATCTCCAGGGAGTGGCCCCGATGGCAGAGGGCTCAGGTAGGCGGAGACCTCGAACCTTATATACCGATGGTCGGAAAGGGTCTCTATGCCTTCCAGAACCCTCCAGTTACAGACTCGGCGAGCGAGATTAGAGCTCGCAAATCCCACATCCACGATGGACCCGCCGTCTCTACGGATGCAAGTATGTGCCGTTCCAGTGTTAATTATGTCAATCCCGATAGTTATTGCCCACTCCGTCAGGACGTTGCCGCGGGCATCACTGGTTGGGGACCCCCACACCACAGATTTGGCGTTGAGGTCCCCCACCAGCAGTACATGTCTAGTCCGGCGACTCATTATCAGAGCCCCTACTTCTCTGAGGTAGTCCTCGAAGTCGGCGAGCACCCTGTTCGGGGAGAAATACCCGCCGACCACGAGGACCCCCTTTACTTCAGCTGCCACCCAGCCTCTACCCTTTTGGATGTGTTGCAGGGGAGGGGAGCCCGTCATCGCTCTCGAATGAAGAGCCACTTTGCCTTCCAGGTCTACCGCCCATTCACTTGTGGGAGGGACTCTGTATGGCTCCGCGATTATCGCCAGATGAATACCCCACTGCGCCACGCTTTGCATGAGCAGATCTTGGGCGCGGGCGCAGTGGTTGGCGTTTGTCTGTAGGAACCGTGTCAACTGGACCATTATGGACACGGTTCCATGGATACGACCTCAGCCATGCCCTCTGTACCGGAGGGCTGGGAGCGGGCAGTCTGCGATGTGCTTGCGACAGCCGGCTTCTTCTGGTTTTTTGGTGTGGTGCACGTTTTGCGCCCACACCGATGATCCGCTTTGCGTCCCGCCGCCGCACACACAGTACAATGCGGCTTGGCGGAACACTGAAAGGCCTTGTGGCCTGGTTGACCGCAGCGGTGACAGAGGTCACTTCGGTCAACCTCAGAGCGGCAGCACACACGTGCGTGCCCGCTCTCCTGGCAACGGTAGCAGCAAAGAGGCCGCTCCGGGAGCAGCTCCACCCGTGCCGTGGACCACCCTACCGTCAGGTGGCTCTGTGCTACCAAAACCTTGGCCACTGATATTGGGCAGCGTACCCAGACCGTGCCCAGTCGTCTTGTCGCTTTATTGCGATATATTTCCCCACACGTGATTGTTGTGAGGTCACAGTTTCCAACTCGGGTAATGGCTCGAATGACCTCCTCCTTGGTTACCGAGTCATCCAGATTATGGACCCTGATTTCAGCGGATTTAGTGGGCCTTGCTATCTTCACCATTGTGGGATCAAGCACCTCCCTCATTTTATTTGCCAGTATATCGGCTTTTTCGGCACTGTCACTGCCCGGGATCTGGATGATGTATGCCCCGGTCACAGCATTTCTAAATTTGACTCGGATGTCAAGGGCTTCGAGGTCTATTTTCCTCTTAGCATCTCCTATCACTGTCCCATAGTCCACCCCTCTTTGTACCGCCTCTGGCTGGAGGGTGAGGGTGATGGCTGACGTCTTGGGTTCCCGGAGTCTGCGAGTCTTTCGCTTGTTTAGAGCTACCGGAGTTTCCCTCTGTTCGCTATGGCGTCCCCTCGGCTGCTGCTGCTGCTGGCTCTTTTTTGCAGCTTTGCGAGACCTCACTACAGTCCAACCATCGTTGGCCGGAGTTCCTACGAAGTCCGCATGTTCAGCGTCCTCAACGCGTCTGGCCGCCATGTTTTTTCTGCGCGGTCTACGTTGTTTAGACCGGGGGGGCCGAGTCGTGGCCTCCGGTTCTGTCTGCTCTCCAGCGGGGCGTTCAGACACGCTGCTGGCTGGGATTGAGGGTTGTGGTTGAACGGCTACGGGTTCCACCACTTCCATGGCCTCCTCGGTAGGCCGTGTTCTGCCACTCACTACTTCCTTGGTTGGCGGTTTCTTTGCCACAGCTAGTGTAGTGGTTTTGGCGCGCACTGGCACCTTGCTGGGCCCAGGTTTAGGTGTTGGGATCCTAGAAGCTGGGATCTTTGCCTGAGGCCTTGGCGCAGTTTTCACCGTGGTAGGTGCAGAGGATGCTGCTACCTTTGCGTAAGTCATTACTTTTGGAGCCGCTGTAGTGACCTTGCGTGTCGGCGCCTGTACGTTACGTGACGTGACCGTGCGCGCAGGGGCGGCAGTGCGCGTTGTGGTCTTCCCTCTGTTCGCTGTTGCACCAGATGTGGATGCGGCGACTGGCTCAGGTATTTGGGCCTGGGCTCTTTCTCTCCTGGCTCTGTCCGCCGCTAGTGGCGGACGCATTGGCTCCTGTGGTGGGAGCCGTTCTGCGAGTACTTCGAGGCGGGCATTCATCATAGTGCCCATCTCGATCATGAGCTCCCTGCGGAACTGTTCCTTGTCCTGCTCTGTGTTTGCAGGCAGTGGAGGTGTGGCAGGCAATCTCTTCTCCATTAGCTCGGTGAGTTTTGTAATTTGCTCACGGAGCTCCTTAATTTCGACCCTTAATCGGGCATTTTCCTCTTTGAGGAATCGGTTTTCCTCCGTGGAGGTCCACCCGGAGAGCTTCTCAACCGAGTCTGATATTTTCTGGGTGGCCAACTTCATACCTCCCAAAAGAGCTCCCTTGATGTTTCGGGACTTTCGGCCCACCTCTCTAATATAGTCGGCGCACTTTTGTATGTCCTCGAGAGGGTGCGTCTCAGGGGAAGAGTCAGCGTCCGTCTTCGTTAGGTCGGGGGCAGAACCCGACATCTGCTGGCTTCGCGTGATACTTCGGCAGAAGCCCACAGTGCTGTTCGCTAACTCCTTTTCCACTTCAAGCCACATCGCCTCTTTTACTGCGGCGTTTTTATCTGCTATGGCCTTGGCGACTCCAACGTATTCGCCGGTTGTTGCCGGCCTGCCGCGGCCGCGTCCCTGCCCCGTGCTGCTTGGAGCAGCTCGGGGGAGCTTCTTCACCTCTGCCTCATCGGAGTCTGATGATCGACTCTTCCTGCGCCTTTTACTGGCTGCCTTTTTCTTTGCCGTGTCTGCCGTCGACGACCGAGATGATCTGGTCGAGGCCACGGTCCTAATACTGGCATCCGACATGTCGTCGTCAGAGCCAGTGTTCCGCTCAGTGTCCATGTTCACGGACTCTCTGCCCTTTGTGATTAAAACGTCGCTGAGTATCACTATGGGCTCTTTCGGCTTTACAGCCGGGCCCTCAGCAGCTGTCGGGCACACCTTCTCTTCACCGGGCATACCGCCGGCGTCTTTGGCCTTGGGGCCAGATCCAAAGTTGAGGACCAACCTCGGCGCATTAGCATTCTCGCATACATTCTTATTCGCATTCGCATTGGCATTTGCCCTTTCCCTCACAGACTGCGTTACCGTCTGTGGGGTTGGGGACTTAACAGTCGAACTCCTCCCACGGCCATTAGTGTCGATAAGGAGTGGGATAGCACTCCTTGAGGCCTTCTGCATAACTTCTCCTCCTACTTCCGTCGTAGAGACAGAACGTGCGCAGGTTTTGCCCCCCCCGTAGTACGAGGGGCAGACCGCCCCACCCGAAGGCGAGACGGTGCGGGATTCCCCAGCCGCCACCGGCTGACTGGGACCCGCCCGGGGACTAATTTTGAACGTGCGACTATCCATCTTTTTTATAACTTCTCCGAACATCAAAGGAAGGATAAGGCGAAAGATTAAGTATATATGATAGAAAGAGTATAAACAGAACAAAACACAAAACGAAGTAGACAACAAAAGAACAAAACAAAAGTAAAGGATAGAATATATACGACAAACAACAAAACAAAACCAAAACGAAACAAAACAATAGATACTTTATAACAGAGTGGTGCCGCTCTTAGTCTCACCTCTCCCCGTGGGCCCGCCCGGCATGGGAGGCCCTGGCCGGTATGGCCCCACGGATCCTTGAGGCACTCAAGCCCCCTCACCACGGCAAGGTGGCAGCACAGTCGAGGGGGAACCTAACCTAACCTAACCTAACCTTTTTTTTTTTTTTTTTTTTTTTTTTGCCCGGGTAAAATCCTTTATGGACCCCCCGCCAGCCTGGGGATGGCCGGTGGGGGAGTGTGGGAGTCTCCTCCGCCCTTTGTAAAGAAGAGACGGAGGCATACCCACTAAACATCCCGGGGTGTACCGTCCCGCGCTAGCTGCCCCATGGGTCCCAACAGTGTCTCCACGGGGGCAGTGTGCGCTGAGGGGGGAACAGACAGAACCGTTCCACCCCTTTCCAACTGGGCTCCATACGGAGCATCCTTCCTAGGAGCATTGTTGCTCCTTGGTGCCATGCCCGGTACACCTGGCATGACACCGACCAGCCCGGGGTCTCCTCTCCAATGGGCGAGCGATTTCCCCAAATCACTCGCCCGGAGACTCCCGTTATGGCGGTATGTTCCGCGTGTGGGCTAAGCGCCTGCGCCCTGTGCGCGCCCGTCTCATCGGGTGCGCTTCAGGGGCCCTCTCGCGCTCCCTTTCGCTGTCCTCCTTGGCGCGCATTACATTAAAGGCGAATGTGGCCACGGCTTCCCATGCGCTCTTGCTGCTGACCATTTTTGCCACCAGAGTTGGCAGCGAGAGGTCATTCCCTACACTCGCGACCAAAGCCGCGCGCTCATTTGTCCAAGCCGAACAATCCTCTATAGTGTGGCGACTATCGTCCACCGAGGCGGCACAGTGGTGGCAGTTAGGAGCTGGCTCCCTACCTGCCACCAAATGCAGGTACCTCCCGAAACATCCCTTGTTCGAGAGGACCTGCGTCAGTTGGTAAGTCAAAACTCCGTGCCGCCTCGTGACCCACTCTTTCAACACGGGCCTGATGGCCTCAATTATTGCTCTGCCAGCCGACGGCTCGCGCAGCGCCTCGCTCCATTCCAGCAGGAGTAGTTCTTGTTCCTGCGTCCGCCAGGCCATGATTGTGTCCGCCATGGGACGCTCACCCCTCGCGCGGGCTTCCGACACACGGGCATAAACCGTCGCGAGGACTTTGGCATCTAGCTCCCATGGCGGGGTGCCAGCAAGGACGCACGCCGCCTCGAGCGAGACGCTGCGATAGCCGCGCACCAGGCGAATTGCCATTACCCTCTGAGGGGCCCTCAGCAGTGCCCTAGTCCGATTTCTCAATCTTCCAGCCCATATGGGCGCGCCGTATAAGGCCATTGACCTAATGACAGTGGCGTATAGCCGCCGGCACGCCACATTTGGTCCCCCAACGTTACTGAGGAGACTGCTGAGGGCGCCAGCCGTCGCCATGAGTTTTGGCGTCAGTCTGAGGAAATGCTCCTCGAAGGACAGGCGGGGGTCGAGTGTAAGACCCAGATATTTCAAGTGTTTCCCCACGTTTATTTGAACTCCACCCACTACAATGTGTGAGTGGGGGGGTGTCCGCCTTGGTCCATGGAGGAACATTGCCTCAGACTTTGACAACTCCACATTTAAGCCTAGAGCCCTGATGCGGCTGACTACGTGGGCCACGCCCGCTGTAGCTCTTACGGCTGCATCCCTGAAGTCGCTGCCACGTGCTGTTACGAGAGTGTCATCGGCGTAGCACGTGACAGCGACGCCTCTTATCAAGCTCCCACGCAGGACCCAATCAAATCCGATGTTCCACAGGAGTGGGCCTAGAACCGACCCCTGTGGAACACCGCGCGAAATATCCCTCATTACCCATCCTTCTTGGGTCGGGTACTTGATTTTTCTCCCCGACAAGTAGTGTCCAACCAGGTTTCTGAGATACAGTGGAAAGTTGTGGTACCTCAGAGCTTCCAATATGCAGGGCCAGGGGAGCGTGTTAAAAGCGTTGGCGATGTCAAGAGACACCGCCAACACCACCTGACCCTGCTCTGTAGCCTCCTCCGCCATTGTAACCACTCTTTGGATAGCGTCAATGGTTGACCGCTCCCTTCTAAACCCGTACTGGACCTCTGAGAGGTCTGGCCCTACCGACTCCATGTGATCGACGAGACGGGCAGCAACAACTCGTTCAAACAACTTGCCCATCTCGTCGAGCAGGACAATGGGCCTGTAGGCCGACGGACAGTCGGCCGGCCGACCCGGCTTCTGGAGCAGGACTAACTTCCCGACTTTCCAGTGGTCGGGGAAGTAGCCCCCTCTGAGACATCTGTCCAGAACAGCGCGGGTCCTGTCACCAAGGATGTTCATGGTGACAGATAGGGCACGGCCGTGCACTCCGTCTAGGCCCGGGGCCTTATTGCCAATCCTGGCCTTGTCTAGGGCCGATTTGAATTCTTCGTCCGTGATGGTCGGGACGATTTCTTCCAACTCCTCCTGCGGCGGTGCCATTACAGGTGGACGTATGTCATCCGCCACAGGGAACAACACATCTACTACCCTCTCGATGTCCGGAGGGTCCATTGCCATGGTGAGGGGTGGAGCCCAGGGCGCCAGTTTGTGTCTTACCGCCTTGTAAGGCCTGCCCCACGGATCTTGGTTCAGGGACTCCACCCACTCTTCGTGCGCGGCCTCCTTGGCCCGGCTTATTGCCGCTGAGAGGTCCGATTTCTTCCCCCGATATATGTCGTAAAGACGGTCTTCCTCCTCGACATTGCGGCGCCGCCGGCGTCGCATGCGCTGGTGTTGGCGTCTAGCCGCGAGGCACTCGGCACGCATCCGGGTCACCTCATCGTTCCACCAATATACGTTCCTTCGAGGTGCGCCCGGACGCTGCCTTGGCATTGACGCATCACAGACTCGTGTGAGCGCACCCCGCAGCCAGTCCACCTCTTCTGTCAAATCCGATTGTGGGGTCGGGTTGACCCAAGTCTCGACCTCGGCCGCTGCTTCGGCCGCGTCTATATTTAGTTTCTTCAGGGACCACCTCGGAGGATCCCCCGGACCAGGTCTTGTTGGTCGCGGGTTGGGCAGGAGGGCAGAGACATCGAATCGGACATATCGGTGGTCCGACAAAGTCTCAACGCCCTCCTGCACCGCCCAGTTGGAGATTCTTGCTGCAAGCTCGGGATTGGCGAAAGTTACATCTACAACTGAGCCCCCTTCTCGTCTTATGCACGTGTGAGAGTGGCCCCTGTTTACTACAACTAGTCCTTGTGTCACCAGCCATGCTTCAAGCTCCGCGCCACGCGCGTTTCTCTCTGAGGACCCCCACGTCTGTGACTTGGCGTTGAGGTCCCCAGCCAGCAGCACGTGACGCGGGCTTCTTTGGGAAATTATTGCACCAACCCTACTCAGGTAGTCCTCGAAGTCGATCAGGGGGCTATTCGGAGAAAAATAGCCCGCGACAACGAGGACCTCCTTTATGCAGACCGCCACCCATCCGCGCCCTTTTGACACGTCATTAACGGGTGGCGCGCCACTTGCTGGTCTAGTGACGATGGCAACCTTCTCGTCTAGGTCTGCAGCCCAGTTTCCGCCCGCCGGAACCCTGTACGGTTCCGCAATCAACCCAACATGTATGTTCCACTGCGCCAGACTCTGCATGAGAAGATTCTGGGCGTTGGCGCAGTGGTTAAGATTACTTTGCAAAAATCGGGTGTGATACATTATTGGGTTGATTGCATTTCCATCACGGCCTGGCCCTCTGTACCTGAGGACCTGGTTCTTGCGGGCTGGGAGACGTTCTCCGGAGCCGGCATCTTCCTCTTAGGGGGCGCGCATGTCTTGCGCCCACCACGGTGGTCCGCCTGTCTGCCCGCCGCCGCACACACGGTACAGTGCGGCTTGGCGTGGCAAGAACGGGCCACGTGGCCAGGTTCGCCGCAACGATAACATTGCGCGCTCCTGTCTTCGTCCGACTGACAGCAGGGTCGGACGTGTCCACTCTCCAAGCATCGATAGCATTGGAGAGGTCTCTCGGGGAGGAGATGTACCCGCGCCAGTGACCAGCCGATTGTGATTTCGTTGTTTCTGGTCACTGTCTTGGCTGCCATAATTGGGCAGCGGACCCATGCTGTACCGGGTCTGCGCGGGTTCTCCCGTTGTATCTCCCCACATGTTACCGCGGCCTCCTCGCAACCTCCATATTCGGCAATTGCACCGACAACCTCCTCCTTGGTCACGGACGCGTCAAGCCCGGTAATCCGCAGCTCGACGGTCTTTGCCGGTCTGGTCACTCTTATGAGTGTCGGATCCAGTGCCTCCTTTAACTTTGCTGCCAGGGTGTCCGCCTTCTCCTGACTCACCCCTGGCAGCTCCATTTTACACGCTCCCGTCGCGGCAGTCCTGAAGACGACCCCCTTAATTTCGAGCGATTTGAGGTCCACATGCTTTTTGGCCTCGACTATGACCTCCCTTTGTGTGAGGCCCTTTTGCACCCCGTCTGGTTGAACCGTTAATATCACCACTGGTGTACGTGGCTCGCGCAGCTTCCGAGGCTGCGGCTTGCGGTCTTGCCTTCGGGGTGGGCCTCTCTCATCCCGTCCCTGCGATCTGCTACGCAGTGGCCTTCCTGCCTTCCTGTAGGTGACCCTGGTCCATCCTCCCTCATCTATGAGGGGAGCAGCAGCAGAAACAATTGCCTGCTCGGCATCCGGGACACGCCTAGCCGCCATATTGGCCTTCTTCTTTTTCTTCTTCTTTTTCTTCCTCTTCTCAGAAGAAGAGGAAGGGATCACCACCTCTGTGCTATTAGCAGAGGTGCTGGGCACAGGTTCCACCAGCTCAGCTGTTGCTGCTTGTGGAGGTGAGGGAGGACGTTCCTCCGCCTCCACGACATCCATGTGCTCTTCAGGAGCAACATCCTTCTCCGTCGCAGGCCGAATTTGGCGACCGGTTAACCTGCTGGGGCCTGCTTTAGGGCCAGGGATTCTGCTCGCTGCCACAGCTTTCACAACTGGCACAGAGGCCTTGCGCAGTGCAGTCGCCCTAGTTGGCACTGGGGCCTTACTTGGCACTGGGGCCTTAGATGGTACGTAGACCTTAGTCACCACTGGACCCCTAGCAGACACAGAGGCCTTTGGTTGGATTTTCCCACCAGTCCCTCCAGGTGCAGGTTTCGCCGCTACCCGGGCATACGTGGCAGCCTTGCTGGCCGCCGAGGCACGGGCCACGCTTGAAGCAGCAGCGCGTGCATTTGGTGCCTCAGCTGAGGTCTTCTCCAACAGTGCCTTCCTCGCCCTGTCCGCTGCAAGTGGCGGACGTATGATTGGCGCAGGTGGGAGGCGGTCATCTAGGCGGGCATTGACCATAGCACCACACTGCAACATCGCCTCCCTGAGCCACTGCTGTTTCTCATCCTCCGTGGCCACAGGGGCCTGGGGAGGTAGATGATGTACCAAGGACTCCTGCAGCATTGCCTTCATTTTTTCCATCTCTTGGCGCATCTTCTCCATCTCAGACTGGAGGCGGGCATTTATCTCCTCAAGTCGAGAGTTTACCTCCTGTAATCGTCTATTCTCATCCGACGCAGTAAGGGACGCAAGTCCTTGCGCGGCTTCCACGATTGTCGTGGCGGCAATTTTCATACCGCCTACGAGTTCGCCTTTGATGTTTTTGGACTTGCGTCCTACGTCCCTTATATATTCTGCACATTTGTTAACTCGTTCCAGCAGTTGTGCTGGAGAGATTATGTCCTCGTCCTGAGTTTGGCTGATGTCCAGAGAGGACCCTGAGCGACTGTGCTGGCTGCGCGTTATAGACCGGCACAGGCTGACAGTGCTGGCCGCCAGCTCCTTCTCGGCTTGAAGCCAGACCAGTTCCTTCTCCGCCTCAACCAGTCTTTCCTTTGACTTGGCCAGCCCTACGTATTTGCCAGTTGTCGGCGGTCGACCGCGACTACGTGGCCGGCCTACTTCCGAGACGTCACAGCTTGAAGCTGGACGTGGCATTTTCTTTGCCTCCGCCTCATCCGAATCCGGATCGGAGGAGCGACTCTTCCGGCGACGCTTGTTCGTCGACTTCTTTCTGGTCCCCCCTACTTCTTTCAGTGATTGGGTGGACATGAAAGAAGAGTCAGAGGCATGACCACCATCTGAACCCGCGTCTACACCCAAATCCACTTTGAGGGACTCCGTTGAGCCCTTACCCTTCGCAATGAGCACATCGTCTAGAATGACGATGGGCTGTTTTGCTTTCGCCTTATCGGCGTCCGTTTTCCCGGCTTGTGAGCCTGTCACCACCTTCTCTATCACAGACACACTGCCCACATCCTTGGCCCCTGGGGCCGACCCGAACTTCAGGACCATCTTCGCAGGTCCCTGCGTAATCAAAACTTCCTCTTTCGCATTCGCATTATTCGCATTCTTTGCCTCGCCCACAGACTGCGTTACCGTCTGTGGGTTCGGGATTATCTCTGATGAGCTCCTACCTTGGCCTTTGGTTACACGAAGGAGCGGTATACCGCTCCTTGAGGCCTTCTGCACGATCTTCGCCTTCTCCTCTACAACTGCCGAAACAGGTGCGCAGAATTTGCCCCCCCCGTAATACGAGGGGCAGACCGCCTCCCCCGAAGGAGCGACGGTGCGGGATTCCCCAGCTGACAAAGTCGAGCTGGGACCCGCCCGGGGATTCATTTTATTCTTGCGACTATCCATTTTGGTTTTATAACTCCCACAATCGTCAGGAAAAAGAAGGCGAAATTTAGGTATATATGATAGAAAAGCAATATGAAAATAAACAAAACAAAACAAGAAGAGAACCAAATACGAAGAAACCAAAAGACAGAATGTATATCAAATAAACAAAAGCAAAACGAAACAAAACAAAACAATATATACTTTATAAAGTGTAGCGCTGCTCTTAGTCTCACCTCTCCCCGCGGGCCCGCCCGGCATGGGTGGCCCTGGCCGGTATGGCCCCGACGGATCACTGAGGCACTCAAGCCCCCCCACCACGGCAAGGTGGCAGCACAAATCGGGGGGGTAACCTAACCTAACCTAACCTAACCTAACCTAACCTAACCTAACCTTTTTTTTTTTTTTTTTTTTTTTTTTTTTTTTTTTTTGGTTTCGCTGGGGAAATGCATTACGCATACCACCGCCCCCCGGGGGTGAGGTCGGTGATTATGTGGGACTCCCGGGACAGAACCCGTATACCCACTAAAACCCCAGCGGTATACCCTCACACGGCACGCTTGGGGCGCCAACGGTTCGCGCGAGCGCAGTCGACGTTGACGCCCCGACGAGGTGCCCGCTACGCGGGCAAGCGACTATCGGAGAGGGCGTCCCGGTACACTGGGACGCCCTCAGTCATCGAGGCTTTCGTCGGTGGCGGGTCCCCCGGCCCACCACCGGCCTCTATGGCGGGGGAAGGAGGTGGGCGTACAGTCGCCTCCTCCTCCCCGGCCTCCGTCTGCGGCGCGGGTCGGCCAGGACGTCCTCCTCCCTGACCCGCTCCGCGGCCTCCTTCTGCGACATGACGTCCTCGCAGAAGGAGGCCATTGCTTCCCACCCCTCCTCGCTGTCGAGCATCCGTCCGATAAGGCTCGACAGCGAGAGGTCTCCTCCGACCTGTGCCGCCAGGGCCCGCCTCTCGGTCACCCAGGCGGCAACCTAACCTAACCTAACCTAACCTAACCTAACCTAACCTAACCTAACCTAACCTTTTTTTTTTTTTTTTTTTTTTTTTTTTTTTTGTTGCCCGGGTAAAATCCTTTATGGACCCCCCGCCAGCCTGGGGATGGCCGGTGGGGGAGTGTGGGAGTCTCCTCCGCCCTTTGTAAAGAAGAGACGGAGGCATACCCACTAAACATCCCGGGGTGTACCGTCCCGCGCTAGCTGCCCCATGGGTCCCAACAGTGTCTCCACGGGGGCAGTGTGCGCTGAGGGGGGAACAGACAGAACCGTTCCACCCCTTTCCAACTTGGCTCTACACAGAGCATCCTTCCTAGGAGCAAATGTTGCTCCTTGGTGCCATGCCCGGTACACCTGGCATGACACCGACCGGCCCGGGGTCTCCTCTCCAATGGGCGAGCAATTTCCCCAAATCACTCGCCCGGAGACTCCCGTTATGGCGGTATGTTCCGCGTGTGGGCTAAGCGCCTGCGTCCTGTGCGCGCCCGTCTCATCGGGTGCGCTTCAGGGGCCCTTTCGCGCTCCCTTTCGCTGTCTTCCTTGGCACGCATTACGTTGAAGGCGAATGCGGCCACGGCTTCCCATGCGCTTTTGCTGCTGACCATCTTCGCCACCAGAGTTGGCAGCGAGAGGTCAGTCCCTACACTCGCGACCAAAGCCGCGCGCTCGTTTGTCCAACCCGAACAGTCCTCTAATGTGTGGCGACTATCGTCCACCGAGGCGGCACAGTGGTGGCAGTTAGGAGCTGGCTCCCTACCTGCCACCAAGTGCAGGTACCTCCCGAAACATCCCTTGTTCGAGAGGACCTGCGTTAGTTGGTAAGTCAGAACTCCGTGCCGCCTCGTGACCCACTCTTTCAACACGGGCCTGATGGCCTCAATTATGGCTCTGCCAGCCGATGGCTCGCGCAGCGCCTCACTCCATTCCAGCAGGAGTTGTTCTTGTTCCTGCGTCCGCCAGGCCATGATTGTGTCCGCCATGGGACGCTCGCCCCTCGCGCGGGCCTCCGACACACGGGCATAAACCGTCGCGAGGACTTGGGCGTCTAGCTCCCATGGCGGGGTGCCGGCAAGGACGCACGCCGCCTCGAGTGAGACGCTGCGATAGCCGCGCACCAGGCGAATTGCCATCACCCTCTGAGGAGCCCTCAGCAGTGCTCTCGTCCGATTTTTAAGTCTCCCAGCCCATATAGGAGCGCCATAGAGAGCCATGGACCGGATGACGGTGGCGTACAGTCGCCTGCACGCCACATTAGGCCCTCCAACGTTGCTGAGGAGACCGCTGAGGGCGCCAGCCGTTGCCAAGAGTTTTGGCGTTAGTCCGAGGAAATGCTCCTCGAAGGACAGGCGGGGGTCGAGTGTTAGACCCAGATATTTTAAGTGTCTCCCCACGTCTATTTGAACTCCACCCACAACAATGTGCGAGTGGGGGGGTGTCCGCCTTGGTCCGTGGAAGAACATTGCCTCAGACTTTGACAACTCCACGTTTAAGCCTAGAGCCCTGATGCGACTGACCACATGTGCCACGCCCGCTGTGGCTCTTAAGGCTGCGTCCCTGAAGTCGCTGCCACGCGCTGTGACGAGAGTGTCATCGGCGTAGCACGTGACAGCGACGCCTCTTATCAGACTCCCACGCAAGACCCAATCAAACCCGATGTTCCACAGGAGTGGGCCCAGAACCGACCCCTGTGGAACACCGCGAGAAATAGACTTTGAGACCCACCCTTCCTGGGTTGGGTACTTTATTTTCCGTCCCGACAGGTAATTGCCCACCAGATTTCTGAGGTACCTCGGGAATCGGTGATATTTGAGAGCCTCCAAGATGCAGGGCCAGGGAAGCGTGTTGAAGGCGTTGGCGATGTCAAGAGACACCGCCAGCACCACCTGACCCTGCGCCGACGCCTCATCAGCCATCTTTGTGACCCTTTGGATGGCGTCAATGGTGGATCGTTCCCTCCTGAACCCGTACTGGACCTCTGAAAGGTCCGGCCCTACTGACTCCATGTGATCGACGAGACGGGCAGCAACAACCCGTTCAAACAACTTGCCCATCTCGTCGAGCAGAACAATGGGCCTATAGGCCGACGGAGAGTCGGCCGGCCGACCCGGCTTCTGGAGCAGGACTAACTTCCCGACTTTCCAGTGGTCGGGGAAGTAGCCCACTCTGAGACATCTGTCCAGAACAGCGCGGGTCCTGTCACCAAGGATGTTCATGATGACAGATAGGGCACGGCCGTGCACTCCGTCTAGGCCCGGGGCCTTATTGCCAGTCCTAGCCTTGTCCAGGGCCGATTTAAATTCCTCGTCCGTAATGGTCGGGACGGCTTCCTCTGACTCCTCCTGCAACAGTGCCATTGTAGGCGGACGTATGTCTTCCGCCGCAGGGAACAACACCTCCACTACCCTCTCAATGTCCGGAGGGTCCATTGCCGTGGTGAGGGGTGGAGCCCAGGGCGTCAGTTTGTGCCGTACCGCCTTGTACGGTCTGCCCCAAGGATCGTTATTTAAGGACTCCACCCACTCCTCATGCGCGGCCTCTTTGGCCCGGCTGATTGCCGCTGAGAGGTCCGCTTTCTTCCCCCGATAGATGTCGTAGAGACGGTCTTCCTCCTCGACGTCGCGGCGCCGCCGGCGTCTCATGCGCTGGTGTCGGCGTCTGGCCGCGAGGCACTCGGCTCGCATCCGGGTCACCTCGTCATTCCACCAATATACACTCCTTCGAGGTGCGCCCGGACGCTGCCTTGGCATTGACGCATCACAGACCCGTGTGAGCGCACCCCGCAGCCAGTTCACCTCTTCCGTCAAATCCGGTCGTGGGGTCGAGTTGACCCAAGTCTCAACCTCGGCTGCTGCTTCGGCCGTATCCACGTTTAGTTTTTTCAGGGACCACCTCGGGGGCTCCCCAGGACCAGGTCTTATTGGTCGCGGATTTGGCAGGAAGGCGGAGATACCGAATCGGACATATCGGTGATCCGATAAGGTCTCAACGTCTTCCTGCACCGCCCAGTCAGAGATTCGTGCTGCGAGCTCGGGGTTGGCGAAGGTGACGTCTACAACTGATCCCCCTTCTCGCCTTACGCACGTATGAGAGTGGCCCCTGTTTATTACGACTAGTCCCTGTGTCACCAGCCATCCTTCCAGCTCCGCACCCCGCGCGTTTCTCTCTGAGGACCCCCACGCCTGTGACTTGGCGTTGAGGTCCCCAGCGAGTAGCACGTGACGCGGACTTCTTTGCGTGATTATTGCGCCGACCCTACTGAGGTAGTCCTCGAAGTCTACCAAGGGGCTATTCGGAGAAAAATAGCCCGCGACAACAAGGACCCCCTTTATGCAGACCGCCACCCATCCGCGCCCTCTTGACACGTCATTAATGGGTGGCGCGCCACTAGCTGGTCTCGTGACGATAGCAACCTTCTCGTCCAGGTCTGCAGCCCAGTTTCCGCCCGCCGGAACCCTATACGGTTCCGCAATCAACCCAATATGTATGTCCCACTGCGCCATACTCTGCATGAGTAGATTCTGGGCGTTGGCGCAGTGGTTCAGATTAGTTTGTAGAAATTGGGTGTGATACATTATTGGGCTGATTGCGTTTCCATCACGGCCTGGCTCTCTGTACCTGAGGGCCTGGTTTTTGCGGGCTGGGAGGCGTTCTCCGGAGCCGGCGTCTTCTTCTTAGGGGGCGCGCATGTCTTGCGCCCACCACGATGGTCCGCCTGTCTGCCCGCCGCCGCACACACGGTACAGTGCGGCTTGGCGTGGCAAGAACGGGCCACGTGGCCAGGTTCGCCGCAGCGATAGCACTGCGCGCTCCTGTCTTCGTCCGACTGGCAACAGGGTCGGACGTGTCCACTCTCCAAGCATCGGAAGCATTGGAGAGGTCTCTCAGGGAGGAGATGTACCCGCGCCAGTGACCAGCCGATTGTGATTTCGTTGTTTCTGGTCACTGTCTTGGCTGCCATAATTGGGCAGCGGACCCATGCTGTACCGGGTCTGCGCGGGTTCTCCCGTTGGATCTCCCCACATGTTACCGCGGCCTCCTCGCAACCTCCATATTCGGCAATTGCACCGGCAACCTCCTCCTTGGTCACGGACGCGTCAAGCCCGGTAATCCGCAGCTCGACGGTCTTCGTCGGTCTGGTCACTCTTATGAGTGCCGGATCCAGTCCCTCCTTTAACTTCGCTGCCAGGGCGTCTGCCTTCTCCTGGCTCACCCCTGGCAGCTCCATTTTGCACGCTCCCGTTGCGGCAGTCCTGAATACGACCCCCTTTATGTCGAGCGATTTGAGGTCCACATGCCTCTTGGCCTCGACGATCACCTCCTTTTGTGTGAGGCCCTTTTGCACACCGTCTGGCTGAACCGTCAATATCACCACTGGTGTTCGTGGCTCTCGCAGCTTCCGAGGCTGTGGTTTGCGGTCTTGCCTTCGGGGTGGGCCTCTCTCATCCCGTCCCTGCGATCTGATACGCAGTGGCCTTCCTGCCTTCCTGTAGGTGACCCTGGTCCATCCTCCCTCATCTATGAGGGGAGCAGGAGCAGAAACAATTGCCTGCTCAGCATCCGGGACACGCCTAGCCGCCATATTGGCCTTCTTCTTTTTCTTCTTTTTCTTCTTCTTAGAAGAAGAAGAAGGGCCCACTTCCTTTGTGCCGTCAACAGATGTGCTGGGCACAGGTTCCACCAGCTCAGTTGTTGTTGCTAGTGGGGGTGAGGGAGGACGTTCCTCGGCCTCCACGACATCCATGTGCTCTTCAGGAGCAGCTTCCTTCTCCGCCGTAGGCCGAATTTGGCGACCGGTTAACCTGCTGGCGCCTGCTTTAGGGCCAGGGATTCTGCTCGCTGCCACAGCTTTCGCAGCTGGCACAGAGGCCTTGCGCAGCGCAGTGGCCCTAGTTGGCACTGGGGCCTTAGTTGGCACTGGGGCCTTAGTTGGTACATAGACCTTAGTCACCATTGGACCCCTAGCAGGCACAGAGGCCTTTGGTTGGGCTCTCCCACCAGTCCCTCCAGGTGCGGGTTTCGCCGCTACCCGGGCATACGTGGCAACCTTGTTGGCCGCCGGAGCACGGGCCACGCTCGAAGCAGCAGCACGTGCATTTGGTGCTTCAGCCGAGGTCTTCCCCAGCAGTGCCTTCCTTGCCCTGTCCGCTGCCAGTGGCGGACGTATGATTGGCGCAGGTGGGAGGCGGTCATCGAGGCGAGCACTGACCATAGCGCCGCACTGCAGCATCGCCTCCCTGAGCCACTGCTGTTTCTCATCCTCCGTTGGGGCCACAGGGGCCTGGGGAGGTTGATGTTGTTGATGTTGATGCGCCAAGGCCTCCTGCAACATTGCCTTCATCTTATCCATATCTTGGCGCATCTTTTCCATCTCTGACTGGAGGCGGGCATTTACCTCCTCTAGTCGGGAGTTTACTTCTTGTAAACGCCTGTTTTCATCCGACGCAGTAAGGGACGCAAGTCCTTGCGCGGCTTCCACGATTGTCGTGGCGGCAATTTTCATGCCGCCTACGAGTTCGCCCTTGATGTTTTTGGACTTGCGTCCTACCTCCTTTATGTAGTCGGCACACTTGTTCACTTGCTCCAGCAGTTGTGCTGGAGAGATTGTGTCCTCATCCGGGGTTTGGCTGAGGTCCAGAGAGGACCTCGAGCGACTGTGCTGGCTGCGCGTTAGGGACCGGCACAGGCTGACAGTGCTGGCAGCCAGCTCCTTCTCGGCTTGAAGCCAGACCAATTCCTTTTCCGCCTCAACCAGTCTTTCCTTTGACTTGGCCAGCCCTACGTATTTGCCAGTTGTCGGCGGTCGACCGCGACTACGTGGCCGGCCTACTTCCGAGACGTCACAGCTTGAAGCTGGACGTGGCATTTTCTTTGCCTCCGCCTCATCCGAATCCGGATCAGAGGAGCGACTCTTCCGGCGACGCTTGTTCGTCGATTTCTTTTTGGTCCCTTTTTCGGTCAGTGATTGGGTGGACATGAAAGAGGTATCAGAGGCATGACCGCCATCTGAACCCGTGTCCGCACCCAAATCTACTTTGAGGGACTCCGTTGAGCCCTTTCCCTTCGTGATTAGCACATCATCAAGAATGATGATGGGCTGTTTGGCCTTCGCCTTATCGGCGTCCGTTTTCCCGGCTTGTGAGCCTGTCACCTCCTTCTCTACCACAGACACACTGCTCGCATCCTTGGCCCCTGGGGCCGATCCAAACTTGAGGACCATCTTCGCAGGTCCCTGCGTGATCAAAACTTCCTCTTTCGCATTATTCGCATTGTTCGCATTTTTGGCCTCGCCCACAGACTGCGTTACCGTCTGTGGGTTCGGGATTATCGCTGACGAGCTCCTACCTTGGCCTTTGGTGACACGAAGGAGTGGTATACCACTCCTTGAGGCCTTCTGCACGATTACCGCCTTCTCCTCTACAACTGCCGAAACAGGTTGTGCGCAGGTTTTGCCCCCCCCGTAGTACGAGGGGCAGACCGCCTCCCCCGAAGGAGCGACGGTGCGGGATTCCCCAGCTGACAAAGTCGAGCTGGGACCCGCCCGGGGACTAATTTTGAACTTGCGACTCTCCATTTTGGTTTGATAACTCCCACAATCGTCAGGAAAAAGAAGGCGAAATTAGGATATATATGATAGAAAAGCAATATGAAAACAAACAAAACAAAACGAAGATGACAACAAAATAACAAAACAAAACCAAATGACAGAATAGATACGAACTTAAACAAAACCAAGACAAAACAAAACGAAAACAATAGATACTTTATAAAGGGTAGCGCTGCTCTTAGTCTCACCTCTCCCCGCGGGCCCGCCCGGCATGGGTGGCCCTGGCCGGTATGGCCCCGACGGATCCTTGAGGCACTCAAGCCCCCCCACCACGGCAAGGTGGCAGCACAAATCGGGGGGGAACCTAACCTAACCTAACCTAACCTAACCTAACCTAACCTAACCTAACCTAACCTAACCTAACCTAACCTTTTTTTTTTTTTTTTTTTTTTGGTTTCGCTGGGGAAATGCTTTATGCATACCACCGCACCCCGGGGGAAAGGTCGGTGATTATGTGGGACTCCGACAAGGGTCGTCTACCCAAGAGTCGTTTACCCACTAAAACCCCAGCGGCATACCCTCACACGACGCGCTTGGGGCGCCACAAGTTCGCGTAAACGCATTCTACTGTGACGCCCCGGCGTGGTGCCCGCAACGCGGGCAAGCGACTATCAGAGAGGGCGTCCCGGTATACTGGGACGCCCTCAGTCATCGAGGCTTTCGTCGGTGGTGGCTCCCCCGAACCACCACCGGCCTCCTAGGCGAGGGCAGAAGGGGCCCGCATCGTCACGAACCCCCCCCCCCCCCCCCCCCCCCCCGTCCGCGGCGCGGGTCACCCGGAGCTCCCTCCCTTGTGACCCGCCCCGCTGCCCCCTTCTGCGACATCGGCCCCGCAGAAGGAGGCCCGTCAGCCCTCGGGCCGGCGCCAACCAGAGGACACCGGCGCACCGCAGCCGTCCAGGGCCCGCAGGGAAACCCTTAGGACAGGGTCCACCGTCAACCCAGGTCCCCGGAGCCCCCGTCCAGGGCTCGCAGCGAGACACTGGGGACAGGGTCCCCATCCACCCAAGTCCCCGCAGCCCCAATCTACCGCAGCGCACCGGCGATCCGTCCCGCAGCCCCCTTCTGCGGCATACGGCCCCGCAGAGGAGGTGCGTCAGCCCTCGGCCGGCGCCCACCCGAGGACGTTGAGTGAGGACTCGGTTTGACGGCCAACTAAGTTGAGCGCCAACCCGAGGACCTCATGGTGCGCCGCAGCGGTTTACGACTCCCAAGGCAGCTCTGAGGACAGAGGAGTCCCCGGAGCCGCAACCCGCCACGACGCTGGGTGCCGCTCTTCGTCTCACCTCTCCCCGTGGGCCCGCCCGGCATGGGAGGCCCTGGCCGGTATGGCCCCACGGATCATTGAGGCACTCAAGCCCCCTCACCACAGCAAGGTGGCAGCACAGTCGAGGGGGAACCTAACCTTTTTTTTTTTTTTTTTTTTTTTTTTTTTTTTTTTTTTTTTTTTTAACGTGGGGGAAACCTTTTATAGGTCCCCAGCCCAGGGGACGGGGGGCTGGGGTATGTGGGAGTCCCGGTCGCGTAGGGATGGTAAGGTGCGAACCGGTTTACCCACTAAAACCTACCACGATATTGCCAGTCTCAAGCCATACCACCTGTGGGTAACTGCGTAAACTTCTCACTAGGTGAAAGGCTGGGCGAGGGGAGGTCAGAACTCGACCCTCGGATGTTAGTTAGATGACGCCAGGTCTTATGGCGTCTTCCCCTCTCTTAAGCCGTTGGAGATTGAGTGACAGACAGTCCCATGTCTATCACTCCGACTTACATAACCTGCAGTTGAAGTCTGCGGGTTGTTCCACTTTGGTCAAATCCAGTAAAGTTCAGTCCGAGTAAGTATCGTCCGAGTATTCTTCTCGGGACCTCGCTCCTATGGGTGGGGGGCGGTCCACAACACCCCCACCTGGAGGCCCCGGTTAGGGGGGGAGGTGGCGCTCATGCGCCAATCGTCGGCGGCCCGTACGGGCTCGCCGGATGGGGAGCGCCCCTGGCTCCCTTTCCCTAAGACGTTCTGCCTCTTCTTTTTCCGTCATTACCTTTTCTGCAAAGGTCTTGACAGCCTTCCAGGCTGGCTTATGTCCAGTCATAGTCGCTACCAAGGTGGGTAGCGACAGGTCATTTCCGGTAATGGCGATCATTGCCGCGCGTTCGCTGTCCCATGCCGGGCACTCCCGGAGGGTGTGCTCAGCAGTATCTACCACGGCGGCACAGTGGTGGCAGTTAGGGAGGGGCTCTCGCCCCGCCACCCTGTGCAGGTACTCTCCAAAACAACCGTGGTTTGAGAGCACCTGCGTCAGATGATATGACAAGTCCCCGTGCCGCCGTGTGATCCAACATTCTAGGATTGGCCGAATGGCCGCAATGAGCTGGTGCCCAGCTGTGGGCTCCTGCAGTACCTCTATCCAGTCCACAACAAGACTGCTACGTTCCTCCACTCGCCAGTCGTTGACGGTGTCCACCGTGGGGGGTTCGCCGATCGCCCGGGCCTCATCAACGCGGATGTGTAGGGCGGTGAGTACCCGGACTTCAAGCTCCCACGGCGGGGTGCCAGCGAGGGTACAGGCGGCCTCAAAAGAGATACTGCAGTAGCCCCTGACGATGCGGATTGCCATCATCCTCTGCGCTCGACGCAGGATTGCCCGATTCTGCGCGCAGAGGGCGTCTGCCCAGATGGGGGCCCCGTAGAGGGCCATCGACCTAATGACCGTCGCGTACAGCCTTCTGCACGCTGTGGACGGTCCCCCACTGTTGCGGAGAAGGCTACTCAACGCCCCAGCCGTTCTCATCAGTTTGGGTGCCAGCCGAGTGAAATGTTCTTTAAATGTGAGGCGAGAATCAAGCGTGATGCCCAGATACCGCATTGCGGTCCCGACATTGATTCTCACCCCACTCACTACGATATGTGCTTCGGCTGGCAACCTCCTTCTTGGCCCATGAAAGGCTATGGCCTCCGACTTATGAAGGGCCACCTCTAGGCCTAGTTTTCTCATTCTAAGCACTACATGTGCTACTCCTGCAGTGGCCCTTATCAGGGCTTCCCTGTGGTCGCTGCCACGCGCCGTAACAAGCGTGTCATCCGCATAGCACGTGACAGCGACGCCTCTAATCATGCTTCCCCGCAGCACCCAGTCAAACCCGATGTTCCACAGGAGTGGGCCCAGCACCGACCCCTGTGGAACACCACGCGTTATGGGTTTGGAAACCCAGCCCTCCTGTGTGGGGAACTTTATACATCTCGTCGACAAATATGACGCAATTAGGTCCCTAAGGTATGCAGGGAACCTGTGGTAGCGGAGGGCCTCCAGTATCACCGCCCAGGGGAGTGTGTTGAAGGCGTTGGCGATGTCAAGTGACACCGCCACCAGCACCTCACCCTGGGCGATCGCCTCCTCTGCCATCTTCTTCACCTTGCCAATTGCGTCGATAGTGGAGCGTGCACGACGGAAACCATATTGGGCATCACAAAGGTTTGGCCCGACCGTGTCCATGTGGTGGACGAGGCGGGCAGCGACTATCCTCTCAAAGATTTTCCCGACCTCGTCCAGCAACACGATCGGGCGGTATGCTGAAGGGGATTCCACGGGTCTGCCATCCTTCTGAATTAATACCAGTTTCCCTGTCTTCCACATTACAGGGAAATGTCCACGCTCAAGACATGCACTCATTAGTGCCCTAATTCTGTCCCCTAGGACGTCGGAGAGGCTCACAAGGACCTGGCCTGGAACTCCATCGAGTCCCGGGGCTCTACGCTTGGCCTTTGTCTTCTGGAGGGCTGAGTCGAATTCAGCCTCAGTGACCGGAGGGACACTCTCTCTCATAGAGTCTTCTATTGGTGGAGCCATGGAGGGAGGTCTCAAATCCCCAGCTGGGGGAAAGAGAGTCTCCACTATCGTCTCAGTCAGGTTCGGTTCCAAGGTTAGCGTGAGTGGTGGGGCCCATGGGCGGAGCTTTTGACGGATCTGCTTATATGGCCGTCCCCATGGGTCTTGGTTGAGTATCTCCAACCACTCTTCGTACGCTGCCGCCTTGGACCGCGTGATGGCAGCAGACAGAGCCGCAATCGTCTGTTTGTACACGGCATAGAGCCGCGCCTCCTCTGCCTCGTCTCTGCGCCTTCGGCGTCTATGCCGTGTGTAGACTCGTCTCTCCCTATTACTTTGGGCACGGAGTTGCGCCACCTCGTCATTCCACCAGTATGCCCAGCGTCGGGGTCTGCCTCCCTTGACCCTGGGCATAGCTGCATCGCAGGCACTCCTGAGGGTGTTGTGCAGCCACTCCGTCTCCATTGATGGATCGTCGATGGGTAGGCCATCAGTGGGCCACGACTCAACAATCGCCGCTTCTCTGAGAAGGTCTTTCCTCAACTTTTTGAGGGACCATCGGGGCGGGTCGCCGGGAATAGTCCTCGACACCGCAACGGCGCCCAGGAGGGCGGTGACATCATAGCGGATATACTTGTGGTCCGAGAGTGTCTCTTCGCCCTCCAGGACCCGCCAGTTTCTGATCCCATCCGCAAATTCTGGGCTCGCTAGGGTTATATCGACGATTGACCCCCCGTCTCGTCGAACGCACGTAAGTGCCGATCCCCTGTTTAGGATTGTCAAACCTTCTGCGACCATCCATTCTTCTACTGCCTCGCCACGTGCATCCGTGGCGGGGCACCCCCACGCGATAGACTTCGCGTTGAGGTCCCCCGCCACTAGTAGGTGGCGTGGTCTTCTTCCTGTTATGAAGGACGTCAGCTCACGTAAGAAATCGCTGAATTCATGCAGGGGCTTGTTGGGTGAGAAATAGGTCCCGATGAACAGGACGTTTCTCATATCGGCCGCTACCCAGCCATGGCCCCTCGACACATTTTGAAGAGGCGGCGCTCCAGCAGTGATTCTGGTGTGTAGCGCCACCAAGCCGTCCAAATCCGCAGCCCAACCGTCGTGGTTAGGCGGAACCCGATAGGGTTCAGAGATCACCCCGATGTGTATGCCCAACTGTGCCAAGCTTTGCATTAGTAGGTTTTGAGCATTGGCACAGTGGTTGAGATTTGTTTGTAGGATAAGGGTGTGATCCATTAACCGGTTCTCATGGGCTCCATCTCAGCCGAGACCCTTGTACCGGAGGGTCCGGGAACGGCGGGCTGCAGCGCGGGGCTAGCAACCGGCTCGGGTTTCTTCTGTTTGGGCGCCTTGCAAGATCTGCGCCCCGGCTTGTGGTCGGCCCCTTTGCCCGCCGCCGCACATATGGTACAATGCGGCTTGGCGAGGCAGGTATTGGCCTTGTGTCCGGGCTGACCGCACCGGAAGCACTGGTCGCTTCGGTCAGCCTCGGAGTGACAGCACGCCCGAGCATGCCCACACTCCAGGCATTTATAGCACTGGAGGGGACGTTCAGGCAGCAGCTCGATGTTGGCTGTCGACCACCCAATGAGGAGCCGCGTGTTTGCCGAGATGAGCTTGGCCGCGGCCAGGGGACAGCGAACCCAGGCCGTCCCCGGGCGCCTTGGATTGTTTCGCCTAATGGGACCACAAGTGACGCTGGAGGTGTCACAGGCTCCAGCTTCCGCAATGGCAGCGGTGACCTCTTCACAGGTCACAGAGTCCTCTAAGCCGGTCACTCTGAGCTCGGCTGTTCTTACCGGTCTACCGATCTTGACCAGTTCCGGGTCTACCACCTGCTTTAGTTTAGCAGCAAACGAATCTGCAATTTCGGTGCTGTTGGGACCCGGTATCACCATCATTCGGGCCCCCGTGGCGGCGTGTCGGAAACGCAGATCGCCTATGCCCATCTCTCGCACATTGAGATGCCTCTTGGCCTCAGTCATCACCGTCTCGTAGGTGAGGCCTCTGTCGACTGCGGCAGGCTGAAGCGTCAAGACCACCGCTGCCGTTTTTGGCACTCTGATTTTACGGGGCTTGCGCTTGGCAGCCACCGGTCTGCTCGTGTCACGCCCCCTGGATTGGGGACGTGATTTCTTTGCGGCCCTGCGTGACCGCACTGTTATCCACCCGTCGTTGTTTGACGGTAGTGCAGCAAGGTCTGCCCGTTCAGCGTCTTCTACGCGGCGGGCAGCCATGTTTTTCCTCCTCGGTCTTTTGCGACGTGTGGGGCCAGGGAGGTGTTGGTCAACCTCCTGCTGGACTCTTTCCTCAGGGACGTTTTGCACTGTGGCTGGGGTTGGTGGCAGAGCCACCACCGGGGCCACTACGTCCATCGGCTCGTTGTTCCGCACACTGGCGGCTGCTGGACTGGGAGCCAGTCTCGCAGTTTTTTGTGTGGCACGGATAGGCACTCTGCTGGGCCCCGCTTTCGGCGCCGGGATCTTAGAGGGCGCCGGGATTTTGGCTTGGGCCTTGGCAGTGGTTGTTCTCGCTGCCGTGACCTTGGCGTAAGATATAGCCTTGCTGGTCGACGGAGCCGCCGTGTGCGCAGGCATAGGAGCACTGCGCGGCACAGCGGGGCGTGCGAGCGCGGCAGAACGCGCAGTCGCGGCGGGACGTGCAGGCGCGGCAGAACGCGCAGGCACGACAGAACGCGCAGGCGCGGCAGAACGCGCAGGCACGGCGGTGCTGCTAGAGGATTTGCCCTTTAAGGCAGTCTTCACTGGTATCAGTGGAGGGGCGGCAGCGGGCACAGAAACCCTGGCCTCCTCCATCCGTTTCCTATCTGCGGCCAGAGGCGGTCGCAGTGGCATTTGGGGTGCTTGTGGTGGCAGTTTAGCCTCGATTCGGGCATCTACCATGACCCCCAGCCTCTCCGTCATAGTTCTGTAGAACATCTCGTCACGATCTCGACTGAGCTGTTGTTCTAGCAGCTCGCGCAGTTTTGTCACTTCTTGACGAAGCGCCGAGACCTCCCCTCGCAGGGCGGCGTTCTCTTCCTCGAGGCGCTTCGTCTTATCCGTCGTCGTCCAACTCGCCAGTTCTTCGGCGGAGTCGGAGATCTTTTGGGCGGCGAGCTTCATGCCACCCAGGAGTTCCCCTTTTATGTTTCTGGATTTGCGTCCAACCTCCCGAATGTACTCGACGCAGGTATTGATCTCCTCCAAGGGGAGGGGAGGGCGAGGAGTGACGACATTCGTCGACCGGAGGTCGGGGGCAGAACCCGACATGTTCTGGCTGCGCCTCACACTGCGGCATAGATTCACAGTGCTGGCAGCGAGCTCTTTCTCCACTTCGAGCCAGGCGGCTTCCTTTTCGGCCGCGTTTTTGTCAGCTATCGCCTTGGCTCTGCCAACGTACTCCCCTGTCGTAGCGGGCCTTCCTCTACCGCGACTTTTTTGCTGCGAGGTGTCGCAGTCAATGGACGCGCGCGGGATCTTCTCCGCGTCACGTTCGTCCGAGTCGGACCCACTCTTACGGGGTCGCTTCGTTCGTTTGCGACGTCCTTCTCCGGATTGCGAGCGCGAGGATCTGACGGTTATGACACTAGAGTCGGAACCGTTGCCGTCAGTATCCTGTCCCTCATCCATTTGTAGGGACTCCGTGGAGCCTCTCTTCTCTACTAATAGCACGTCACTCAGGACGACTATGGGCTGCTTAGATGTTGTCGCAGCCTGAGGTGTGGTTTGTGTATCCTCACTCTTCTTCTCTTTGCTGAACTTCAGCACCATGCCCGGGGACAATCTCATCTTGTTATCGGCTTTCGCAGCCACATTTTCGATCGCATTCGCACATTCGCCCTGACTCCCAGACTGCGTTACCGTCTGGGTGTCGAGGGACTTGACTATCGAGCTCCTACTGGGTCGACCCTTGGTGTCTCGAAGGAGGGTGGGTATGCCACTCCTTGGGGCCTTCTGCATTACTCCTACATCTGTCGGAATGACAGACAGAGCGCCGATTTTGCCCCCCCCGTAATACGAGGGGCAGACCGCCTCCCCCGAAGGAGCGACGGTGCGGGATTCCCCAGCTGACACAGTCGAGCTGGGACCCGCCCGGGGATTCATTGAAATCTGGCGACTTTCCATCATTATTTTCCTTAACTCCCACGAAACGTCATTGAAGAATAAGGCGAAAAGATTGAATGTATACAATAGAAAGAATATCAAAACAAGAAACCAAAACAAAAACGAAGAAGACAACCAAAAAACAAAACGAAACCAAAAGACAGAATAAATATCAAAACGAACGAAAAAACAAAACGAACAAATTAAAACAATAGATACTTTATAAAGGGTAGCGCTGCTCTTAGTCTCACCTCTCCCCGTGGGCCCGCCCGGCATGGGAGGCCCTGGCCGGTATGGCCCCACGGATCATTGAGGCACTCAAGCCCCCCCACCACGGCAAGGTGGCAGCACAAATCGGGGGGGAGGGGGAACCTAACCTAACCTAACCTAACCTAACCTAACCTAACCTAACCTAACCTTTTTTTTTTTTTTTTTTTTTTTTTTTTTTTTTTTTTTTTTTTTTTTTTTTTTTTTTTTTTTTTTTTTTTATCGTGGGGGAAACCTTTTATAGGTCCCCAGCCGTTGGGACGGGGCTGGGGTATGTGGGAGTCCCCGGCCGCGTGAAGATGGTGAGTTGCGACCGGTATACCCACTAAAACCTACCACGAAATGTCTCCTCAAGCTTGCTGCCGTACGGGTACTTAATGCTTTCCATTTTGGCAGAGCTTTGGCAGGGGAGCTTGGCTCTACCCTTAGATGTTGTTATGCGCGATATGGCGCTTTTCCTCTTTGAGACTTCGTTCAGAGGGGGCAAGGGTGTCCCAACCTTGCCCCAGTCTCGTTGTATGCCCTGGAGTGTTTTGGGTCACAGATCTTCTTGGCTCCTATGAGCTTGATCCCACATCCTGTTTCGGTGCAGAAACCGATTGGTGCGGAGACCGTTATTCTCTGGAACGTTTTCTCCTATGAGCGGGGGTGTTCCTTATGCCCCGCTCGGAGGCTGCCGTTATGGAGGCAGATTGCGCAGGTGTGCCAACCGTCTGCGGCCGACACGGACTCTGCGTTGTTGATGGGCGTCAGGAGCCCTTTCCCTTATCCTCTCCGCGTCCTCTTTCTTGGACATTACGCTTTCTGCGAATGTCTCCATTGCAGTCCACGCTCTCTTGCTCCGTGTTATTGCCGCCACCACAGAAGGCAGCGACAGGTCAGTCCCTATTTGGGCAACTAGTGTTGCTCTTTCAGCATCCCAGGCCGGACACTCCCTCAGAGTGTGTTCGGCCGTGTCCTCCACGGCGGCACAGTGGTGGCAGTTCGGCTGGGGCTCTCGCCCCGCCACCTTATGCAGGTACCTCCCGAAGCATCCATGCCCCGAGAGGACCTGCGTTAGGTGATAGGAGGGTGTACCATGCCGCCGTGTGACCCAGTACTCGAGGACTGGTCGAACAGCCGCAATTGTGTTGTGACCAGCGCTCGGCTCCTCTATCGTCTCCACCCAGTCAATGAGGAGCGTGCTCCTCTCCTCCGTACGCCAGCTTTGGACAGTATCCACCATGGGGGAATCGCCGTTGGCGCGGGCCTCAGCTACGCGGATGTATAAGGCGGTGAGGACCCGCACTTCCAGCTCCCATGGTGGAGTGCCGGCGAGGACGCACGCTGCCTCAAAGGAGACGGTGCGGTAGCCTCTGATGATCCTTGTCGCCATTAGTCTTTGTGGACGACGAAGGATCGATCTGTTCTTCGGGCATAGTGCGTCAGCCCAGATGGGCGCCCCGTACAGCGCCATGGACCGTATTACGGTCGCGTACAGTCTCCGGCAGGCGTCGTTTGGACCACCTGCATTCCTTAGGAGGCTACTGAGAGCCCCGGCTGCTCTCATCAATTTAGGCACCAGCCGCGTGAAGTGCTCAGTGAAGGTGAGGCGGGAGTCCAGCGTGATGCCTAGGTACCGCATCGCCGAACCGATTTCAATCCTCGCCCCACCCACAGTTAAATGTGCGTCGGCTGGTGGCCTATTCCGAGACCCATGAAAGCAAAGGGCCTCCGTCTTCTCAAGGGCCACTTTCAACCCCAACATTTGTATTCTGTGGACCATGTGGGCCACCGCTGCAGTGGCCTTGATTTTCGCCGCGGTGAAGTCACTGCCACGCGCTGTAATGAGTGTGTCGTCCGCATAACACGTGACAGTGACCCCCCTTATCATTTCTCCTCTCAATGCCCAATCAAATCCGATGTTCCACAGGAGTGGGCCCAGCACCGACCCCTGTGGAACACCGCGCGTGATGTCCTTTGTGATCCACCCGTCCTTGGTGGGGAATCGTATCTTTCTCTCACTTAAGTACGAACCAATGAGCTCCCTTAGATAGTGTGGGAACCCATGGTATCGTAGTGCTTCAAGTATGACCGCCCAGGGGAGTGTGTTGAACGCGTTGGCAATGTCCAGTGACACTGCCAACATCACTTCACCCTGGGCGATAGCTTCCTCGGCCATGTGTTTCACCCTCCCGATCGCATCTATCGTTGACCGAGCTCGGCGGAACCCGAATTGCACCTCGCACAGGTTCGGCCCGATCGTCTCCATGTGCTGGACGAGTCGGTTGGCCAGAATCCTCTCAAAGAGTTTACCGACCTCGTCCAGCAGAACAATTGGGCGGTAGGCCGATGGAGACTCGGGCGGTTTGCCTTCCTTGAGTAAGAGAACTAATTTCCCGATCTTCCAATTAGCGGGGAAATGTCCCTGTGCGAGGCACGCATTCATCAACGCCCTAATACGATAGCCCATGATATCGTATAGGGCAACGAGCACTTGACCTGATACGCCGTCGAGGCCAGGGGCTCTACGCTTGTCTCGGGTTTTCTGGAGTGCCACATTAAACTCTTCGTCCGTGAGAGCTGGCACTGGAGTTCTCTCCGAGATTTCCGTGGGCGCCATTAATGGAAAGATCCTCTGCTCCGCTGGAGGAAACAGTCCGGCAATTATAGAGTCCAGTTGGGCGGGCTCTAGGGTCGTGGTCAACGGCAGTGTCCACGGCCTCAAATTCTGCCGGACCTGTTTGTATGGCTGCCCCCACGGATCCCTGTTCAGGGTATCTAGCCATTCTTCAAAGGCCCTGGCTTTGGACCTAGTTATAGCCGCAGAGAACTCCTCGATGGTCTGCCTATAGACGGCGTATAGGCGCGCCTCCTCAACCTCATCTCTACGCCAGCGGCGACGTTGGCGCAAGTAAGCCCTACGTTCTGCGACGCACTGGCGGCGGAGTTGGGCGACCTCATCGCACCACCAGTACGCCCAGCGTCGTGGCTTTCCATTTCGCAGCCTCGGCATTGCGGCGTCGCAGATGCGTTTGAATGCAGTCTGGAGCCACTCCGCCTCGGCTGCGGCACTCTCTACTGGTGCGTCGTCTGTTGGCCAGGTTACTACCAGGGCCGCCTCACGCAGACGGTCCACTCTGAGGTTCTTCTGTGACCAGCGCGGGGGATCGCCCCGAGCAGGTCTTGGGAGCTCGTTGGGGGTCAGATAGGCGGAGATCTCGTATCGGACGTATCTATGGTCCGATAGAGTCTCCGTGTCCTCTAGTACCCTCCAATTTTGCACACGGTCGGCCAGTGCGGAGCTGGCAAACGTCACATCGACTATCGATCCCCCATCGCGCCGGACACAGGTGTGGACAGAACCACGGTTTAGTACTACCAGTCCTACGGAGGTCAACCAATCCTCCAGATCTTCCCCTCGCGCGTCAGTTGCGGGGCACCCCCACGCAGTGGACTTTGCGTTGAGGTCCCCCGCAACTATTATGTGCTGCGGTCGTCGCCTGGCAATGAGTGTGCCCAACTCCCGGAGATGTGCGCTGAAGTCAACCAGGGGCCGATTCGGGGAGAAATAGCTACCGATGACGAGGACATCCCGAACATCGGCAGCAACCCAACCTTGGCCTTTTGCCACGTTACGTAGTGGCGGAGCCCCTAACGAGAGACGATTATGCAGCGCCACATCGCCGCGCAGGTCTACCGCCCAACAGTTGTTGTTAGGAGGAACCCTGTAGGGTTCCGTGATCACCGCAATATGAATTTCCAGCTGTGCCAAGCTCTGCATGAGCAGGTTTTGTGCATTGGCACAGTGGTTTAGATTGCACTGCAGTATTCGGTTGTACCCCATTACCGAATCTGCATGGGTTCCTCCTCGTCCAGACCCCTTGCACCGGAGGGTCCGGGAATGGCGGGCTGCTGCACTGCGACGCTAGCCTGCTCTTTCGCTCTTGCCTTTTTAGGGGCGACGCAAGTTTTGCGTCCTGGGACGTGGTCGGCCTTTCTGCCCGCCGCCGCACACACGGTGCAATGCGGCCTGGCGTGGCAGGTATTGGCTTTGTGTCCCGTTTGACCGCAGCGGTAGCACTCTTCGCTGCGGTCGATCTCGGTGTGGCAACACGCCCGAGCGTGTCCACTCTCCAGGCACTTGAAGCACCGGAGAGGGCGCTCGGGGAGGACCTCTACTCGTGCAGTAGACCACCCGATCATAAACCTTTTCGTGGCCGCGACCTTTTTAGCTACGATCAGGGGGCAGCGCACCCACGCAGTCCCCGGTCTTCTAGGTACGTCTCTGCGTACTTGTCCGCATGTGACCGCAGAGACGTCACACTCCCCTACCTCGGCTATGGCAGAGGCCACCTCCTCGGAGGTGACCGAGGCCTCTAGACCTGTGACCCGGAGCTCGGCTGTGCGCACTGGTCTCGTCACTTTTATTAGTGAGGGATCCACAATGCCCCTCAACTTCTCGGCAAATGTGTCCGCTTTTTGGGCGCTGTCCGCCCCTGGGAACACCATTATTGGTGCGCCAGTAGCGCCATATCGGAACCTCACATCTGCAATCCCCAGTTCTTTAACACTGAGGTGCTTTTTCGCCTCTGTTAGCACCTCTTCGTATGTGGTACCTTTTTCTGCGGCCTCAGGCTGCAGTGTGAGCACCACTGCCTCGGTTTTCGGTACTCGTAGTTTTTGAGGCCTAGGCTTTTGGGATTTTTGAGGTTTGTTGTCCCTCTTTGTCCCCCGTCCACTTGATTGGGCCCTGCTCGTCTTCGCTGCCTTCCTGGATCTAACGCGTATCCAGCCTTCCGGGTCATTGGCGGGGGCGGAGGACACGATGTCGTGTTCCGCATCCGGGACTCGTCTGGCAGCCATGTTTTGCCTTTTAGGCTTCTTTCTCTTTCCCTTCTTTTGGCTCGCAGGAACTTGCTGAGCCACAACTGGGGACGCAACGCTCGGCGTCACGGTCTCTCTCGAGGGTGCCATTTCCACCACTGAGGGAATGGGCACCGTGTTCTGCTTTATCGGTGCGACAGTTTTGGCATTGGCCGCTGTCGCACGGGCATACGTCGTCGGCTTATTGGCACTTGGTGGTGCCGCTGCCGTCCTGGGCACGGGTACTTCGGTGGAAGTAGCCTGCCTCAGCTCTTCTTGGGCGCGCCGCCGATCTGCTGCAAGCGGGGGGCGCATGATTGGCTCTGGGAGGAGCCTTCCCGCCACTCGGGCGTCTACGAGGGTGCCTACCTTTATTAGGATGGACCTTTCGAGAGCCTCCATGTCCAGCTGTTGAGGGGCAGGGGCTGTACAGGGGGGCGACGCCTGTACCTCCTTAAGAGCGTTCCTCAACTGCTCGATGTCACCCCGCATGGACATTATTTCCGTTTGCTGGCGGGCGTTTTCGGCCTGCAAGGCCTTCGTCTCGTCCGATGTGTTGTGGGACGCCAGTGCAGAGACTGCGTCCACTATGGTTTTGGTGGCAAGTTTGATGCCACCTTGGATCTCCCCTTTTATGTTTTTGGACTTGCCAACCATTTCCCTAATGTACTGGACGCTCTTTACAATCTTCTGCGTCATGTGGGCGACGGTTGGGTCCTCTTCACGGTCCTCGACTGATTGGGGGGCAGCCTTGGCAGCGCCGGAGCCCCGGAGGATATCTTTGCAGAAACGAGACGTGTTGTTCATCAGGTCTTTTTCAACCTGTCGCTTCTGCGCTTTCCACTCTTCCTCTTTCTTTTTGCGCTTGGCAAAGTGGATCCCAACGTACTTTCCCGTAGTTGGGGGCCTGCCGCGTCCGCGCCTTATTCCCGGGAAGGAGGGGCCGGGTTTCTTGGTGCGCTTGCCTTCGCCATCAGAGACAAGCGTTTCGTCGCTTCCTGACCCGCTTTCGCGGCGTCGTTTGATGCCCTGGGACGCCATTGAGCACGTTGATGTTACCGTCTCCATACTGGCGTCCGAGGCGTCACTCTCCTCGGAGTGCGTGTCCAGGCTGATCGTAGCCACTGAGTTTGCGCTTGCATTGCGCGTCACTCTACTCGCTTTTTTAACTTTTCCACTCACATTCTCTTTGTTGAGAACAATGACCAGCTCTTTAGCTGTTCCGGCAACAACTTTGCCACCCTGCCGCGGAAACTGCGTTACCGTTTGCAGGACAGGGGGCTTAGTTACGGAGCATTCTTCACTTCCGATATGCTTATCAACACTCTCGTTCACATCTACTGCCGACTTCTTTCCTCCTCCCTTCCTCTTTCCCTTAGGGAAATCACAGTTTGTGCCCCCCCCGTAGTACGAGGGGCAGACTGCCTCCCCCGAAGGGTCGACAGTGCGGGATTCCCCAGCTGAGCTGGGACCCGCCCGGGGACTATTTTTCAAATTGTGACTGTCCATAGTGGTTTTCTACTCGTCTAACGTCTTGGAAGAATGAAGAAGAAATATTATAGATATGACAGGACAGTATATGATAAATAACAACAAAACAGAACGAAGAAGACAACAAAACACAAAACCAAATGACAGAATACATACGAACTTAAAACAAAACCAAAACGAAACAAAACAAAACAATATATACTTTATAAAGTGTAGCGCTGCTCTTAGTCTCACCTCTCCCCGCGGGCCCGCCCGGCATGGGTGGCCCTGGCCGGTATGGCCCCGACGGATCACTGAGGCACTCAAGCCCCCCCACCACGGCAAGGTGGCAGCACAAATCGGGGGGGAACCTAACCTAACCTAACCTAACCTAACCTAACCTAACCTAACCTAACCTAACCTAACCTAACCTAACCTAACCTAACCTAACCTAACCTAACCTTTTTTTTTTTTTTTTTTTTTTTTTTGGTTTCGCTGGGGAAATGCTTTATGCATACCACCGCACCCCGGGGGAAAGGTCGGTGATTATGTGGGACTCCGACAAGGGTCGTCTACCCAAGAGTCGTTTACCCACTAAAACCCCAGCGGCATACCCTCACACGGCGCGCTTGGGGCGCCACAAGTTCGCGTAAACGCATTCTACTGTGACGCCCCGGCGTGGTGCCCGCGACGCGGGCAAGCGACTATCAGAGAGGGCGCCCCGGTATACTGGGACGCCCTCAGTCATCGAGGCTTTCGTCGGTAGTGGCTCCCCCGAACCACCACCGGCCTCCTAGGCGAGGGCAGAAGGGGCCCGCATCGTCACGGACCCCCCTCCACCCCCGCCTCCGTCCGCGGCGCGGGTCACCCGGAGCTCCCTCCCTTGCGACCCGCCCCGCTGCCCCCTTCTGCGACATCGGCCCCGCAGAAGGAGGCCCGTCAGCCCTCGGGCCGGCGCCAACCAAAGGACACCGGCGCACCGCAGCCGTCCAGGGCCCGCAGGGAAACCCTTAGAACAGGGTCCACCGTCTACCCAGGTCCCCGGAGCCCCCGTCCAGGGCTCGCAGCGAGACACTGGGGACAGGGTCCCCATCCACCCAAGTCCCCGCAGCCCCAATCTACCGCAGCGCACCAGCGATCCGTCCCGCAGCCCCCTTCTGCGACATACGGCCTCGCAGAGGAGGCCCGTCAGCCCTCGGCCGGCGCCAACCTGAGGACGTTGAGTGAGGACTCGGTTTGACGGCCAACTAAGTTGAGCGCCAACCCGAGGACCTCATGGTGCGCCGCAGCGGTTTACGACTCCCAAGGCAGCTCTGAGGACAGAGGAGTCCCCGGAGCCGCAACCCGCCACGACGCTGGGTGCCGCTCTTCGTCTCACCTCTCCCCGTGGGCCCGCCCGGCATGGGAGGCCCTGGCCGGTATGGCCCCACGGATCATTGAGGCACTCAAGCCCCCTCACCACAGCAAGGTGGCAAACCTTTTTTTTTTTTTTTTTTTTCTCCCGGGTAAAATCCTTTATGGACTATCCCCGTCGGCCGGGGATGGCCGACGGGGGGCGTGTGGGACTCTCCCCCAGAGTGGGGGCATACCCACTAAACATCCCGGGGTGCTCCTTACTCATGTCTTAGTGTGCGGTGGCATGGGTACGTGCTGATTAAGCTTCTTTCCTTGCCGCTACAGACTGGAGGTTGTTCCTCTTACAAACTCATACTCTTAGGCGAGTGTATCCTCTTCGTGAGTGTCTAAAGTCACTCAATCTACGTCCTGCCCGGAGCACTTGGGCAGGACGTCTTCCCCTCGGGGTCTCTCACTCCAGTGGGCGGGGGACTTCCCCTAGTCCCTCGCCCGGAGACCCTCATCAGGGGGGGCGGCGGTTGTGCGCCAAGCGGCGGCGGCCTGTGCGGGCTCGGCGTTGCGGTGCCGCGTCGGCAGCCCGCTCTCGCTCGCGCTCCGCCTCCTCCTTCGTCCTCATGACTTTCTCGGCGAACTTTGCCACCGATTTCCATGATCTGTCGCTCGCCACCATTCTCCCGACCAGGGTGGGGAGCGACAGATCATTACCAACTTCTGCGATCAGAATCGCCCTGTCATTGTCGAAAGCGGGACACACTTCCAATGTGTGCCGCGCGTCGTCATTTACATGTCCACAGTGATGGCACTCTCTCGTAGGCTCCCGTCCTGTCTTGTCGTGCAGGTACCGTCCGAAACAACCGTGGTCGGACAGCACCTGCGTCAGGTGGTACGAGAGAGTGCCGTGTCGTCTCTCTGTCCAATTTTCAATTATTGGCCCTATGGCCTCTGCCACTCGCAAGCCAGCGGTGGGCTCCCGCAACATCTCCCGCCAGCTTTCCATCATGTGGCTGCGCCCCTGCGCCCGCCATCCCTGAATTGTTTCCATCGAAGGGGACTCCCCCCTGCTCCGGGCCTCGGCAACTTGATGGTGAACCGTCGCCAAGACCCGAGCCTCCATCTCCCAAGGAGGGGTACCGGCGAGCGCAGTGGCCGCCACAAACGATATGGTGCGGTAGCCCCTCGCCATTCTTATAGCCATGATTCTCTGCGGGGCTCTCAGGAGAGCCTGGTTATGGCCACTTAGGGCATCAATCCATATTGGAGCCCCGTAGAGGGCCATGGACCTTATTACCAACTCATAGAGCCTCCTGCAGGCTTGATTTGGACCCCCGATGTTCCCTAGTAACCCGCTAAGAGCACCAGCGGCTCGCACTAATCTAGGTCCTAGCTGATTGAAGTGCTCTTTGAACGACAGTCGAGGGTCGAGCGTGATGCCGAGGTAGCGCATCGCCACCCCGACATCAATCCCGACCCCGCTTACGATGATTCTTGAGCCTGCAGGAGGACTCCGACGTGGCCCGTGGAAGCATATTGCTTCTGACTTTTCGAGGGCGACGTTTAGGCCGAGTCTTCGGATCCGGTGCACAACCTGTGCGACCCCAGCAGTTGCCCGGATCGACGCGTCCCTGAAGTTGTGGCCGCGGGCGGTGACAAGTGTGTCGTCTGCATAGCAGGTGAGTGCCACCCCCCGCAGCATCTGACTCCTCAACACCCAGTCATACCCGATGTTCCACAGGAGTGGGCCCAGCACCGACCCCTGTGGAACACCGCGCGTGATGGACTTTGTCGTCCAACCCTCGCTCGTTGGGAAACGAATTCGTCTATTTGACAGATACGCCCTGATTATATTGCACAGATGTTGTGGGAATCTGTGATAGCGGAGGGCGTCGACTATACACGCCCAGGGGAGAGAATTAAAGGCGTTGGCGATGTCCAAGGACACCGCCAGCACCACGTCACCCTGGGCGACAGCCTCCTCCGCCATCACCTTCACCCTTTGTATAGCCCCAATCGTGGAACGGGCGCATCTGAAGCCAAACTGAAATTCTGACAGTCCTGGGCCAACTTCTTCCATATGGTGGACGAGACGGGCCGCGATAATTCGCTCGAAAAGTTTGCCCATCTCGTCCAGCAGCACTATGGGCCTGTACGCCGATGGCGAGTCGGTAGGCCTTCCCTCTTTCCTCATCAGGACCAGTCTTCCCTCTTTCCACCGGTCTGGGAATTGGCCCTGGACGAGGCACTCGTCGAAGAGTCCCCGCGTCCTTTCTCCCAACTCCTCCATGGTTAGTTTGAGGACCCGACCGGAGATCCCGTCGAGGCCAGGGGCCTTGTTTGGTTTGGTACGGGCGAGCGCACGGCTTAGCTCTTCGGCCGATACGCTAGGCACTTCTTCTCGAGTGTTGTGAGGCGGATCAGATGATAATTGCGCCTCTTCCTCCGCGGGTGGGAATAGACACTCCACTACCCGGTTTGTCAACTCCGGTTCCATTGTTCTGGTGAGGGGCGGCGCCCAAGGACGTAGCTTTTGGCGAACGGCCTTATAGGGGCGCCCCCACGGGTCGTCATTGAGGCTTTCTACAAATGCCTCGTAGGAGGCCGCTTTGGCTCTCCTAATTTCCGTGTTCAGAGCGTCGATCTTTTCTCTGTATAATGCGTAGAGACGGGTCTCCGCCTCCTCATCTCTACGGCGCTTGCGTCTCTGCCGGAGGTATGCTCGTCTTTTCGCGACACACTCCGATCGTATTTGAGCAATTTCGTCACTCCACCAATACAAACGACGGCGGGGGCCAATTTCGCGCTGCCTGGGCATCGCGGCGTCGCAGATGCGGGTAAGCGCCCCCGTTAGTTGTTCGGCCTCGTCGTCTATATTGGCAGTAGTGGCCCGTCTCCTGTTCCATGACTCGATTTGTGTCGCCAAACTTAGCTGACCCACGTCCAGCTTCTTCTGTGCCCACCGGGGAGGGTCCCCGGGGAGTGGTCTTAGTGACGAGGAGCTCAGGAAGGCGGAGACTTCGAACCGTATATACCGGTGATCGGAGAGAGTCTCCGCCTCTTCCAGAACCCTCCAGTTGGACGTCCGGTGGGCAAGGTTGGCGCTCGCCAGACTGATGTCCACAACAGATCCTCCATCTCTACGGACACATGTGTGCGTTGACCCAGAGTTGAGAACAACTAGACCCACAACTGTCGCCCACTCCATCAGCTCGTTACCGCGAGCGTCACTGGCCGAGCGTCACTGAAGGTGGCAAACCTAACCTAACCTAACCTAACCTAACCTAACCTAACCTAACCTAACCTAACCTAACCTAACCTAACCTAACCTAACCTAACCTTTTTTTTTTTTTTTTTTTTTTTTTTTTGGTTTCGCTGGGGAAATGCTTTATGCATACCACCGCACCCCGGGGGAAAGGTCGGTGATTATGTGGGACTCCGACAAGGGTCGTCTACCCAAGAGTCGTTTACCCACTAAAACCCCAGCGGCATACCCTCACACGACGCGCTTGGGGCGCCACAAGTTCGCGTAAACGCATTCTACTGTGACGCCCCGGCGTGGTGCCCGCAACGCGGGCAAGCGACTATCAGAGAGGGCGTCCCGGTATACTGGGACGCCCTCAGTCATCGAGGCTTTCGTCGGTGGTGGCTCCCCCGAACCACCACCGGCCTCCTAGGCGAGGGCAGAAGGGGCCCGCATCGTCACGAACCCCCCCCCCCCCCCCCCCGCCCCCGTCCGCGGCGCGGGTCACCCGGAGCTCCCTCCCTTGTGACCCGCCCCGCTGCCCCCTTCTGCGACATCGGCCCCGCAGAAGGAGGCCCGTCAGCCCTCGGGCCGGCGCCAACCAGAGGACACCGGCGCACCGCAGCCGTCCAGGGCCCGCAGGGAAACCCTTAGGACAGGGTCCACCGTCAACCCAGGTCCCCGGAGCCCCCGTCCAGGGCTCGCAGCGAGACACTGGGGACAGGGTCCCCATCCACCCAAGTCCCCGCAGCCCCAATCTACCGCAGCGCACCGGCGATCCGTCCCGCAGCCCCCTTCTGCGGCATACGGCCCCGCAGAGGAGGTGCGTCAGCCCTCGGCCGGCGCCCACCCGAGGACGTTGAGTGAGGACTCGGTTTGACGGCCAACTAAGTTGAGCGCCAACCCGAGGACCTCATGGTGCGCCGCAGCGGTTTACGACTCCCAAGGCAGCTCTGAGGACAGAGGAGTCCCCGGAGCCGCAACCCGCCACGACGCTGGGTGCCGCTCTTCGTCTCACCTCTCCCCGTGGGCCCGCCCGGCATGGGAGGCCCTGGCCGGTATGGCCCCACGGATCATTGAGGCACTCAAGCCCCCTCACCACAGCAAGGTGGCAGCACAGTCGAGGGGGAACCTAACCTAACCTAACCTAACCTAACCTAACCTAACCTAACCTTTTTTTTTTTTTTTTTTTGGTTTCGCTGGGGAAATGCGTTACGCATACCACCGCCCCCCGGGGGAGAGGTCGGTGATTATGTGGGACTCCCGGGACAGAACCCGTATACCCACTAAAACCCCAGCGGTATACCCTCACACGGCACGCTTGGGGCGCCAACGGTTCGCGCGAGCGCAGTCGACGTTGACGCCCCGACGAGGTGCCCGCTACGCGGGCAAGCGACTATCAGGGAGGGCGCCCCGGTACACTGGGACGCCCTCAGTCATCGAGGCTTTCGTCGGTGGCGGGTCCCCCGACCCACCACCGGCCTCTATGGCGGGGGAAGGAGGTGGGCGTACAGTCGCCTCCTCCTCCCCGGCCTCCGTCTGCGGCGCGGGTCGGCCAGGACGTCTTCCTCCCTGACCCGCTCCGCGGCCTCCTTCTGCGACATGACGTCCTCGCAGAAGGAGGCCATTGCTTCCCACCCCTCCTCGCTGTCGAGCATCCGTCCGATAAGGCTCGACAGCGAGAGGTCTCCTCCGACCTGTGCCGCCAGGGCCCGCCTCTCGGTCACCCAGGCGGCACACTCCTCCACCGTGTGGCGCGCCGTGTCGACTGGCGCGCCACACTCGTGGCAGACCGGCGTCGGCTCCCGGCCCGCGATTTGATGCAGGTACTTACCGAAGCAGCCATGCCCGGTAAGCACCTGCACCAACCTGTAGGTTAGGGTCCCGTGCCGCCGAGACAGCCAGCGATCTAGGTGGGGGCGGACCGCCTCCACCGTCGCCAGCCCGGCGGCTGGGGACCCCAAATCCTCCTCCCAGTGGCGGATCAGGGCCTCTCGCGCTCTGTCCCTGACCCGCCTTGCACCACCACCGTCGAGGAGGGGCAGCGCTCCCTCCTCCCTCCGTGCCGCACGGTACCTGTAGACGGCCGCCAGCACCTCCGCCTGGAGCTCCCAGGGTGGGTCCCCGGCGAGCAGCGTGGCAGCCGTCCACGACACCGTGCGGTAAGCCCGGATCGCCCTCACCGCTATGACCCTCTGCGGCCTCCGCAGAAGGGCCCTGTTGCGAGCGGTGAGGGCTCCGACCCAGACGGGGGCTCCGTACAGGGCCATACTCCGGATGATGCCGGAGTACAGGCGCCTGCAGACGGAGCCCGGGCCGCCGACGTTGGGCAGCAGCCTGCCCAGGGCGGCGGCCGACCGTATGAGCCTCGGGGCCATCTGTTGGAAGTGGGCCCCGAAGCTCCACCGACCGTCCAGGTGCAGGCCCAGATACTTCATCTGGGCCCGCAGCTCTATCACCGTCCCCCCCACGGTGATGCTCGCACCGCGAGGGGGACCCCGGCGTGGCCCGTGGAGGAGGAGGGCCTCCGTCTTCGGGAGGGAGACCCTCAGGCCCAGCAGGCCGATCAACCTAACCTAACCTAACCTAACCTAACCTAACCTAACCTTTTTTTTTTTTTTTTTTTTTGGTTTCGCTGGGGAAATGCTTTATGCATACCACCGCACCCCGGGGGAAAGGTCGGTGATTATGTGGGACTCCGACAAGGGTCGTCTACCCAAGCGTCGTTTACCCACTAAAACCCCAGCGGCATACCCTCACACGACGCGCTTGGGGCGCCACAAGTTCGCGTAAACGCATTCTACTGTGACGCCCCGGCGTGGTGCCCGCAACGCGGGCAAGCGACTATCAGAGAGGGCGTCCCGGTATACTGGGACGCCCTCAGTCATCGAGGCTTTCGTCGGTGGTGGCTCCCCCGAACCACCACCGGCCTCCTAGGCGAGGGCAGAAGCGGCCCGCATCGTCACGGAACCCCCTCCACCCCCGCCTCCGTCCGCGGCGCGGGTCACCCGGAGCTCCCTCCCTTGTGACCCGCCCCGCTGCCCCCTTCTGCGACATCGGCCCCGAAGAAGGAGGCCCGTCAGCCCTCGGGCCGGCGCCAACCAGAGGACACCGGCGCACCGCAGCCGTCCAGGGCCCGCAGGGAAACCCTTAGGACAGGGTCCACCGTCAACCCAGGTCCCCGGAGCCCCCGTCCAGGGCTCGCAGCGAGACACTGGGGACAGGGTCCCCATCCACCCAAGTCCCCGCAGCCCCAATCTACCGCAGCGCACCGGCGATCCGTCCAGCAGCCCCCTTCTGCGGCATACGGCCCCGCAGAGGAGGTGCGTCAGCCCTCGGCCGGCGCCAACCCGAGGACGTTGAGTGAGGACTCGGTTTGACGGCCAACTAAGTTGAGCGCCAACCCGAGGACCTCATGGTGCGCCGCAGCGGTTTACGACTCCCAAGGCAGCTCTGAGGACAGAGGAGTCCCCGGAGCCGCAACCCGCCACGACGCTGGGTGCCGCTCTTCGTCTCACCTCTCCCCGTGGGCCCGCCCGGCATGGGAGGCCCTGGCCGGTATGGCCCCACGGATCATTGAGGCACTCAAGCCCCCTCACCACAGCAAGGTGGCAGCACAGTCGAGGGGGAACCTAACCTAACCTAACCTAACCTAACCTAACCTAACCTAACCTTTTTTTTTTTTTTTTTTTTTTTGGTTTCGCTGGGGAAATGCATTACGCATACCACCGCCCCCCGGGGGTGAGGTCGGTGATTATGTGGGACTCCCGGGACAGAACCCGTATACCCACTAAAACCCCAGCGGTATACCCTCACACGGCACGCTTGGGGCGCCAACGGTTCGCGCGAGCGCAGTCGACGTTGACGCCCCGACGAGGTGCCCGCTACGCGGGCAAGCGACTATCGGAGAGGGCGTCCCGGTACACTGGGACGCCCTCAGTCATCGAGGCTTTCGTCGGTGGCGGGTCCCCCGGCCCACCACCGGCCTCTATGGCGGGGGAAGGAGGTGGGCGTACAGTCGCCTCCTCCTCCCCGGCCTCCGTCTGCGGCGCGGGTCGGCCAGGACGTCCTCCTCCCTGACCCGCTCCGCGGCCTCCTTCTGCGACATGACGTCCTCGCAGAAGGAGGCCATTGCTTCCCACCCCTCCTCGCTGTCGAGCATCCGTCCGATAAGGCTCGACAGCGAGAGGTCTCCACCGACCTGTGCCGCCAGGGCCCGCCTCTCGGTCACCCAGGCGGCACAATCCTCCACTGTGTGGCGCGCCGTGTCGACTGGCGCGCCAAACCTAACCTAACCTAACCTAACCTAACCTAACCTAACCTAACCTAACCTAACCTAACCTTTTTTTTTTTTTTTTTTTTTTTTTGGTTTCGCTGGGGAAATGCTTTATGCATACCACCGCACCCCGGGGGAAAGGTCGGTGATTATGTGGGACTCCGACAAGGGTCGTCTACCCAAGAGTCGTTTACCCACTAAAACCCCAGCGGCATACCCTCACACGACGCGCTTGGGGCGCCACAAGTTCGCGTAAACGCATTCTACTGTGACGCCCCGGCGTGGTGCCCGCAACGCGGGCAAGCGACTATCAGAGAGGGCGCCCCGGTATACTGGGACGCCCTCAGTCATCGAGGCTTTCGTCGGTGGTGGCTCCCCCGAACCACCACCGGCCTCCTAGGCGAGGGCAGAAGGGGCCCGCATCGTCACGAACCCCCCTCCACCCCCGCCTCCGTCCGCGGCGCGGGTCACCCGGAGCTCCCTCCCTTGCGACCCGCCCCGCTGCCCCCTTCTGCGACATCGGCCCCGCAGAAGGAGGCCCGTCAGCCCTCGGGCCGGCGCCAACCAGAGGACACCGGCGCACCGCAGCCGTCCAGGGCCCGCAGGGAAACCCTTAGGACAGGGTCCACCGTCAACCCAGGTCCCCGGAGCCCCCGTCCAGGGCTCGCAGCGAGACACTGGGGACAGGGTCCCCATCCACCCAAGTCCCCGCAGCCCCAATCTACCGCAGCGCACCAGCGATCCGTCCCGGAGCCCCCTTCTGCGACATACGGCCTCGCAGAGGAGGCCCGTCAGCCCTCGGCCGGCGCCAACCCGAGGACGTTTAGTGAGGACTCGGTTTGACGGCCAACTAAGTTGAGCGCCAACCCGAGGACCTCATGATGCGCCGCAGCGGTTTACGACTCGCAAGGCAGCTCTGAGAACAGAGGAGTCCCTGGAGCCGCAACCCGCCACGACGCTGGGTGCCACTCTTCGTCTCACCTCTCCCCGTGGGCCCGCCCGGCATGGGAGGCCCTGGCCGGTATGGCCCCACGGATCATTGAGGCACTCAAGCCCCCTCACCACAGCAAGGTGGCAGCACAGTCGAGGGGGAACCTAACCTAACCTAACCTAACCTAACCTAACCTAACCTAACCTAACCTAACCTTTTTTTTTTTTTTTTTTTTTGGTTTCGCTGGGGAAATGCTTTATGCATACCACCGCACCCCGGGGGAAAGGTCGGTGATTATGTGGGACTCCGACAAGGGTCGTCTACCCAAGAGTCGTTTACCCACTAAAACCCCAGCGGCATACCCTCACACGACGCGCTTGGGGCGCCACAAGTTCGCGTAAACGCATTCTACTGTGACGCCCCGGCGTGGTGCCCGCAACGCGGGCAAGCGACTATCAGAGAGGGCGTCCCGGTATACTGGGACGCCCTCAGTCATCGAGGCTTTCGTCGGTGGTGGCTCCCCCGAACCACCACCGGCCTCCTAGGCGAGGGCAGAAGGGGCCCGCATCGTCACGGACCCCCCTCCACCCCCGCCTCCGTCCGCGGCGCGGGTCACCCGGAGCTCCCTCCCTTGTGACCCGCCCCGCTGCCCCCCTTCTGCGACATCGGCCCCGCAGAAGGAGGCCCGTCAGCCCTCGGGCCGGCGCCAACCAGAGGACACCGGCGCACCGCAGCCGTCCAGGGCCCGCAGGGAAACCCTTAGGACAGGGTCCACCGTCAACCCAGGTCCCCGGAGCCCCCGTCCAGGGCTCGCAGCGAGACACTGGGGACAGGGTCCCCATCCACCCAAGTCCCCGCAGCCCCAATCTACCGCAGCGCACCGGCGATCCGTCCCGCAGCCCCCTTCTGCGGCATACGGCCCCGCAGAGGAGGTGCGTCAGCCCTCGGCCGGCGCCCACCCGAGGACGTTGAGTGAGGACTCGGTTTGACGGCCAACTAAGTTGAGCGCCAACCCGAGGACCTCATGGTGCGCCTAAGCGGTTTACGACTCCCAAGGCAGCTCTGAGGACAGAGGAGTCCCCGGAGCCGCAACCCGCCACGACGCTGGGTGCCGCTCTTCGTCTCACCTCTCCCCGTGGGCCCGCCCGGCATGGGAGGCCCTGGCCGGTATGGCCCCACGGATCATTGAGGCACTCAAGCCCCCTCACCACAGCAAGGTGGCAGCACAGTCGAGGGGGAACCTAACCTAACCTAACCTAACCTAACCTAACCTAACCTAACGTTTTTGGAGTTAGGTCAGAAATGGTTAGGTTTCCGAGCCCTTTTCCCCCATTTTTTTTTCGGTGTTTTGAATCCATAGCCGACCTCCATCTTTGTTTATCTATCAGATGACACCCTTTTTACATCATTTTCGCAAAAAAAAAAAAAAAAAAAAAAAAAAAAAAAAAAAAAAAAAAAAAAAAAAAAAAAAAAAAAAAAAAAAAAAAAAAAAAAAAAAAAAAAAAAAAAAAAAAAAAAAATAATGTTTAACCTAACCTAACGTTTTTGGAGTTAGGTCAGAAATGGTTAGGTTTCCGAGCCCTTTTCCCCCATTTTTTCGGTGTTTTGAATCCATAGCCGACCTCCATCTTTGTTTATCTATCAGATGACACCCTTTTTACATCATTTTTGGCAAAAAAACGATTTTTGCCCCGCCACACCCACCCGTTGTCGATGACCGGGGTCATCAACTCTGTGCCCAGAACATATGGAATTTTTTTTTTGAGGTATGTTGATTTTCTTTATTTTTTATTCTATGAAGTATCCTTTCTTGTGCATTTCCTTAAAATTTGAATGCTTGTTTCTGGTCTCAATCTCTGGCAAATGGGATAATTATAAATTAAAGTTACATCAATAACTAGATGTCGCTACTGGCGTTTTTAGAAGTCGATGTTAAGATTTTTACTTGATTAGTCAAGTGTTTCTGCTTAAGTGCAATGTGTTCCGGACTTTTAGAAATATATTTTAATAATAATATTTAATAATATCAATACCTCTAGGCTCAAAGGGCGTATAACACAAAACAAAACAGCTACATTTCAGGAGAGCCAAAAAACCTAAAAAATAAATAAAATTGGCTATAGCTATAACTTTTTTGTCTTAATGATTATAAAAAAACAATCTATGAGAAAAATACTTACATTTTCCTGTATTTTAAGTGTATATTATTAAATTAAGTCTAAATGTAATAGTTTCCAAAATATTTTTGCTTAAAAAAAATATGAAATGTCTTTTACACCCACTTAAAAACAGCTAACGTTATTAACTTAGGTAGTAAATATATCCTAGCGTAAAAAAGTTGCATAATATTAGGTAGTAAATGATAATAGCAATGTTTAATTGTGTTGTAAATCACAAAGTTTTCATTTAAAATAATACAACTTTCTAATAAAGAGGGTTAAACGGGGTGGGGGGTATCCAATCACGTGTTTGTATTTCTTTTTAAATGTTGTACGAATTAGGAAATACTTAAATCAGGAAATACTTTATGTATTTACAATAGTTTCCCTGAGATATCGAATCAGAAATTAGGAGATACGCAGGAGAACTAGTTACCGACACAGCCCACAGGATTGTCAAACTTAAGTGGCATTGGGCAGGGCATAGAGCTCGCAAGACTGACGCCCGAAGGGGCAGAAAAGTACTCGAGTGGCGACCGCCTTCCGGAAAGGGCAGTGCTAGTAGACCTTCCACGCGGTGGAAAAACGACCTGGTCAAGATAATCGGGAAGCGATAGATGAGGGCGGCTCAAATCCGGCATTCGTAGAAATCCTTGTAGGAGGCCTATGTCCAGCAGTGGACGTCCTGTAGATGGCTGAATAGTTTTGGGGTAGCATGGTACAGTTGCTGATTATGTTGAATGATTGTAAAGGACAATAACATTTTGAGAATTAACGTGTTACATTTTTATGTGCTATTACGTCTAACAACCTAAGAGGTTTTTGACTTGCGCAGAATGTCATTTATAGCCCGATTTTGTGTTTTCAAAATGCATGGAATGTAAACAGCATTATTGTTCGAATTTTGAAAATTAGTGTTTATAGACTTACTAGTCGTTAAAGAATGAAAAATTCAATACAATTATTATGAACTCCATGAACCCTAAAATTAGCTTTACGCCTTTTGAGTCTGGAATAATGTGCTTTACACCCTAAACTTCGCTTGAATACACATAACCGGATTCCTATACAACCTAGGACATTTTTAACTTGCGCACTAATGTAATATACAGCCCGATTTCCTGTTTTATTTTGGTTTAGCAGCCCAAAAAGATGGGGTGTAAAGAACATTTTTGTGTGAATTTGGCAACTTCGTATATACCAATCGATAGAGAATGAAAAACTGAAAACGATGGTATTATTAACTCCATATGTCCCAAAATGTGCTTTACGTCGTAAAATTTGATGGTATGGTAAGCTCGCGCAGCGCGCTTGAGTTAACTAGTAGTAGGTACTAGGGAGGGGGTCGTCGACGCAACGAGACCGTTTATTGAAAAAACAGTCGCTTAGACAGGACGAGATGTTTAGTTTACATTGTTCATCGTCAATTGGTAAGGACGACGTAAACTTCAAAGAATTTTATTGGACAACAATAATTAATATTTACGAGCTATTCGAAATGAACTCCCCTTCATACTTTTTCCAGGCTTAGGTCTGGCAGGCTTATTATTTTAGATAGCTAATAGGGACTCCTTTAAATAATATATTTTAGTATTTAAGTTTTAGGTTAATAATAAGATTAAATTATTTATGTTAAATATTATGAACCTGTCGTAACAATTCGAGTTCGCGATATCCTGTTTTGCAGTCACCTTTGACCTGCGCTGCGCGTAACGCATTTAAATGTCTCTAAAAAATAATTAAAAAAAAAAATAGTAACTTGCAATCCAATACTTTATAAGTGATCAAACGAACTTCTCTGAAGCGAAGTTCGATCATTATTATATGAGTCGCTTCATTCGAAGATATGATTTAATTACCAGGTAGTCCCTCCAGTTACTAGGTAACTTCGCACAATTTTTAGAGTTTTAAAACGACTAATACAGTTATGACGTCTTTCCGGTTCTACCCTCACTCCCAGTGTGCCGTTGTCGTGTTGCTCATTCTTTAAAGATATGTTATGTTCAAAACTTTCTTAATTTTGGGCAGTGTTCGGGAGGGAGGGTGATGATATCTTCGAATGAAGCGACTCATATAATAATGATCGAACTTCGCTTCAGAGAAGTTCGTTTGATCACTTATTATATTTCCTCGCTTCATTCTTCAGATATGATTTAATTACCAGGTAGATGTTAAGAGCAGAAAGTTTTGCAATGAAATCTGCTGAACGTTTTTATAGATCAGCATTATTTAATTAGTAATATAAAACATAATGTATGTAATACTTAGCTTAACTTCTTTGGGATCCAATATTAGTTGTAAGTTTTCGGTACAATCAGATTTTCTGAGAAGAGTTTGACACCCGGCAAACTGATCGAGCAACTTTGTCCGTGATAATTCTGCTATAGAAGCGGGCAAAAGAGTTGGATGAGCTAGTCCTAGTTTACGGATAGTGTCCACGCTAACTCTGGCTGAACGTCCGGCAGAGGTGGAGGCCTGACGCGTGCTATGTGCGCCAAACAAGCTGGTATCCACGCCGTATTCTGACAGCACCTGCTGTTGGAATGAGTAGATTTTATAGGTTAGTAAAAGACGGCCAGTCTTTGCAGATATGCTATTTTTCTAGTTAATGAAATATTGTCCGAGAGTGATGTAGCCGGGCAGATAGTAATATGTTTTCACGGAAGTATGGTAAAAGCAAAGTAGGCTGGTCTCTACCAGCTGCAGACATTTTTAATAAGATCTGCTATATCTAAGCTGCGTTTTCGCAGAATACCATGTATATTAATTTAATTAGGGAAGGTCTTTGTACTCTATGGGCTGTACAAATTGTTAATAATATGATAAGCTTATTCGTGGTCTTCTTGAGGAGTAATTCGTGGTGTGGGAACCATGTCGAATTTAGGTGTACAACCTGCTAAGTATGAGAAATTTGGGCTTAGTTATTATAAGTATATTATATATTATAAGTTATTATAATATAGTTATTTGTAAGCGCCCTGAAGACGCCTAACGCATGTATCAGATCCTATATTATTACCGACTACAGGTAAGATTGCCAAGCCATGTAAGTTTAGGCTACCGTTCCCGCAACCGTTGTATAATTGAGTTGTTAGAAACGTATGATAATGATTTTAAAGGTGGATCATAATCACTAATGCTGTTGATAGCAGAAAATGGCCACCACCGCTTCAGGGAGCAGCTGTATTGCTTAAAGTTGTACTATCAGAAAAGGATGCCAGCATCAGATTAGCCGTCTTGTCGCAGGCGCTACGATGGATGAAGGCCTGCCACAGAGCCTCGTAGCACTCACAGTAAGAGTTTTGTGTAGAGGGTGCTGTTCCCTGAAATGTCATTGCAGAAGGTGTTTATCTGGTTTAAAATAGATAACTCTTGAGACGATTAGGCTCTGTAAGCGTGGGAACCACGTTTGCTAGGACATTTTTAACTTGCGCACTAATGTAATATACAGCCCGATTTCCTGTTTTATTTTGGTTTAGCAGCCCAAAAAGATGGGGTGTAAAGAACATTTTTGTGTGAATTTGGCAACTTCGTATATACCAATCGATAGAGAATGAAAAACTGAAAACGATGGTATTATTAACTCCATATGTCCCAAAATGTGCTTTACGTCGTAAAATTTGATGGTATGGTAAGCTCGCGCAGCGCGCTTGAGTTAACTAGTAGTAGGTACTAGGGAGGGGGTCGTCGACGCAACGAGACCGTTTATTGAAAAAACCAGTCGCTTAGACAGGACGAGATGTTTAGTTTACATTGTTCATCGTCAATTGGTAAGGACGACGTAAACTTCAAAGAATTTTATTGGACAACAATAATTAATATTTACGAGCTATTCGAAATGAACTCCCCCTTCATACTTTTTCCAGGCTTAGGTCTGGCAGGCTTATTATTTTAGATAGCTAATAGGGACTCCTTTAAATAATATATTTTAGTATTTAAGTTTTAGGTTAATAATAAGATTAAATTATTTATGTTAAATATTATGAACCTGTCGTAACAATTCGAGTTCGCGATATCCTGTTTTGCAGTCACCTTTGACCTGCGCTGCGCGTAACGCATTTAAATGTCTCTAAAAAATAATTAAAAAAAAAAAATAGTAACTTGCAATCCAATACTTTATAAGTGATCAAACGAACTTCTCTGAAGCGAAGTTCGATCATTATTATATGAGTCGCTTCATTCGAAGATATGATTTAATTACCAGGTAGTCCCTCCAGTTACTAGGTAACTTCGCACAATTTTTAGAGTTTTAAAACGACTAATACAGTTATGACGTCTTTCCGGTTCTACCCTCACTCCCAGTGTGCCGTTGTCGTGTTGCTCATTCTTTAAAGATATGTTATGTTCAAAACTTTCTTAATTTTGGGCAGTGTTCGGGAGGAGGGTGATGATATCTTCGAATGAAGCGACTCATATAATAATGATCGAACTTCGCTTCAGAGAAGTTCGTTTGATCACTTATTATATTTCCTCGCTTCATTCTTCAGATATGATTTAATTACCAGGTAGATGTTAAGAGCAGAAAGTTTTGCAATGAAATCTGCTGAACGTTTTTATAGATCAGCATTATTTAATTAGTAATATAAAACATAATGTATGTAATACTTAGCTTAACTTCTTTGGGATCCAATATTAGTTGTAAGTTTTCGGTACAATCAGATTTTCTGAGAAGAGTTTGACACCCGGCAAACTGATCGAGCAACTTTGTCCGTGATAATTCTGCTATAGAAGCGGGCAAAAGAGTTGGATGAGCTAGTCCTAGTTTACGGATAGTGTCCACGCTAACTCTGGCTGAACGTCCGGCAGAGGTGGAGGCCTGACGCGTGCTATGTGCGCCAAACAAGCTGGTATCCACGCCGTATTCTGACAGCACCTGCTGTTGAATGAGTAGATTTTATAGGTTAGTAAAAGACGGCCAGTCTTTGCAGATATGCTATTTTTCTAGTTAATGAAATATTGTCCGAGAGTGATGTAGCCGGGCAGATAGTAATATGTTTTCACGGAAGTATGGTAAAAGCAAAGTAGGCTGGTCTCTACCAGCTGCAGACATTTTTAATAAGATCTGCTATATCTAAGCTGCGTTTTCGCAGAATACCATGTATATTAATTTAATTAGGGAAGGTCTTTGTACTCTATGGGCTGTACAAATTGTTAATAATATGATAAGCTTATTCGTGGTCTTCTTGAGGAGTAATTCGTGGTGTGGGAACCATGTCGAATTTAGGTGTACAACCTGCTAAGTATGAGAAATTTGGGCTTAGTTATTATAAGTATATTATATATTATAAGTTATTATAATATAGTTATTTGTAAGCGCCCTGAAGACGCCTAACGCATGTATCAGATCCTATATTATTACCGACTACAGGTAAGATTGCCAAGCCATGTAAGTTTAGGCTACCGTTCCCGCAACCGTTGTATAATTGAGTTGTTAGAAACGTATGATAATGATTTTAAAGGTGGATCATAATCACTAATGCTGTTGATAGCAGAAAATGGCCACCACCGCTTCAGGGAGCAGCTGTATTGCTTAAAGTTGTACTATCAGAAAAGGATGCCAGCATCAGATTAGCCGTCTTGTCGCAGGCGCTACGATGGATGAAGGCCTGCCACAGAGCCTCGTAGCACTCACAGTAAGAGTTTTGTGTAGAGGGTGCTGTTCCCTGAAATGTCATTGCAGAAGGTGTTTATCTGGTTTAAAATAGATAACTCTTGAGACGATTAGGCTCTGTAAGCGTGGGAACCACGTTTGCTATGACCACAGGTGAAAACTAGTATATAGGGAAAACTAGGTGTGGAAAAGAATAAAAGTAATAAAACTGACAGTCCATTGTAAACGCGTCTACGGGTAGTTTCGGGGTCTTGTTACCAAAAAACGTCCGTTTTACATTTTGCGTTATCTTTTGAGGTAAATAGGTCGGTTTCTGTCTTACCGAAGTGCCATATGATGATCTGGTAGGCATGATCGGCATCAGCGCGGTTATCTTTTGATGTATGGTACAGATATCCAAAAACCGCGAGCCTCACACTATTGCCAGGCTTTTCTAGTTAAATTGTACAAGAGATTCTCTCTTGTACAATTAATTAACTTGTATACAACTGATCGCGTTGCTTTATACAACTGATCGCGTTGCTTTATACAACTGATCGCGTTGCTTTATACAACTGATCGCGTTGCAAAATTGCGCAACTGTCAAGGTTGTTAGCGAATTATATAAGACCTAAGATGGCAGCCATCAGTTTATGTGGTCCTTTTTGGCCTCTTTCCACTTACCGCTTCAATTTATATTATATAGGCCTAACCTGATCTGGAAGCATCGGTATAGATTTCGTTCATGTTTCCGCTGGAAATTATATGCTTTATAAATGTTTTGTGACCAATTTAAGTCATCAGATAATACAATAATATTCCTAATTCTCCTTTGTAAGCTGAGCTAGATACATTTGCCATTCTAAAACTTAGTATACATCCAGCAGTCTGTAAATGCTGGGCAAAGCGGAAACTAAGACTCCTATGAGTTTGGCAAATGTTCGAATGGAACAACCAACTCAGCTATTTTCTTTTGTACATCGGAGGCTAGGCCTAGAATTAATGTTTTTGTATTAAACTCAAAGCCGAGAAAATTGCAGATTTTACGGGGTAATAACTTAGTCTTTTTTTTTTTTTTTTATATATTATGTATGATTCCTAAACTATTCAGTAGCTATAATGTTTCTGAAACGTTATTTACACATTGCTTAATATACCATAATATGTCATAATATGTCATCAAAGTAAAAAACTGAGATATATCCGCAACATCATTATGAAAGTTAACAATTCTTTCATAACCTTAGTGCACACAAAAGGTGCCACAGATAAACCAAAGAGGAGAGCGGAAACTGGTAATATATAGTATTGTTAGTCAAGTCATCAGATTGGAACTGAAAAACTAAATATTCGATCAGGAGCTCTGATAGGAATGTCAAAATATGCGTATTTTATGTCAATTGTGGCTAGGAAACCATCGCGTGGTATACAGGTTGCATGCTGTACGATAATCCTCCATCTTCAAATGGGCCGTGACTATACACTTCAATCGATTTTAAATTTAGTTTGAAGCGTTTTTCGCCGTTTGTCTTCGGGGTCGGATAAAATGAATTAGGAGATAAAATTATTTTCTGTATATACACTGGCATTCTTAAATGGCCCCGGATTGTTTTAATTTACTGGGGGTATACTGTGCTGTGTAATTGTTTAAATGGTATCATATAACATTACATTACATACAGGCTCTAGGCCTGTAATTTTTTATATTAAATAAGTTGCTACTAACATAATCATAAGTTAATACTAACACAATAAATGTATATCTGATAAATAATGAATAATAATAACGTTTTTTAATCCAGTCTAGAATGCCAACGTTATTTGTGATGTTTAGCAAACAATCGTAAAAATGACTAACCTTTATTAATGAGGACCTTGCGCCTGGGCAAGAGGTTTGTCCTGTGTTTCCATTCGTGGCAAGTGTAATGTCGGGTATGCACGAGGTGCTGGCAATGCCTGTAAGCCATACGCCCCCCCCCCCCGGTTCGCCGGTTGGTATCGGGGCGACGCTGCCCAGTTTTCCTGGTAGAAATTGAGTCGAGCTGACTGCGTAGCTGGCGGCTTCAAAGTCGGTTTTTTATATTAAGGTTTTTTTTTTTTTATTATTATTATTTATTTATTTGTATCCCCTACTTTTGAATAGCTTTGGCAGCCTTAATATTTTCTGAAATTTATTGACCGAAAGGAGTTTCCTCTCTTTCTGACACTAATAATATGAAGGAAGGACTTGTCTAGACTGGGATATAAAAGCGTAATGCGATTCTTTGATTTTTGATAATGTAGGCCGGTTAAAACCTGGGCCTTATTTTCTTCAAAAGGATATATAATATTGTATGTATATATATACACCTCTATTTATGGCTGTAATGCCTAAACCAAGTTGTTGCTCGTTAGCAACAGGAGTCTAAGCGCGGTTCATCACCACGTCGGGGACAGCGGTGGCTATTTCCGCGTTCGATTTGGGTGCTTGGATTCTCCAACACTTACAGTTACTGTAACACGCTTACAGTTGTCGGGATTCAAATAATCTAAAGATGTTTTCTTTATTCTCCTTAGGCACATCCTTTTTAGTAAAGGCAATCAAAGTTTCGTAAGGTTTGCGTTAATTTTGTCCCCGTATTCGGGGATATCGGACATTGATTCCCACATGGCAGATAAAAGATCGGGGTCTAATTCACCGGCGGCAGCAGTAGTTCTTGGATATCAGTAACCGCTGGTGGGTACAACGTTTTTTTTTTTTTTTTTTAACCGGTATATATTTGTGTGATATATCCACTGACATTGTGAGCTCTGGGCCTATGTCATGGTTCTCGTTTACGGTCCGATTGACATCATTAGCACTTAAAATATATGGTTTACGAGTATATTTAGTTGTAGAGAAGAAAGGAAAAAACATGTTTTAGTGGGTACACGAAAAATAAAACGAAAACATTTAGATTTCGTTTTTCGTGGTGCAGAGGGACGATACATCTAACTTAGATTGTTCGTTTTTCTGCAAAAAAGCTATCGTTGGAGACTCGCAGTCAACCCCGATGCAAAAGAATTTGTTTCATATTAAGTTGCGTTTTTAGTTTTGGGTATGTCAGAGTTATTGACTCGCAGTCAATCCCAAAGCAATCCAAAGCCAGCATATTTGAGGTTAAAATATCACAACATCACCGAAGGAAACTGATATAGTCTTACCTTCATCTTCCGATTATGAATCCACAGGTAATCTGTATTTCTTTCGATGTTCTTTTTCATCAAGTCTCCGTATTTTATACACGTAAAGAGCAATTGACGATTGCGCGGTCCTACTGCGCAATCTATCTATCTATCTATAGTACTTATATATCTTAATATCTTAGTGTCGAGTAATGGGCGCGTGCGAACGTTACCGAGCACAAAAGAGGAATGAGCAACACGACAACGGCACACTGGGAGTGAGGGTAGAACCGGAAAGACGTCATAACTGTATTAGTCGTTTTAAAACTCTAAAAATTGTGCGAAGTTACCTAGTAACTGGAGGGACTACCTGGTAATTAAATCATATCTGAAGAATGAAGCGAGGAAATATAATTTTTATTAAATGCAACACAAAGTTTATTTACACTAATCAAAATAGAGTCTATTTTGATCTAGCAATAAGCTCGGTGCAAATATTAAAACTAAAAACATTGACGCTTCAATGTGTAATGATAGTCCTATCACATGACAGCAGAGTTCAATGAATTGCAACTCAATCTATCTATGATTTCGTCTCGACTCGCGCTCACGGGCGGTGAGGGACCCGTCGTAAGTCGTCGTCGCGTTCGTGTGAACTATTAGACTAGTTTGTAATGTCGTTGCCGAGAAACATGTTTATGAATGAACGGCTTCGCGAAACGGTCGTCGCGTCAACGAATGGATGTGACGACCGATTCATGAAGCTGTTCAATCATAAACTAGTTTATCAGTCAACTATAAACTAGTCTAATAGTTCACGGCAAAGAAACAGTCGAAAAAAACTGTTCGTTCATTCAACGACCACCACTAGTACTAGACCCTTGAAGAGGTTGTAGTTTCCATCAGTCTGACTAATTTGACAACTAGAACAATTATTGTTCTAGTCTGTTCTATTTATTGTCTAGTCTGTTCTGTTCTATTTATTATTCTTGTTCTAATTATTGTCTGCGTTGTCGCCTAGATGGCTTGCCTTGCTGTTGAAGACGTGTTGATGTGATGATTGTGAGTAAAGGTGTGTCAGACTCGTAAATATACATACTATACCCTATTCAAGATAGCGTGATCAATTTGGCAGATGTCAATTTTTCTGATCGACAAAAAGGTATGATTCCGAACTACGTCGCGGTAATCGGGACCAGTAGTGCCGAGGTAGCACTTCTGCGTGCAGCGTACTTCGAAATCATACCTTTACTTTGCAATGGCGAATAGTGGTGGGAAACAGATAATAACTAGTAGTCCAAAAAATAACGGTTTAAAATACTTGTAACTGTGACGAGATGGTATGGGTGTATTATGTGTGAAATTCTTTATCACTTTTCGAATAAAAAACATTTTCATTTTGAAATAAAATTCGTTGGCTTTAGCGCATTGAAATTTAACACTTTTGCAACTATTCTTTTCTTTTCTTTTCTTTTTTGTTTACTTACATGGTCTGAACCACCTATTTAAAGGACAATGGCGAATTTTTATGTGACTTTAATTTGAGCGTATAAAAACGACTTATACGCAAAAGAATTTCTACTAATTAAATATGTTTTATCAAGCTATTACATTCTCTAGTCATGGCCGGAGAAAAAATAATATATAAATCAGAAGTTAATTGACTATTTTCCTAAACATTAAACCTACAATTTAGTTGACAACAACTGACAACTTCTGTCATCTGCATAAAACAAATAATTAGGGATGTCCAATATGCCGCTTTGTATCGATATTTCGTATTAATAATAATAATAAAATTAATAAATATTCACAATTCCGAGAGCGGAAACTGGTAATATATAGTATTGTTAGTCAAGTCATCAGATTGGAACTGAAAAACTAAATATTCGATCAGGAGCTCTGATAGGAATGTCAAAATATGCGTATTTTATGTCAATTGTGGCTAGGAAACCATCGCGTGGTATACAGGTTGCATGCTGTACGATAATCCTCCATCTTCAAATGGGCCGTGACTATACACTTCAATCGATTTTAAATTTAGTTTGAAGCGTTTTTCGCCGTTTGTCTTCGGGGTCGGATAAAATGAATTAGGAGATAAAATTATTTTCTGTATATACACTGGCATTCTTAAATGGCCCCGGATTGTTTTAATTTACTGGGGGTATACTGTGCTGTGTAATTGTTTAAATGGTATCATATAACATTACATTACATACAGGCTCTAGGCCTGTAATTTTTTATATTAAATAAGTTGCTACTAACATAATCATAAGTTAATACTAACACAATAAATGTATATCTGATAAATAATGAATAATAATAACGTTTTTTAATCCAGTCTAGAATGCCAACGTTATTTGTGATGTTTAGCAAACAATCGTAAAAATGACTAACCTTTATTAATGAGGACCTTGCGCCTGGGCAAGAGGTTTGTCCTGTGTTTCCATTCGTGGCAAGTGTAATGTCGGGTATGCACGAGGTGCTGGCAATGCCTGTAAGCCATACGCCCCCCCCCCCCTGTTCGCCGGTTGGTATCGGGGCGACGCTGCCCAGTTTTCCTGGTAGAAATTGAGTCGAGCTGACTGCGTAGCTGGCGGCTTCAAAGTCGGTTTTTTATATTAAGGTTTTTTTTTTTTTATTATTATTATTTATTTATTTGTATCCCCTACTTTTGAATAGCTTTGGCAGCCTTAATATTTTCTGAAATTTATTGACCGAAAGGAGTTTCCTCTCTTTCTGACACTAATAATATGAAGGAAGGACTTGTCTAGACTGGGATATAAAAGCGTAATGCGATTCTTTGATTTTTGATAATGTAGGCCGGTTAAAACCTGGGCCTTATTTTCTTCAAAAGGATATATAATATTGTATGTATATATATACACCTCTATTTATGGCTGTAATGCCTAAACCAAGTTGTTGCTCGTTAGCAACAGGAGTCTAAGCGCGGTTCATCACCACGTCGGGGACAGCGGTGGCTATTTCCGCGTTCGATTTGGGTGCTTGGATTCTCCAACACTTACAGTTACTGTAACACGCTTACAGTTGTCGGGATTCAAATAATCTAAAGATGTTTTCTTTATTCTCCTTAGGCACATCCTTTTTAGTAAAGGCAATCAAAGTTTCGTAAGGTTTGCGTTAATTTTGTCCCCGTATTCGGGGATATCGGACATTGATTCCCACATGGCAGATAAAAGATCGGGGTCTAATTCACCGGCGGCAGCAGTAGTTCTTGGATATCAGTAACCGCTGGTGGGTACAACGTTTTTTTTTTTTTTTTTTTAACCGGTATATATTTGTGTGATATATCCACTGACATTGTGAGCTCTGGGCCTATGTCATGGTTCTCGTTTACGGTCCGATTGACATCATTAGCACTTAAAATATATGGTTTACGAGTATATTTAGTTGTAGAGAAGAAAGGAAAAAACATGTTTTAGTGGGTACACGAAAAATAAAACGAAAACATTTAGATTTCGTTTTTCGTGGTGCAGAGGGACGATACATCTAACTTAGATTGTTCGTTTTTCTGCAAAAAAGCTATCGTTGGAGACTCGCAGTCAACCCCGATGCAAAAGAATTTGTTTCATATTAAGTTGCGTTTTTAGTTTTGGGTATGTCAGAGTTATTGACTCGCAGTCAATCCCAAAGCAATCCAAAGCCAGCATATTTGAGGTTAAAATATCACAACATCACCGAAGGAAACTGATATAGTCTTACCTTCATCTTCCGATTATGAATCCACAGGTAATCTGTATTTCTTTCGATGTTCTTTTTCATCAAGTCTCCGTATTTTATACACGTAAAGAGCAATTGACGATTGCGCGGTCCTACTGCGCAATCTATCTATCTATCTATAGTACTTATATATCTTAATATCTTAGTGTCGAGTAATGGGCGCGTGCGAACGTTACCGAGCACAAAAGAGGAATGAGCAACACGACAACGGCACACTGGGAGTGAGGGTAGAACCGGAAAGACGTCATAACTGTATTAGTCGTTTTAAAACTCTAAAAATTGTGCGAAGTTACCTAGTAACTGGAGGGACTACCTGGTAATTAAATCATATCTGAAGAATGAAGCGAGGAAATATAATTTTTATTAAATGCAACACAAAGTTTATTTACACTAATCAAAATAGAGTCTATTTTGATCTAGCAATAAGCTCGGTGCAAATATTAAAACTAAAAACATTGACGCTTCAATGTGTAATGATAGTCCTATCACATGACAGCAGAGTTCAATGAATTGCAACTCAATCTATCTATGATTTCGTCTCGACTCGCGCTCACGGGCGGTGAGGACCCGTCGTAAGTCGTCGTCGCGTTCGTGTGAACTATTAGACTAGTTTGTAATGTCGTTGCCGAGAAACATGTTTATGAATGAACGGCTTCGCGAAACGGTCGTCGCGTCAACGAATGGATGTGACGACCGATTCATGAAGCTGTTCAATCATAAACTAGTTTATCAGTCAACTATAAACTAGTCTAATAGTTCACGGCAAAGAAACAGTCGAAAAAAACTGTTCGTTCATTCAACGACCACCACTAGTACTAGACCCTTGAAGAGGTTGTAGTTTCCATCAGTCTGACTAATTTGACAACTAGAACAATTATTGTTCTAGTCTGTTCTATTTATTGTCTAGTCTGTTCTGTTCTATTTATTATTCTTGTTCTAATTATTGTCTGCGTTGTCGCCTAGATGGCTTGCCTTGCTGTTGAAGACGTGTTGATGTGATGATTGTGAGTAAAGGTGTGTCAGACTCGTAAATATACATACTATACCCTATTCAAGATAGCGTGATCAATTTGGCAGATGTCAATTTTTCTGATCGACAAAAAGGTATGATTCCGAACTACGTCGCGGTAATCGGGACCAGTAGTGCCGAGGTAGCACTTCTGCGTGCAGCGTACTTCGAAATCATACCTTTACTTTGCAATGGCGAATAGTGGTGGGAAACAGATAATAACTAGTAGTCCAAAAAATAACGGTTTAAAATACTTGTAACTGTGACGAGATGGTATGGGTGTATTATGTGTGAAATTCTTTATCACTTTTCGAATAAAAAACATTTTCATTTTGAAATAAAATTCGTTGGCTTTAGCGCATTGAAATTTAACACTTTTGCAACTATTCTTTTCTTTTCTTTTCTTTTTTGTTTACTTACATGGTCTGAACCACCTATTTAAAGGACAATGGCGAATTTTTATGTGACTTTAATTTGAGCGTATAAAAACGACTTATACGCAAAAGAATTTCTACTAATTAAATATGTTTTATCAAGCTATTACATTCTCTAGTCATGGCCGGAGAAAAAATAATATATAAATCAGAAGTTAATTGACTATTTTCCTAAACATTAAACCTACAATTTAGTTGACAACAACTGACAACTTCTGTCATCTGCATAAAACAAATAATTAGGGATGTCCAATATGCCGCTTTGTATCGATATTTCGTATTAATAATAATAATAAAATTAATAAATATTCACAATACCAGTACGAGTCTGTGTAAATAACTTTATCTTGGTTTCTGAAATACAAGAATTTTTTTTAATTAAATAATTAACACAATTCAACTATAGAGTTAATCTTCATTGTTTCCTCGATCTGTAACTGGCCATTTACATAGTTTATCATATAAACAGCCCTATATGCATTCCACAGCTTAGGAGAATGTGATACAAAGCCACCAATGTAGTCACTTGCAGCCACTGCCTCATCTTGCCGTTTCTTATAAGAAGTGGAAAAATTGAGTTGAGATATTTTGGAAAATATAATTCCTTCCAATTCCGCTTCTGAATTTTTCCTTTATTCCTTTTTAAAAACCCGGCTATACGACACCTGTGTTGTGCCTGTCAGTTGTAGCCACGTTCAGGATAGTAAGCATCGGTATTGTGAGACCTTGACCACGCCTCGCCGCCAGACTGGCCTAGTGCGAGGCGGTCCACGGCCCTCCGCACTCAACGGGTGGTTAGGCCGACCGCAATATCGCGGACACTTTTTAAAGCTTGCTGTCAGCTACAATTCTAGCTTTTGGTTAAGTGGACTCGAAGAAAGCTTGATGTCCCGGGAACCCCGTTTGACGTTGGCCGATGCAGCCCATCGGGTCGTTTGGTCAGAGCACAGCCTCCCACCGGGCCGGCGCGGCGGCTGCGCGCGCAGCGGGCGGGCGAGGGCGGCCGGCGGCGCGGGGCTGCAGTGTGGCTCCGAGGGGCCCCGCGGCGCGTCGCGGGCCGGCGCTGCGTCAGTGGCTCCGTGGCTCGTCCCGGTCGCAAGCCTCCGCGGCCGGTGCTCGCAAACTCGTTCCTTAGTGAGTTTCCTCGGCGGCGAGTTCTAGGGAGAAGTCCGCGCGAAGTAGACCAAATCTACCCGAACGATGTGGTCGCGTGGGTTTTAAGACTGGACTCTTTGTTAAGGATCGCCGCAATAGAAGGTTATTATCGAATGTATTGTTTTACACATTAGTACAAATGCGCTCGTTCTTCCAAGTCCGCGCGTAAACGCGAAAAGTACTTGACGCGAAATAGCGTTTGCTGTAGTTGAATGCCAAGATGTACGTGTAATTATTTCGAGATGTGCTTATGATGATGTGAATAATCTTTTTTTAACCGCCTTCATTGCAACTGCAGTCTCATACATGAAATAGCAGTACCAGTTAAAAAGGTCTACGAAATATGGTTTTGAATTCAGCGTTATTACTATGTACACGCACCGAGGGGTCGATGGGAGAGCTCAGTGCGGGGAAGGCGTAAAGTTGTAACCGGATGACGTCAGCGACACGTGGCTGTTGCAATTCACGGAGAGAGATCTCCCTCTTTCCGCGAATGCAACTGCCCGATGCCTTGCCACCCCGCAGTGCAATGCGAGGGATTCGATTAAATCCGCGAATCCCGGTCGGTCGCAGTGTGCAGCGTAGGACGGCCACAGGGTCGTCGCCCCTTGGCCACATGACATAGAGCAACTGTTCTAAATGTTACATTTGTACAGTGCACTGTATGTGGTTATATATTGAATATATTGTCCGTGTGGTGACGGATTTAGAATACATGGTGTCACCATCGCATTCCATCCTGAGGGTGTCGTAAGAGCCGACAAAAGGAAATGACAGGGCCGGTAACCTAGCCACAAGAGAAGGAAAACTTGATACGAAACCCTGTGCCAACCCGCCTGGCCAGCGTGGCACAAATAGGCGTATAACCCTCCATATAACTGGAGGAGGCCCGACTCAGCAGTGGCTTATTAACGGACTGAGAAGTGTTAGCAATATTTTAGCAGTTACGTGCCGCTATCAGGACGTATTTGGCAGTCGTACACGATTATGGGTAAATCCCGTTGTAGGATTATCATCGAAACATGAGTCAGGCAAACAGGCTTCACGGCCCAACGATGTTCAATAATGCTCTGTGGAGGGGTTCAACCTGGGCGGTGTAGAGGTTGAACATCTCCCAGAAATGTGCGGCCACCTCGCTGTGGTGAGGGGCTCGCGGCACACGGCTCGGTGATGGGTTTATCTATCTATCCAAGTAAACAAGTCAATTGAATCGACTATATTTAGTATATTTACGTGTATTTAGTACTAAATTTGTTACTCTGTACGTTTGATGTATCCACCAACACTACGAAGTGTCAGTCCCTCTCTGCAACTAGCTGCGATGGCGTTAGGCCGCTTTTTGTATAACTTCAATAATTGTTAGTTATGTCACTGATCTATTTCTATTTGACCTTAACCCTTCAGGTTCTTGGGCCCAGCGCCACTCTGCCGCGGACTGTAGTGACCCGTGTGCTGCATCCAATAACCTGCAGTGTACCTAAAGCCAGCGACACTTGAGAAATCTCACAGCCTGAGTATAAAGCAGGTCACGTGACACTGGTCACTGTCAGTAGAGCCAGTTTTGGTTTTCACCCATATCGGGCCTATTTGGCGTTATGATCACATTTGAAAATATTAAACCAATTTTTGAGGAGTTTAATAAAATAAAACTAGCCTTTAATTCTCTCACGAATTGTTAACTTATAACTAATCTAATTATTTTCTTTCGCTGGCCAGGCTGTCTTCCGACTAGGCCTCCTCTAGTGCCTTCCACTTTTCCCTATCTTTAGCCAAGCGCCTCCAGCTCACCGGCAGGTCGTCAGACCATACCATACTTAGCATACTCCTTTCCATTGCTCTTTGACGTGCTTGTATTTTGCGATGGGTAAGGGCGATTGAACGGCAGGCTTGGCATCCATAGGTGAGGCATGGCAATATGCACGTGTTAAATACTTTAGCTTGCTACCGGCACTGTTTTGTTCTTCACGACCTTTCCATGCATTAGTTGTTCTTCGTTCTCATACCCTTTGTGGCTATTATTTTACCCAAATATATGTATTCATCCGCATAGTCAGTTACTTTCTCTCCAATTCATTCATCCATTAATTGAGTTGGATAAACATGTTTCGTAGTGAGTTTGCATCCATAGAGAATAAGAAAACGTCGCCAGCAAATTACAGATGTTTTAGATATGAGGTAATTAAACACTTTTTAACGGATTTATCGCGTGTATATTACATTATTTAATTCCCGACGTTTCGAATGCTTTGCAGCAGTCGTAGTCGTGGGAGAGACTAGATGAAAGTTGTATTCAAAAGTACAACCAAACAATTAAATCTACCGCCTCTAGTTATGTTTTATTGAAAGGTCTTGCAGATGAGATGTGCCTGAGATTTGATCAATTTAGTGACGGGACTCTATTGAAACTTGGATGTTTTTTAATCTCAATAGTCTCACGGATCATTTAGTGATTTTCCTTGTAAAGGATTTGAGGTCTATCAAAGTGAATGTAGTGGTTGGTCTTGTTGAATGTGTGCTCACAAACTGCAGACTTGGTCGAGCGTCTGTTCTTCATGTCAGTTATATGTTCTTTTAGGCGGATACCGATACTTCTCTTTGTTTGCCCAATGTATTATAATACACAACTGTAGGTGTTTTGGGCTGGGTTCTGTGATGCATACGTGGGAGTTGAAGGCCGTTGCTCCGCAGGACAGATTTGACATGCAGAAGCCGCTCCTATCCCACTATCGTAGATTTTGACTACTATGTAAAAATTGTTCCAGAATTACAACGTTTCTAACGTCCCTTTTATCAATTCGGTTGATATACCATCATCTCCAACAGCTTTTCCGGATTTTCGAAAAGAAAAAATTGATTAAGTCCTGGCTTGTGAGCTTTGATAATCAAAATCAAAATGGTAAACATATGGTTGTCAAGTATTCGTTTCATTTCTTGTAGTCCTGTTTATCGGCCGACAGTGCCCGTGATTAAACCTAATCCATACTTCCAGGCCGGTAACTTTGGGTCAGATATCCGATTTTGTTGTTTGGTTTGTGTATCACGATTATTTTCGTGTTCGCTTTTCTCCGCCACCCAATGCTAATGAGTCAATAATTTTTCAATTCGTTTTCAAGCTCCACGGCTTCATTTATACCTGACCGTTGAGAGCTCGGAGTTAGCAGGGTATGTGGACACCGCGTGGGAAGATAGCATTCACCGCCCTGACCTACGCACTGAAACCAACCAGCGCCTGGCGGGCTTGGCTCGCCAATGGAGGGACATGCATGCCAACCCCAAAAAGAGTCACGTGCCTGGTTCAGGCGCTGGATGCGATGGCCTCGATCTTCCTTAAGACTTGTTGAAATTGAGAACTTGTTGACAAATAAAATCACAAACATCACCACATGCTACTAAGATCTTATATCCATTACTTATTTATTAAAATACTTACCTCAAGAACTTGACGATCGCTTCACAATTTTTCTTTCTTTGCTTTCGGATCTTTATTTGCTTGGCCCTGTCTATTCCTATTCGTTGTTACGTAGCCGTGCAGCGTGTTGCTCTTGTCTGGCGAAATTGCTCTCACTATGTCGTCTAGAAGTTGTGTCTTGTTTACAAAACAAGACCTTTAATTTGAAAATTCTCTGTAAAGCAGCATTCCGAACCGATGGTAGCTTCACTTGAACTATGGGTGGACGCAAGAGTTGTGGGGAAAAGATATGGTTGGTTTTAAATGTTTAAGTGCTGTTACAATAATGAATGTTGGAAAACATCTGCGCCGTAAATGATAAACAAAAGAGGGCCCAGAATGGACGCGATGCGCAGTCGATTCTGTCGGTGCACATCAGTTTGCAAGACCTTCTTGACTTGGATTCGTTCGGCGATTACACCGTTAGCCTAGCAACCCCTCCCCTTCCTGGAGGCGGTCTTCTCAACGCGTTCGTCGTTTCGGTGCAGGTGCTGCCAAAGGCGAGGAACTACGGGCTAGAGGTGATACCCGAGCTAATTTAAAGTGGACGAAAGTGATTGACGGGAGTGGAGCTGGTAGAGGTCGCGAACCGAAAGTGGACGAGTGTGGCGCGGGGGACGATGCTCAGGGCAGGCTCGGGGAGCGCGCGGTGATAGCATGCGGCGCGGCGCGTGGCTGGCGCTGTGCGCGGCGCTGGGCGCGCTGGGCGCGTGTGGCGCGGGGGGCGGAGGCGGAGGGGGAGGGGGAGGGGGCAGCTGCGGCGTGGCGCAGTTCGCCTGCCGCAGCGGAGAGTGCGTGCGCCTGGACGCCTACTGCGACGGGGCGGCGCAGTGCGCGGACGGCAGCGACGAGCCGCCGCAGTGCTCGGTGTGCAACCGCACGTACTACGGCCGCGCCGGGGTGGCCTACGGCGTGGCCCTGCGGGCCGCCCCGCGGGCGCCTTTCCTGTGTCACCTCACGTTCACGGCGGGCGGCGGCGCGCACGGCGACCTGGTGCAGCTGGCCTTCGACGAGTTCCGCGTGGGCCGCTACGAGCCGGGCGCGCTGGACGGCTGCCCCGACGGGTACATGCAGCTGTCCGAGCTGGGGCGCCCCTTCACGGGCGGCTCGTGGTGCGGCGAGGCGGACGGCGCCGCCCTCTACTACAGCGAGACGGCCACCGTCACCGTGTCCGTGAAGCTGTTCCGCGTGCGCCTCGGGGAGCCCTTCGGCTTCCGCCTGCGGTACAAGTTCCTCGCGCAGCGCGACGCCGTGGTGAGGTGAGTGGTCCGCCGGGCCCGGCTCCGCCGCGAGGCCGGCCCGAGCTGACCTCGGTGCTCGGTCGCAGGTTCGGCGCCATGGAGGCTCCGCTGGAGCGCGGCGCCGTGTCGCCCGGGACCTACTGCACGCGGACCTACGAGGAGTGCCACCGGAAGACTTGCCGCCTGCAGAGCCCCAACTATCCCGGCATGTACCCGAGGTGAGTGTCTAACGCTTCCGCGTGTCCCGGGCGTCCATGGCATATTCTTGAACTCGTCCTCGTCGTCGGCAGAAACGTCACGTGCTATTGGAGCCTCCGGCAGAAGGACATCCCGACCTGCAAGCACGCCATGATCTCGGTGCGCCAGGACTACTCGCACAAGATGCAAATTAAGCGATCCATCTCGATGGCAAGGTAAGACGAGCCCCGACGGGGTAAGGCCCCGCCCGCCGGTCGCGCACTCACGGGAGTCCCTCCGCAGCCTCAACAAGACGGGGCGCGTGGTCCGGGCGTGGCGCGAGTGTACGGGCGAGCGCGATAGACTCATCTTCTACGACGGGGCGACCACGGACGACCCCGTGCTGGTGGAGTACTGCGGGGGCGACTGGCTGCCGCGGGTCACCTCGCGGGGCCCCGAGATGCTGGTCGCCTTCCACTCGTCGCCCTTCAGCGCGCCGCTGCGGCCCCCGGCGCCGGGCGCCCCGCTCCGCGGGTTCGAGCTCGACGTCGACGTCGTGTTCGCCGACTCGGACTCGCTCGACTACGCACGGTAAGGACTCGCCGGCCGGGGGCGAACTCGCGATCGCCTCGCACGTCGGCCGATCACCGCCACGCTCCGCGCAGGGAGGCGCGCCGGTGCGAGTTCCACGTGAAGGCGTCCTCCTCGGAGGAGGAGACCGACGGGGCGGCCGCGACGCCGCGGGGTCGCCGCGGGCGCCTGCGGGCGCCGGCGCACACGCTGCCGCCCGACACCACCTGCACGTGGACGTTCCACGGGCGGCCCGGGGACCTCGTGTGGATCTTCTTCTCGAGCTTCACGCAGTACTCGCTGGTCGAGCCGCGCCGCGCCGAGAGCGGCGAGCGCGACGAGGAGGCGCCCGAGGCGACGCCGGCGTCCCTGGCGAGGCGCGCCTGCGCCGTGGAGCTGCGCATCTGGGACGGCGGCGGGCCCGGCGCGGCCGAGGCGCGCGCGCTGGGCCGCTTCTGCGACGCGGCGCCGGCGCTGTGCGCGCGCGCGGCGCTGGCCAACGCCACGCGCTCGCCGCGGCCGTGCGCGCCGCCCGACGGGTACGTGTCGCGCGCGCCGCTGCTGGCGCTGGCCGCCTCCTCGCGGCCCGGCACCGCCACGCACCCGCTCGAGTTCGCGCTGCACTACGAGTTCGTGGACGCGCGCCTCGAGGGCGAGCCGTGGCCGGCGGACGAGGCGCCGCCGCGCGCCGAGCCGCCCGAGTGCGCGCGGCTGCTGAGCCGGCCGGGGCCGTTCGCGTCGCCGCGGAACGCGCTGTGGTTCGGCCGCGGAGGGGCGCGGCGGCTGCGCTGCCTGTACCGCCTGCGGGCGGCGGGCGCCGGCGTGGCGCTGGAGCTCACGGCGGCGTCGTTCGGCCGCGAGCCTCGCTGCGCCACTCGCGTCGACGCCCACACCGGCCGCCCCGCCTGCGTGGCCGAGTCGCCCGAGCCGGGCTCCGAGCCGTCCTTTCCGCACCTGGTGGTGTACGCGGCGGGGGCGGGCGGCTTCCGCGCGCCGCTGGCCTGCGTGTGCGACAACGCCAGTGCGCCGCTGCGCTTCGCGGCGGGATCCGCTCTGGAGCTGGAGCTGGTCGCGCAGCGGCTGCTCCCCGCGGAGGACCATCGCCACGTGCGCTTCCGCGGCACCTGGTCCCCTCATCCCGCGCCGCCCTCCTGCGCACATCGGCGTCTGCCTCCCCCCGGAGGGCATCTGCACCTGATGTACCCCTACAGGTCTGGCGTGCTGCTGTTATTTTTCATGTAGACGCATCGGAGCGAATCATCGCACCCTGTCGTCGCGTTGCTTGTAGTTGATATTTAATCGATCGAAGTGGCGAAGAACGCCCCTAATGGAAATCGTTCGGCAGCACGAACCGCGAGTCGGAGTGCGGCGAGACGCCGATGCTGCTGGAGGCGCGCGGCAACCGCTCCGTGTTCGTGCGCGTGTGGGGCCGAGACTTGCCCCTGGGCGCCGACCCGCCGCCCTGCGGCACGGCCAACCGCGTGCTCGTGTACGCCGCGCACGACGCCCGGCTGCTGCGCGCCGTGTGCCCCGACGCGGGCGACGACGCGCCTGAGGAGGTGCACGTGCGCGGGCCGCGGGCGCTGCTGCTGGTGTGGGCGGGCCGCGAGGCGGGCGGCGCGCACGTGGCCTGGATGGAGCTGGGCCCGGGCGCGCGCGGGCCCGAGGGCGCCAACGCCAACGCCACCGCGGGCTGCGCGCGCGCCTGCGCGGCCCTGGGCGCCTGCATGCCGCCCGCGCTGTGGTGCGACGGCGCCGAGGACTGCCCCGGCGGCGCCGACGAGGCGTCGGCGTGCGGCGCGGGCGCGCGGCTGCTGGCGGCGCTGGGCGCGGGGGGCGCGGCGCTGGGCGCGGCGGCGGCGGGCGCGGTGGCCGCGGCGCTGGCGCTGGGCGCGGGCGCGCTGGCCGGGCTGCGGCGCCGCGGCCGCGCCCGCTCGGACAAGCGGCTGCTGGGCGCGCTGGGCGCGGGCCGGCGCCTCACGGAGGAGTTGCTGTTCGACGCGTCGCGCGCCTCCTCCGCGGCCTCCTGACGGCCGGAGCGCTCCGTCGAGTACATCCACGTGGACCGCGAGACCACGGTGTGACCGCGACGGAGCGCGGCGCGACTCTCCCGTCCCCCTTCGCGTAGACTGCGGATGCTGAAATATACGCGTCACTAGTTTCACTCCACTCGAGCTCTTTTATTGTCTTGTCCCTCCTCCCCTTCCGACTCCACGCAGGAGTTGAAGTATTCGGGCGGGTGACGCCTAGCGCACGGCGGAATGATCGCGTGCACCGCCCGGGGTGTGGCTTGTGGTGTTTTTATTCGTAAGTATTCGTCGTTGTTGTGACTCCAGGTGACTCCACCGTTGTCTATAACGTGCAATGGAGTCGAATCTGAACAGATCTTAGATCGTCATAGAGAATGATAGAGACATCATTGAGATTAAGAATGGTAAAACCGGCAGTGGCAGACCAAGTGTTTTAAAGTTGAAGGCGTTCCGAAGGTTCAACCTAGTGTATACATAGTGGGGGATGGAGCCGGGGATAACATTGATGAGACTCTCTAGAGTATTAGTATTTTGTTTTAAGAGATTCCAATCACACACAACCCTAATGGGAATTGAAAGTTACGTTGTCGATGTCTTTTAAATATTCTCTGTACCACGACGGCCGAAATTTTAAAATCTTACCGCAAAACTTCGTGATATCACTATTTATCCATTTGAATAAACCCGATCACCGCTACTCCCGACCCCAATAAGCAATAAATAATAAAATAATTACAATCTGTAGTACATGGCTACATATCGTAATGACAGTTGTCTGTTTACGTAATACAAAAGTATCAGAGGCTCAACACGGATTTCGACCAAACAGGAGCACCGCAACAAATCTAATAAACCACGCAATTCAAGTCACTCAAATAATGGATGATGGTGGCCAAGCTGATGCAGCTTACTTCGACTTCAAAAAAGCGTTCGATTTAGTCGATAACGACACATTGCTTATGAAGTTAGCAGCATTCGGTTCCACACCTCATCTTTTGAACTTTTTTGCAAGTTACTTTAGGGGCCGGCGGCAATATGTTGACTATTGTGGCCAAGTATCAGACTCATATACGACCAGATCTGGAGTAAGTCAAGGCAGTAACCTTGGACCACTACAGTTCTTGTTAATGATCAATGATTTAGCAGAGGTTGTGAAGTCTGCAAACTGTTTATTATTTGCTGATGATCTGAAGCTGTCCCTGGAAATAAAGACCGAGGACGACTGCAAGAAACTTCAAGAAGAAATAGATCGGGTGGTCAATTGGAGCCAGAGAAACTTATTAGAGTGTAATTCTTCGAAATGTGTAACAATTGCTTTCACGCGATCACGCAGTCCAGTGCTATATAACTATAGGATCGGCGACGTGCCGCTGAGCAGGGTTACTGAGGTGAAAGACTTAGGGATTACTCTCACAACTGAGTTCAATTTCAGGGAGCACATTACCAAAATATTTAAAAAGGCATTCCGTAATTTAGGGTTTACCCTCCGTACGGTCAAACACTTCAAAAACGTTTCTGCGATTGTGGCGTTATAACTATAACACCTTGGTTAGAAGCCAACGAAAGTAACACTTTCGTCTGGGCTCCACATGATATTAAATATACGCTAATGCTGGAGCGAGTACAAAACAAGTTTATAAGATTTTTATATTTAAGATTGTATGGAGTTTACCCATTTTACCCACTAATGTATCCAAACTTATTCATTTTGGGGATGGTTGGCTACTCTGAGTTGGCGGTCAGGAGGACATACGCGCTGGTTCGTTATGTTTTCAAGGTGATAAGGGGAAAGCAATTCGATGCCGTGGTGCTAGAGAAGGTACGGTTACGCGTCCCAAACAGGATGATGGGGCGTCGGCGTAGTCAGCCACTATCGGCGTTACCACGAGCCCGCACTGCCTTGTTGCGGGAGTCTCCGCTGTCGCGAGCGCTTGGCACGCTCAACCTCATTTCGGAACCGATTGATATATTTTCTTGTACTCCGAATGAATTCACAAAGGCCAATGTATTTTATTTGTTACTCGTAACATTACTTTGTGATAAGTAGTCTATCGCATTAGGTTAGCCTGTAATGATAGGTCACTAACTGATAAATAAATAAATCTTTTTAATATTCAATACCACGTGACTACTGGGCGACATTACCTAATGGTCAAGTCCGCGCAAGCGTTGTGAACGGCGAAACAGCCACGGTGGCGAAAGTGGCCGTGCGCGCTAGCCCTAAATCGCAATCTTGACTAAATTTGCCAAATCCGCGATGCGTCTCCGTTCATGTAATGGCATGATGTGATGTTTCCTGCATCTTGCGTCGTAATCAGAAACTTAATTATCTTGTTTTATATTGCAATAATCGTAAAAAACGCTTTCGCATGCGTTCAATTCTGTCGATGTTTATATTGCAATTTGGGTTCCATAGTTGTGAAGCAAATTCTAAGTGGCTGCGGACAAAAGAGCAATAAAGAGTCTCGAAATAAAACCAATAGGAGGCCTTTAGAGGCCTTTAATGTTCTCAATATGACCGTCGAAAAACTTGGCGTCGCACATTACACCTAATCTCTGATGACATTGGTGGTGGACGAGACGAGACGAGACTGACAAAACATTGTGATCGGCAAAGTGTGTGGAAAACGACCTCGAGGATGCAGCCCTACGCGTTGGTCCGATCAAATCCGCACAACTCTCAACCCTACGGTACACAATGCGCTCCACACTGCCAGAGACAGGATCAGATGGAAGAACATCATAGGAGAGAAAGTGATGCAGAAGGGTGGTCACGACCCTCAACCCCGAGGAATTCGACGCAGAGGGAGAGATTCTCAGATTCAGATTCGATCTGTGCGATATTAGCGTGGCATAAAAAAGAACTAACATTATTAGTCAATATACGTGTGCTATTACACAAAGTAGTTTCGATTCAATATTACGGATTATAAATAGTGGTAGGATAGGATTGTAGGCCACACGCGGTATAAGAAATCCGGTTAAAAGAGGTGTCGTGAACACGGCCAATACATTGCTCATTTTCCCAAGGAAAACAGCCTTCATCGCATACCCACCATTTGTTACTGTTCGCAGTCAAAAAAAATTTAATCCTTCATCTGTCAAGGAATATTCTATGTTTTTATAATGTGATATATTAAACCATTCTGTTGTATAATATTTCAGCGATTTCAGCGCGAAACTGCGGTCGTTGATTTTGCTAGGACTACAGGATAACTTGGTCTACTGTTTAGGTGTAGATCCAATTGAATCTCTAGATTTGCCAAACGGCGCCAGTCGCCAGATGTACGCTCGGAGGAATTCCGAGAGATTGCTTTCTTTTCTGGTGAAGGGCCATTCTCAAAACTGAGGCCTTCTGGTCTGTTATCGGTCTCAGTATGTTTTTTTCAATTAATTCAATTTACTTCCAAATAAAAACCATACACTGTATACCTACACTAATTATACATAATACAATTTATATGTATATATACATAATACAATATACATAATACAAATTTTATCTTACTAGAATTACTAAAACTTTACGACACGGCCCTTCTCTCCGGACCACGAAAGTGTATAGACGTGTTCTCAGTGCATATTGATTTTTAACAATTATTTTTATTCAATTAAAATATTGTGCAAAAATAAACTTTACAACCACAGTATAAGGGTGATTAAAAACACGACATTTTCTACGGAAGCATCTACCTTCCATCAAGATACCAAGTGAGTCTTTGACGTCTGTATGGCAGGTCAACTTACAATTGACGGATAGCAATTATACTCCCAGTCGTCGATACATGACCAATTAACCAGACCTCTCAGCTGCACAGCACATTTGAATAGAGGTGTGAGTGGGATAACCCTATCAATTACTGTATATGCAAATCTATAGGAGTGAGGCAGACAAATATATATATACCTGCTGTAGACATTAGTCACACTGTACAACTCCGTGAGACATTCTTTGTTTGTTGCACAGCTATAAAGAAATTTAAACATTGCTGAACACATTATTGATTGATTAAAATACAATAATTATGCCTAAACAAACGTTATCACATACCGAAAAAACTACTCAAAATGTACTGAAGCCACCTATTCTTACACCAGAATCTAACACTGCGCCAGAATGCATGGTCTCTGACCGAGGTGATGACGTCAATCTAAATATTACGCACCGCTCTAAGCGGATACATGGCGACTTAGCATTATCTGAGATTAAAGAAATGCTTACAATAATTCGAGCCCAACAAAACTTCCAAACAGAAAAATTTGATGAAATAACAAAACAAAACTCTGAGATTAAAGCTTCAATCGACCTCATGTCCAACAAATATGATGAAGTACTAATGCAACTCACTGAAGCAAAAAAGGAAAATACTGTTTTCAAAAGTCAAGTAAAGATGTTAGAAAGAAAAGTTGAACTACTTGAGCGCAACTTTAAGGCATCATGCATGGAAATAGGATATATTCCAGAATCCCCAACTGAGACCAAGACTACGCTAATTACCTTTGTAAAGAATATTGGGGAGGTTTTTAACTTGAAGATACAAGATGCTGATATTCGAAATATATATAGGACAAAGATGCGATTGAATAAATCGAGTCCTGTAGTTATAGAATTTTCATCGAACATACTCAAGGAAAATATGATCAAGGCCTCGAAAACTTTCAACAAAGTAAATAAAGAAAAACTAAACTCGACACACATGAAGATTGAAGGTCTACCAAAACCAGTTTACATATCAGAAGCCCTCACTGCTCACGGAAGGCGACTTCATTTTCTAGCGCGAGAGTTCGTTAAAAACCACAACTTTACAAGCTGCTGGACTGCATATGGCAAAATTTATATCCGAGAAAGTGACGGGAAGAAAGCTCAGCTGATTAACTGTGAAGAGGATTTGGTGAAACTCAAGCCGAAATGACTAATATTACTAATCTACTTAATAAGTATGATTATATTTTCGTGCCGTTTAAAACAAAAAACCTATATTGATATTTTACTAAACCGTCATATTAAGCTATTTACCTTGCTCTTCAACACTACAATTTGTCTCATAAAATCTTACCAATATGTATTATCTCCCATACTACAACTCTTATTAGATTACACGACACTCTGCAACTATTCCACTCAAACACTTACACATACATGTGCTAACATCATCACGCGAAATCAAGACAATTTTGCACATATCATAACTATTTTGCTAAGCTATGTACAAGTTTATTACAATCTTTTTACTATTCCATTACATCGAAATATCCTAACGCCTTACTTATTTTTACTCGTAACTCTTGTTTTCAAAATTTGATTCTATAAATAACCTAATGTTTAACATTGATCAATTCAATGTGTCTGCTCCAATATTATGTGATCCTGAAGATTGTTCTAGCTATATTAAATATCCAAATAACTACCTAAAGATTGTGCAGCAAAATATTCGTAGTTTGAACCATAACTTTCAGGAATTACCCATTCTACTGAAACGATTGGATGTACCATGTGATATAATTGTGCTTTCCGAATGTTGGTTATCGTACGTTACAGCCGTGCCACAGATTCAGGGATATAATTCATACTATACTAACAATAACTATAATCAAAACGATGGTGTGGTAGTTTACTGTAAAAATAACATACATTGTAAAGTTGAAGAACCCAGCATTACGGATGCTAATTGCTTATTAATTAAAATAGGGAATGATACTGTAGTAATAGCAATCTACAGACCGCCGAGTTTCAAATCTGTTGATAATTTTCTTAATTCACTTCATACATTATTAGAAGGCCTGGCTTCATACAAAAATATTGTTATTGTAGGTGATATCAACATTGACTTATTAGGAATCCATAAGGATACTACATTTTACTTAGATACCGTTGCTTTCCATGGCCTTCTGCCTGCTATTAACACCGCAACTAGGGGTAAGGCATGCTTGGATCATGTGGTACTGCGGACGAAATTAGATGCTATGACTATTATTTTACAAACAACTATTACTGATCATAGCACTGTTCTATTTTGCCTTAAAACTGGACGTGCCAAAAGTCAATCCTATAGTTTTAGAACCCATAATAAACTAGATGTAGAAAAACTAAAGAGTGAAACCCTTTCTTATAACTTTGGAAACGTTTATAATGAGAGCGATTTAAATATTGCTACAGACATATTTATTAGTATTATATCACAGTTAATTGCAAATAATTCTATTAAATTGTTAGTCCCTAGAAGCAAAGTTATCATTAAACCTTGGATTACTAGTGGCTTGCTTCGATGTATTCGTAATAGAGATAGAATGCACAAAACTCTTAGAAATAATATACATAATACTACACTTAAATTGACTTATGTAAGATACAGGAACTTCTGCAATAATCTATTAAAAAAACTAAAAAATAAATATGAAAAAGATCAATTATTTAATTCTAAAAAGGATACAAAAAAGCTATGGAATACTGTTAAAACGATCACAAATAACAACTCTAAAAATAATAACGCCTCTCAACAACTTCTAAATCTTGAAAACTGTAAAGACTCTATCAATAAAGTAAATGAATATTTTTCTAATATAGGCAAGCAACTGGCGGAAATGGTCCCAACATCTTTTCCTCGATTCGAGCAAATTGTAGACCCACCACTTCACTCTTTTGTTCTTATGCCCACTGATAACGAAGAAGTCGAAACAACAATTCAACTCTTAAAAAGTGATTGCTCACCAGGTTCGGATATGATTAGTGCCAAAGCCCTAAAAACAATATCCTCATCAATAGCACCTATTCTAGCGGATCTCATAAATCGTTGTCTATCAGCTGGGGTATTTCCTAACGCACTTAAAACAGCAATAGTACATCCTATACATAAGATGGGTGACAGAGGTTGCATCAATAATTACAGACCTATATCAATATTAACATCATTATCCAAATTATTTGAAAAGGTTATAAACAAAAGACTAACCAAATATCTTGAAGAACGCAAACTTTTATCTAACTCGCAATATGGCTTTCGCTGTGGAAAATCAACTGATAATGCAGTACTTGATTTTACTAATTTCCTTGTTGACAAACTGGACAATAAAAAGAAATGTCTGACTATATTTCTTGACCTTGCAAAGGCATTTGACACAGTCTCTGTCCCCCATCTTATACAAAAGCTAGAAAACTTTGGAATTAGAGGGACTGCTTTGTCTCTACTAACTGATTATTTAAAAAACCGAACACAGCGCATAAAAATAGGAGAGCTTATCAGCGATGAACTTCAAATAGAATACGGAGTTCCGCAAGGCAGTGTTATGGGTCCGACACTTTTCCTTTGCTATATAAACCAGTTGTGTATGCTTAATATTGACAACTGCCGTGTTTCAGCATATGCTGACGATACTGCTCTAACCTTCTATGCAGACTCTTGGAATGAACTATTCGATGTTGCACAACTAGGATTTAATAAAGTGTGTCACTGGCTCTCATCTAATCTTCTTACACTAAATGAAGATAAAACAAAATACGTTATATTTTCAATTCGTAATCTAGCTGACTTACCAATTCTATCTACACATATCTATGCGCACAAATGTAATTTTCCTCCAAATACATACTGTAACTGTCCCATTATTAATAAAACACAATGTATTAAATACCTTGGGATTGAAATAGATGCCAATCTAACTTTTGAAAACCATATAAATTCTGTATCAAAAAGAATACGTAAGTTAGCCTATATCTTCAAAGACCTTCGAGATATAGCTGATATAAAATCTATAAAAATGGTATATGAGGCTTTTGTGCATTCTGTCTTAAGCTATTGCATCACATCATGGGGTGGTGTACCTAAAACTAAACTGTTGGTCCTGGAAAGAGCACAGAGAATGATCCTGAAAGTCAGCTTGCGTAAACCACGTTTATATCCCACTAAAAAACTCTATGAAGAAGCTGGAATTCTTTCCGTGCGCCAGCAGTACATACTTTTAACGATTTTATATAAACATTCAAATATACCTATAGATAACATAAATAGGATAGACCTCTGCAGAAGGAATCATACAGTGTGTAATCCATATGTAGTAAAGACCTCATTTGCTCAAAACTTTTTCATTTTTCGGAGCGTCCTATTGTATAATAAAGTAAACAAAATATTAAAAATAATATATGATTGTAAATACAAATGCAAATATAAAGTTTCTAAATGGCTGTTAACTCTAGATTATAATGATACAGAAAATGCGCTGGAAATAATGGTATAGTGAATACTTTATAGATAATTTCTGATAGTACTCTTATACATCACACTTGCATACGCACACACACACACACACACACGCGCACATACACACACTCACACATATATTACTCCATCTTAAATAATTTAATTGCAATAATTATGCGAGGGGGGCCTGGTGTTCTAAAATACAGGCCTAGGCTTAGTTTAGACTCCAGATCTCCCACAGATTACATTCTGCTGTCTTGATAGTCTTTAGAAAAAGTAACAAATGTTTCTTATCTGTTTGTAATTTTTGTGGGGATGAAATAAAATATATTTTATTTTATTTATACTAGTAGACAAATAAAATATTCATACAAAACTTGCAATACGTTGTCGATCCTATAGTATTTTGTTAGTGTGTGCGTTGTGTTAGGCAGTGTGTGCATCGCCACATAAAATATTGACACGAGCTGACGAGCGGTGCAAGGCGGAAGTCCTCCCGTTGACACATCGCATTAGCAATCAACGCGGACCAAGCTGCCGTTCGCGTTGTGTGACTTCGGCCTCGTAACCGCCCCCCCCCCCGGTCATCTTGTGCCTCTATTAGTGGTCATTGACATTCGAAGATGCAGGGAGTTGAACAAGGCTACTCTTGTATTAGCCCAACGGGGCTGATAACTCCATGAAAACGCGAACGTCGTCACATGTCATTAGCGCGTAGTGGCGATGCCAAACGACTGCCGTTTGGCAGGGTCGGAGCTTACAGTGCTAAAAAAGCAACTATGTTGTAGAGCCGATATCCAACATCATCTACCACTAAAACTAAATTGAGCCAACACAACAGATAAAAACAATTCCCGCAATACATGTGTGCTGTTCTTTTCACTATTTATTGTGATCGAGTTGTGACTCAGAATCCGTCGCGAATAGTTGTGTTACGCGTGCCTTACTTTTCATACTTAAGTAAAGCGCTGGCGCAGCAAATTGCGTTGCCGCGAGCGAGCTCCGCGATGACCCAGTTTACGTCATGCAACACCTAAAGATTAATTCATACAGTTAAATAAAAACGACTAATAATATCAACATGGGCACGGAAAATTTCGTACTAAAAACCGAAACTGAACATCGGCTATACAAATACTTGATAGAAGAACAAGAAAAACGCCATCTCCAGCAAAAAGTCCTACATGAAGAGCAAGAAGAACGAAAAAAGCTCCAAAACCTGATCAAAGAACTGCATCAGCACATCGCAGGACTAGAGCAAAAAATTCAGAACATCGAAAAATCTAACCAAAAGCCACAACCAAAAGACCCAATCAACAACCTTCCTCCTCCAGTCCAATTTGAGACCGATGAAGAGGAACTCGCAAATGAGACTGAGTGGATACGTAAGCAAAACCGAAAGAAAAGGAAGCTGAACCAGTCACTCTCTCCACCCAACCAAAAAGGAGAATCATCCAGCGAGGAAGGTAAGAATGTAAACATTAAATATCCACCTAATACTAAAAAATCTCCCCAGCCACCACCGATCGTGGTCGAGAATATTAAAGAATATCAAAAATTCTATGACCTAATTATTTCGGCAACACCTGAAGACTCGTTTTTAATAAGTATGAAGACCGGTGATTGTGTTAAAATTAATGCCAAACATGAAGAGTCATATAGGGCAATTACAAAACTATTACTACAAAATAATTGCCAGTGGCACTCATACGAAAATAAGCAAGATAGGCCAATCAGAGTGATGGCAAAGAATTTGCATCACTCGTGTGAATCTTCCAGAATAGTGGAAGACTTAAAATCAAAAGGTTTCTACATTCAGGAAGCAGTTAATAAGCTTAGCTGGAGGAACAGAGAACCACTAAATATGTTCATGCTATCATTCAACAAGGACGAAGATATAAAAAAAATCTACGAAATTAAATCGATCCTAGGATGCAAAGTAGACATTCAACCGTTGAAAACATCAAAACTAATCCCTCAGTGTAAGAGGTGCCAAGCATATGGGCACACACAAAAGTATTGTAATAAAGAACCCAGGTGCGTAAAGTGCACAAAAAAACACTTAACAAAAGACTGCACCAAACCTGCAGAAACAAAACCAAAATGCATTCACTGTGGAGAATCTCATCCTGCTAGCTACAGAGGGTGCATGGTTGCCAAGCAACTGCAAGCACTTAAAAACAAAACAGTTAAGAAAATTACTGTTTCTCAACCACATGGTCCCACACCGAATCAACCCAAAAGAAATTTTAATAGTCAACCTGTTTCGGAAAATCTGTCCTTTGCCCAAGTAACTCAAGGTGCTACCAAACCACAGTCTCAGCCACAAGCAAAAGTAACACAAAACCTAGACGAAAAAATTAACAAGATTTTAAATTTCATGTCGTCATTCGATGAACGATTAAAAAAATTGGAATGTAGTGCCAATAAAGCTACTACGAGGCAAAAATGATGAATAAAGCGCTCACTATTATGGCCTGGAATGCTAATGGACTTCTACGGCACCAAAACGAATTACAAGTTATTTTAAACATAGAACAAATAGACGTTTGTCTCATTTCAGAAACCCACTTCACAAAAGAATCACATATAAAAATCAAAGGCTACAAAACGTACTGTGCACTGCACCCAGACAACAAAGCTAGAGGCGGTAGTACAGTATTAGTTAGAGAAAATATACAACAGTATGAGAAATTCAAATATGAACAGCCCGAAATACAAGCAGTAGCCGTATGTATCACTACTAAACGATACCCAATAACTATATCGTCTATATACTGTCCACCGAGATATCAACTAAAAGAACAGCATTACAAGAATTTTTTAACGCAGCTTGGAAATACATTCGTCCTAGGAGGTGACTTTAATGCTAAAAACACGCACTGGGGCTCAAGACTTACCACTACTAAAGGTAAGGAACTCCTAAATGCAATAACAGAAATGAAATGTGAAGCTTTATCAACAGGAAAGCCTACATATTGGCCAACAGATCCGCAGAAAATCCCAGATCTTATCGACTTTTTTATAATAAAGAATCTACCATTAAGCCATTTACACATTAAAGAGGGTCTTGATATGAATTCTGACCACTCATCAATAACACTTACAATAAGTGAAGAAGTAGTTAATACAGAAAAACCTCATACACTAACAAACAAATATACAGATTGGGAAAGCTTCAAATATGACTTGGATTCTTTAATTGACCTTAATGTTCCTTTGAAGACTTTCCAAGAACTAGATTTAGAAGCATGTAAATTCAATACTGATGTCCAAAGATGTGCTTGGCAAAATACGCCAGAACTAAAGCTAATACCGTATAAAAACACCTACCCGATAGAAATAAGGAGACTTATCGCTGAAAAAAGAAGACAAAGGCAAAAATGGCAGCGGACAAGATTTCCTGCCGACAAGTCAGTCCTAAATAAATTGACTAAACATCTTAGCAAAGAAATACAACAATTTAATGATAGCTGTATGAATAAACGCCTCGGTGAGCTTACAAGTGATCGTAGAACTGATTACTCCTTATGGAAAACCCTTAAGAACGTAAAAAAACCAATAACGCAAATGCCTCCAATCAAAGAAGACAATGGTCGCTGGGCAAATAGTAACGAGCAAAAAGCCATACGGTTTGCGCAACATCTTGAAAACGTTTTTCATTTAAATCAAGACGACAATGAGGAAACTCAATTCGAGGAACTCGAACAGGAAGGTGATGTTTTTTGTATGAAACTTGCAACACCAAAAGAAATACAACGTGAAATTCAACACCTCCACAAAAAGAAGTCCCCTGGATATGATTTAATAACAGGAGAAATACTTAGCAATCTACCTCGGAAAGCAGTGATCAAAATCACAAACTTAATTAATGCTACATTCAGATTAAAACACGTACCGGATGTATGGAAAGTAGCAGAAGTCATAATGATACCAAAACCTGGTAAACCAACGTATGACGTGGCATCATACAGGCCTATCTCTTTATTACCAATAATATCTAAAATATTTGAAAAAATATTGCTTCGGCGAATAAAACCCATCATAGAAAAAAGAAATTTAATACCTGACTATCAGTTTGGCTTTAGAGAAAAACATTCTACGATCGATCAGGTACATAGAATTACCAACATAATAGAGAATTCATTGGAAGAAAAGAAAGTTTGCTCTACTGTTTTCCTGGATGTAGCACAAGCATTCGATAAAGTGTGGCATCAGGGACTCTTATACAAATTAAAACAAATGTTTCCAAAATATTTATCACAAATACTGGAATCTTACTTGATAGGACGGATGTTCAGAGTAAGGCAAGATGATGCTTATTCTGATTTGAAAACTATTAAAGCCGGAGTACCGCAAGGAAGTGTTCTAGGTCCAGTCCTGTACCTATTATACACATGTGATATCCCGGAAATAGAAAATGGCACAATAGCTACTTTTGCAGACGACACAGCTATCTTAGCTACTGGAGACACTCACGAGGAAGCTGTGGGAAAGGTCCAGAAGGCCGTAAACACAATCTATGAGTGGACAAAAAAATGGCGCATCCAACTTAATGACGCGAAGTCAGTACACATTGATTTCACAAATAAAAAATCGATATACCACCCAGTGTACATAAGTAACCATAGGGTACCATATGGAAATACCGCTAAATATCTTGGGATGACCCTCGACGCTAAGCTCCGTTGGAAGCCCCATGTCAAAAAGAAACGCGATGAGCTCGACCTACGCTACAAAAAACTGTACTGGTTACTTGGGAAACATTCTACTTTATCAGTACAGAATAAATTACTCCTATATAGTCAAGTCCTGGCACCCGTATGGACTTATGGTATACAACTCTGGGGTTGTACCAAAAAAAGTAACGTGCAAATCATTCAAAGATTTCAAAATAAAGTACTAAGGGGTATAGTTAACGCACCGTGGTACATCAGAACAAATGACCTCCACCGGGACCTGAAAGTGGACTTTGTTGCCAGCGTAATAAAGAAACAGGCTGAAGCGCATGACCATAGGCTTCATCACCATGTGAATGTCGAGGCTATACAGCTCCTGGACACCACAGACACTATAAGACGGTTAAAAAGGACTAAACCTTTCGAACTAGTGTAGTGAACAATAGTGATATATAAAGTGCAATAAGTGCAATATTCTGAACACATGAACAAAGTGTTTTAATATTACTAGAGACAATAAGACAAGTGCTAGTGGACACTGCCTTAGTTTATTTATTTCCGTAGTAATTTAGGACAGATACAAATTACTTATTAGCCTAGGCTAGATTGTAATAAGAATGGTGCAACCTTAAAACGAGTGCACTATTAAAAAAAAAAAAAAAAAAAAAAAAAAACTATTTATTGTACGTGGACTTTGTGAAACGTATCACCGACCCCTTCCACCGGCATCACTGGAATTATAATAGCGCTGCAATCGAGGTGCTTCTGGAGGGTCTCAAACGAATGCGTGTGTCGCTCGGCCGAGGTGGGATGCTGATCTTCGTTATTTACGTCATATACATAGTTGATTCTCCACTCATTCGTCTCTTTGTTCTCGTGGGAAAAAAGCTTAGATAGGGATCGGCATTTCTCTTCCAGTTAATACTTCATCGGCGACTGTATCTCGTCGGGCTATCTGTTGGCCGCTGCCGGAACGCAACCATTTATTTTTACGACACTGTTTGCTAGGAATGAAAATCTTGAAATAATACACTTTCACCTGAAATGTAGTTTTTATGTCAATGTACTACTACAACATTAGGTTCCAAATAGGCTTTTCAAAAGGTTGTTTAACTATTAATTAAACTTCATCAATTATAGTTCGAAATTATGGCAATCGTTCAATTCAGTTCGTCAGTATGCGTTGGCATTCAGCAGTGTATGTTTAATGCAATTGTAAAGCTCCAAGTATCTCATTTGTGGGCAAAGGAATCCTCCCCGCCCACCAAGAACCTACAAACAGTGGCGTGTAAAATCGTTGTTATAAACTCTCTTTCCTTTGAAGGGTAGGTAATTTGTGGGCGGCGATGATGATGATAAACTATTTAAACAATAATGTGGTGTTTTATATCATACAAAAGTGTATCAGACTTCATTTCGACACACGAGATTGCCGGTACACGCTCCGCAGTCGCTTGGCCATCACATCGCTGACTTGGTCCTTGAGACAATGCGCTAATTAGAGGCGTTTAACGGCCAAGTTGCGGAAGCGAGATGAATGGAGGCCCGACGCGACGTGATTCGGTGATTGCTCCACAACGACGGCTAATTGAAGACCCGACAATGCGCACTAATTGCGACGGGATTATGATTAAGCCTGATGCGTCATACTCACTCCAGGCTCAAGTGCGATTATGGAGAGCGATGCTACAGCGTGCTTGTGAGCCATACGGTCGCGGGGTCGGTCGCCTCAACTACCTGGTCGTTCACCAGTGTGCTCTCCGAAATCAGAAATATTCCATGTTTCAAAAGACCCTTTCGAAATCGATCCTATTGGGGTAAATACATTTCTGAGCAGGATGACTTAAATAAACTCGCTTTAGCGTGTGTTAGTGGGCCACGTGGCGCCATTTGGGCAAGGTAAGCCGGCGGGCAGTGGAGCCGTGACGTCACCGCTAATGTGTTTGCTCAGAGACGGCGACGGCACGCACTCGAGCCTCCTCCGGGGCGCCGCGCCGGATCAGGTTCGTTTGCCGGGCCAGTTACGTTCAGGGCAGTGCGCCCAGTGACGCGACAAATAAACCGAGTCCAAGTCGATTTCTCTGATCACGAGTTATGGACGTTTAATAAAGACAAGGTAATCGCGTATTACGTCACGTTTAGGTGGTTGCAATAGTGTAATGTGCCACCCGATTGTGCCCCGCGTCGTAGCTGTTGGCAGATTAAACAACACCATGATCGTGGCGCCATCGCCAGTAACCTCTATTGACAGAGGCTGACCCAGCATATGACCGCCCGAAGGGAAGTGCAACATGTCATTCGGATGTGGTGGTAAAAGACTATTATTTCAAGTGGTTCCAATCTACAGCGCGTCGTCCACACAGAGAGAATAGAGCTAGACAGCTTGACAACTAATCTAATCTAACTATACTCTAATATGTACGTATACGTAGAGATCAATAGAGCGCCCTACTGCCGTTATTTGATTGATTAGATATTCATTTTTCTACAGTAAACGTCAGTTGACTACGTCTAATTAAAAATACGACTATAGCTAGACTGATCTATGACATGTAGATAATTCGAGAGCTCTCTATTCGCATCGCTTGTCTCCCTGTCGTACCTGCGTCCACGACGCCTTCCGCGAGTAGCCGAGCCTGTCTACGTAGACTGTATTGACACATTAGCTAGGGTAGTCTCGCTAATGTGTACACGTCGTAGATTGCCCTATGACAGTCACTCTCCGTAATTTGAATTTATCGTGGACGAGGCGCTTAACTACAGTCGCTCCCATCAACGTTTGGACTATGTCTTTTGGAAAATACATATAAGACAATCCGAATTTACCTTTTTACAAAGGAGTTGGAAATTATACTGCGATTGGTGTGACTCGCGTAGTGGTTGCGTGTGAAGCTAGCAATAAGGCCAAAAAGGTTCCCCGAATGAGAAAGGCGAGCGCGAGGCCGGGCCAGGCCTCCGGCGCGTCCCGTCGCGAATAATGAGCGACGAAAGATAAACTTTGCTTCTTAATGACTGCTCCTGAATATTCAAAAGGCGATGTTAACTAGGGCCGCCTCACACCGCCGGACCGGGCCGACGACCGCGACACGACTCCGCGGTCCCCCTGCCACGACGGGCCACGTGCACCTGGAGCCCACACGCACCTTTAACCATAGCGTTACTCAAGTAGTTTTAGGTATTGCATTGCTGTGACCGGGATAACGATGGAAGCCGGACGGAAGCCCCGCAACCAAGTAAGCAGTGCTTTTAGTGAACAACCGTCAAATAGGTTGACGGAAATGCGCCTGCGGGCCTCTGATAATGAACCCCTTCGTGACCTGGAAGAAGCGGCGGCTATCGGTTCCAAAGGGCGTAAAAATCAAATGGAGGTGAGCAGTGCGTTGTGGTGCGGTGCGACAAACGCGTGTGCGAGTGACGCGAGGAAATTGCCGCCGCCAGCAATCCGCAGGGGACTTGGAAAATGCCTTCTTCTTGATTTCACAATGTTGTCGACGAGGATATGTTGGTGAAACTTGTTTGTTACTCCTACATTTAAAAGAAAATGTACCGAAATATCGCCCGCAAGTGCAAGTACCACTCAATATTATACAATTAATGAGAGTCTGGGTGCTCGCAGCTGCTTGCCAATTAGCAGCCGTTGACGATTCTGTCTGCTTAGAATTTAGTCGGATTAAGTTGATTAGCGGCGGAGCCGGAGACTCATTACCATGCCATATCGCGGCATACATGTAAGTCACGCTCAGCGCACACCTCCCCCTTGTCAGGCATTCCGAGTACTAACCCGGAGATTACTCTTAGCTCAGGGTTGTACGGGCTTGTACAACACTGGGCTAAGAGTAATCTACTACTGAATCCAAGCTTTACTCAAGCATCTTCTCAGGTTGTCTGTAAGAAATCGCACTTGGCCATAAGAACGCCCTTTGTACTAATTGAGTAGTTTTCGAAATGTTATTTGTGACCCACATGTGTTTGGTATACAATAAAGAGTGCTCATACAATTTGTGCATTTCCAATTCGGGCCTGAAACGCAGCGACATCGCCTGTCGCTGAACAAGTGACTGACAAAATAACAACCCGGGAGTTGATACCGAGGCTCCGCACTTCAAAACTACGGCGTGTCCATGGACGCGAAATGGTCACAAATGGCATGTCGGTAAACGCGATGAACAATCCATCACCAACATGTACGAGTTGCCAAAATAATGTGAAGAGTGCGCAGCGCCCGCTCTCCGCTCGACGCGCGAGTGATGGGCGCCCGTCGCCACACTTACAACAGCCTCCGGACAAAAGAGCGCCGTCTTCAACAAAGGCGGAAGTGGTTTGAAGTTGTCCGCGTGTCTCTGCCCCACAATTGGCCGGACTGGTGTAAAACTGTGCAGTGTTAGTTGTACGGTGAGGTTAGGGGATGGTAGAAGCCGCCCGGCTGCGGTCACACCCACTTCAAATAGCGTGTTTGGTCCATTGTTCGCCCCGCATTGGCGACGCCCCTTCGTGTGACTAATTCGATACGAGCGCCTCTGACGAGCTGAGGACTGAGGAGTATCTCGGTTACAACTTAGGCGACTGCCTTTGAAATTCCCTTTGATACGAAAAGTAGCCCCGCGACGCGAGCCCGAGCGGGGACATGTCCGTATGTAGGTCAAGGGCCGGTACCAGGAAAACCATGATCGCGGCGGCGGCCGGTTGTCTCCGTGCGCCACGTGTTATGCTGTCACTTTTGCGTGGTATGGTTCCTTCCGAAATTTGCTGGGTGATTTTTACCCTTATTGCGTACAATGTGTCTGCGAGGCTTGCTACTGCTGTAATAATCGGCTTACAATTAATCGCTCAACTCACAGGTAAATCCGGTGTGTATCTGTGTGATCCAATAAGCGGCTTTCTAATGAAAGTTATATGTCTAAACGGACGGGTCCGTCGATGAAATCCTTCCCGTCGAGCAGTCGGCGTAGGTCAAACGCAAAGCGAACGGAGGCAGTAGGGCCGTGGCCGCGGCCTAATTTAATTTGCAAGTTTCATTAATTTGAGCCTTTCCTCTCCGCTTGCATTATTCATGCGCCGCAACCCCTCACCCGGCGCCCCCAGTCCCGAACACATCGCGGATCAGGAGGCCTCATGCAATCCCTGTTCGGTGTTGTTCGTGCGGTTGAACATCCGAACACCTGAGCGACGACAATGCGAGCTTTCCTTCTTGAATAGCACATTCATTTAGCTTATACGCCAGACGTGTTTCGGTCGCGCCTGCGACCTGCATTGTATGCCCGGTGCCGTCCCTGCAGTTCGCTAGGCACGCCGTCCTTGTTCACGTCATCCGAATGCACTGAACCGCACCCGAGTCCTGTGTGATCTATTCGCGTGGAAGTAAGTTTGCCACACCGAGTTTAGTGCCAGAATCAGTTTATCTCGCATGCCACCGTCACGAACCTGACTTGGGCCGGAGCGGGCCTATGCTGGCGCTACTCAAGCGGTTAGTGAATTTTACTTTAAACGAGGTTTAAATAGAGCATTCACTTCACGGTAGGCAACGGCTTGGCTGTGCCCCTGACACTGCCAAATTCGGCTGATGATGATGATGATGAAGTAAGCTTGAACATTTTTTGCTGCCATTTCTTCGATACCCCATTCCGGTTCGCGTTTGTTCAACAACTGGTGTTACGTTTCAGTACAGTCCGCTGAGAAGGAGGTTTGATGCAGTATTTCGTGTGATTTCAATGGCATGGGCAAGATCATGTAATATAAACAAACAATAAGGGCGCCTCATAAAGGGCGGCTAATGACTTTTGCAAGAGTCCCGGGCTCCGGGCTCCGGGCTCCGGGGGCGGGCCAGGGCGTTCGCAGGGCGGGAGGAAATTCAATCCTACCGCATCACACGTTAGCCGTCAGTCGTGACGTCACTCACGGGCAGTATACGAGAAATACCTCGACCTCGGACCACCTTCATATTGCTCAATATTGACAGTGGACTGCCTTTACGCGAACCTGTGTCGCCCCAGGCGTGTCGTGTGACGGTGTACCTGTGGGGTTTTAGTGGGTAGACGAGTAGTTTCCGGAGTCCCAAGTGAGTCCCCAATAAGCGCCAGCCGCGGGGCGCGAATGTTTATTTATAAATTTAACTCACTGTTTACATACTAATGATGACAATGTAAATAAATAAAACATCTGCGTTTACTGCACAAGACGTTATGCGACAGAATTGTCATCTAAAGTACTAATATTTAACTACTAAACTAATACATCAACCAATATCTACCTTACTCTCTTTTAATATTTCTCACAAGCTCTCGCCCACCTCTCGCTCCATGGTACTGTGCGTGATGCGACGTTCGCTCTATCTCACTCTCTCTCAATCGGTCTCAATTCTCTCCTCCTCTTCCCCGACAAAAACGTTGCATCGCTGTGACGCTAAATTGCGTTTCATCCGTTAAGAACTTACGCCTCATGCCCCTAAAGAAGTTTCACTTAAAAAATCTTGCTCATTAAGCATTGTATTATTTTATGATCCATCGAGTGCCATTAACTTCATTCAGAGTAGCTTGTGTTCCGCCGGTGGGGCCCGATTTGGTCATTGAACAAATATGTGCGGTGCGCACAATCATTCTGTCGTCTAGCCCGGGGGTGGAGGGGTGGTTAGGAGAGGGGAGAGGGGGCGATAATTCACTTAGTGGTTGACGCCCGGCCCAATTACATGGAGGGCCTCTACTAAATAAACATCAGAATTGAACCCGTCAATTCCATCACTCGGAGCCAGTCCAAACTCTAATTTGCACACTAGGGACTTGCCGGTGTCAAATATTTTGCGGTCACGGCTAATATCATTACACCTAATCAATTGGTTTGGATTGAATTTGGTGGAGGCCCGACTCAGTAGTAGGGCTGAAAAAAAAAACGAATTACTTGGTTTACATGGCATCACCTGTATATAACTGTCTCTTTTCCACGCGAGTGCGACACCCGCGCAAGGTAATGGCCTCATTTGGAGAGGCCGTCGCGTGGACCGTGGAATTGTGGCGTCGCTTGAACACATGTGACATATATGTACCCCGGTCTGGGCCATGATTTATTCCGCCGCGCTCGCACCGCACGGAGTCGTATGCTGTCGCCATAACGAGTCTGAAGATCTCGCTCTCTCAAAATCTAAGGAACAAGTAAGCACCGCTTCTTACTTTTGGTCCCCAGCCGATAACTAGATACATGAGCATAGAAACCGTAAGAGTCACGTGGAACACCCATTACGTAGCTTGAAGGTAATAATTTATGATAGCTCATTTCACATGCAGCATAAATTCTGCAATATCGAGTTGAATCACAAAAACATCTATTACAGTATTACTAAAAAGCAATTTTAAGGTATTTGTGTATTAATAAGATACCCATTAAGGAGCTAATATACAATCTAATATTTGGCCATGTTCACATGATCCAATAAAATGTGGGCAATGTCCCACGCAATGAAAGTCAAATCTAAGCTGTGAATTCTTGCCGAATCCATCTCGCTCGCTAAATACAATAAACACTTCGTCTGTCAAAGCAACGAGATGAATCTTCCATAAGAATGAACAGCGGGCACAGTGATGCCTCCACGAGCGCGAAGCGCGCCCAGCCGTCACTAAAAAGTGTAGGCTTCTTTAGCCCCCGACACGTGTGGCACAGTACAAACGCATGACAAAATCACTGCTAAGGCAAAGATTGAAATGCCTATGGTAAGGAGGCACGTTTTGTGTGCATGCATTGTGGATTTGAGTCAACTATTTACAAGCGCGTGGCTCACTGCCCCCCACCCCCCCGCAGGAGCCGTGACCGAAATCGCGAGTGTTCCGGATGGCGCGGGTGTCACGTGACCGCGTCGGCATTCATTAAACGCGCCCCTTCTTAATAGTAACCGCTGTCGCGTCCAACCGAAAACCTCATCGCGAATGCCCGCCAGGGGTCGGCGCGGTTGCAATTGATGTCACACAAAACATATTTACACTTTCCTAAACAATACGTATGAAAACTATTGTTCTTTAAAGCTCTTCGAAATTCTTTAAAGCTTTGCGGCGGTTAGCCTTAAGACAACGGCTTACTTGGATCATACGTTTTTTAGCATTGTCCTGGAAACATCGCTTTACCTACTGTGTGATAAAACTGGCTTAAAATGAGTTCAAAAAGAAAACTGACAACACTCACATGCGGGAATAGGAACAAAATAATACCTACCTCTATATCAACCTATCCCAAACATAGAACCTTGATAACTTAAAACCTCTATAACTCAAAGTATTTTGTGTTTCCCTTGGACTTTAACTTATCGAGGTTCTTCTGTATTTATTTAGAACACTGCCATTTCCACGCTAACAAAACAGTACTTAAGGCATAACTTAAATGCCTTATGTACTGTTTTATTTTTTAGTTTATTTTTTAATTATATGTTGGCTGCCATTTATAGATAATAAATACTAGCTGAGTCCTGCGATGTGTGTGTAGTAAAGCCGTGGGGCGACGCTAGTCTTAAAGGTAGCCTGAGTTACTCCTTATATCATCAGCTACCGGTCAACGAAAGTCCCGTAAAAATCGGTCCAGCCGTTCCAGAGATTAGCCGGAACAAACAGACACACAGACAGACAATAAAAAATATATACCGTGTATACATACTTACGTATTTAGTAAAAAGTGGTTATTTTATTATTACAAACAGACACTCCATTTTTATTTATTTCTATGTATAGATGACCGTGCGTGACGTCAGACGGAAGATCAGCGTTGGTTGACAACAACCAGCATTATGCCGAGTCTGGGTCGGTTTGTGGCAAAACTATAAAATACAATAGATGTATAATTTAATTTTAAGATCCATGACATGTGTATGTTTGTAATTGTATTATCTCTAATGTTGTTGTATTGCAAGGGAAGCCATGGACAGGACTCGATTGAGGCACATTATCTACTCCAAATACACTGATGCCCACGATCCTCAGTCATGAGGGGCCGACTAGAGAGAGAGATGTCTAAAGCTGGTGTCAAAATGTTAAAACATACCATTGGTATAAGACGTTTCTCATTCCCTCCTTTGTCAGTGATTCGTTGTCGTGGCATCGCTAGGCCTCCAGCCCGAACAGACGAGTCGGATACGTCCCTTTTAACGGTAATAAGAGCCTGGCGACATTTGTTCGCGTTCTCAGCTCTATCGGAATAACTGCTGAAATTCTTCTGTTGCATATTTTGTGCTGAATAAACGAAACGGACATGTGTCCAGAATACGGCAGACGTTGATGTGTCCCAGCACGAGCGCAGCTCCGGAATGTGTTAGTCGCACCTACATTTACATATGTTTAGAAGACTGCAATGGTCTACTTCATAAATATGTTATTCCTATGCATTTTAATAAAAAATTAAATTAAAAATTTAAATAAACGCCCGACACAATAATCTTTAAAAAGTAAAAAATAAAAATAAATACTTCGCGTTGGGGGACCACTCCCACTTATTTATTACCTCACCCCTGGTCCCCCAACGCGAAGTATTTATTTTTATTTTATACTTTTTATAAGTACACTAGCTGACCCGGCGAACTTTGTTTCGCCTTAAAGGCAATAAATGAGCAGATATTTTATTTTATTAACTTAAATTTTTTATCAGGATAAATATAAATAAAACATCTATGATTTTAATTATACTTTATTGGCCATCTATTTTAGTAACTGCACTTTTCAGTGAATCTTTCGGTTTATTATCAGGCGCATGAACAAATAACGCAGATGGTCTTCTGACCCGGAACATGCCATATATAATTGATCTTGGGAAATACATGAATTTTCTAGATTTAGGCCACAAACTTTCCAGGATTGGCCCCGTGATTTATTAATGGTCACGGCGAATGCACGACGGATCGGAAATCATTAAAACTAAAACGGTATATCAGTTGATATCGTCGGGATCCTCGGATGAGAATTTCCTCACCTTCCAACTTTACTTTGAGTATATTCCATTGTTCATCAATTCACTTACCACCAAACGCGTTCCGTTGCACAGGTTTGGTGGTGTTGGTTTATATTTTTTTTCTCTTTTTTTACACAGTCATTATATTTGAATTAATGCAGTGTACCTACCAATGATTTCATTCTGAATTATGTTAGTTACTTTATGTCATCTACATATTTATTCTTAGCCGCCAAAACAGCTCGCTTAGTCAACCATTCATTATTTTTGTGTTTGTGAGTTCGTCCTTCGATGAACAGAAATTCTGAGAAAAAAAAATCAATCCACATATTTCGATGATTTGAGGCAAGCGCTTATTTCGGCGGCAGCAGTTGATCTTGGAATTAGAGGCAGTGTTTGGCAGAAATAGCCAGACAGTAAAATCATTGCGCCTCCAAAACATCTCGAGTCCTTGCGTAGGTGTTCGTACGGATCGGATAAGTGCTTCCAATGCACGTGTATACGCTATTGTACATTCGTCCAGATGACGATTTTCCATTTTGATAAAACTTTAGCCGCTGAGGAGTGTTTTGTAATATTACATGGCATCTATAGGTCCAATGCGGACGCAAGTATGCAAGCAGTAATTAGTGCTGCCACCGTATCGAAACGTTGCTCGATCCAAATTATGTAGTACCTACTTTATAAATTTATTCTTGTGTCTCGTAAATTATCTAGTTGTTGATCTCTTAAATTAATTGCTCGACGATTTTGCATTCCCAACCGATCCGTTTCACGGGCTGCCTCGATTTGCTCTTATGATTGAGAAGCACGGATTCAAGCCATACTAATGCGGTGATCTTCACGTGCATTATTTAGTTCTTCTTCATTTTTCGGCACAATAAGCTAATATTTACTCGAAAGAAATACATCAACCGGTCAACTTCAAAATTTCTAATTGTCAAATTTGTCAAACTATAGACAACATAGCGTTTAGCTGTCGGTGAAGTTTTGTTATTCCAGCAGTTGCATTTTGATAAACTATGTTTTATATCACGGAACGGGATTACACACATTTACACTTTCACATTTATAATATTAAGTATGATTTTGTGAATTGTCCAACATCTATATATTTAAAAGAAAGTCGGACATAGACATAGACATAGACATAGACATATTCTTTATTGTGGCACAAGACAAAAAAAAAATACAATGACAAACAAACAAACACATGAGAAGATTTTAAAATTAGATTAAACAACAATTGTATTTTTAAGTCTTGCCACAAACCGACCCAGACTCAGCATAATGCTGGTTGTTGCCAACCAACGCTGATCTTCCGTCGGGGACGGCAGGTGACGTCACGCACGGTCATACTGCGCCAAAAAAATTAAAACAATTACGGCAGCCAAACATGCTTGTTCATAGGTTGTTCATAACTAAAAAAATATATTAAAAGTAGAATAAAATAGTACATACGGCATAACTTAATCCATCTTAGAAATGATAGTGATCTAAATAATTATAACATAAAATAATGATAAGTAGAAGGAAATAAACATATTGGGTAAAGTGAAAACACAATTATTACAGAAAATTAATTTGCTGTATACAGGTTTGGGATTAACCATTATAATATACTAGTGTCAACCTTTAGGGATTCTTCACTGCTTTGATGTTCAAAAATAAATTTCCTAACGTGTTGTTTAAAATAGGATACCTAAGATTTTTATCCCGTTCCCGTAGAATGTGATATAATACATACGTGGTATAACAAAGCGCAACTGACAGCGAAACTTTATGTTGTCTATATTTAAATATGGCTGAAAAATTGACAATTAGAAATTAAAATTTAACTTAATATCGCTATAAATTTACACACAATATCTTTAAAAATTGTAGCCTATGTGTTATTCTGATGTATAAGCTATATTATTATAAAGTTTCATTAAAATCCATTCAGTCGTTTTTACGTGAAAGAGTAACAAACATCCATCCATCCATCCATCCATCCATCCATACTTACAAACTTTCACGTTTATAATATTAGTAGGATACTTATTATAATGTAGATTTTGTTAAATTGCACGTGATGCGCTTTCATTTGAGACCCCACTCGATTTTATTTGCAGACATTCGGTTATGCTTCCCCACTTTCACCCCTCATAACTTTTAAACGGTTCACCAGATTTTCATCAAACATGTCTAAGAACACTCGCCCGTAACTAACGTAACTTTATTGAAATCGCTTCATCCGTTCGCGAGCTACGGTGCCACAGACAGACAGACAGACAGACACGTGAAACTTATAACACCCCTCTTTTTGCGTCGGGGGTTAAAATCGCGCATCAACGCGACTACTACGCCGTAGCATGTTGTAGGCCAGATGGCTACGACGTAGTCTAGTCTAGGAGTTATTGGTATACGTGATTGAGTATTGACAAATATAATATCATCGGGTGTTAAAAATCGATATTCATACCTGAAGTGTAAAGGCTGTTCATTCCAAAATCATCCCAATCTGGTCCCCTCAGTATTAGATCTACACAAATTGAACGCATTCAAAAACGTTTTTTAAAGTATCTGGACTTAAAGTAATCTGGAAGACGCATAAGCGCCACGACAGTTATGCGAAGGATTGCCGACACTATAAACTGCTACCTCTTGCTGACAGACGCATCTTGCTAGATATATGTTTCCTATTTGATGTATTACGAGGTGGGATTGATTGCCCCGAGCTTTTATCTTCTGTTCAATTTATACACCTAAAACTCGAACTCGGAACACTACTCTATGACTCAGTACCTCATCACCGCACAAACTATGGCAGCAACTCTGTTGTAGCGCGGCTACTTCGGACACATAACAACAGATTTAGTGAAATTGATATGTTCTTGTTGACCAAAAATAGTTTCAAAAATAACATCATTCGAATTCTGATGGCAAATTCCTGTTAAGAACATCCTTTTACTAATACGCTTTTTATTTGATTTAAGTTATAGTTTCATAGGATTAAGGCCCTTTTTCTCTACTAACTATGTATTTTTGAATGGTTCAATGTTATTTGAATATTTATTATTAAAGTTTTTAGACTAACGCGATTTTCACACATTTTAAATAATTATGACACGGGTCTTAATCGCGGAAATATTTTGAAGGTAAATACCTTATACTGCCTGACGTTTCGGCGTGGGTTACACCAGCCGTGGTCACAGGCTGACTGATGGATGTAGCTCAGCGCCGTCTTCGTGAAGCTCGGGTCTCCATGCCTACCCTCGCTTGCTCTTCACAATTTGTTAGCTTTTGTAAATTGTCGGTATTCCGACACACCACACTAACGACGTCTACACAAAATATTTCCGCGATTAAGACCCGTGTCATAATTATTTAAAATATTTATTATATTTCTTCCTCATATTGCATTGTCGTGGAACTCTGTAATTGGCTTAGATTACTGTAAGGTATAAGTAAGAGATTCCATAAAAAAGAATGATTGTGCATAACGCATTGTTAGTCTTAATTTATTCTGTAAAATATTAGATCTCTGCACTCCTTCGTTTACTAGTAATAAAAATATGTTTTTCTCTATCGATGTATTAATAAATAGGTATGTTCAAGATGTCGCGTCGCTCGATAGATGGCGCTGTAATCAAATTAGATCGCGATATGGTTTAGTTCATTTAATTTAGTGTCCTTGTTAAAGCCTCAGTTACGGCTTTAATCAAATAAAAGTAATTAAAAAGATTATTTCCAATTGCACAAAATGTATATTCAAAGATGACATAAAAATATATTCTTCTTAAATATTGGCAAAAGTTATACCAAAAAGTAGACATGTGTCGTTGAGTGATTTTTAGCCAACATAGAGATGGGTCGTACTAGGTAAATCTGATACTAGATCCACCTGTTCCTAATCTCAAGAGATACCTAATCCAAATACCTAATCCACATAATCTTCCTAATCTCATTCACAACCAATACTTAGCAAGCAATCTCAATCTGCCTATTCCTAATCCCAAGTTCCGAGTTCGTTATTAGGATTTGATTAATGTCATCGTTGGATAATTATTTGAATGATTAGGATTGGACATTTAGCAAACTGTGAAGTTTTGTTTGTGATATTTTTGAATTAACACAGTTTAATAGACCAATAAATTACCTTAATTGTTCATTAATACAATTAGTATTCAATTGGTATCTTCGCTTTTCATAATTATATCTTTTTGTATTGAAAATCTTCTATTGTGTTATTGTGTGTTTTGTATTGGGTTTTTTTTTAATTTAGAATAGGAATTGTCTGCACTTACAGTAACTCTTATTAAATGAAATAGAATAATTTAATCACAATTAGGCTAGGCTCGAGATGTATTTACGAGTGTATTAGTAAAATCCCTAATTTGATCTTCTTTCTCTTAACTGTTGTGTGACCATGCTCTCCCGCGCAAATCTGATAAACAAAATGCCACGCGCTGCGAGTGAGCAAGAAAGAAGGATCAATATGGTATCCATTGTATAGCGCTGTCTCGCTTTCTACGGCTCTAGATGTGTAGCGGGATTGAAAGATACGTTGCAACGTGTAAGTGAGTGAGATAGCGCAAGAACAGATGGGAGCGAATCCTGAACATTCGATTTTATGTTTTAAGAATACGAAGATTAGGTGGAACAGGTGGATTATACACATTGACAAAATGGGATTAGGTGCTACCTAATCTCGTAAAATACCTAATACTCGGATCTGTTCTAATAAATCCGACTCATCTCTAAGCCAACACAACGAAACGCGTTGACAGCCTTCCCAACGTTGGCAAAACCGTCTATTTTTGCAATCCGAATCCGTCTATTTTTGTTTACCTAGTTGTGAACTTGTGCTGTGACGTCACAGTAAACGCCATTATAATAAAATAAACTGCGAAATAAACGATTAAACGAGCAGTTTTGGCGCACTGTCTAAAAATGGCTTTGTCTGCGTTATAGGTACCTTAGTTTATACCGAAACTAGCGACCCGCCCCGGCTTCGCCCGGGTGCAATGATGAACATCTAAATTTATCAGTGTTGCTCTACAATATTATGCATGTATTTACATATAAACCATCCTCTTGAATCACTCTATCTATTAAAAAAACCCGCTTCAAAATCCGCTGCGTAGTTTTAAAGATTTAAGCATACATAGGGACGGACAGACGACAGCGACTTTGTTTTATAATATGTAGTGATAGTGATTACAGGCACACTAACCTAATACGATAGTCTAATATTCCATTACATCCAATATAAATGGTACTCGGCATAAATTATTGCCTCTTAATCACTATAGCAAAATTTTGACCTTAATATCATCTAGATAAGGTAGAGTTCCGCATACAAATCTTCAGCATCTCATGGGTCATTAAAATTTGGCTGCTGGTTAGCGTCATTTAAGTATTTCATTCACACTATACCGTTTATCAATAGTGCAAAAGAGTAATAATATTTTGCACGTTTTGAACACAGGGATACCATATTAAATAATAAGAATAGGTTTTCTGGAGCGCTGGAGTTTTAATAAGTTCATTTTGATTTATATTTTTTAAATTACATTTTATGTATTAAAACAAAGGTTTATTTCAAGATAACATGTTTGATTTTAAAAATTCTAAACAAATAAACCTAACTTTATGATATGTTCTAATAAAAATATCATATTAACGCAATGATATTTTTATAAGGAATGCATGGACGTATAAACGTCCATGAAGGAATGATAATATTTCAAAACTGATGGACAATTACATCAATAATATTTTAATGAAACGTATTGTATAGTGGCGTTATTTATATTGCCTATGTTATTTACTAATAAATAAATCTAGGTTGGTGTAATTTATTCAATCTGGATAAATTAACAAACCTCCGTTTCAAGCTAATTTATATTGCAAAGCAAAGGCGATACATGGCATGTATTAGTATGAGAAATATTTAAGTATATGGAATTATTTTTTGCCAACAATCTATATTGGCAAAATTGAATAAATACGTTACATTATTGTTTATGGCAAGCAACGTACTTCTCCTCAGTACTATAGAATAATATCGACTTAGCTGTATCGCAACGAATCGCAACGTTGAGTGCTCAACGAATATCATAGCAACCATTACTGGCTTTAAAGCGCAACGGAATTCTTAGTTCTCTCAGTACAACGCAATGTACAGTGATTAATTTTCGATCATCATTTCAGCCAAAAGACGTCCACTGCTGGACATAGGCCTCCCCCAAGGATTTCCACAAAGGCCGGTCCTGGGCCGCCCGCATCCACTGCTTTCCGGCGATCTTAACCAGGTCGTCGGTCCACCGTGTGGGAGGCCTACCAGCACTGCGCCTTCCGGGACGCGGTCGCCACTCGAGGACTTTTCTGCCCCATCGGGCGTCGGTCCTGCGAGCTATGTGCCCTGCCCACTGCCACTTAAGTTTGGCAATTTTCGATATTGTATTGTAATGGTCAGAGTGAGTATGTAAGACAAGGATGAGTATATATTTGTGAATGTGACTTTTTAATTGCAAAATAAATATGTATTATTTCTGAGATAAATCGTTCGTTGGGACTTAGATGTTTAACAAATTTCTTGCCAACGTTGGCGTTTACATTTGGCGCCAACGTTGGCAACGTTGATTTATCAACAGATTAGTAGAGATGGGTCGTACTAGGTAAATCTGATACTAGATCCACCTGTTCCTAATCTCAAGAAATACCTAATCCACATAATCTTCCTAATCTCATTCACAACCAAATCCAATACTTAGCAAGCAATCTCAATCTGCCTATTCCTAATCTCGAGTTCCGAGTTCGTTATTAGGATTTGATTAATGTCATCGTTGGATAATTATTTGAATGATTAGGATTGGACATTTAGCAAACTGTGAAGTTTTGTTTGTGATATTTCTGAATTAACACAGTTTAATCGACAAATAAATTACCTTAATTGTTCATTAATACAATTAGTATTCAATTAATTGGTATCTTCGCTTTTCATACTTATATCTTTTTGTATTGAAAATCATCTTTTGTGTTAAAAATGGTTTTTTTTTTTATTTAGAATAGGAAATGTCTGCACTTTGAAATGAAATAGAATAATTTAATCACAATTAGGCTAGTCTCGAGATGTATTTACGAGTGTATTAGTAAAATCCCTTATTTGATCTTCTTTCTCTTTAACTGTTGTGTGACATGGTGTGACCTGTGACCATACTCTCCCGCGCAAATCTGATAAACAAAATGCCACGCGCTGCGAGTGAGCAAGAAAGAAGGATCAATATGGTATCCATTGTATAGCGCTGTCTCGCTTTCTAAGGCTCTAGATGTGTAGCGGGATTGAAAGATACGTTGCAACGTGTAAGTGAGTGAGATAGCGCAAGAAAAACATAAAATCGAATGTTCAGCATTCGCTCCCATCTGAGCGAATGCTGAACATTCGATTTTATGTTTTAAGAATACGAAGATTAGGTGGAACAGGTGGATTATACACATTGACAAAATGGGATTAGGTGCTACCTAATCTCGTAAAATACCTAATACTCGGATCTGTTCTAATAAATCCGACTCATCTCTACAAACTCAAAACTCAAACTCAAACTCAAAATTAACTTTATTTACGTAGGTTTTATCACAAAACTCTTATAAATCGTCATATTTACAGTTAACATTATCATCATCATAATCATCTTACGATCCCTGTCCCACGCTAGGTGGTAGTCTCCATACACACCTATCAGTCGTCATATCTATAGTCACACCTTTCATACACAATTTCTCATGTTTACAATCCATCCATCCATCTCTCTTCATCTTCCACAACCCTTACGTCCATCCACATTCATGCTGAAACTACCACCGGTTCGGAATGCTGCTCTACAGAGAAGAGCCGGCAAGAAACTCTGTAGTTGCTTTTTTCAAATCAATGGGTTTGTTTACAAAAAGCACTTAACAGCATAGTGGGAGCAAGTTCGCCAGATGAGAGAAACACACAACACGTTAACGCATGAATGACAACTAGGCCTTGGATCAGCGCCAATCAAATACAAGTCCGCGAATTAATAGCTATCCATTGCGTCGTTGCTCACACATACAGTGTACAATATATGGCATTGTCTAAATGCTACGTACAAGTGAGATATATTATTCAAGAGGCTAAAGGAACAGAGCACAGGCACAAAATGACAGTTACTTCCAGGCATCAATGTCACACAGATAGTCATTGACGCGGTAGTACCCTTTATTAATTAAAGTAGATTTCACAACATTTTTAAACTTTATGAAAGGTAGACTGACAATAGCGTCAGGAATTTTATTAAACAAGCGAACACCGAGGCCTACAAAAGATCCATGGGCTTTCTGCAGTCTGTGGTGAGGTATCACTAGTTTATGCCTATTCCTTGTCCGGATAGTGGACGTAGTGACATCACAGTTGGTCTTATACTGACTGATATTCTGTCTCACAAATAAGATATTAGCAAGGATAAACTGCGATGCCACAGTCAAAATTCCTATATCACAAAACTTATTCCTAAGTGATTCTTTGGGTCCTAGATTGTAAATGGAACGCACAGCACGCTTTTGTAATACAAATACTGTTTCAATGTCTGCGGCGTTGCCCCAAAGCAGAATACCATATGACATGACGCTATGGAAGTAACCAAAGTAGACGAGTCTCACGGTGTCTACGTCGGTGAGCCGTCTTACCTGTCTCACAGCGTAGGCTGCTGAACTAAGTGATTAGTGTGTCGGACACACCAAAATATGGGCCATCCTAAGGACACACTGTATCCTTAGGATGGCCCATATTTTGGTTGCCTATGCATTTCTGTTGCTCGATCCTTTGCAACTTGATCCTGGAATTAATCAGTTAGATGTCTTAGGCTTTCACGATACTTGCACATTGCAGGTAACGATTCCATGACCTTGACGGTTATGATCGCGTTCTTCTATTAAACTAACTACTACCCGTGGTCGCGGTCGACTGGATGGCCGTTGTCGCTGCGAGCATTCAAAATATAATAGCGACGAAACACGACACACACATGTCCCTAAAATAGAATGAGAGCTCATCAAAGCAGAAATCATTTCTTGAAATAATCAATTCGAGATTAGATACTGTCAATCGGCTCTAAAGAAGCATCCGCAAGAAGATGTATAATTGTACACTTGTGCTTAATGAAATGAGTTGGTGACATTTTGTCACTTCAGTTGCAGTTGGTAAAGTAAAGTGATAAACTTGCGCCGCTGCACTGTGGAGCTGCTGCTGCTCGCTGCTCGCCTCCGCTTGGGCCACTGTTCCTCTGAGGCGCTTCTAATTGATTTACTTCGACAAATCACGAGCTAATTTGGTCCATTCACAGTATAAACGGATTTCCCCACGACAATATTGGAGATACAATATGAACGAAGTAGGATGGAGGGTTATTTAGTTAACTCGTAAGTGCTATTGAAATTAAACACTAACGGATTTATCGTGTGCATATTACATTATTTAATTCCCGACATTTCGAACGCTTTGCAGCAGCCATGGTCACGGGGGAGACTAGATTGAAAAGTACTAGGAAACAGTTGAATCTACTGCCTATAATTCTGATTGATCGATAATGTTTCCTGTGCACGCACGCAAGTGCTAATCCGTAACGTATATTACGGAGACGAGTGCTGGCCGATCTAACGAGATCCGAGATCGATAACTGAGTTATTATTTCAGCCCAAAGTAGTACACTACCGGAGTGAGTGATATCAATAGCATTGGTACCAAATTAACTGGATATTTTATTTACATAAACATATCTATTAATTGTAATATGGCGTTTAAAAAAAAAGACCTCCGAGTTTCTTCCGCCAGGTCTTCTCGGTTCCGACCGCCGCGTTCCGACCTGGTAGTAGTGTTCTAAAACTGATGTATCCGTTGACGATTGTGAACGCCATAATTGGTTTATACAATAACGCATTTTTCTATTCTATTCTATCATTTGGTATCTAAACGAGTAGGACGCACTTCTCGAGAGGAAGATCATGAGCTACGGCCCGTGCCGTCCATACTGACTACGGCGTAGTCATGTTTCGTAGCCCACAGTCCCCGCTACGCCGTAGCTCTCACGTAGGTGCTCTAGATATTTATGACCCTGTGCCATCGCGTGCTAATATGATGCGGCGCATCGATAGAACAACTGGAGCGTGTCGGCTCCCGTGAGCACCTGCCCTGACATCATTACTCGTCACCTAATTAACTTATCCATATAAACACCTTCGCGACTTTCACCGTTTTAAAGATACGAATACCATAGGATTACTGGCTCCAATAAAACAAGCTAGTGGGAAAATTCATTTTATACCGTTCCGATACATAACTCCTTTAACTCATTGTATTATTGGATTTATCTGATCGAACCGATAAATCCAATAATAATGTCTCTGACCGTTGCAAGATTGGGTCCTTTTAGTAGATGAACAAATGTTCATACTTATAAGTATTGACACGGTGTCGTGACACTCGGGTATCCCCGACACTGTAAAATACAGTGACTAGACACAAAAGAACGGATATGTGGAGTGGCAAGATCCGTCCGCCTCTAGTCCATGATAATAACTAAGTAAAGGTGAACCAATTTGTGCCGACGAAACCTCGAGAAAAATCGCATGAGCGGATCGCAACATAATTAAGCTGAAAACGAGCGGCCGAGGGATCGATGCACCCCCCGGCCCCCTCCGCGCCCGGGCCTCACCCCCTCTCGCGCCCGCGGCTCGGCACCCCTGCGCTTAGAAATTATCCACATTGCGGGAACATCCAATCGGGGAACCGTGTGAGTGTGACGTAACACTTTTTAGTCTTCCAAATGTACTGGACGCCACAGAAGTAAAAAGGGGAGCCACCAACCCACTGACTCGATGGCGCTTTCAAAAAGGAAAGTGCTCCCTAGTCTGTATCTGAAAACCGTTCTCGATAGTACACGTGTCGCAACGGCCACTTAACATCGAACCAACCAAACAAATTTGACTGAAATAAAACAAGCGACAAAATGGCTAATATTACCATAATATTTGACCGAAAACTAACAGCTGTTTTGTATATGCTAGTTGCTAGTTAGGTATTTGTATGGTAACAGAATTTAGAATGCACGGTGTCGCCGCCCATTCAATGCTAAGGATGTCGTAAGACCCGAGAAATGGCTAACCCGTCTTGTGAGTGTAGCACAGTCGGCCAATTACTCTCATGTGATGTGATAGGAGGAGGCCCGGCTCAGCAGTGGGACATATATGGGCGACGTAGAAGTAATAGATAGCGGGGCCGATAAGACTGTCAGGCAAAAGCGATGCCTCCATTATGGTACAGCAGAATTACTTTTAATTTATTAGAACTTATCATTTAAAGGATATTTATTTACGACAAATAGACATTAGAATTAAATTCAGGCAATAATTGGAATTGGAATGAGTAGGAAACGGCGCGACCGCCGCACCACCGCAGCTGTCATACGCAGCTACAGTGCTGGCCCCAAACCACAGCCCCACACATACATACTCGTCCATTTGCACATACTCGCACAAGGATGGTTATAATCAATTTTGCGTGTTATTCATCCAACATTCCATTACAGTCACCGAATGAACAAACAATACACATACGACTAATAAGTTTGCGCAAATAACCTAATTTGGCAGTAACGTGTTGCGTGCGCCTGAAGGAAGGCCGCAATTCATTAGTCCGAGGATGCCTCGCTCCGCACGCCAATCCAAGATAACGCGAGAGCCTCCTCTGCGCCATACACATAACTCCTGCCACTTAATGGAACGAGCCAAATTATTTATTTGTCCATTTTGTGTTGGGGGCCCTCAGCCACCTTGTATTTTTTCGGGTATTTCATATGAATGGCAAAGCCTTCATAAATCGATTGACGTGACAAACAATGTGATTAATTGCGAGCGGAGCTGGTTGCTGGCTCAATTGTTTTGTTTAAATAAAATGGACGTAGGTTTAATGGACGAAGATTGTTAAATAGGAAATATCAACAGTATCAGTATCTCTTTCGTCTTTGGTTTGAATCTTCGCGTAATGGGAATATCTGTTTAATCCGGGAACATTATCTTTAATGATCTGTTCCTGTTTCATCTTCATCATTTCAGCCAAAAGACGTCCACTTGTGGATGTAGGCCCCCAAGGATTTCCACGAAGGCCGGCCCTGAGCTGCCCGCATTCATCAATCTCCGCTGACCTTAACGAGGTCGCCTGTCCTCCGTGTGGGAGGCCTACCAGCACTGCGTTTTCCGGAACGCGGTCGCCACTGGAGGACTTTTCGGCCCCGTCGGGAGTCAGCCCTGCGAGCCCTGCCCACTGCTCCATAAGTTAGGAAATCCTGAGGGCTATGCCGGTAGCTCCGGTTCTCCTGCTTATCTTATGTCCTCATGTCCGATGCGATCTCGCAGGACAACTCCAAGCATAGGCCCTCGTTCTTGTTTAATCGAATAAAAGATTTGTGTGAAGGTCGTGCTGTGCGTCTGCGTCGGTGGCCTGTTATTGCGCCAATGCCGCTACATTCTCAGTAAAGCAAAGAACTTTTTTTACAACATTAATTTCAGAATTTCTTTAATAATGATGCTTAAGGTGTGAGGTTCATAAGGCCGATTGTCTTTGAGAGATTTTGTATTCATGAATAATTTCTTAAGAATTTAAAATTCACTACCCGGCTTGCTTGCACATTGCTTTTAATAAAGCCTAGTTGATTGTATAAATTGTTAATTTGTCGAGGGGACGGAATCTCCACGATTTTATCACGGGACGAGTGAGTTCTGTTGAGAGCTCTCGCGATACGGGGATGGCTTGGGTGGGGTTCTGTTTTAAGGAAAAAAAGCATATAATCATTGTAACTCGAAGCCTGTATACGAATACTCGATTAGCAAGAATCAATAGAACTGTTTGCCAATGGCTGACGGCGACAAACAGGCAATGCCACGCTGGGAACTAGGTCGACAGTCGGCCGAACGGGCGAAGCTTGTGACGTCACATCCTTCGCCGGCTAATAGTGACGTCATCGTGAAAGGTTGGCTCCGTGACCTATGTGCACTACAGATGAATTGAAGGGATCAATTGTTTTTGGCAAGTTGACATTGAATTCGTGTCATACATATTGGATGGCTTGTTCACTCGTGTGTCGATTGTTGAATGTTGAATGTTGAACTACTCAGCCATGAATGACCCACTGCTCCCACTCCCAATAAATGGAGGGTAATTAGCCTATTGTGCTACGCGGGCCAGACGGGTTGGCAAGGGTTTCGTTTCAAGTTTTCCCTGTCTCGAGGCAGGTTTTCGGCTTTGTCATTTCCTTTTGTCAACTGTTACGACACCCCCGTGTTGGGGTGGTGACAGTATCTATTCTAAATGGACACACGGAGCCGAAGTAGCGAACGATGACAAGTGACGACGTAAGTTCAGACTTGCCTAGTTTAAAATAATACACTAATAGTATCTAAGAAAAAAAAACGAAAGTCACCAACCCAGTGTAGGAATAGGCGCTAGAGAAGGTGACCATCCAGTGAGTGCGTCACTGTCGGACAACATCACTTCGTGTGCACTTCGGAGAAGAGAAGCCGCTCCCCGCTGGCCGGAGGTTACTGAATTATAAATTATTTGCGAACTTGTATGGGAGCAGAGACGGGCGGGGTGTGAGGCGGTGTCCATGGTGGCCCAGACGATGAGGCCGAATCGCCGCTTCACGGAACACCATCGACAAATCTCGCATACGGTGCGACCATGTGCCACGTTATTTGTGCATGTTAATTATTGTGTGCCTCATATGTACATTACAGCAATCGAACGGCTAACCGGCAACTGACGACGTGTATTTAAGTTCCACATAAAACGTACATGAATCAATCGAATGTATTATTACGAAGTTTATTTATAACAATCCAAATGGAAAAGAGAAAACACAAATACAAAACCCTTTCCATAAACTGACTGTCGGCTTATCTCGAGAAACGACAGAGCAGCCCTCGGGTGGTTGAAATATCCTCATTTACACATGTGGAGTGCATGGCAGTGAAGTATTCCCACGGAACAAATCAACGTGTACTCCAACAAACAGCGACACGCGCCCATTGTGCACCTTCGCCGGAGTGGGACGCCCAACTTACTGCGTTGCTGATCGCGCAGCCTCTCTTCCCGCGGCGTGGAGTTGCTTTTGGCTCGCGCTGGGGAAACCGCGGGCCTAAAGGGGGGCCAAGTTTTAATTAATCCGCGGCAGGAGTGTTGCGATCGCGAACGGCGCAGCGTGGCGTGTCGAGGTGTGGCGATTTTTCAGAGTTTGTGCAAGTCGCCGCTTCAACTAGTCGAACCCATCAAAAATTCAGCGGCCGTCGGAGCGATCGCGCACTTTCCTCCGGAATACTAACGCGATCGGAATTCGTTGAATACTCGATGCAGGGATAATAATAATAATAATAATAATAAAAAACAAGTTAAGTTCCGTGGGAATACTTCACTGCCATGCACTCCACATGTTTGTTATTATTATTATGGTACATTTCTTTATTATCTCATTGTTACATATATTTTTACAAAAAGAAACAAATTCATAAAAATATATATAAAAATAGGATGTCACCCGCCGAAGACGAAGTCAATGACCCAAGCCAACGGCGGTTAGGGGTCAGCAGAGAGGAATCTTCTTACAATCCGCGCAGTCTCTAGAAGAACGGCTTTCTGGGCCAAGTGCTTAACCCAACAACTAAGCGAGAGCTTTTCAAGATAGCGATTAAAGCTCTTCGCTATCAAACCGTTTACCGACACAACAATCGGCACAATGATAGTAGAATCAACACCCCACATTGAAGTAATCTCATGAGCCAAGTCAAGGTATTTGCTCAGTTTTTCAGTTTCGGCCTTTATGAGATTATAATCATGTGGAATGGTGATATCCACTATCATTGCTTTGCGCACCGACCGATCTATTAGTACTAAGTCAGGCCTATTAGCTACAATAGTCCTGTCAGTAATAATAGATCGATCCCAGTATAATGTGATAAGACCATTATCCAAAACTGGTGCAGGCTGATACTGGTAATACGGAATTTCACTATCAATAAGGCCATATTTCAGAGCAAGTTGCTGGTGAATTATTTTGGCAACTTGGTTATGCCTGTGCAAATACTCACCATTGGCTAGACGAGAACAACCGGAGACAATGTGTCTAATAGATTCACCGGGGCAACGACAAGCCCGACAGATGTCAACGGTGCCATCTTTTATAATATGTCTCCGGTAGTTGTTCGTCATAACCACTTCGTCCATGATTGCACAGACAAAACCTTCTGTTTCAGCGAAGAGATTTCCGAAACTAAGCCAAGAAATTGATGCCTGTTGATCGACATCAGGACCTGTAAAAGCGCGATAAAAGCGACCATGTAATTCCTTGCTCTGCCATACAGCTATACGGTCTGGAGTGGTTAATACCTTTAGCCTGCGCCAGTTTTGTTTTGCCATTGATAAAGGTGTGAGTCCATTATCGACACTGACAACATCCCGATGTAAATTGTCATCGATACGAACAAAATAGTCTCTGAGATTGCATACTTCACGATTATGAAGAGATTTGGCGTTAAGATAGCCACGACCACCACATTTCCGCGGAATATACAATCTCATGACTGATGAGCGCGGATGGTGCATTCGGAATGATGTCATTAGTCGACGGACTTTCCGGTCTAATTTGTCCAGTTCAGTCTGAGTCCACTTGAGTATGCCGAATGAGTATGAAAGTGCAGGAATAGCCCAACTGTTGAAAGCACGGGCCTTGTTGCCGCCCGACAAAAGACTTTTAAAAACTTTTTTACGCGACCCAAGAATCGTGCCGTCAACAATTGTTTCATGTCCTTATCAGCAATGCAAAGACCCTGTGACATGCCTAAGTACTTATAATTTTCGGATTCGGAGAGAGAGTGTAGAAAGACAGATTCAGAAATGTCTACACCGGATGAGTTTACAATTTGACCTCTTTGTACACGGATGACAGCACATTTGTCAATGCCAAACTCCATTCTGATATCATTACTAAAATTATGCGTAATTTTAAGTAATGTTAGTAAATCGGATTCGTTTGGCGCATACAATTTTACGTCATCCATGTACAAAAGGTGAGATACGATCTCACCATTCCTTCTCAGACGATAGCCTAACATTGAATCCCTAAGTAAAGTACTTAAGGGATTCAATGCTAGACAAAACCAAAGCGGACTCAGACTATCACCTTGAAAAATGCCACGCTTTATCTGTATTAAGTCCGGAGAGTCAGAAAAATCCATCCCATCCATATGACAAAGACGAGTGGCCCAGCTGCTCATACATGAATGTAGAAATGAGCAAAGATTTGGATGTAATTTGTACAAAGTGCATACTCTCAAGAGCCATGAGTGTGGCACTGAGTCGTAGGCCTTTTTATAATCGACCCAAGCCATGGATATATTTTTTCTGACCCTACGAACCTGCTGGCAAATGGTCATATCAATGAGGAGAAGTTCTTTCGTACCTCGGGACCTTGGTTTGCATCCATTTTGAACAGAGGCCAAAATATTGTTATTCGAAACATGTCTCATAATTTTGAATTTTAAAATGGATGTTAATAATTTGTATAATGTTGGTAAACAAGTAATAGGCCGATAGTTGTTTGGTTCCGAGGTACTACCGGACTTAAAAAGAAGATATGTGACGCCCGTGGTCATAAAAGCAGGTAATGATCCCAAATCCAGTATATTTTGAAATTGTGTCGCAAGAACTGAATGCAAACAATTAAACTTCTTAAGCCAAAAATTTTGTAATCCATCTGGCCCGGGAGCCTTCCAATTCGGAGCCCCATGAATAGCAGACGATACATCTTCATCACAAATAATTACCGGGTCCATTTCAGAAATAGAATCACACGAGCGTTGTACAGAATTAAACCAGAGGCCCTCGGAATGTGTAGCAGGTACAGACCATATGTTTTGCCAGAAAGATGAAACCAATTCACGAGATGGACGACTACTACCAGAAAATTGTTGTTCAGGACATTCCCAGCTTCTATATATCCTCTTTTGATCACTTTGAAATAGGCGATTCTGAGTAAACCTATCTGACCGCTCTTTGTAACGTCTAATACGTTTTGCCCACGCATACATCTTTTGTTTGAAAAAGTCAATACGTTCAGTAATCCATGCTTGGTAATCGTGCCTGGATATACCGGTCCCTGCAAAAGCTTGGACTACGTAGCGCATAATTCTTGGGCGGGAATTGCCCATTCGGAATGCATATAGTTTGGCAATCGTAGTCCTAGCTGAATCAATCTTTTTCTGTATTCGACATTGCCACAATGGAATAGTATTTGTGCGGCGGTTCGAAGAGTGAAAATTTAAAAATCTAGCGCCACCCACTCTACAAGCGGCAATGGCTCCACAATATAAAAGCGAGTGTGTTTCTGACAAGGTTGAGCAAGTATGAATATATGATTTCAATATATTGTTTAAAACTCCTACTAAAACTATGTTCTGTGTATGAGTAGGCAATCGTGGTAAACGCGGGCGAGCCGATATAGGAATGTCGCGAAATTCTAGAATCGCCTCTTCCAAAGCGCTCCTCAATTTTTCACTAAACTGGTTGGTGACAGATACCTCATCAATATGAGTTGACTCCGCTGGTTCCTGTGTAATGCTCCCCACCGAAGCTGTTACAGCCTGCGACATAACGGAGCGTTGGTTCACCGCCGGAAGAGCCGACAGTGACTCTAGGCGCAGCCCATCCAAAACGGGTTGTTCAAGTAAATTTAAACGTTGAATAGCCCTTACTTGGTCGGACAGTCTTTGTGCGGTAATCGTAGTTGTTGGATTAAGCTCCTGAAACAGAGAAAGCATACGAGACCTATATGCTGTAAGAACGGTTCCTCCCTGTGTAGCCCCATAGTAGGCCCGCATGACGCTCTCATTTAATTGTAACGTCCACCTCATGCGGCGCACTACACCACCGGTAGCGGGGGTCATTGACGGTACCGAGGTATCCGAAGACCCTAAGCTTGCCGGCAGCGGAGGAGGCCTTCTCCGCGTAGATCTTCGTAACGGAGATGGCTCTGGGGGGCTAGTGACGACGTCAGAACTTCCTTCGGAATTGGGCGTGAAGTACGCCTCTTCTGATGATGACGAAAGTGATGACGACGACGTGCCTTGTGTTGGTCGTGCGCTTGAAGTCCCAATGGCAACATGTTGACGGCACTGTCGTAGTGGATTTCTTCTTGTTGGTAACATCATAAACACAATATTGTCACACAATATTTTTGTATATTCGGTGGATCAGTAGTTTTACTGTAAGGTTTCGTTATAAAATCCATTGTAAATCAAAAATAAACAATTAAGTAAAATATTTTCCAAAATGACAGTCATGACATATCAACTGTTGCCAGGTTATTTTTTTATTATTATTATTTGTTAAACACCATGTCATCTGCATAACTTAGGTTATTAACAGGTTGGTTACACATATGACAGCCTATTCCTGAGTTATTAAGTTCCTCTATGAGACCATTAATATAAAGGTTAAATAAGATAGGAGACGTTAAACCACCCTGCCGAACCCCTTTCTCTAAGGTGAACTGTTCAGATCTAGCATCTGCCCATTTTACAATATTTGTTTGCTGTCTGTACCAATATTTTACTAGCTCCAATATATAATGTGGAACCCCTGCCTCCTTCATTTTTTTCCAGAGTATATCGTAATCAATTGTATCAAAAGCACGACTTAAATCTAGGAAGCAAGCAAAAACACTAGTTTTTCTCTCAGTATAATACTTGACGGTGTTTTTCAGAGCGAAAATTGCCATGTCAGTCGAGTGTTTCTCTCGAGAAAGTGATAGTCCGCACAGGTCCACTGTTGGTCCTCACAATACTGCATTAATTCCACCCCAAATCTACTCTTCACGTCTGCGTTGAAGTCACCCAGCGCTATCGCACACTCGATACCAGTATCTTCAATCAATGACGTCATGACTCCTAAGCACTCCGTAAACTCCGGCAAGTTATCAGCAGACTCCGTTGGCATATATATGGATAGTAACAGCATACTACGATCAGACGCCTTAACCTCCACTGCCACTATACGTTTTGAAGATGATATAATTGGTCTGACATTATTGAACAGTGTTTTCCGCCAAAGTAGGGCAACTCCCCCATATGGTCTTCCTTTTAAAGTGCCGGCTGACGTATCTATGGGTGATACGGCTTGATAGTCAAAATCTTTATGTATCTGTCCCAACATTCCTAAATCCTCTGGCAACAACCACAATTCCTGGAGGGCAATTACATCATATGTTTTACATAGTTCTGCTATATATGGTCTAGACCTTTTAACAGCTTTACAATTGAAGCTGATTATCTTTACTCTACTGTTCATGTGTATTTAATACCTTACTTTAGTGATGTTTTGAGTTTGTGGTTTTAAGTATAAAAAGATTTAAGTTTTAATTAAAATAAACAGTTAGTGTTGTCTAAGTTTGTGTTTCTGTTCTACTTTTGTTTATTCTTTATTGGACTGTTCTGTTTGCCTTACACGTTCCTTGAAAATGCGAAAGACTATAGACTCTGGCCAGAAATCTTCTTGAAGTATATTCTGTAGGTCCTTTTTAGAGATCTGCACTTTGAAAGACTTGAAATTTACAACTTTACTCTGTTTTAATGTCTCAATCCCAAACGTTTTACAACCCTTGTTCTTCAGGTAAGTAATTATATCTTCTTCTGTACAGTCATTAGAAAATCTGGAGACATAAACAGGAATTATTTGCTCTGCTGCTTTAAGTGTTGCTTCCGAGTTCGTTCCACGTCTATTTTTTGCAATGGGTCTCGAGGGCCTTTTTGGCCTTGTCTCTGGGTCATCGTTCTGTAACCTTCTTCTTTTGCGTGAAACAGTTATAAACTCGCCTTCATCTTCTTTTTTGTTATATTCATATCTCACGTCGAGCTTGCAAGGTTCACTTATTGATACTGGTGCTAAAAGCGCCTGTTTAAAACTTAATGACGGTTTCGTTGTATTTTCAGCTGCTACTGTAAATACATTTCGGTTATTTTGAAATCTAGGACTCTGATACGTTCGTTGCCTTTCTATCATTGTGTTAGCGGGTAGTTCAACAGCTGATTGCATTCCGTTGGCTGTTTCAGAGCTTTTTTGCTTTTTCAGGTTTGAAATTTCATCTTCCAGTCTGTTTATAGTTACATTTGTTTCGTACTTAAATGTATTTATATCATTTTTTAGAACGGATATATTCTGCAGCAACGAACTTACGTCTATGTGATCAAAAGTTATCGGGGGTAGTCTTCTGAGATCTTTGGCTACGTAATTTGGTAAATCATCAGATTCCTTTATGATTTTTATGATATCAGATATGTTATTAGCATTCTTCTTTTCCCCTTTTCTACTAATTTTACGTATGTTCGCTGCTTCACAAACAATCGTTTTCGCATTTTCTATTTCTTCTTCATTGTACCATGAACAACAAACTTGCACTAGGCTCACTTCATCGGAGACTTCACTTTTATTTTGAAGAAAGGCTAAAAGCTCGTTTATCACTAATTTGCAGTCACAGGCCATTTTGCACTACACGCCCGCTTAACCATCACAAATGATAAAAAGATTTATTCTCTGCGCGGCAGTAGCTATAACCGATATGTGCGCGTGCGACTCGGGTCAGTGAACGCGCGAGACTGTGATAATACTGGTCCCGCTCTCATTCTCGGGAAAGCGGTTTCATATTATATGTCCAGCAGAGGTGTTCTTTTGGCTCAAGTGACCAATGGTTAGTCTTCTCCTTGTGCCTTTTGTTGACAATTTGTGCAATAGCGTTCGTCTCATTCTGCATAATGATGCATTAAAAATATGTTTTTAAAATTGGTGATCAAGGTCGCGGTTGTACCGTGAATAAACACGATGTCAACAGTGACTTGCTGATCCCGCCGCGCCGTGGCGACGCTTCACCCTTAATGTCCGTAATGAGTGCAACTGCAATTGCATTACGCGGCGTCGGCGTCGGCGTCGAGGCTAGTTGTGTGCGGCGGCTGCGGTTCATTTGTCACTCGCTGTCACGTGCTCTGCAAACGGCTAGTTGCGTTCTATTAGAACAATTAGTTCTACTGTATCGATCAAAACGAAAAGGTCATTTAATTTATTTTATTTTTACCACGAAAGAAAATGATAAGACGGAATAACTAGCCGCAAGAGACGGAAACTTGATACGAAACCTTGATATGCCAACGCGCCTGGCCAGCTTGGCACAGTGCGGTAATTACCCTCCATTTAACGGAGGAGGCCCGACTCGGCAGAGGGTCATTTACGGGTTGAGAAGGAGACCGTAAAGTTTACACAGATGACTTCACTTTATCCAAACTGATATTATATATGAAAATGCGTATGCACTATGAGAGAGCTGCGGCACAGAGACCGACGAGAACACTAGCCTCATTTACAACAGCATCGAAGCAATGAAATGGTTGCTTATTCGCACTAACACCTACACTTTGGAGAGAGGTAGACAACTCACAATTGCAGAATGCTATCAGGTGCCAAAGGGCGCGGGTGGCGGTCAGGGTTCACCACAGGCTCCCCTCTCCGGGCTGTTTGTACCCTAGCCATTGGCTCTCGAAGCGCGGGGCCAATGTCTCATGAAACGCGTTGCGGATGCCCCGATTATGGTACAACAATGATCGTGCGAAAGCGACCACTCATCGCGAACCAATTAGCCAGCCGGCAGGGGGAGAGGGGAGAGGGGGGAGGCTTTCACGTGTGATGGATGAGCCCAAGCACTTTTATAGACGAGCCTTGCGTCCCTCCATTTGAATAGAGACATCTCCCCATCCTACGCTGCGTGCCGCAGTAGTGGGTGGTGTCTTGATGTGTTAACTTTATATTTATCTTAATTCATTATACTTTATAAATTCTAAAAGGTAAACCACTAGCTTTAAAATATTTATCAGTTTTAAACAGTTTTCAGATTCAGATAAAAAGTAATCGTAAACATCCTCGAAATCGACACGACTTCAGCCAATTCCTACTACCGATTCAAGTGCCTGGTGCGCGCTTGTCCGCACTGACTGAAACAACTCAAAGAAAATAACTTAACAGCTATATTTATTGGTCGCATCTATATTCCGCGTGGTGACGGATTTAGAATACGAAGTGTCACCACCCCATTCTATCCTGTGGGTGTCGCAAGAGTCGACAAAAGGAAGTGACGTCTGAAAAGCTAGCCGCAAGAGAAGGAAATCCTGGCCTGCATGGCGCAGTAGGCTAATTACCCTCCATGTAATAGTATTGTAGGAGCCCGACTCAGCAGTGGGTCATTAATGAGCTGAATAGAAGTAGATCTATATGTTGGCACCTGGGCACGTCATACGGGCGGTGGAGTCCGGATGAATTCGGGTCAAAGCGGTGCAGCCCGAAATCGCCGGATTAAAATGTCCATTCCGATGTGTTGCACCAATGATTGCTTCGTTCCGCCGCTGGGCCGCCATTAGCCTCGAATTAGCTCGAATCCTGGATGGGAATGTTATTGGGCTAAATGCTGTCCGATCACCAATTATTCTCTCTTGCCTTAGAAAGAGATGGCCTCGCCAAATGTTACTTTATGGCTTACTAGTGATTGCTACGGTCATCACATTGGTTTACGCCACTCAACGGACAAATAAAAATATTTTAAATAAAACTTTGAACGAGGTCAAGGATCAATGACCAACATTCCTGTTTTCGCCCGAAAACCAAAACGACTTTTATTTAAATAAATTCTTACACTTCTAACCAGGGATGTTATGGATATATAACCGACCTCCTTTGCGTGATGTTTTTGGACACAATGTTTACATTTCGTTCAATCAACATCAACAAAACAATCACGTAAAGGAGGTGGCAGCTGAAACTTCATCTTAGATCTCAACACAGTGATAAGTATGAAGTAGCTAGCGTTGAAAAGGAGTTACTTGTATGATTGATTGTAAAACCTATAAAGGACAACAAAAGTTCAATCATTTGCATTCCAATATGTATTTTATTTTTAATTTTAAATTTAATCAATTTCACTAAAATGGTGAATTAAACAAATAACTTTTTCGATTGCAGTGGGCCAGACAGCGTCAACCGATGGCCACGAAGAAGAATTTATGTGTGTTAAATAATAGGTTCTTAGCCAATAGTTAGGCAAGAGAAGACCCGACCCCTGCTACTACTACGATTCTAATAAAACCTAGGACCCAGAAAATGACAGAGAGAGAACCAGCCCTTACGACACCCTCAGGATGGTAGCGACACTGCGTATTCTAAAGCAGTCATCACACGGATAGAATATGTTTGCCGTAATTGTGTTTGGGTTGACGAAACACGGATTAGTCCGTACAATCCTTAAACTCCTTAGTTTGCAGGTGGCCTGGTATTACTTAATTCCGCAAAACATTATTGAGCATAAGTGAATTCTGCATGCGTAATCGTGGCTCTAACCATAAGTTGCAGAAGGGCTATCGGACGTCGAACACCGTGAAGCTGTGAGGAGCTTGTGTGCAAACATGACTCGGGGAAGGGCAAATACTGGCTGTTTGCGCCAAGGGCGCTGCACTCGTCTGCTGCCTCTGACTCCATGTGGGTTGGCTGCAGAATAAATCATGCCCAAGTTTAGTACCTATTTTACATTTAGATTTGCTTTTACATTTTACGGTAGTCTTTAAGTTAGCCTTTTTCGAGACATGTCTGTGAACGCTTTGGTATTTCAAATTGTAAAAAAAATTAATTAGGATTTTCACTCATGTCGTCCCATCATTATCATCATCAGCCCACATTAGTCCACTGCTGGACATAGGCCTCCCCTAAAGAGCGCCATAGCGCCCTGTCTTCAGCTTGATGCATCCAGCTGCTGCCCGCTGCCTTTCGCAGATCGTCGCTCCATCTAGCAGAGGGTCGTCCCACGCTATGCCAATTACTTTTCATTATTATTTCTCTTAGTTGCCTCCGCGTTTCTACAGCAGTTTAAGTTTGTTTTAAAATGTTATCTGAAAATACCTTTGTATGCCAAAAGGTACTCAAACTCAATCAATAAATAAAAAGGGCAGTGACGATCCAGATTGTTGTACTCCTTGCAACACATTCAACAACTCCCCAAAAATAAATTACATGAAGTCCTACAATCTAAATTGGCACAAATAATGCAATACATTTAAACATGAAAGAGGCGCGATTACTCTAGCCCCGTGGTCCACGGGGCTAGAGTAAGCGCGCCCCTTTCGATATCCACGGGCCTTCGATATCCACGCCACGATATCCACTGGCCGTGGATATCGTGGCTACATAGATACTTGCCCACGGGGTGCCATCACTGCTATTCAAAAAGCGAAAAATGTCGACTAACCATTCATTAAAAAGCGCGGACACATATTTTATTTGCAATATTAAGCCACGTCAAACTCCATCTCCAAGCTGCTAAAACACACAGATAGCTGACAGAAACGTACTGGAACAGTAGTCCCTCGCGAGTTGCAGCCTTCCGTGTTGTGTTTACCCTCACCCGTTTAATTTGGCTACAAAAACATCGCTCGTTGTTTGTGCACCGGAAAAAACGAAGCGCCCAACGAGGCGTGGTGGGGACGCGTCGCGCGGACCGATGATAATCAAATTACGCAAACGCCACTGTTGCGACTCGTTGTTTGCTATTCTTGCCATTTTAATGTGACGAGGCACAAATATGGCAACCCACAGCTGCTCCGGGGCCACCTCAATCGGTAAAAAGGCAATATGCCTATGACTTGTGGCGTGTGGGCCTGCCATGTGGAATCTGGTGTTCATACCGAGTTTTATTTCTCTTACGGCTACAATTATTTAAAAAAAAACGGAAACGGTATAAAGCATACCCAGTATCGCGGTATATATATGTATATATATATTTACAAACATGTAATTCACGAACACAAATTACACCCAGACTCAAGCAAGTGCCTCTGGCTTAGACAAAGACACTTGTCCGATCCCGGAATCGAACCCGCGACCCGTTCATGTCTCCCTGGTTCCTTCAGTCGCCTCGTGCGAGACAAATTATAGCTACAAGTAGTTGAAAAATAGGGACTAAGCAGTACAGTACAAGTCGCACCTCGGCAAAGTCTAAGCTGTTGACTAAAACTTTGCAAACCTAGTTCTGTGCGGCGGCGTCGGTGGCAGCAATAAACGGGGGGTGCCATGCGACCCAATTAGATTCGCTCGGACCCACCAACTGAAGGACGGTCAAACATATCTAAATACAATCATACAAACAACTGTAAGTTGAAGTTATTCGCTGTAATGATCAGATATTGAAATATGTTTTGTTTTATTCTTGTGAGTCTTTTATAGGATGTCACACATTTCATCATTATCATCATTAATATATGCAAAATAATGTAACAAAACATGAATAACGAATGTAAAGGCCGTATCGTTCGTTTCAACGCGATTTTTTGACTAAGTAATGTCTTGCTAAGTATTACGACGTGTCCTCGGATTATTTCGTCTACGAAGGGTTGTGTACCTTACTACCAAGTTGTTAAGCTGAAGTCGAGGTACGCGTTTGTGTTGCCCAACATCGTACACATCATCATCAGATGTACAGTAACAGTACATCTGATCGTGATATAATATATTGTTGTATGCCTATATCACCTCTAACATTGGAATACTATTATTGCAAACACGAATGAATCCGATGTTAAGGAATACATAAGAGTCTTAAATTGCTGCTCGACGTTGTATCCTCAATAGTTTAACATGTGGCGTTCCACAAAACAAGCGGAAGGGGTCATCTTCGGCTCCAATGAAATAAATGCAAACACAATTCCATGAAATGAAATTGCATTCAGCGCGCTGCGCGGCATTGCGTGGCTTGCAGACGGAGCGATATTCACCAACGGTGTGGTGTATTCCAATATTCATGTAGAACTAGAGAAGACACTGACTCGGGTAAAGTCCATGGGCCACTATGGTTGCCTTGAAGCTTATTTTTGGTCGAAGACGAAATAACTACCTAATAATGAAGTAACTATTGTTGTTTGTAGGTATATCTACATTTAACGCATCGGTTTGCATTCACCCTCAAACAAACACACCTCCAAAGTTCTAAGAATCTTTGCTTTTTCTACATAGGTAACCTTTTCCATCATGCCGTTGGATTCAGCGCCAGTGCAATCAGATTTGGCTAAATGCCGCGGAGCCATTTCCGTCGAGCTTATTTCTTGTTCTCGTTCAAAACAATAAAATAACCCGCAAATATTCCCTCCCATTGAAACGCGTGGCGATGATGACGTGCCAGTGACGTCACGACCGCACCGCATTGCGAGCCACGAGTTTTGTCTGTCACAATTACCTGCCATACGCATATCGTTGTATTGTAATTATTCCATTGTACCTTTCTATGAATTTGTATATGGCTGAGTTTTTTTTGGTGGTGCTGGAAAATGCTTTATGCAGACCCGGAAAACGACTCGTATACTTAAGAGGGGCCGAGAATACATCAACCCATTCCAAGTCGTGGTACTAAAAGAATTGGCCGCCAAATAAGATAATCGCGTGTATTCCCTTGTGACTTTTGATTCCGTTTATGATGCTTTACGGAGCCGGTTGACGATAAAAGAAAACAGCGTGTTTATTCTGCCGTACTTGCAATCAAAATAAGACTCTGTTTGGAAAAACAATGAGAGTGGCATTGCGTAACGTGTTACATTACAGGTGCACGTGTTGTGCAAAGCCGGTGCACAAAGGCGGCGGAACGTGTAAAGTTGTGACATAAACCATAAGCAGATAAGTTTATTTAGTTCCCGCGACGAGTTGCTATTGTTCGGTTGTGCAGCGAGAGCGCACAATGCGCGTTGATAGCGCGCGGGGACCGCGTAGGACCGACCGGCGCGCTTCCGTGGGCAGACAATGGCATGGCCGCTCGCCGCTCGCTCGTTGTTACATTTATGTATTGTCCCTAATACATTTACATCCTAATGCGAGAGTAGTTCGCAGTCGTATGGACGGGGTCGGGTTTACTCATTAACCCATTCTACTCGGAGGGTGTCGTACGCGGCGACCTAAAAATAACTCTGTGTTAACCCTGTTGGACAACGCTACAGCAGACTTATTTGTCAGAGGACTCAATAAGGGGTCATTTGTCGGGCCGGGAGGAGATAACTAAGCTATTTCGAACACCAAAATTAGCTAGCTCCGCTAACTGTAAGTGGCGGGCAACCCTACGAGCAGTCTGTTCTTTCGTATCGCCGTTTAAGCCTAACCCCTAAAGAAAGACCGATTAGTCACGGGCCATCAATATGAGGTGGTTTTGTACAGGCTCAACACTGCATGTGCTTTTACGGGAGCAAGCGCATGAGACAAGTTAACGTAATCACACCACCCAGGTCGGGCCTCAGTGGGGCCGTCGATACCGTCGATCGATATAAAGTGAACAGCGGGATTAGTGCGCGGGTGTGCGCCTCCACACCTCGACCACCTTCGCGGTGCTATCGCGTGCGCGATCTGACGCGAACGGAGTGTGGCTCTCTGCGACGAACGGACCCTTCGAAACTAAAAGCTCTGTGCGGCCGAGTTATTAATAGTTTCGTACTAGTCCCGGGAAAGGCTTATCGTGCTTGGTGGAAAAAGGTGAAGCGCACGTTTTGTCACTGCCTGCGCTGACAGAATGGGTCACCGACCCCTTCGGTCCTGAGGGTGTCGTATACAGCGAATAAAGGAGCAAGAGAGGCAGACAACGTGGCCGCAAGAGAGATTCTCACGATCCATCCAGTGCCGGCGAGGAACATTAGGCTCATGTCTCCCAATCCCAAATTGGATAATTTATACGATTATTGTTGGATATGTTCGACGGCCTAAAGAGGTCTGTGAAGAAGCAATTAAGATAAGTAGTATAATATGAAGTGAGAATCTCCAATGGAGAGTAGGTCGGGTTATTCCTTCATGTTCACATCGACTGCCCAATGTGATAGATATCATCGCGACGGTATCGAGGCAGAACGAAGACAGTGGCTGGCAGCAGTGGAGACGCGTCGTGGGATTAGGCAGTGGCAATCCCGTTACGCGCTGCTCCAGCGTCGCCCCCCCCCCCCCTCCACCTCCGTTTTCCGCTTAGGTAGCCTGCACTTTGGGCCTGGGCCTGCACCTGCACTTTAGTTCCCGTTGAAATACCTGGGTAAAATATTGCCTATCTCAATGAATGGACTATCTAACATAGAAAGAGATTTTCACATCGGGCCAATATTTGTTATCAACAACACATTTATTTAAGATTACTATTATTATTTGGCTTTGGCTTTGGCAAATAACTCATTATCAGGTACCCATTCTTTGCGTTTTTATACTCGTGATAATTTCTCAACGAAATGTCCAATTGGAATAAAACAAAAAGTATTTTACTTCTACAAAATACCCTTGATAGCTTAATGCTTAATTTGGATAAGGATTAATATTTCGATACACATTTAACGTAGTTTCTTTCTTCAGACTATTTAATATTTTTTATGAACCTAGAAGCGGTTTTTACACCTTGGCATACAAAATAGCAATTTTCTTACGGATCCCTAATTTTTTGAAAATAAAATATAAACCTTCCTCCATTTTTTTAAACGTATCCCCTGCACTAGGTTTAACCTGTATCGCGGGGGCAGTTTACAAACATGAAATTCACGAACACAAATAACACCCAGACTCCGAGCAACTGCCTCTGGCTTACACAAAGACACTCTTGCCCGGCCCCGAAATCGAACCCGAGACCCTGTGTTCCAAAGGCGGCGCATCCACCCCTAGACCAACAAGGACGATAAATGGACTAAGATATTTTGAAATCGGACCAGTTGTTCCTGAGATTAGCGCGTTCAAACAAACAAACTCTGCAGCTTTATAATATTATAGTATAGAAGTATAGATAATGTTACTCCGCCTTTCAAATGCTTCGCAGCAAATGTGGTCCAGTCTACATGAATATGGAGGTGCCTTGTTGGATACCTGGCGCAGCCTTTGGATCACAAGTTCCCGGTTCGATTCAGGGGTCGGGCAAAGTGTCGTTGTGTGAACCAGAGGCACTCGCTCTGCGTCTAGACGTCATTTGTGTTTGTAAAAGGCCCCCGCGATACTCGTGATAGCAAGGGCAGGGGTCGTGGCTAAAACAAAAAATAATATTTACAGCACTATAATTGGACTCGCAAATAAAGCAAAACCATGTTAAAACTTTTACATATTTGATCCGAGTGAACCGGGATCGATCGTGCAGAGGGCGCTGCGGGCGCTGAAGCCCGATGAAGAATAATAATTATATTCCGGGAAGGGAAGGCTTGAAGCGTCCCGACCCGCGTCATAGAGTTAAAAGGGTTATCTCAAACTACCCGCATCTATTATTTCACGTTTGTGGGAGTGACGTAAATGTGGGAAACAATTAGCCTCTCTCTTACCTCGTCACTTTCGGATATCGACGGAGTCGCGCGTGGCCTCTCCACGGCCGGCTGCGTCTCGCTATGAGCTGGGCGTGGGCGGCACATCGCGTGCTCGTATTACGGGTCTTGCCGGAATGCGATTCATTGTTATGGCCTTTATGGGGAAATAATAGAAAGGCTAAAAGTGACATTGGCTATTTCGGAAGGTAGCCCAACCCATATCGTCGGATTTCCTTCATTCCTTTCTGTGCACAAAAAATATGATATTTGGGTCAAATGCATGCTGCCCGCTCTCGTAAGAAAAGATTTACATGGAAAGTTCTATAAGATTGTGTAAAAGTTTAACATAATATGTAGGCTTGATTGTAAAGAGATCTTAAGAATCTTTCTTATTTAATAACACAGAGAACATATTCATAATATAGAATGACATAAAAATATTATAATTGTATACAATGGTGATTAGAAAGGCGATGAAGCCACCCGGAACACCCAGGGCAGTGGTCGTCGGCCGTCACTGGCACCGGATTCGGGACATACGGTAGCAAAAACACCCAATACTCCTTGCTCAAATACGCTGGAGCAGACATTTTGAAGCTATTTTCTTAGCAAGTGAATGGATTGTGTCAAATTGTGTTAACTAACAATAATACAATAATTAACATGGCTTTTGGCAGTAGTTTTCTGAACGCAATTTTCCATAATATTGGTTAGGAAGTGACTCAAAACAAAATTCAGGTCATTACTACAAAAACGGCAGAAACGACAAATTTATATAAGTGCCAGAAACCAAACGTAACAAATTTCACAGTCTTAACGATGGGTGTGATGGATATCAGGCTCAACTTGGACAGTCTTTAGGAGCCAGTCCTGACCGTCCGTGCGGCTTTTTAGTTTAGATTTAATTTCTAGAACATAAAGTGGGAGTATAATATGGCCGCAGCTAATCGATTTGGCTGGAGAGCATCACGAGGGGATCATCCGTTCCCTTGATGTGGAGAGGGGGATCAAGAGCTGCCTGCCCAGTTCCACATAGGCCGCTCATTTCATTAATTAGTACTCCAGGCACTCACAGGATCAAAACCTCTTATCGTTTTAATTTCATCAGATTGAATTCAAGATGTATTTCGTTAAAAAATTAAAGAACGAATCCATGCAATATTTTCGTCTGTCCATCAAATGTCAAAAGATTTTGATTTCAGAATGCTGCGGTACAGAAAAGAGCTGCAAGCCACTCTAATAGCGTAAACACAATACTATTAATAAAATACTCGAAAAGCCGATTCCTATGATACAAAAAATAATGAAAAGAGCCTGATCTCTGAGAAAAGTTGCACAACTTCCAAATGCAAACAATAGCAGCTAATGGGCAAGAAGGGCTCCGTCGCTCCACTTCACAAAGTACGCGACGCTTTTGACTCGGAATTTGTCGCGGCGACCTGATTAGATCGTCCTCCGCCTCCGCCCGATCTTAATTTGTTTCTGTTTATACAATTTGTCGACAAAATTCTGACAGCGTTTTTCCTAAAAACTCAAAGCAAACTTCATTAACGTGTTCTCTTGTGACGCTTTTCATTTAATTTGGATAGGCTCGAAGCGTTATAAACCTTGAAGCGTTGAGTATGTAGAGGAAGGTATTTTCTAAGACAGACTATTTAGTGTAAGTATTCTATGTTCCTTTGCCCAAAGGGCAAAGGGCAATGGAGAGGGCTATGCTCGGAGTTTCCCTGCGGGATCGAATCAGAAATGAGGAGATACGCAGGCAAACCAGGGTCACCGACATAGCCCACCGGATTGCCAAACTTAAGTGGCAGTGGGCAGGGCACATAGCTCGCAGGACCAACGCCCGATGGGGCAAAAAAGTCCTCGAGTGGCGACCGCGTTCCGGAAGGCGCAATGCTGGTAGGCCTCCCACACGGTGGACCGACGACCTGGTTAAGGTCGCCGGAAAGCAGTGGATGCGGGCGGCCCAGGACCGGCCTTTGTGGAGATCCTTGGGGGAGGCCTATGTCCAGCAGTGGACGTCTTTTGGCTGAAATGATGATTCTATGTTCAGACCCGGTCAGTCAGACCCGAGAGATTCGATCTCACTTTCCATTAATTACGGATTTAGATTCAAAGAATGTCAAACCCAATACAGGGTTAATGTAGAGTTGCAATTCAATTAAGTTTATTTGAATAATCCACCCGTTCCGAACCCAGACTTCAAGTTATGTACAAGAAATTGAGGACACATTTATAAAACACCAGTGTCACCAACTCCTTTCATCCTTGTGCAGATGGGCGACGTACATTCAACCGCAAGGGAAATGGCCTGTGCTCGTGGGGCACCGCACCGTGAGGTAATTCTCGCCCAACCTGCTAGCGCCCGACGCAGTGGTTGGTTATTTAAAGACATGACGATGATAAAGTAATTTGTTTAAGCGCTACACACGTTTAATGTGACGTAGAGGAATTTCTCATTTAAACAATAACTCCGTTTATGCATGACTACCATTAATGGTTTACGGCGAACTTTATTTCGTTGAGACGAACGCGGGCCGAGTGAGGCGTCACCTTTACACGCACATTAGGATTCAGAGCAAGTTTGATGGCTCTGAGCCCCAAGTCGTAACTCCTCTGTTTTATGAGTGATTGAGACGTCTCACTTGCGACGTGCGAAGAACGTAACTTTACCCTGTCTGCACAAACCTCGCTATTGATTTAAGCGCAGCTAACGACTCGTTTAGCATCACAACATTTAACTATTTTATTTGCTTGTTTTCCTCTTGGTGCATTAGACTAATTTGTTTTCGTTTATTTATTACTAAAACATTATCCGTTTGCTTGTAGAAAATTTCAGAGAGAATAAAATTATATTTGTGAGCATTTTTCTTTTCTATCTGATTCGCTTGAAATCATTGGGTTTTGAAAACCCTTAAATTTACAATATTTTAGGGGTAATAAGACATGTAGAAAATGTCATTGTCATATTTTTGTAAAGCTATTTTAGAGGGGCAACCCCACCATACAGTCTTATTATATCTTGATAAAGAATTACGTATAGGTTGTGAGGATTCGATCTTATTTATAATGCTTGTATTGAAACCATTACTCGCAGCTGTTCCCTCTTTCAATCCTGTGATACTACAAATAAATAAAACTGATCTGGAAATTGATATGTTGTGCGCTTAACGTTCGCAGCCAGTCGATCGCTCATCCAATTCCATATTTTCGGTTCATCAATAACATTTGGTTTCTATATTGGCGAGCAGATTGCAGCGAGAATCGATGCCACAAAAACAATCAACCGTATTATATTGAAAGCCAAATCCGAATCACTTTGCACAGATCCATTTCATTTGCTAATAGAATTCATCCAATAGTAGTTAAGCTGTTAGGTGAATTGTCGATGCTAGATTTTTTAATAATGAAATGGCATGCAAATCCTAGAAAACTCGTCTTCAGTTATAAACATAAAAGAACTCACAAACGGCAATTCTATAGCCATAACGAAAGGATGGAATTTTATTTAATTATTGGATTGGTCATTTTGGTCTAAACCTTTTAAGTTCAGAACTTTAATCAATCCAGTATGTAATGACAAATTGAAAAGAGTCCACAGCGAGATACAGCAAATATTGTTAATAACAGGCAGATACTGAATCCACAAAATAGAGTGAAAATATTTAAATAGGACACCAGAATAACATTCCTACGCTAAAAGCACAAAAGCATAAAAGTGTTGTGCGCTGGAAAGAGCTAATTGGATCAGTGAGTTCAGCCCAATCGGGGTGCGGCGTCACTTTACTGAATGGCACTAACATCGGGCGTTCGTCATCAACTATTCGTTCTAAAACTCTCAACGACTCAACTAGTTCTAAAATGTCAAATTTGGTGTATACTAACATCTAATTTGTTCAGTTGAACCTACTACAGAATTATCTGACATGCGCATATCCGCAGAGCACCTTCCGAGCCGTTCGTAATTGTAGTTTCGTAGTTTTAAATGACTCTCATCAAGTTGTTTTAGTAAAGAGACAATTTGATTAAACGGAGCCTGTCATGAACACTTGGCTATTGCAATAGACCCGGCTCCTCGCGTGGCTTTGAGCGGCTCACGAAAGCGAGCGCGGCTAGCGTTGCTTGTGCAGCGGTTGAGCTTTCAATTGCACTTGTTGTGAGCAACAACTCGACCGCTTCCCTCTAAAGCGTAGGTTTAACATGGCCTTAAAGGATTTAGGATACAAAGTATCACCACCCCAATACATCCTGAGGGTGTCGTACGAGCCGACAAAAGCACGAAACCAACCCGTCTGGCCAGCGTGGCCCAGTAGGCTAATTACCCTCGATGTAGTTGGAGGAGGCCTGACTCGGCAGTGGGTAATTTGTGGGCTGAGAAGTAAGTAATGTAATTGATGCGGCATCTAACGACGTTGAACATCTCTGCGTTACACATGGACGCGACCTTGAAGAGTGGACTTGCAGAGTAAGTAAGCAACAATAGTGGGTGAATATTTGTGTGTCGGGAGAGGTTGTCATTCCCCAAAGCCATTCAATGTCTGCCATTCCTAAATTAGTGATGTAGTAAAATTAATTTTAACTACGAATAATAATGTTGAAATTTTCTACACATTTTAGAATGCTAAAGGCTAAATTCATCTTATGCAGTGTTGCGGCTTTACACCAAAGCCCCATGTGTTCTGGAAACTAGGAGTGGTTATATTCCGTGCAAGCGTCGGCACTTCAATGACACCAAAGCGACTTAGAGGTAGACAGTCAGCACTGGATTACAGCCGATGCATTAATTGGGCGAGTGGGCGGCGGCGCTTACCCTCATGCACAGCCGCACTAGAAGAGGTACGATTGATTACGGACACGGTTGTGGTTGCACAAGAGACCACGATTTTTTTTAAGAATCATCCGGTTCAAATCCTAACTGGGAATAATCGTTCAAATGTCTCATTTACCGTGTTTTGCTTATTCCCTTTGAAAATCCCCCGTTGTGAAAACGCATAGTCGTTTCATAACTTTCCATTTTGTGAGTGAATACAAATACAGAACTGAATTATCCATTTGAATATCCAAACAAGCAATTACTCCACGCTCGCGCTCCAGGCAGCCAAAGTTGGAGATGAAATCATATTTAACTTGAATTAAGTTGAACTCTGGTTAATGTCTGACTAGACAAACGTTTAATTAGCTCTCCACCGTCCCTCGGTCGAGTTCCTGCTGTAGCATGACATATCAACAAATATAAATATAATTATACCGAATGGGATGGTCCATACGATGAGGGATCTAGAATGCTTCAATTGAAATTTTGATACTTTTGGAAGTGACACAGAACACATACGGCATATTATGTACTATACATACACTATTTTCTCATATGCTTTCAATACACAAAGACACTAGGGATATCGTAATAATTTTCAACCTAATGTATATATAATCATTTTGTGTGGTGACGGTTCTAGAATACATAGTGTCACCACCTCATTTCACCCTGCGGGGGTCGTAAGAGCCGATAAAAGGAAATGATAAGGCACCGTAGGCCAATTACCTTCCGTGTAGATGGAGGAGATTCGACTCAGCAGTGGGTCACTTAAGGGCTGACACGATGATGATGGAAATACCTCTATCGCCAGTCCAAGTAATAAAGGAAGACAGCCATACTTAGCATGTAAAATGGAGTCACTCCAGGCCACGCTCCGTTTAAGTGTTAACACGGTTGGCGCAGTGGTTGAGCGATCGACTGCTGCGCAGCATGTCGCGGGTTCGATCCCCGCACGGAAGAAATATTTGTACGACCTACAAGTATTTGTTCCGGGTCTGGGTGATTTTCTATCTATAATATGTATGTATTTACAAAAAAAAAAAGTATATAAGTAGTTTATCATCCATCTCGTTACCATAACACAAGCATTAAGTTGCTTAGCTTGGGATGAGATGGCGTTGCGTGAACATTCCAAGAAAAAAAGAAAAAAAAACCGCCCACGTCGGTGGCAAGGAACTAGCGATTATTGAGGACCGTCGCAGCTCGGGCGCCTCACGTTCAATACAGGCAGTGTTGCGCCACATCGCGACAACTTGCTGACATCCATGTTCTCGCTGATTTGACAATACACTTAATTCGTGGCTTTACACTAGTGTTGCTGCATTTACATTTACACTAGCGTACATGCTTCTAGCAGTGGTCTTGTGGTGGCGTAATGGTTGAGCCATCAAGGGGCCGGTAGTTTTCACAAAAATTGGGCTCAGGAACTTCCGCTAGGCCTTACAATGTCGTTTCTCTTGCTTAGCCACATTAGGCCTAAGCGGTTGTTTCGGTCACACGGCACCAGACGGAACCACCCCACACAGGAACAGATAGGAGTGTGACCCTATGTATTCTGAAAGCGTCACCACACGTTCCTGGAGCGTTCTTTAAACGAACGTGATGGAGGATGAGTAATGAACCCTCCCGCGATCGCAGGAGATATGCATCGGCGCGAGAGACCCCCGCTACTGCGAGAAGGTTGTTTGCCATAAATCACTAACGATAGATACAAATTGCTTCCATAACTTCAGTTAGTATTGCAAACAGAGCTTATTATTCAAGACGCGAATGTTCAGCGCCGAGCTTATTAACTAGTTACTCCATCTAGCCCCCCACAGCCGAGTGAGAAGTCTTCCTCTGGTCCGAGCCCTCTGGTCAGACGGGTGACCGATCAAAATTTCCTTCACGTACATGTCGATTTTCTGCTAGTGAAGTTGTAATGTGCTCTCAAATGCATGCCTATCTCCAATGTGTAAAAGAAGCATCGTCCGTCACATGGGCATGCATACACGTGTTGTATAGCACCTGACGGCTTGAGCCGCCCTCGTCGGACTTGATTGATGTTTATTGTTAGTTCGGTGTTGGCCCGATATTGCGGAAATTCTCCGCGATACAAATGTGGTTCCGAGAAACGGAATAACTGCTGCCTTATACCTAATACATTTCACCCGAATTTAGCGCAGGGGTCGCGAATGTTTTTGTGTTTGTGTATTTGTGTATCAATGCTATGCCAGCATCTGCCCGCGGATTTGTCCATTTTATGTATCTCTATTGTTACTCCTGCAAGCAATGTGAATAAATACGGCTTTATCTGTGTCTAAATGTAAAATTTTACGAGTTTATTGCTTACTTTCCCTAAAACTGTGGCCTAAGAAAGTGCTGTACCCGAACATCACTACCTTCTAGTTCCTTCTTTAGTTTTCATGTAGTTTTCTACAGGTTGAACGCATAGAATACTCCAAAATGGTTTTACAAGTAACGATACAAATTTTACAGTTAGTAATAAAAACGATTTTCATACTTTGTAACCAAAGACTGTTAAAGGTTTTTCCACTTGTATTGTACGCTTTTCACGCAATTGCAGCAATCGGATATAGTTAGTTTTCCTCACAGTTGGCTGATGTGCATTACACGAGCCCTCTCGCATACGTAACAGACGTAAAATAAATTGTTTTGTTTATGTGATACATCAGCGTTTACGAGGGCGGAGAGTTGCGTTGTAACGAGCGGTGGTCGACACGGCGGCACATATTGCGGCCACGGTTGGCCACCGCCTGGCTTCGTGCCGGGGCATATTTCCCCCGGGGCCAGTGGCCACGCCGGCCGTAGCATATCGCGATACAAACTGGAATTCAGCTTCATACCAAGGTTGGGTTCATTCAGATTCAGAGGTTCATTCGTGACCCCCGATACAACCAGAAATGGTTTAAAGTTCAAACGTCTTGGCAAATTATTTCCCAACGTAGATCGCCCTCAACTCGAATCGGTTGATCCGGTTGCGAGCTACGATGCTACTGCAGTCAAACTAGATATAAAGGTACCTGTCGTACACAGATGTGGGGTGTCTTTAAAAATGGAACACTGCAAGTAGCTTACGTATCTTTGGATGAAAATGTCACCGGCAAGACTCAATCTGATGCAAAATATGCCATCCTTATTCTGAGATTACAAAAGGTTAAGTACCTGTATATCCTTGTTCTACTACTACTCTGCCAATGATCGCAACCCCAAGGAAATCAACCGGAAAACCGGAAAGAAACAATGCGAAGTGGAGCGAACATTATTACAACACAATTACCATAAAATTACATAAAACAGACCCAACGAGGTAAACCGGCACGCAGCAGTGTGTACTCAGTTACGGCGCGAAGCCGTTCCCAATACAACCGCATCCGTTTGCACCCCACACGGCACAGGCCGTTTTACAGTTTACTGGTTATAGACTGGGATTCGCCCAGCACCGGACCACTAAGCTAAAGAAAACGCAGCACGCCATGCCAGCCTGAAAAGTAATTTTTAATACAGTTGCTCAAAAAGTGGCGTATTGCACGGACGTATAGCGTTCGGGAAGTAGGCTATTACACACGCGTGCTTTTTTTACGCGTGCTTTTTTTTACTATTCCCGCACTAGTGCGTTTTCTTTCCCAACTGTCAAAATAATGTCTATTATAAGAAAAACCAACCATGAAGATTTTACTAAAAAAAAAACATATAAGTTTTTATGATTCATGCAAATACGTATATTTCTAAAAAGAAACTACTTACTAATTTGATTCAATTTCAGATTTAATGATTTGATGAATGAGATTTCAGGCTTAACTTTGGGCTACAAAGGATATAGCCAAGAAAACGTGATATACAGCTGGCAGTCGCACTCTCTGACAAACAAGGCCCCTAAACTATGTACATATACATATATATATGATACACCTTATAACCAAATTCTTGGAAACATTTAGGACAACATTAAACCGATGGAAACAAAAAATGGAAATGATTATAGGAAGTTGAGAACGATCTAAATACAAATCTGCCAGGAGCAACTAGCGAAAGCAGGAAGGAACCGCCGAAGCGGAAACATTGAATTTTTAATAGAACGGAACTTGGGGAAACAGTCGTAAGCACACGGTTAATGGCGACGCGGGAGGACCTGTAGGGCTACGGGGAGCCAAATTGCACTTCCACAGAAGTTGCGTTTATCATTCGTATAGCGTAACTTACTTATAGCAAGGATCATTTTAACCCATAAGTTTCACATGCAATGGATGGCTGGGGACTCTGTTCGAATACAGTCCCCACGCCGCCAAAAGTACAAGTGCTCCTAAAATATCGAACACAAGTTATCCTTTACTACTGACATAAGAAATGTAGTGATAAATCGAATTTTAAAGGTTCGTATTGAGTCGTTTGCCGGTGGGGCCACTGAGACAACATAGTGCCATTAAATACCCACACAATAACTGTGCTAAGTAGTACGTCAACTTTGCACTGGTATTACAAATATTGCGATCAGATATACCTTAACTACTGAATAATATACGTGGAGTTCATATCTAGCTGATTTACAATGTATCTACGTATAACTTTTGGTCTAATATTCGAATGAAGGGTAAGTCTTTTTCGCATTGAAGTTGAGATACGCTTGAGCTAAGTATACCTTATATGTACTGTGCATTGGCCCTGAGGGCTGATCGCACGTGACCTCCTCTATCCCCGTCATCCTCCGCCTTCGCAGTAAAATTCTCCTCTAAACCTTTTTGCTCGTAAATAGTTGGGATGTTTTTCTAGGTGATAGTCTTCCCGCTGGCGGTCGGAATAACAATCGGGAACATATTTCACTTGACAAGTACTCTGCTACGGTGTTGTTGACTAACGTGGCCTCGTGACGTCGCTCGCGCTCTGCTCCGTGGAAGATGACTATACATGAAACGTGAAAAGAATCGTGTGATATGGGGGAAAACATAAGAGGCCACCCGTTGGAGTCTTTCATTTTGTACGAGCATATCAAACCATAAAAAGATAATATCCTTATTAAGAATTACGTAATTAGGATAGTACAGCTCGACGTAGGAAACCGTATTTGCTGTAATCCTCAAAACACGAAATGTACAGCAGAGCCAAAAAACATTTCTAAAATTAGAAAAAAAAACTCAAAAACTATACATCGTAGGAACATGATTTTAAAAACGTATTTTTATTTTTTCTTGTTTTACATGTTATAGTTTTACATAGTAGTTATAGTTTTACATGTTTGTATGTTGGCTCATTAGAGCTCTTTTGACAGGTCAAACAAAAAATAAAATTTAAAATTTACCATTTAAAATTAATTATTTACCATCTACCACCGGTTCGGAATGCACCTCTACAGAGAGGAGCCGGCAATATTTGACATAACATTTTACAGTTGGTTTCCAATAACGATCACTCATCCGTTAATAACGATGTTACTAACGTAACCGGTTTAATGTTATTCTTTTAAGACGGGTGATATCACAGATGTAAATAATTTTAGGCCTATATCGCACGCTACTGTGATTGCTAAAGTGTTTGACGGTTTGCTGGACAATATATTGGATAATTTCTTAACTCTACGTGACGCTCAGTTCGGGTTTAGGCCAGGACTTTCTACTGAAAGCGCAATATTAAGTCTAAAGCAAACTGTCAGATACTACACAGATAGAAACACACCAGTTTACGCGTGCTTCCTTGACCTCTCCAGGGCTTTTGACCTTGTGTCATATGATATTTTGTGGAATAAGCTCAGGGAGGCAGGCGTACCTGCCGAAATAATTCGGGTGTTTCAGTATTGGTACTCCAACCAAGTGAACTTTGTGAAATGGCAAAACACGCTGTCTGACGCATACAGATTGGAATGCGGGGTGAGGCAGGGGGGACTTACCTCACCGAAGCTTTTCAATCTGTATGTCAACGAGCTGATAGCTGGGCTCAGCAGCAAGCGCATCGGATGCTGGATTGATGACACTTGTGTTAATAACCTTAGCTACGCTGACGATATGGTGCTGCTGGGCCCAACTGCCACTGCAATACGGGAACTTTTAGACTGCTGTAGCAAATACGCTGCAAACCACGGTCTGTTGTATAATTGTAAGAAGAGTGTCTACATGATCTTTAAGGCCGTCGGAAAATACTATCTCTTGAGCCTGTCATTACACTTAATGGACAGGTAATGCAAAGAGTGACACAATTTAAATACTTGGGACACTGTGTCTCTGATGACCTTAGGGATCATGCAGACATTGAGCGAGAACGCAGAGCTCTTGCAGTGCGCGCTAATATGTTGGCCCGCAGATTTGCTCGTTGTAGTGAGGATGTCAAAATAACTTTATTTAAAGCGTATTGCCAAACTTTCTACACGAGTAGCCTGTGGGTCAACTATACGCGTGGTGTATTGGATAAACTCCGAATCCAGTACAATAACAGCTTCAGGGTGCTTTTGGGCTTGCCCCGTTTCTGCAGTGCCTCTGGCATGTTCGCACAGGCACACACCCATGACTTCGCCATGGTGAGATTAAAAACAGCCTCACTATTGCAAAGGATGCGGGCAAGCCCAAATAGCATTCTGAGGATGTTATCGAACAAGCTTGACTCACCTATTCTGCAACATTTTATGCCAATACTGGTGAGGCAAGAATAGTTTTGTTTTTTTTATTTATGTTTCACTTGTGTTTTACTAACATAGTTTTTAAGCTGCCTGTCACTAACCCATGGACCTCTGTTGTCTGACAAATAAATATTATTATTATTTATTATTCAGTTGTTGTCTTTGGTTATAGCAATCGAGTTCATAAACAAAATAATGTTGGGTTGCCTGTGTAATGACGGAGTGCTATAAAAGAGGAGGATTCGTGTGACGTCGAGGCCGACGCCAAAAGGATGTCTACTCAGAGACCGACGCCGCGGCCGACGCCAAAAGGATGTCTACTCAGAGACCGACGCCGCGGCCGACGCCAAAAGGATGTCTACTAAGAGACCGACGCCGCGGCCGACGCCAAAAGGATGTCTACTCAGAGACCGACGCTGCCGCCGACGCCAATAAGGATGTCTACTCAAAGACCGACGCCGCGGCCGACGCCAAAAGGATGTCTACTCAGAGACCGACGCCGCGGCCGACGCCAAAAGGATGTCTACTCAGAGACCGACGCCGCGGCCGACGCCAAAAGGATGTCTACTAAGAGACCGACGCCGCGGCCGACGCCAAAAGGATGTCTACTCAGAGACCGACGCTGCCGCCGACGCCAATAAGGATGTCTACTCAAAGACCGACGCCGCGGCCGACGCCAAAAGGATGTCTACTCAGAGACCGACGCCGCGGCCGACGCCAAAAGGATGTCTACTCAGAGACCGACGCCGCGGCCGACGCCAATAAGGATGTCAACTCAGAGACCGACGCCGCGGCCGACGCCAAAAGGATGTCTACTCAGAGACCGACGCCGCGGCCGACGCCAAAAGGATGTCTACTCAGAGACCGACGCCGCGGCCGACGCCAATAAGGATGTCTATTCTGAGACCGAAACAACTAATAAGAAATTGCACCGCAAGTGCCGCAGCAGCCGGACGGTGCAGCGGGGGATGTTTTCCGAGGGGCATTAGAAATACCGAGGGCAAGTCTGCACAGTCCATGCCCGCAGGTTCCAAGGCGCGAAGAAATGGTAATTGCGCCCCAACCTACCCACTAAAACCAACGGTGTCCCTTAACTGCCCGAGACAGGGCCACGGGTTTCTCTTCACCCGATGGGGGAGCATGATCCGCGACCCTGATGGCGCCTTGGCCCGCTGGTACAAGCGGGCCGCTCGCTTTGAAGGGGAGCTCTGGACGCTCCCCAACCCACCAAGAGGCACGTGCGGGACATTGAACGTGCCTGCCTGCCCGGCCGCGGCAAACTCGAAACTCAAACTCAAATCATTTATTTCAATTGAACCTATTTACAGGTGTTTTCGAAAGGTCATAAGTGATGTTGGGAATCTAGTTGCTAGTTCCAAAAAGGAGATCCTATGGAGAAGAACAGGCAAGAAACTCCATGGACTATCGGTAATTGTCTAAAAAAAAAGAAAAGAAACAGCTGCTTTGTAGTGCTATACTTAGTGTTTAACAAACTACTTCCCTATATCTTGTCGAGCTATTCAATATTGGGTCAAATTAATTCATTGCTTGATGCCATTATTCATCGATCATGATTGCTATAAAGGTAAGCAAGAACAAGAAAGCGGCGGAACCCGCAGTCCGCCGGCACCTGTTGTTCCCGCGCCTCGGAAATTAGCTGTCAACTCTATAAAAAAGCAATCACCGAATGAAAGGAGGCTCCCAAGCTTCCTGCGATGACTATAAAGGGAGCGACATTTTTAATGAGTCGCGAGGCTAAGGCATTGCCGTTGGATCTGATTGTGTCACTTCTTATGATTCGCAAAATTCTTTATTCCGCTGCACATTCTTTATAGACCGCTCGTATATTTTCTTCTTTACTGAACAAAACGCGACAAATAAATACGTATAAAGTGTAATCGATAATACCGTCTCAAGCTTAGGCAAGAATAGCCTCATCTTAAACGAGCGAGTCTCTCTTGTTTAGGCGCTGAGCTACCTCGCCAGAGTACACGTGCTTCCTATATATCAAAGCCGTACCTTTTGCTTAGTTAATTGACTGTGCATTAGACCCGACTTTCATTAAAATCCTTAGTTAACTAGTCATTTTCAGTCTTCTATTATAAACCATAAATCGCTCTGCATGTCCGAAATTATCCTATTTGTGTGTTTTCCGCGCCAAAGTCCTTTTACATTAATACTCCTAACTATGTTCCTGTTGGTTAGTTGTGCATTTAATGTTTAATGCCGGCAACGATGCATCGGCTTGTCATGACATGGGTTGACATTGGCAATGGCTTATGTGATGAAGGTCTTTCAATAATAGACTTATTAGAACTTGCTATTGAATTGCAGAGGTAAACAAACATACCGAGGACATTAAGTACTACCACACGCTGGGAAAAACGCGTGTTGTGAGAGTCAACAAAACCCAGAACGCTTGGTGGTAAGATCTAATGGTCGGCCCGGCTAGCTACCACCCTCAGATCTCAGTTTTACTGTGTTCCATCGTGAGCACGTGGGTGCCGGTGCCTTTCCTTGAATTGCCTGCTCCATCTTAGACCCTGGCTTTGTTTTGCACCACGCAAGCCTAGGGTCTAAGGCATTCAAGTCGTAGATAAAAACAAAACAAAAAAAAACTCAGCCCGCCTATGACCCACTGCTGAGTCGGGCCTCCTCCTGTCACAGGGAGGGTCATTAGCCTACTGTGCCACGCTGACCAGACGGGTTGGCACAGGTTTTCGTTTCAAGTTTTCCTTCTCTTGCGGCTAGGTCTTGCAATTAGCTACACTTAAATGTTCGAGGGCCGCCGTGGTGAACCCAGTGAATTCCCGGTCCTCCATATTTCACCTTATTCTTTACGCGGAAAGCGGCTTAGTTGGAAACTTAAAACTTATGAGCCGTTGGAGTTAAATAGCTCTCTCAAGACAGTTTCAGCTAAACAATACTAGTTATTCAATGTAACCCAATCAGATGTTTCTAACAAAAAAAGAGTGTCCATGGAGTTTCTTGCCTGTTCTTCTCCATAGGATCTATGTTTTGGAACAAGCAGCTAGCTTCCTAACTTCACTTTCGACGTTTCAAAAACACCTGTAAATAGGTTTAATTGACATAAATGATTTCAGTTTGAGTTTATTGTTAATGGTACCAGTTCATCTTCATGAAACAATAAAATCTGATGCTTAAGTTAAGTACCAAGATGAATAGCGCACCGGTAAGCACTTAGTACCTGCCCACTTGTAGTCCACGGCGGGGCGGCAGAGGGGGGATGTCGTCTGAAAGGCCTGACGCCACTGGGGGCAAGGGTGTTCTCTAAAAGCATCGGAGGTGCGAGCACAATAGCGACCACTTCCATAGCCAACGACATGGCGACTCGTTGCGTACAGAGCATATTGCTTGCTCATTTCTTCCTCAAAGCAGCAGTTTTTAGCAGTAAAATGTTTTGAACACCAATCTCACTGTATACAACTATTCTGTACATGAGTCAGAATTTATGGCTTGTAATAAAATAAAGATCCACAATATTAGTGTCTCTACAATGGATTTCATCTTTTATTAGTTAGGTACTTTTAGCGAAATGTTTGAATATTGTAACGTTTATTGATTCGTAAAGTTGGCTTAAAGAAAGAAAGACAAACATTCCCATGCAAACAAAACATTCCTGAAATCGCATGTACTTGTAAGATGGTTTAGTGTTTTTTTCAATTGCTTTTTAGTAAATAGTTTTATCAGAATTTACTTTGATAGCACCGAGATTCATAATAAAGAAGGTAGGATGAATTTTCGTTACTAATCACGCAGAACAGGAAAATGCCTAAAGCCGAACGTCCACCGCCAGCTAAAATAGGTTAGTTTAAACTAAACCTTGCATAGTTGAGTCAGTTTTTCATACAAGTTTTTTCACCGTCGGTGGACGCACTCATCATCATCATCATCATCATCAGCCTATTTCAGTCCACTGCTGGACGTAGGCCTCCCCCATGGCTCGTCACTGAAACCGGTCTTCGGTTCTATGCGTCCAGTTGCTGCCGGCTGCCCGTCGCAGATCGTCGCTAAATCTAGCAGGGGGCCGTCCCACCCTACGTTTGCATGTGCGTGGTCTCCACTGTAGCACCTGTTTGCCCCAGCGGCCGTCAGTTCTACGACAGACGTGGCCAGCCCATTGCCACTTCAGCTTGCTAATCCTATGGGCTATGTCGATGACACGTGTTCGGTGGACCTTGGTACCTAGTTTCCTTTACAATAATTTCATTGTAGACGACGAGGCGCTGGGATCTCGGCAGGCGGTGACAAAAATAAAATAAAGCATGGAAAACAATTACCGGCTTGATCGCCCGTTTATTTGCTTTACATGGTATTAAAATAAGAATATAAAATTAAATCATAAAATACGACATTTTCTTTTGACTCAAATAATAGAACTCAATATTTAAACATATGACAGCTTTCTTCCTCTAGCATAAAATATAAAAAAGTAATAAATAAAAATGTTTTAAAATAATAAAAGAAAACGGCTGTGACCGCTCACTATCGCCACCATTCATAAACAATGTAAAACACTAAAAGTTATTAAATTAATGCAAACCAAAATGATGGGAGACGTAAACACAATAATTTATAGGAGCGCCAAACAAAGCCATTGAATTCCCAATAAATGCCCGCCGTGATTAGTGACTGCGATTCAGAACCAGATATTTATCATTGGTTGGCCCATATAGGTACATAGTCGCAGCTGGTAATTCATTATAATGGCGATGTTTCTAATTCAGCACTTTATTTGCTCTTTCGTGCCAATAATATCATTTATATTCCGGCGGTGCTAGCTTGGCTTTTCTCAATTCCATTGGGTCGGCACCGGTCTTACCTGGTTTGGCCAACTACCGGTAATTGCACGGAGCGACGGTCGTTTGCCGTTGCGTGCTCCATGATGAAGTTAAGAGACTTAGTCATTTAGTTTACATGACTGACACAGCTCTAGGTAAAATCTAATGCTGGTTTAACCAGGTACCTTAATCGAAAGGGTAACTGGTTAGATTCCGATACTCGAGGCCTCGAGATACTCTGGGCCCGGGTGTCATTTGTATTTATGAACTCTTTGTTGGTAAGGAAGGGCGATACCTGCTACACTTAGTGCACATTGCACAAAGTGTACATCTATTTGTTGACACTGTTTTGCATGACAGAAGTATTAATATTTTGAAAGAAACCTCTAACTATGTTACTTGCTTACTGATTGTCCTTTCAGCAAAGTTATTGCGAGACACTTCTTTTATTTTTTACACGTCTCCATCACTAATTGTATTGAAAAACATTTTCTCCAAACAACTTTAACAACATAATCAGCCTCTTGGAGGACTTGAAAGTAATTGAAAAATCTCATCAAAAGCGCGTCAGCAATCTAATGCGTAACTTAATTAATTTTTCCCCTTCCTCCAATCAGGCGATCTGCGAACCCACTCGAATGTTGTGATAACATCGGGCGACGCCCTCCAATGGACTAGGCAACAGGTGCGCTCAATATACTGCCTACAATATGCGAGATTTAGCATACTATAAAATTTTTAACAGTTAAATTATATATTTTGCCCACTGTAATGTCCGATGCACAATGGGACATTAAAACGTCTATTAGCAACTGTAATGTTTAAGCAATGGCCAAACATTGATTATTTGAGATTACACAACATAGATTTCACAACACGAGAAAAAGCAACATTAAAGTGATCTGCGCATACATATGATAGTGACTACGATAGGATCAATAACATACTATGAAGATTTATTCAATAGATACCAATAGCGTCACACCCGGCGATCATTCCCGTCCTTCAGATAGGCGTCCTGGAGCGGCCCTCGTCGCAGCTCTTATCAATTGCCCTCAATTCGCTCCCATTAGAGAGTATTAAGAGTGCTCAATGCTTTCGGAACAATTAGTCTTATATTGGGTTTGAACAATCGCGTTAGCGGAACCCGCCAAGAGCGAGGCGTCTCGACACATCGCAGGATAATTTCCATCAATTTAAACTAATTACATACAATTAGTTTTTACTATTATAAAATCTCTGTCGGAGGTTGGCTAATGTAAGGTCATTTGCCATCTATTTCAGACGCAACGTATTTGTAAAAAATAAATAATAATTGATAAAACTTTTCCCATAAGTGGCAACTCCAGTATTCGCTTTCTAGCGCCTGATCTGTGACACCAACCCGTTTCTTGCTGAATGTATGTTAAGTGACGTGTGAATCGTTTGACTGAGTCATAGATTAATGACCTTCCCTATTACTGGAACAGGAAAAAGTCACAATCCAGTTCCGTTTCATAATTTGCCTGCTTCGTCTATAATTTCCATTTTGAAACATATCAGGGGTAAAGTTCACCGAAGCCAAACAGCGAAAACAAAGTTGAACTGCATCCGCGGCAGCGCAAAGAAACCATGTCGCCTGGAAATCCGAGCCGTGGAAAAAGTAAAACTAGGTTAACCTTTGGCAAGCATTTATTAAAGCGCCGGGTTCGGGCTTCGCTTACAGTTAACTCCGAATAAAACCGCCAGGTCTCGCAAACCTCTTCAATTAACCAACGTTCCTTTCATTGCTCCAATTCATAATTAGTCACCAAGTACTAGGCTACGAAGGAGGGAGAGTGGTCTACTGTAGCAAGCCACACACACGTGATGGGTTACGTCCCTCGCCGCTTACAACATAGGTGCCTCGGTGGATTAGCCCACTGTGGCACGCGCCGTGCGGCCAGCGTTATATACTTGTATTGTCTTTAGCATTTCTGAAATACCTCAGACGCATGGGTTGGTGACATTCGGTGTAGAAAGTCACCGCCCCGCAGACAAGGCGAAAGTTTCTCCAGCTCAGGCAGATGGGGAATAAAATCGATCGACACCTGCTAATTGCATCGAGCGGCGCACAATGCGGGTCGCCATTGTGGCCTCTAATTGCGTCACCCCGGCGCTATACAAATACCTCTGCGTTACTCAAGTGGTTCAAAGCAACAATATTTTATACACAGAGGACCTATTCGGTTATCGTGTCTGTGCATTCCGCAGCGCTCAGGTGTCCGGTCCGGCCAACTGTATGTCCGTATTGTGACGGATTTACAATACACAATGTCGCCAACCCGTCTGGCCAGCGTGGCACAGTAGGCTAAATACCCGCCATGTAGTTGAAGGCGGCAGTGGGTCATTTATGGGCTGAGAAGAAGTAGATATAGTTCGCCTGATGGTATGTCGCCTTCGGTCGTTTGCACCTCTAGAGACGGATCTTTCCGCCGGTATAGTTGTAGCGGCGTAAGCAAGATCCGCAACACCCCCAAGGGCGGGAGTCCTCCTTTCTCCTCAAGAACTAATATTAACTCTGGATTTATTTCCAATTTGAATAAATGGACGGTTTCGATGTTCGTCTAACGAAAGCGAGCCGAGGCGGCCAGGCCGCACCGCAATAATCGTGCGTGCCACGTGCAGCACGGGACAACTTCTCGTTAGTTTCGCAACTGTCCGCATTATAGTTGCAGACGGCGAGTACTTGTGAAGCTGTTAGAGACTGGAACACACACACACACACACAAATTGCTTTTAGCTCACCCATAAATTACACATTTTATTATCTTTTATATAAGATTCAATATTTTTAGTTATTCTTACATTTGCCAAAAGGAGTAATAAGAGATTGGTCAACGAAAATTTCATAATCAAAACAAATTTTGAATCTCCTCAATCTTGGAATATAGACTATAAGATTATCAGCTCCATGCAACAAAGACGCATTGAAACGATTGAGCTGCTCTTCGCCGACCGCCAAGGACGCTACTTGAGAAACGTCCAATTACAGAACACCTTGTTTGCTTCCGCAGAGTCAGAAACAGCTCGCAGCCAGCAGCTCAAAGAGCACAATGGCAGCTCGCGCCGATGAGACATCTCGGTGATAAAGGTAACAGCGTGCCAATTATTGGATCTGCTGCGAGATTCGACGAGTCATCAATAATTCGACGAACAGCTGCCGAGTCCCGCAGCGACGTGTCGTAACGCAATACATTCACTATTCATTATATCTGAGTTGTATCACATGATATTGTTAATTTAATGAGAGAATCACATTACGTGAATCGTCTCACTATCGCTCCACTTGCGGTAGAGTACGTACCAGACAAGTATACGGGTGTGGAAATGCATTTACTATATACCATTTTTTTCTAAACTATAGAATTTAGAGATTTATATTAAAAAACGTTTTATAGCTAATGTTATCAGCTTTCTATGCAACTATAGCAAACTCTACATTAGGATACATCTTCCTTTTTATTTCGAAAGTATATCTTATGTGCTTAAAAAGTTATTGCAATTTTAAAAGTGTGATACTTAGTTTTGCAGCCCAGTGTAGGATAGATTTGCCGAGCATATACTTATACATCGTTGCGTTGGGCCCGTGCAAGCGCGTCACGTCCGCAATTTATGAATCCGGACAACATTATATCCCCGCGATAAAAACTCGGGCCATTGGCCGCACTCGGGCGCGCGGTCCATCCGGGTCGCGTCCGCCGAACTAATACAAAGTTGTACAAGTTGTATGTGCTCGAGGCTCATTGTTCTCCTCCGGACTCCGGTGGCTGACGAAGGGCGGAGATTACGTGCCGCTTCACGCTTTGTTTCGTGACGACAAAAAGTTAACAAACACGCCAACAAAGCTCAGAAAGTGGAATGTGGGTAACTATTTATTTCTCTCCATGGCATCGAGCAAGGGACTGTAGTTATCAAAGATAATAATTAAAACTTTACTAATAATTGGTGCAAAGTAAATTATTGCATTATGTGTTGTATTACGATTGAATTAAAAATATATAGAAAATGAAGCCGACTTCAGGGGTAATATATTGTTCTACTATGATATTATTATAGATCATTTTTGTGCTGAGCCTTCGTGTATGTACATATTATACTGTGTACTTATATGTAGGTAGAGGTTGGACCGTAATCCATCACTTTCCAGTCGAAGGTTTTTTATGAAACTGCCGGGATTTAATCCACGAACCCCATATACTACATATATATAAACTCCCCTCAGAGGGATAACGTCAATTTCAATCGACACTTTGACGTATGCATTTGTGTTTTGAAGAGTTTAGCATTGTCTAAACATTCGGGAACACTTAGGCGAGGCGTGGTTCAGGGTGAAGTGATTGAGTGCACGTTCTTAGTACTTCAAGCCGAGGACACTAATAATAGAACTTGTTTTACTTATCAATTGATCGTAGGAAATTTAATGGTACATACTGCGTGACACCGAGTCCGTACGCCCGGCAATCTCCAGCCGCCGACGCACGGTATGATTATTTGATAAACATTACTTTGGGCAAACAAAGAGAAGTGTCCGTATCCGCATAAAAGAACATTATAGCTGACATAAAAATCAGATGCGCGACCAATTCTGCAGTTTGTGAGCACACATTCAATAAGACCAACCACTACATTCACTTTGATAGTCCTCAAATCCTTTACAAGGAAAATCATTACATTCCAAGAATGATCCGCGAGGCTATTGAGATTAAATTTTCCTTAAATTAATTTGAATTAAAAATAGTGTCCGAAAAAATGATTTTATTGTAAATTTTAATTGTAATAAAAGCGTATTAAAAACATCCAAATTTCTATACGGAGGATGGTTGGCAAGTACCACCTGATTGGGATCCAGTCAATAGATTGATCAAATCTCAAGCTCAACACTCATCTGCAAGACCTCTGGACACCGTGAGCGATTTCTACGTGCACAGGGAACGTTATCAATGAAACAAAATTACAGGCGGTAGATTTTAACTGTTTCTTTGTACTTTTGAAGACACCTATCATCCAGTCTCCCGCGACCACGACTGCTGCAAAGCATTCGGAACGTCGGGATTTTAATTTATTTATTTATCCATTTGTGACCTATCATTACAGGCTAACCCAATACGATAGACTACATATCTCATATGTAATGTTACGAGTAACAAATTACAAACTAGTAGACCTAGAGTACACCTAAAGTGTCCATAACTGTATTTTTACTTCGTATTCTGGGGATGTGTTATTTAAATATGGTATTTTGAATTTAATTTCATTTTCTATTTCCATATCTTCGTTCGGACTATTTTGATTTACAATACAAAAGGTTGATTTACAAACTTTTTATATTGTCAATCAGCGCGAAGAGTAATCTCCAGGCGGGAAAAAGTCGGCTCACATTTGCTGCCTAGTCGGATCTCCTGCAATTTATTGGAATAAATATAAATAAATATCCTTGTACATTTCACACAACGCCATCTCGTCCCAAGCTAAGCATCTTAATGCTTTTGTTATGGTAACGAGATGGATGATAAACTACTTACATACATTTTTTTTTTGTAAATACATACATGTTATAGATAGAAATGACACCCAGACTCCGAGCCAGTGCCTCTGGTTTAGACAAAGACACTTGCCCGACCCCGGAATCGAATCGATTTAAGTACTATTACAAATGAATCTACTAAGTACTTTGACCAAAATAACCTCAAGAAAAGCCTCGTTATTCGAAGACATTTTTGATTTAAAACCACGATAATTTTCAGTGGCAGCTTGCACTGTGTGAAGCTGACGAAAACTTGGTAGCAGTTTGTTCAGCTCACTGCTGCGCGAAGTTCATTCGACAAGGGATGTGTGCCAGTGGAACCATACTGCTGCCATATAAGCTGGTAGTATACGTTCATAATCGACTGGTTCTGTTAAATCACGATCTGTGCAATGTTCTCTAGAGAACTAAAACATTAAACGACTAGGAGATAGTATCGCTTGCCTTTATAGCTTTGACCTAGTTTGGTAGAATTCCTATATAGTTACCAGCTGCATTGCCATCGAATCGTCGTTTCAGCTCATAAATTACCCACTATTGAGTCGGGCCTCACCCAAATTCATGGAGGGTAATTAGCATGCTGTGCCACGCTGGCCAGACGGGTTGGCACAGGCTTTCACGTCGAGTTTTCCTTGTGTTGCGGGTAGGTTTTCAGCCCCAGGATGGTGTGGGTAGGTGACATGGCATATTCCAAATGCCTGACAACGTTGCCAGTTGTCAGTGTCGCCGAGCCCACACATTTACCCGTGGCTGTGATTGCAGGCCCCGGAGCCACCGGGGAGCGGTCTGCTGCCGGAATGTCGCCGTGAGTGAGTGAGTGAGCCGCGTCCCCCGGAGACGTGTTAGCTAATGGAAGCATTCCGGTGCATTGTGCGCTTAATGGTCCAAGTTTACTACACTTTGCTCCGCTGTGTGCACTGACGTGGAAACTTTGCAATGTTTAAATTGACTTGAACAGTATTGCGTACCCTCTGAGCGCCGGAGACAATACGTGCTCCACGATTTATCACATCCACTTGTAGTTCCACGTGTGTGTGTGTGTAGTCTACTGACTGCATGCAATCTGTAATCCTCGACATCATATACATCATCCATTATCGTTTTTGTACATCATTATACCAGTTCATTGCTGTCCATGCGTAATACTATCCTTATTGAATCCCAAGCATTTCATTCTTACCCAAGATAAACTAAAATGCGAAGATTTCCCTAATCCTCAGGCTTCTATTTACATCGTTTTGAAAGCTTCTTCCGGTGAAGAGGGCTACCCTTGAACAAATATTTTTCACCAAAACGATTTCTATTAAGTTACCACTAAATGAAGCTTTGTTATTCATATTCGATACAGAACACTTTTGTACCTAACTTTAATTGTACCTAACTGCAATTCGCTTCAATAATTTAGAATATAAATTATTATAAGAATTTATGAAATAATCATATGAAATGCATAGCTGGTTGCCAAAGTCTAAATTGGGGAATTTGCTAGTAGAATCTATATTTATACAGTGTCATGCGGCCTGCGTCTGGGCTGCAGGCGACTCATTTGTTTATTTTCTCGCAAACGTAAAATAGTATCCCCCCTTGTCACGGTTTCCATTCAGTTCGCGCGTCGTCCTCCCCCGGAATATGTAAGTTCGTTTTCCGTAAAATATTTGCATTCGCCCCGTGGCTTGCCGCCCCGCGCCATTTCGTGCCGCCCGGTGGCGCCCGTGACGCCTCGTTTCGAGTTCGGTAACGCCATTGCATGACGCGTTGCGGTGTGCCGTAATGTGCGTATAGTGTGGGATGCCCGTGGACTAGGGCACGCGTTGCTACGTGACCTTGTGGGTGCTTCAATAGCTGACACTAGAACTTACATGGCACTAGAAGCACTTTAGGCTCTTGTATTTTGTTTAAACGTTTGAAACTATGTTTGCGTCAGTTTTGAAATATTCTTACTTAAGACCTCAGTGGTTTCGTGTGTAGCTTCAACTTCTTAATAAACACGAAGAAGATTTAAATAACAATTGGACATGTATTCCGTTACTAGTTACAGAGTTAGCAAAAGTACACACCATATTAGTAGCAAGCAAAGTTCGTATTGAGGCTCTGCATAGCTATTCTGCGAAACAGGAATACATAAACTCTGAGTTTGATTCAAATGGCTAAAATAGTAAGTCCGCAACTACGATACCTGTATGAAAAGAGCGAAACGAGGTCTTTGAATGCGCCTGCATTCTATACGCGTCACGGTTCGGTAACAGCAATATGGATGGATGGGGTTGCAGATACGTTGAATGGCAACGGGCCCAAGAAAGCGAGCAATGCTCTCAGCGGAATGAGCGCGGGGCATGAATGGAGAGGCGGCGGCGGCTGTCTCTCTGCGCCTCGGTCAAATGAACACTGCTGGCACAGTACAGGCTTATCCTGAACAGGTGGTCAACGCGGATTGACCGGATTTTGACGTGTGCATTTCGATCGTATATTATTGTTTACCAAATAAATATTTCTATTAATTTTCAAGTTTAATTTAAAGGTAAAACACATATATTTTGGTTTCACGCATATTTATACTAAAATTTATATAAACGAATAACCGAAACAATTCGTGTTTCAGAGCGATATCGAAGTAGACAGGCATACTCGTACACTGCTACACCTGTACGATTAAATCTTTTCCTACGCATCTACATCTAGGTACATGTTTGTTTGTGGCGTCAGCGTGAAGTTGAATTACTACTGTTCATTTGCCTTTATTTGGTGTCGGTACATGTCACTCATAGAACGACAACTATACATCTCGCGCGATATCGGAGGAAATTTAAGGAATGTTCATGTAATGGGCGAGAGTTAGAATTTAGTCGATAATTACATTATCGATGGGACCGTTATGCTTCCCCGCATGTATTTAGTTATGAAACAATTCCTCTGGGATAGGATGTGCTTGTGAGGTAATAACAAATTGTATGACAAAATTTAATTTCAATCTACCAAATAAATGATCAATCAACATAATTGTATTGTTTTTAAGAGCGGTTTAATCTGCTTATAGCACGATATCGAGTCCTGGTGACTCGATAGCGTGCTCTATGGTCATGTCGCGCGTCACTAGTACTGGGCGAGGGAGAGGTATTGAGCGACGGTCGGGGGATAACGTATACCCGCGCACTTCCCCGTAGCTCGCGCGCGGGCAGTAGTTATGGAACCAATTTTAGTGGTCGGCACTGTTTAAAAACCACAGACATACCTATAGGACAGTGGCGGGAGCATCTGTAGAATTGACCAAACATACTATATACAAAAACTTTAAATAAATTTGGTTGATAGACATATACCTATGTTAGGAGACTAGAAAACGGTGGATACTAAAAGCGTAAAAGCGAACACTGGCTAGCTAATACAAAATATTAATCATAATCTAGCTATGGAAGCACGGCTTCAGACTGCGCCTCGATGCACTGCACAGTTATATGATACACTAGCTTTTGCCCGCGACTTCGTCCGCGTGGAATAATGACTTCCGGAAAAAAACAATTTGTCCCCCTTTTCTCCCCGATGGGAGGGAATTTCCAATAATCCTCTCTTAGTGGTAGCCTACTTCTCCCAACAAACACACAGGCCAAATTTCAGCTCTCTACTGCCAGCGATGATTGAGAGTGTTATAAACGTAAGAGTAGACAAATATAAACAGAAAGCTCTGAACTGCTAAGCTATCGGGAGTTACACGTGTTATTGTGAGTCAACCATAAAAGATAGACATTCTCTGTCGTGGAATATTTTTTATATAATTTTAAGAAGAACATTTCCGTCATACATCATTTCTGTGTAGCTTTAACTATTAAGGCTGCACACGCGACGGAAGCTTAAAAAATGGAGTAAGTTCTCCTGTTTCCCAACATTTCCCTTCACTGCTCTGCTCCTATTGATCGTAGCGTGATGAAAAGTGTACTATAACCTGCCCAGAAGTATGAAGAACAATTATACCAAGTTTTGTTGAAATCCGTCGAGCGGTTTTGGTTTCTATAACGAACATACAGACAGACAGACAGACAGAAAGACAGACAGACAGACACAAATTTTACTGATTGCATTTTTGGCGTCAGTATCGATCACTAATCACCCGCTGATAGTTATTTTGGAAATATATTTCATGTACAGAATTGACGTCTCTACAGATTTATTATAAGTACCTATATATAGATATAGATTTCATGAAGTTTGTGCTTGATTGAGCATGCGTAGATGCACCATCACACCTCTAGTCTGTCTCATGCCTATCGCATTACTCGGGGAGATCGTTAAATACAACGCCATTAGAGGCTTTACCAACGCGATTACAGGCTGCGAGCCTGACAATACATAATCATTAGAGCACAACAAAAACATCCATTACCGCACACCGCTCTGTGAGCACGCCCAGTGACCTTCATATTTCACGTTCATATCTCGTGTAAGTAGCGATTACTCTCGCCGCGAAGCAGGCAGAGGCATTCCCACGATAATGGAGATGGAGAAGGAGGCGCCCCGCGGCGATCATGACCCGGCGCAGGCCTGTTCCGGGCCCATTGCACCCTCAGTGACGGGCAACCCTTGTAGCCAAACTACCGTATGTATGTATTAAAAATGCAATTTTTATCAAATTCAAGAGCTGCGCGACTATATTTAATATATATAAATAAAATTCTCGTGTCAGGGTGTTTGTTATTGAACTCCTCCGAAATGTCTAGGACCGATTTTCATGAATTTTTTTGTGCGTATCGGTTAGGTCTGCCAATCGGACATCTAATGTTCATCCTTCTAAATGTAGTGGTCCACCCCAAAAAAAGTATTATTTTAGACAATTTTGGTCATGATGCAACATACAAAATACATCAAATCTTAAATGTTCAAAACCCCTCTACGAACAACCCCAATTTTTAGTAGCGATATTTTTAAGGCAAAAAAGCTACAAGCTAGGCTTACTGTAGTGCCTTTTCGTAAAAGCGTTTTCGTCGTTGAAAAAGAGGAGTTTTGTAAGTTTGGCGTTCTCCGTTGTAGCAATACAACAGACGCAGATAGACACGCCTACGAGAGAGGTAATAAACCATTAATTGACCATTATCAGTTCTCTTGAAGTTATGCACTTCATAATTTTTTTAAGTATAGCAATAGTTATAGGCCTAGATTTGTGCAATGGCGCGACACGTGACGTATAGAGGACAAAATAAAATTGAATTTAAATTCCATATGGGGTTGTCACCCGCCCCGTCGCCAATCAGGACTCTCAATATTTGTCGTGCGCGTTCGCGTTCGCGTCGTCTGCAAATTTCACGGTTGGCTCCATTCCGCTCAAAATATTGGATTCGCTCAATCAAACGCAGTTCACGTGATTTCAGGGAGGACGAAAAACTCCCAAATTCACTGAGTTTACACGTCGCGTCGCTCTGCACTGTCTGTTCGCCACCTTTTATTGACGTTTTTTATTCACAGATTGTAATAAAATAAATAAAAGCAACTTCGAAATATCGAGCTTCAAATGTAGAGCTTGAATTTAGAGTTTTCATGTTGCCACGTTTACAATCAAATTGTTATTTTAACAAATTCCTACGGTCCCAATCCCAATTATCAAAGAGATATCGCTGTAAGACTACCGCCCCGGTTTCAAATGCTAACCCACTGAGATGAGCTGGAAAGAACCGGGGTAGTGGTTGTATCAAGCCCATTAGGTATTTGGCGCTACCATCGGTACACGCACGGTACGTCTCGGCCAGAGAGCGGCGGTGTTCCCGTCCTAAGGGCTCGCCTCCCAAAATTGATTCGCGTCACGCGTTCGACTGGAAACTTCCAGCTCCGGACGGAGCGTTTTAGGGTATGATGAATGGATGGCCGAGGTAATGCGGCGATCTATTGGAATTGGGTTTATGGAACATCTGTGCGCGCCAGGGGTTGATCTCTTTTCAATGTAACCGTAATATGCGGAGTACATTTATAATATAGTTAATAATAAGTCAATATAGAGTCACTTTTGCCTTTCTATGTTGACTTTTACGGAACAGAACAAACTCAAGAAAAAGTCGCCCTATTGACGGCACATTAGGGAACTATTCGCTAGAAGAAAATTAGCTCTTTTCATCCGACTTTTTCATTGTTTAGGGAAACGAGGGTTAATTTACTCACGTGACGAGGGGGCGCCCGATTATACTATTCTAAACCCGACACGACTCCGACAATATCCTGGTTAATTTATATCCTAATTGATATACAAAGCAGTAATTTGGATACGCCGCGTTCAATATGCCTACTTAGTGGTGTTCCGACTAATCCGATTAATATTAAGAAGGCACCGAGCGTATGGCCGACATGCCGCCTCGATGTATTTCGTAATTAAAAGCGAAACTTCGGGACGGGAAGCTATCCGTTTAATACATAATGCAAAGTTGAACAGTGGGACGCCGGGGGAAGGGAGGCGGAGGTGTTGTAAAATAATTACCGTCAGAAACATAACAGGAGGGAAGATCAAAAGAAAAGGCGCCGAAGCGAGACGACGCTGTGTCGACACCGCAGCGCTAGGGAGGGCCTCGCTGTGGCCGCATTTTACACTATACAATGGAATACGATGGAACAATTGTGGCGTTCACAATCGCCAACGAACGGAAACATCAGTTTAAAACACTATTACTAGGTCGGAACGCGGCATCAACCGAGAAGACCTGCTGGAAGAACTTCAGTGAGCTTGTCTTTTTTTTAAACGCCAATTACATACATTTGTTTGTCGCGTAAACGTGTCGCGTGTTGCCGATTCGCGTTATAATAATCATATTACTATTAATATTATAATAATATTAGTGTTATAATAATAATATAATAAATTATGTTATAATAATAATATTATAAAATGGATAAAACTTTTACGGACGGTGCGAGTGACATCTACGTAAACAGTCAGCGCGGTAGTCGTCGCAACCCGAATGATTCGGAAATTGAACACGATAATACACCATCACCATGGGAAGAACTACGGGAGTTTCGCTTGGAAATAATAGCACGACTGGATCAACAACTTAAACAGCATGCATTACTTCAAGATAGATTTATGAAAACTGAGACAGAACTGCAAGATTTGAGAAAAATTATGGAGGTAGTTCAAGAAAAGGCAAAAAAAGTAGATACGTTAGAAGAAAAAATTCAAGAGTTATTAAAATCAAATGAACTCCTACGAGCCCGTCTCACTATGGAAAGTCCAAAGCTGGATAGTACAGAAGGATTTGCGTCGCCTAAGGTCCAAATAATGCCACCATCTAAAACATTTGTCGAAATTCTTAAGCAAAATCAAAAGAGGGTAACTGGCAATTCCATCAATATCATACCAATCAAGGAATGTGCGGCCACGAAATCTACAAGTTTAGTATCGGAGGACAAAACACCACTGTCAATAAACCAAGTGAGTGAAATGAGTACTAGCTTAGGGGTGGTAGCTGAGGGAGTAAAGAAAAGTCTGAAAGGAGAAGAAAACTGGACAGTCATAAATAGGAAGAAAAACCGATACTTCAATAAAGACGTGAAAAGAGGAGGAAGTACTACGATAAACGAAATTCAAGGAACAGAAAAAAATAAATATTTACATGTCTGGCGACTACAGAAAGAGACTAAAGAAGAAAGCTTAGAGATATACGTAAGAAACATATGTGGATTGAAAACACCTGTTAAAGTAGAACGAATTAAACATAAAACGGAAAGGGATTATGCATCTTTTATGATTGGAGTACCGGAAAGTAAATATGACATATTATGTCAACCTGAGAATTGGCCAGTAAATGTTGAGTTCTGTGAATGGGTTTGGTTTCGTAGACCAATTCAAAAATCAAAAGCCTCGGAATAAATGTACCCTAGACATATATTATCAGAATGTAAGAGGTCTGCGAACCAAGTTAGAAGAATTTTATGCAGGAATATCAAGTCATAACTCTGACCTATTTGCTATCACCGAAACTGGCCTAAACGAATCAATTAGTGATACGGAATTAATCCCTCCTGGGTTCAATATAATGCGATGTGACCGAGCGGATGGACGGAAACAAGGCGGCGCGTGTCTTGTGGCCACACCGCGAATCGAGCTGCGGCGCGTACCTGTGCCGAGCGGTGTAAACATTGATGACCATGTTTTTGAACTAGTAGGTGCCACTGTTTATTTACGTAATAGGTTTTTATTTTTTATATGTGTTGTTTATATCCCACCAAATAGTAGTGAGAATGAATATGGGTTGCTATTTAGAATAATTGAAGAATATTGTAATAATTATCGTGAAGTGGTAGTGATAGGGGATTTTAATTTATATTCGTGTACTACAAACATTAATTCACATTATGAGTTTCTTATGACGTATTGTGGGTTTACCCAGTGCAACAGAGTTACTAATTGCAATGATCGTTGTTTGGACTTAGTATTAAGTACATTTGAGGAAGGGGAGTGTGTGAGTGTACGCAGCGCGGCGGCGGTACCGCTCGTGCCGATGGATGCTTATCACCCGCCGCTGGAGGTGTCCGTCAGCCCGTCTTTACGTACAAATACCTACTTAGAGCCAAAGAGCACATCGGCATCGGAAGCGCGCGCGCACTATGTCAGTTGGAATTATAATAAAGCCGATTTTTTTCTTTTATATTCTAGGATCGCATCCATCGACTGGACTCCTTTATATAACTTTGATTTAGATATGAGTTTAAAATATTTTTATGACACGATTTATTCAATTATAGATGACTGTGTTCCCAAAAAAAAGCGAAGTCGTGTACGCTCGAGGTACGTTTACCCCGAGTGGTATACGGGTGAGATAATTCGCGACATAAAACTCAAAGCTGCTCTTCATAAAAAGTATAAAAGTAGTTGTTTGAGGAATGATTACGAAATGTTTGCTCAGTTTAGGACCCTAGTAAAAGAAAAGATTTTAGTAGCACAGGAACAATATCGCCAACGTATGCAAAACCAAATGTCGAGCGACCCTAAATCTTTTTGGGCTTATGTTAATTCTAAAAGAACTAACACTGGCAGCCAAAGGATTTTGAAGAACGGACAAGCCTTGACATGTGAACAAGCGGTTCAAGAATTTGCTGAATATTTTTACTCGGTGTACAATGTAGATAAACCTAGATTAGATGTAGATGCGGCGATAGTGGAAGCGGGCAGTCAGAACGGAGCAGCGCGGGTTCATCTGGACAGCTTGGAGTTGCATGACGTGGTACGCGCCATGCAGAAACTAAAGCCGAAAAAATCGTCGGGGCCGGATGGTATTCCGCCGTACATTTTTAGGGACTGTCGAATGGGATTAGCGGGACCGCTGTTGCACATTTACAATCTTTGCCTTAGATCAGCTGTGTTTCCCGAGATGTGGAAGATTACCCGGGTCATCCCGGTACCGAAGGGAGGTTCGGGAACTAAAGTTGAAGAATACAGGCCGGTCGCAGTATTGTCAACAATGGCTAAAATATTTGAATCTGTTATTCATAGGAGCGTTTTCCAGCAAGTTAGCTCGCAACTCACAGACGCGCAGCATGGATTTAGACCGACTAGAAACACTACTAGTAATTTACTCGGCTACATGGCAGATGTGGTGCCGATAGTAGATAGTGGGGGACAAGCCGATGCTGCATATTTCGACTTTAAAAAAGCGTTTGATTTAGTCGATAATGACGTTTTACTGAAAAAGTTAGCAGAGGTCGGTTTCACCCCGCATTTACTTAAGTTTTTTGCTAGTTATATGAGTAACAGACAACAGTATGTTGACTATGCAGGACTTCAATCGAACGCATATTATACTAGATCTGGGGTAAGCCAGGGAACAAATCTAGGGCCTCTGGAATTTCTCTTGATGATTAATGACCTACCAAACGTTGTGCAGGATGCTAAGTGCTTACTGTTTGCCGACGACCTCAAGCTTTATCTCCACATCACAAGCGTGAATGACTGTGAACGACTGCAGAGAGATATAGACAGAGTGGTAGCTTGGAGCAAGAGTAATCTCCTGCAGTTTAACACATCTAAGTGTGTGACCATAAGTTTCTCGCGTGCACACACACCCATCACATTTACTTATACGGTGGACGGGGTGCCGATGGATCGGGCCACTGAAGTGAGGGACTTGGGAGTTCATTTCACCACTGGACTCACATTTCGAGATCATATAGTTAAGGTGTGCAAAAAAGCATATAGAAACCTAGGATTTGTGCTGAGAATGGTTAAAGGCTTCACAAATATTAACGCTATAACCTCATTATATAATGCTTTAGTAAGAAGTCAACTAGAATGTAATGCAGTTATCTGGGCTCCACATGAAACTAAATATAGTCTCATGTTGGAGCGAGTACAAAATAAATTTATTAGGTACATGTATATGAGGGAATACGGGGTATATCCATTTTATCCATTGATGTATCCAACTCTATTTATCTTGGGAATGGTCGGATATAATGAACTTAGGGTCAGGAGGCAACTCACATTAGTGACTTATATCTTTAAGATAATTAGAGGGAAGATACACAATGCAGATGTATTGCGAAGGGTGGAGCTAGCCGTGCCGGACGGATATGTGGGTCGTCGTCGTCAGCCGCGGTTGCTGGTGGAACCGCGCGCGCGAACTAACTTGCTGCGCGACGCGCCGCTCACCAGCGCGCTCCGCACTCTCAACCTCATTGCTGAGGAATTGGACATATTCTGTTGCACTTTGGGTGAATTCACAAGATCAGCTACCTATACAATTAGCTATAAAATCAGTTAAATTATTTTAATAGTAAGTGTGCTACAATATCGCATTGGGTCTAGCCTGTAAAGATATTTGTATGTATAGAATAAGAAATAAATAAAATAAAAAAATAAAAAGAAATAAATGTTCATGTTACATGTTCCAAGTATTTTAGTGGATTGACGCCCAAGAATAAATGAAGTTAAATTGGTAGGTATATTACTTTTTATTATAACTTTTGCGGCCGATGGTGCAGTGAGCGGTCGTGTACACCTTTTACTTGTGACAAATACAGCATTTTAAATAGTAGTGTTATACGGTTTCCAACTTAATTGTGTCCGAAATAAAGTACTCTTTCTTAAACCGCGGTGAGTGTCATTAGGACGAAGCGCTCGTGTTATATAGGTTTCCCACATATTAACTGAGCCAAGCGATAAGCGGAGCGGAAGAATCCAGTACAACTGTAAGTGATTATAAGCATGAGTCTCCAACGTACACCCCCTGATAAATTCAGTGGCATAATGAGTGTTACTGGTGGGAATAGCAATTCCCAGCCCGACCTATCAACTTTCGGGACTCCTGATTATGATGAATATGTATCACAGCGCAAAAGAAAAACGCCGGAGGATGATTTCGCGTACCAATTTAAGGAATTTAAAAATGAGATTATGGGATTACTGAGGGAGTTTGGTAGTTCACAGCTAGAAAATATCAAAACTATAAAAACAGACATCTCATCTATAAATGAACAACTTATTGAAGTGAGGACCAAAACGGAGCAATTGATTACGGATCAACACAACTTTAGGTCGGAATTGCAAAACCTAACAAGTACTGTCAATAAGAACCAGGAAAAAATACATTGTATTGAAAACGATGTAAAGGCACTCCAAACTACCCAAACCACTTCATCATCGTCAGAAAATCCAACATCTAATTATGGTGACATAATGATCGAACTCCAAGAGCGTATGGAACGCAGTAAAAATATAATAATCACTGGTATCTCTGAAGCGTACTCCGAAAACATGGAGAAGAAGCGAGAAATCGATAGATGTGAAGCTAAGAAAATATTATCGGACATATATCCCCTCTATCCCGAACCAGATAAAATAATACGCTTAGGGAAATATGACGGGAAGAAAACGCGCCCTCTAAAAGTATGTTTTTCAACAACAGAAGTAGCTAAAATAATACTGAAAAATAAAGTCAACTGCAAGCATAAAAATATTAAAATCTACTCCGACCAGACACCGAAACAGAAACAGGATATGGAAAACCTACGAGAAGAGTTACGTCAACGCAAAGAAAAAGGGGAAAGTGACCTAATCATAAAATATATAAAAGGAACCCCTAAAATAATAAAACAACAGCCAAAAAACGAGACTCGAGAGAAAATACAATAAGTAAGACTATAACACATGCAATCTATAATAACTATGCCGATATAATAATTACAAACAAAGCACTAAAATTTTTGTATGCGAATGTCCGCAGTATAGTGAAACCCGGTAAATTGGATGAAATACGATGCGTAATAGAATCGTTTAAAACCAAGGTTCACGTTGTAATACTTACGGAAACTTGGATAAAAAATGATGACGAAGCACAAAGGTTAAAACTGCCAAACTATACTCACTACTACAACTATAGAAAAAAATCCAGAGGTGGTGGAGTATCCCTGTTCATTCATAACAGTTTAAAACATGTTTTTCTGGATGAACAGTGCGAAGATGGAAACCACTTTCTTTGGGTGCATCTTAGCACATTTTCTGTGGATATAGGGGCTATATACAAACAACCTACAGCAAACACTGACAAGTTCCTCGAAAATTATAACCAACATCTTGCAAGTAGAAAGCGTATCATTGTCTTCGGTGATCTTAACCTAAATTTACTAACTAACGAAAAACATGTAAAGGAATACAAGGCAATCCTGAGAGAGAACAATATAAAAATATTAAATAAGGTCACCCCAGAGCATTGTACTCGCGAAACCACAACCTCAAAAACAATCATAGATCATGTGTGTACAAACTTGCATAATAACACATTCCAGATGTCTGTTATTGAATCCTCCATAGCTGATCACAAACAAATTTATCTTGAGATAAACAGATCTGAAACCGAACCTATAAAAAGAGTTCAATATGAATCAATAAACTATGATAAGTTACAGAAAGATTTCAAAGAAATATGTCATACAAGACTATTGAATGAATATGATGAACTGGAATCTCAACTTTTACAAACAATTACAAAAAACAAAATAAGGAAAACAAAAATGTTAAATCCCCCTTGTAAAGAGTGGATAAATAAGGACATCATAACATTAATAAATAAAAGGAACCAAATGTGGCACAGTTTAAAACAAACACCGATAGACCAACACCTTCGTAAAGAATTCCTAAAACAACGGAACCGCACCTTTGCAACTATCCAATTAACTAAAAAGGAATACTACAATAAGGTTTTTGCAGACTGTAAGAATAATCCTTTAAAAATGTGGCAACTAATTAATAGACTAACAAATAATAAATCAGAATTGGCAGACCTTGGGCATTTAAAAATCAATACCTCCCATGGTCAAATCTCAGATACTCAAGACATTTGCGAATACTTTAACAGTTTTTTTGTGACAATAGGCACTGAACTTGCAGATAAAATACCACAACAATACCACAACAACATAACACAGACATTAACATATAATAAACCTAAAAATTACAATTCCGAATTATCAAATATGAAACCAACCACCGCAGACGAGGTATTGAAAATAATAAAAAACCTGAATTCTAACACAAGCTCCGGTTTAGATGGCATTGGTACGAAAACTATAAAATGTGTTAAAGACAATATAGCAGAATGCTTAGCAAACTGTATAAATAAGTGTTTAAACGAAGGCTATTTCCCCAACCATCTTAAAATTGCGAAGGTCAGTCCAATATTTAAATCAGGCAGCAAATTAGACCCTAGCAACTATCGACCTATATCGGTACTACCAGTGATGTCAAAAATTTTTGAAAAAATTCTACATAAGCAATTGTATGAATTCCTAACTACTATTGATTACCTATACAAAAAGCAATACGGCTTCCGCCCCAAATCGAACACTGTCTCCGCGACGGTTGACTTAGTAACTAATATTAGACTTAACATTGATCAGAAAAAGATAACTCTGGGAATTTTCATTGATTTGAAAAAGGCATTCGACACCGTTAGCCATGGCATACTTCTATCAAAACTAAAGGACATGGGTGTAACTGGGAAAGCATACGATATTTTTAAATCATACCTTACACACAGATCTCAAGTTGTCAAAATTAATAACCATCAAAGTAGCCCTCAGTTGATTACTTGTGGCATTCCTCAGGGTTCAATTTTGGGACCTCTGTTATTCCTTATTTATGTCAATAACATGTATAAAATTGGTTTAAAAGGAGATATTACTTTATATGCAGACGATACCAGCCTGTTCTATTCTGGCCATTCATTGGAAACAGTAATGAATCAAGCTCAACATGACCTACATCTGTTGCATAAATGGTTACAGTCAAACTTGCTTACTATTAACGCCTCGAAAACAAAATACATTATATTTGCTGCCAAAAACAAAAAAATTGGAAATCATAGCCCTCTTACCATAAATGGTGAAAAAATAACGAAAGTTGACAATGAAAAATATTTAGGTCTAGTTCTTGACAGTCGGCTTACATGGAAACCGCAAATCGAAAAAATCCGCAATAAAATAATTTCACTAAACGGCGCGCTAAAAGGTATAGTGAGATGTCTCCCGAGACATGTTCGTTACACCATATATAACTCTCTGGTCAAGTCTCGTATAGATTATCTGATAGAGGTGTGGGGTTCAGCAGCTAAGTCTAACTTGAAAAAACTGCAAGTTTCACAAAATAGAATTATTAAAACATTATTTTTGTACGATCATCTAACAGCAACTGTCAAAATTTATAAAGAAACCAAATTGTTTAATCTGGCCCAAATACATAAATACAACACATGTATTCTTATTAGAAAAATCCTTAGTAAAGATATCCACTCACAAATTACGCTCACAAAAAATATAGATTACCATAAACGCATGACAAGACAGGCCAATAACCTGTGTTCAGGAAAACACAGAACGAACTACGGTAAAAAGAGTATACTATATGATGGGGTCCAACAATACAATAAATTGCCTAAAAATATAAAAGAAGCGAAATCTCTGATTGCATTTAAAAAATTATTAAAAAGCCATATTTTAAAGGATTTTTCATTAATAACAGCTTAATATTAAGTTTCAATGGTAGGTACCAATTACTAAATTACATAACTATACATTACATTATACTAGTACATTATTATAGTATAACATAATAATAAAAACGCTATAAATCTTGCACACTTAAAATTAAGTAAATAAAAAATATGCATACATAGACACACTATACTTCACCATACTTTAATATCCATAAATAAAATAAATAAATATATAATATCTACCTATTGTATTAGACACAACATAACAAAAATCAATTATGCATACTATAATAATACCAAACTAAGTTAATGAAACGCAGTGAAATTATCAATGTGTCATAGACCTTAGTAAACATGTATTGTATCCCTCAAATTATACACACCTACCCGCAATGGTGATACGCACACAACGTCGTGGACCCATTTTTATTTTTATTTTTATATACAGCTACCCCCTTACTAATACTGATAAGATGTCATAGCACCAACCCACTACGCCAATCGGCTTTTAGTATTTTTAAGTTAAAATTTTGTATTTTCTCTGTAAGTGATTCTGTAAATCTTTTGAGAAAATAAATATCTTAAACCGTAAACCGTATATACGTTTCAAAATCCGCTTCTGAAACGTCGAAAAAACAGAACAACAAAGAACCGTTTCTCATTAATTTACCTTTAACCTACAATGAAATGAGTTATGGCGAGAGACACTTTATCCGCGATTTTATCGACTTAACAATGTCGCTGTTCGAAAAGTGTCCTTCCCTATTTGTGCAAGCTTTCATCCGCTTTGGTAGCACAATGCAGCGGGCAGCCCTCCCCCTCGGCCGCAGACCTCACCCGCGCGTTGTGCATCTCCTTGCAGTTGTGCGAGGGTATGGAGCGGCCACTTCTGCCAGATTGAATGGGGAACGAGCTCGCGTCCCCGGTGCGGTTAAACATGGAAAACTGCGCTATTGTGGGCTGCCAAGCAGATGGCCGCGTTTATCGCCTCAGGGCAAAGACAAGAATTTCTTGTATGACATTGACTAAGTGTGACTGTCCTGTGACGATAGCAAAAACAGCCCAGCATTTGGGCTCAGTGTCTTATTCTTCAACTCCTTTAATTATAAATATTTCTACCGAATAATCGTGAAGCGTGTACTTGGCGTATGTTCCCTTTGTTTTTTATAAGTCAACGGTATAAATAAATAAAAATAAATATCCTTGGACATTTCACACAACGCCATCTCGTCCCAAGCTAAGCAACTTAATGCTTGTGTTATGGTAACGAGATGGATGATAAACTACTTATATACATTTTTTTTTTTTGTAAATGCATACATATTATAGATAGAAATGACACCCAGACTCCGAGCCAGTGCCTCTGGTTTAGACAAAGACACTTGCCCGACCCCGGAATCGAACCCGGGACCCGTTGATCTAAAGGCGGCACATCTAACCACTAGACCAACGAGGCAGTCAGTATACATTTTGTGCGGTTCCTAGATAGAGTCTAGGAACAGCACAACCGGCTAAAGCGACTGAGGAATTATTCATGCATTTCCTAGATTAGCCGAATAGGTCAACGATGTCTGGTAGTGACAGGCGTTCCAAAAATGTATATTGGCTTTCTGCATGACTCCATAGGGGAACTGCACTTGTAGTGATAATATCGCTATGATTTGTACGAGTATAGCCCTGCGTGAGTGTACACTACGTTGGGTTCAAATATTAAACAAACCCTGTCGGTATTTTGTACATGAAAGCGGGAAAACAGAAACAGTTGATAATTTATTACACGCACATTTAACTACCGCCCAATAACAGTCGTAATGACTGATAGTGATGCAATCCTCTGGAGCCAATATCGTGACCCATTTACCGAATAATCATAGTAAAACATGGTTTGTAAATTGCAAAATGCAGTAACACATTGCACATTAACACCAATTAGCTTACACGTGAAATAAATATAAATATCATATACTTTACAAACATCTGATGAGATTTTCCGAGAACTAACATCTACAGTTCAAAGTTTAAAAATGCGTTAGTGGAAGGTTATTTCTTGTAAAGTCACTATGTGCCGATCGACCCTTTAACTGTATTTATGAACGAATACTCTATCAGTGGAAACTTGTAAATGGCAACGATCTTTTTATAAGTTACATTTAAATATGTAGTAGCTGTAAACTTCCCGACCAGTAATAAAAAAACATAAATAAGTAATGTTCACAGAGCGGTCTAACTTGACAATGGGCGTGCTCCCGAAATTGCTCACAGGACATTTCATTTCCTCTTGCTTTGTTCACACATACGGTGACGCTTCAACACAGGTCTCGTAACATATTTTTAAGTTGAAAATAACATTCAACAACCATACTAATATTACAAAGATGAATGATTTGTATGTTAGTTACATAACCTCCGAAACTATTGGGCCGATTTCAAAAACTCTTTCTCGGTTAGAATGCTGTATAACCCAGAGTAACAAAGGCTATACGCGGAGCCCAGACCAACACGGGCCTAAAGCCCACGCGGGGGAAGCCGCGCGCATAAGCTAGTAATCAATTTCTGTAAAATTTCAGAATTGTGTATAGAACTGGTGACATTCTTCTGTGAGGCATATCTAAAGGTAAACCCATATTTCGCAAAACTCGTGATTTGATTTCATTAAAGTTTTCAAACCGTCAGATGCTATCAGCACGAAAGGGATTTTTAAAGTGCTCCACTCAAACCATCCGACCAGCCTTGCCTGAAAACCTGATGTTCATGTTGTACCTACTGCATCCAACGACAATCCTTACTCTAAACAGATGTTTTATTGTATAAATTAATACTTGGTTAAATAAGTGGATCAGTATACGTATATGTTGTAGAGCGGCTGTTAGTTGTGGCGGTAAAGGAAATTCGATTTTCCAGCCATTTGCTAGTGAAAGGCGCGCGATCGGCCGCCGCTGGCAGGTACAACCCTCGGTCGGATAAAATGAGTCGGTGACCGGGTCTCGGTTTATTCCCGGCGCCCGCCGATGCCTATGTACCCTATATTCGCCCTACATTTTCGGTGCTGCATGCTTTTAAAGCAAAAGAGTGAACTTGTCGGCAAATTGACTGCGGGGCCAGTGACGAATTGCAGCTTCACTGTAATATGGCCAGCCCATGGCTGGGTATCCAAGAGGATCGCCAACATAAACGAAAGACATATGTAGATCTAATGATCTACTGATGATTTTGATCATTCATCAGATCAAATAAATGTACCATCGCCGAGTAGCTCAATCCCATCAAAAGGACGGGTGTTGGCCTGCTGCGGTACAATCAGGGGATTTCGTCCGTTTAAATTTTATTCCAATTTACTTCATAAGCCTTACTAAATTGGTACACACGGAAATATTAAGCGCGACACTGTTTTTCTATTCCGCTACAAATTTGTTCTCCATGTGCTCAAACGGCATGCTCCTGTAAAGTCCTCTGTTGGCTTTTGCTTATGCAGGAGTCTTTAGTCCGACGGCTTTGAGTCGTCGTCGTTGTGTTTGGCTGTTCTGGCTATCCGGTAAGGTTCCCGAAAATATTATGAAAATACTTTCTAATCAGAACTATGTTTTGATGATTTACTCTGCGTACAAGTGCAAAGCCATCGTTATTTAGTTGACTTTAGTTGATGATCGGAAGTTTAAAGCGTTCTAAATGACTTGGCACCGCGCTGTAACCGTTTGGTATTTACAACCGCTGTCTTTGAAGCTGACCGAGATCGGGCAACTGCCTTGTAAGAGATACTCGAAAATATAGTTACAACGCGACATCTTAATATCCACTGTCACAAGTTCAAAATAAAATATGAATCATTGTTTGGAGATGTCTCGCCGTTTTTGCAAACGCACGGATGTAATATTTGCTAAACGAGTCTAAGAGCGTGGTAGACATGATTACGAGTAATTCCGAGATAACTATACTTCTCGCAAATGAGCATGCGAACCGAAACATCAGTGTGCATAATCGAATGGCGTAAAATTGAACGAACCGCACAATCACAACTTAATGTTTGTTTAAATTAAACGCAGTCCTCCTCTCCCCCCTCTATGGGGGAGGCGGTGTGGATTTTGCGAAGAGCGAGTTGGCGCGGCGCGGCGCCCCGTAATGTTTCGGAATAATTCATAGTGCGCGCTACATGAATATGTAACGACATGACCTCACCCCCTCCTCCCCGTCATGTCCATCCTCTACCTGAACACATCGTCGCCATCATCCGTGGAGCACGAGCCGTTGTGTTTTGGGAAATTACGCCAAGATCACTCTGGAGGCTTGGTTAGTGGTGCGTAAAGCAAGCAATGTATTTCAGTGCGATCCATGTCGGGCCGCTTGGTGATAGCAGCTTATCATCGGAATGGAGATGAAGCAGGATGGGCTGGACGGGCGTCTGATTCATGCCAAACGTTATTTGTCTTGCGGCTACCTTTCTTGGCATTAGCCATATACATTGGAAAATGTTACATTAGCCAAGCAACAATTCAAGCAGCCGCTAAGTCAAACATATTTCTTCGGCCCTGGGGCCCAAAATATGTTTAGAACTTGGAATCAAGTTGCCTATGAAGAAGGGACTGTGAATGAAATTCAATTAAGGCAACGCCTCCCTCTATACAAATCTGTAGGATATTGCAAATCAAGTTACAGACTTCTGGCTATTTGGGTACCAGCTAACTCCTCAGCCCCGTATGCAAATCCGGGACACGTAACGAGCCCGGGTCGGACTCTGGGGGCAGAACTCTAACTTACATAAAGACTTGTGTCTTGCTACCTTGTGTACCAAGACACAAGTCGGAGGTGCGAAGAAAGTACATTTGGAAAGTATTTACTACTTGCATTCAAACATACCATCGACATTTAGATTATTTAAATTATGTACTTAGACAAAAATCGTGATCTCTTCTCAGGAGGTACTCACTTAATAAAGTTCAATACTGAACCTCCGACAGTATGGAATGAATGCTCACTCGTCGGGTGGCTCATTGTAAGCCGTGCGTAGTTAGTGTATTTGCTCTGCTGGTTCCGGCGTTGGCTGCGAGCGCCTATAACCATTAATACTGGGTAATCCCGCCTAAGTGCCGGCTAAACTTAGCGCCGAACTTGGGCCGAGCTCCATGCGGCTTCCTGTAACCGCCTGACAACGTATTCTAGCGGATTCCAACACTCGACAAATTGCGGCTGAACTTCATTCGTTTATAATAGTAAGTTGGCGATGGGTGTTATCCGACGCAGACATGACACATCATCCAAATTATTCTAACACATGCGTCTCTACAGATGTCTGAGGTATACCGGACATCTGAAAGTGTAATTACTGATTCAATCTCATTCTTCGTATGAGACACCAAGTAGTCAATAATAGGCGACCACGACCAGAGCCGACAAAAGGAAATGAGAAGGCCGATAACCTAGCCGTAAGAGAAGAATAATTTGAAACGAAACCTCGTGCCAACCCGTCTGGCCAGCGTGGCACAGCAGGCTCCTTTTTCCCTCCCTGTGAAGGGCCACAGGGAGGTGGTTCATTTATGGGCCGAGTAGTAGTAGTAATAATAATAAAAAAAAGCGACAAAACTTTACACGACAAAAAATATAAAAAATAAAAATATCCAATAAACAACCTTTTAAAATCGATGCCTGGGGTATACAATTGAAGATGGCACCGACATCAAATCAAGTCGTTATTTAATAACAAAACCATGAAAACTTCTGTCTAAAAGTTTAAAATACACATCATTTTACCTTCATACTAAATTCAAAAGTGTAACTCTTTTTCATTCTTTTCATAATTTTCTTTAGCTATGCAGGCGTCATAAATTATTCGGAGACAACACTTTGAACTTATCTGGAAGGAATCTGGTACCTACACCAACTTTAAGGAGAAGCTAGTAAGAGCGTGACACACGGCGCGCGATTTGCGAGGGCCACCCGACGCACGGCCCAAACGAGTTGCGTCATATCTGGTCGGAGCTCGTAATGGCTGCGATAAACCATCCCGGCCCGCGGGCTGCGGCACATACATCGCCCGCAATTTTTACCGTAAACTCCGTCGAAGTTGGTCTTCTGATGTGTTTGCATAATCATGATATTCCTTTTCCCATTTTACGCTCAAAAGAATGTGCGCTCCCCTCGGGGAATCGGGGACATTTTGTGTTGGGATCGCGGCGGGAAATCGCGTCTAGCGCCTGTGAGGAAACTCGTTTCCACCAAATCATATTTTCCTAGTTACCTACATTTTGCGTTTACTTCCATTGCAACCGTGTATGCTTTGCTCGCGACGTTTTATTATAGTTTCAATCTCTAGAGTAAGCGAGATTCTCTTTAGGACTAGGGACACGTTTGCAATGTTGCGGTGGTGAAACCTTATATATTCGCAGTTTGTTTTCTGTTCGCAATATGGTCTGCACTACTTTGTAAGAAGTTAGGTACCATTTAGATATGTGGGTACAAGATTAGAACCTCTGTCAAAAAATCAATATGCTTCAACAAATCGTGCAAGTCTTATTTGCTATTGAATCAGGCTGTCCAGCACATGAAATCCCACGTTGAACTAACCAAAAAAACGCTCGTCAAACAAATCGTTATGACAACAATCAAAATTCATGTAAAATGTTAAAGGTTTGTGAACGTAGAAGGGGTTTTTTGATATTCTGGTGTATTCCGGTGTCGTCATCTACGTTCACTTCATCAATTTCCCACAATATTTCAGCCAGGACATAGCAGACAGAGCTATCTGCGTGTATGATCTCCAGACAGCCTTTGTAAAGACGCAGCCCTTTTAGTACACGTCATTTACGAGTAGTTGTAGACAGCTTCGTTAGATGGCCTTCGTGTTCGTGCTCAAGTCCGCGTATGTACTCCATCATTCTGGTAACCTATTAAAGGAATGATTATTTATTCGTAGATAAGTAGTTTTCTACTGAAATGTATGTAGAAAGAATTATATAATTGCATACATATATAATATTGCATACAACATACATGTATAGGTATTGTTGTAGTTATAGTAAACTTTAACTCTCCGCACTGGAAATTATTGACGGCCTCTGTCATCGCATCTGAAAAAATGGAAAACTGCAATCGTACGTAATTCCTTACCCGCACGAAATACTCGGTTTAATTTGAAACTGTTTTATGTGTGAGGTCTTAATGCGAGATAAATGTTCAGTTATTTACAAGTCGTAAATATGTTGGCGGAGAATGTAAAGTTAACCTAGCAGAGACGCAATGACTGAGTGTTTTGACCCGTAGCGATAAGAATAGCCTGTGAGAGATTTACAAACAACCTGTGCACATTGTCGATGACCTTAAACGTAATGTGATGGCGACACAATGCCTACAGCATTACTCCGTTCGAACCCAAAGTGAGCCAATATTGAGTAAAGCCTTCAATTGGATGAAGGAATATAAACCTTCTGTGCCGCGCCGACCCGACGAGCTGGCACGCGTTTTCTATTCCAATTGTTCCTTTCCTTGTCGCCAAGAAAAATAGTTTATTTAGCCGCTATTTTTCCCGTTTGAATTCATCAGAACTCAACACGGATGCCGTAAGGCGGCAGACAAAGTGCAGTAAGTAAGTGATTCACTCTACGGGGATATACCTAATAGCACTGTTTAAAGACCGCATATGCCACAAATATGAGTGGGGCGATTATTGATGTAATACTGAATAATAAACTGAGGTCCGCCATCTCATCAAGTTTATGACAAGCGGCGACACAATGTGTATTTTTACATCAATGGGCGATGGCTCGTGACCACAACCAACCCTCGGCCCGCTCCGGGCTAAAGGTGACGATACATCGGAGGGAATAGGACATGCGCACCTCTACTCAAGCGTACTAATATTTCGAATGATATTGAATGTTCACTTCTCAACTATATTAAACAATCAAAGAGAACAAAATTTGGCTACTCTTTGAAAAGGAATAATAATTTAAATACTCTCATCTTACAATTTGACGAATATTTTAATACAAAAGTCATTGCTATGTAAAATTATGTATCGCTTTGTAAATAACAAACATACACATTAAAGACCCCCGGCGGGACTAGACAAAAGGTATTTTTAACGATGGTGAAAGTTTATTTATTTTCATCAGTGACTTCGGTAACAGTATAATATACTATGTCTAAGCCGGGACGGGTCGCTAGTGATGGTATATATGTACTATTACATATACATATACCATCACTAGCGACCCGTCCCGGCTTCACACGGGTGCAATACGTACCTACTACAGATGTGTATGTTTGTCATTGTATTTTGGTGTCACAATAAAGAATATGTCTATGTAGTGATGATGATATAGCGTGGCGAAGCGTCTCGCCACCGCAATTCTCGCGACGCCGAAAATCAGGTTCACCCTCGCTTATAGATCCTTGGACATTTCACACAACACAACGCCATATCGTCCCAAGCTAAGCAACTTAATGCTTGTGTTATGGTAACGAGATGGATGATAAACTACTTATATTCATTTTTTTTTTGTAAATACATACATATCATAGGTAGAAAACACCCAGACCCGGAACAAATACTTGTAGGTCGTACAAATATTTCTTCCGAGCGGGAATCGAACCCGTGACATGCTGCGTATCACATCAAAAATGGGGATCATTCAGACTGACTCGTACACTATTGAGTTTTTGAGTTTTCGCAAATTTACTTAATATAATCTTCTTCTTTCGTAGGAAGATGAGCCTTGATCCATACCTTTCTTTAATCAGAGCTACTATTTGGGTAATCCTTCTCTAACACTCTCTGAACGAAAACAGTAGCGTCAGTGGAAACGCACCCTTATAGAATGGAGTTTTATTAGGATAGCGTTTCATTGGGCGCCACGACCTTTAAGGAGCGCGTAATTATTTACGGGCCGCTTGCTTTTAGTACGGGGTTTGTGAGCCTCGTATATTTTTAATTCGCCCTTTAAATGAAATGCGGCCTATACTTCGACGGACATTCGTTGTACGGGCAGCCACTTTGCCTTTATATGTTCTCATCGCTCGTATTCCTTTAGGGAAACCATAACATGTATGTTTGAGATGATTTCATTACATATTAGATATTTACGGCTAACACAAAACAATTTAGTATACGTCTGTTAGAAGAACGCTTTATTCTGGCGGACTGATCGTGTTGTTATAAATTAATTGATAATTCTTTACATTTGGCCAGTTTTAGCTGTATTGCAAACTGCATTTAAACATTTCGGAAGAGTTCATAATGAGCTCACTCAAACATAGGGTTTCGGAAGGACATGAGGAGGTACTATACCTTAAACAATTTGTTTTTAATACGTACTGCAAAGGAACCGCAAAATCACTAGACCGGTGAACATTTGTGGATATTCTTAGACAGTCCAACGACCACCCATGTGGTATGTGCAGATACAGATAATATCCGCGCTAGGCAGAAGTATATCTTATCGTTTGGATAAAATAAACATAGCTGAGCCCCTCTAACAGAGGATCGCACTTCGCCCCGCAGCCGGCAGCCGCTGTTGTTTTATCAAATATTGATGATTTTATATTTTATTCAGTCACGCGTTCCGCAGTTGGCCGGGAATAACAACCGGCTCAATATCGGCATCGTGGAAACGGTTTACAAACGCTCCCCTATTAAAGTGGAAGGCTGCGCGAGAAAAGATTCCGTCGTAACTTCTCGGCCGAATTCATAGTAGGTCTATACCTAGCATCTATATGCTTAACGCCTATCGTAGATTTTTGTTGTACGGTTCCCGTAACAATAATTTAAAATGTGTAGTAATCGTTTGCAAAAGCAAAAGAGTATAGTCTACCCTTCAAGACCTATCGATAAGGACAGCCAGTAATCATTTTGCTTGATTAGCGGCAATCAGTTTGATGCCTTCGTACTTTGACGTAGATGGTAGAATGGTTGCCGAAACCGACTGCTTTACATGGCGAAGCACAGAGGAGATTACAAACGGACATCTATCCAGCATCCAGCCAAGTCAGACCTACAGATGAAAAATAACATCCTTTAACCCTCCGAGTATCGCATATCTCGGCTTGGTAGATAAATTTACAATTTGAATTTAAACGATTCCTGCGATACGGTAAGCCGCGTGTGCTTATCAAAACCATTTGGCGAAGGTTCAAGGCTCACACATGGAGGGTATTACCGAAGCGCCTTCCTAAATAAATATCAGCACTTAAGGCCCGGGCCTCATCTGCGAAGAAAACTCGCGGCCCGCTGTGGCTACACTTACATAATGTATTAGCTTAACACACGGTACTTCACACACTCCAAATTGGACCTTAATTTGTAATATTGACAGTTGAATTTCCTTCAATTGTCGGTTGCTCATGTAGATGTGTCAATAAATTTATTTATCAAAGTGCTAAGTGCCGATATTAGCTTGGACCGCATGAGGTAAAGCCGCGCTGAGCGTGGAATGAGCGATCTCCGTGCACTTATGACCCGCCGTGCGGGCTCAATTTATCGGACATTCGGATCATATCACAGGTAGAATAACAACAGCACTCTAATTTTAAAATCCCTTTCCTTTCTTTTCAATCCAATAATCTTCGTCTCCTTAATTGATGAAAACGCTGATTCGGATCTTTTGAATTACGGAACGTAACTAGTCGAGATCGAATTCACAAGAAATAGTTATAATATTCATTAAGTTTTAATAACATGGTGATTATATTCGGATCGCGAACGAACTCATACCTGTTGGCGCCGGAGGGTGTGGCGGGGGCGGGGGGGCAGGGGAGACATGTTCGAGGGAAGTTTTAATGAAACAGTCGTAATTAACGCTGCTTGAGAATTCGGCCGCGGCTCCAATCAGACTATGAATCTGGAGAAATTTCTGTAACTATCTCTGTAACTTCTTTAAGTCTTCTACTAAGATCGGCTTGCACCCGCCCTGACTTTGCTTGGATGTCATTTAATAACAGCGCAAGAGGTCGCAGATAAGCCTACTGCCTGCTGAACGGTTGACGTGTCTTATAGTTTGTATTTTCTCTATTTGTGGTTCAGGTATGCAGAAAAGAGTTCATAAATATAAAAATAAATTATGATAAAAAGGAGTTTTTCTGAGAAATAAATGTACGAGAACATTTTTTAAACAAAACTATCAAAGAACCTGAAAAGCAAATTATAGATCTGCCATTCACGGAATTATGGCCACGCATCCAAAATCCGTCTGCGCCAAATGTTGTTTAACCTACTTGAATTTCGCACTACCCAAATGGCGACTACTTCAAACCAAAAAGCTAGTAAATGCGTATAAAAATGAGGAAAACCGAATAAATTTGAGGAGCGTCGACGCCAACGCTATGTTTTTTGTAGCTCATTGAAAGTGCCGGCGCCACGTCATAGCAGCCATGTTCCCTGTTTCCACCTCAAAGGTTCCGCTAACGAACGCTTTGGTCATAGTACACATCAGTCCCAATCAGTAACCTGAACTCGGCTCGTGTGCCACCGGGTTGAGACCGCGTACTGTCTCTTCTATTGTATAAATTGAATAATGCACATTGAAATGAAAAACTTTGAATGCTTTGCAGAATTCGTGGTCACGCGAGAAGACCGAGAGATAGATCTTTTTTGTTTTTAAACGTTTGAAAAAGTTTTATTATTTATTTATTTACCAATACGTCTGATCTGCATGGCATTGTGGGTTAACGTTTACTTTACGACATTCGAGGAGGCTAGACCAGCACTGGCTCATTTATAATGGGGATAACATTTAATACGATTAGGCCATTGTTTTCAGCGTCAGCTTAGAGTTAGCATACTGTACGTAATATTGCTCTATATTTAGCACCCGCCGTCGCCGCCTCCCCCACTTATACGCGAATCAAAGCCATATAATGAATGCCGTGAACTTTGAAAAATACTGGACAAGAGCCGGCCGATGGGCCCGCTTGACAAACTTCCAAGCTTTTTTAGTATCTGTTACATCGTTGTTCACTAATTCAAACTTAATCTTAAATTCTAGCTTCTGCTATTCAAATTCAAATCATTTATTTTATTTTGCGTGGGTCACGATGGACACTTACAAATAGTCAACACATTGTCATATTATACAATAAAAAAATCGACCGTCTACCACCAGTTCGGAACGCGACCACTGCTGAGAAGAACTGGCAAGAAACTCAGAGGGCTTGTCATTTTTTTTTTTCATTGCGGTCCTATTTGACTAGTAACATAAATAAAGAACATAAAAAATACACTGACACTGAACAGCCTAGTCCCAAGCAGCTGGGTCGTTTAAATAATCAGCAATGCGGTAATATGCTTTTTTGAAAAGTTTTGTCTTAACAGTCTTTTTAAAGGCATTGCGAGGCAATTCTCTAAGTTGCATGGGCAATTTGTTATAAAAGTGTATACATTGACCCATGAATGAGTTACTTATTCTGCGGAGACGAGTACAATGGATAGCAAGATTATTCTTGTTTCGTGTATTAATATTATGTATATCACAGTTTTTTCCAAAGTTATTAATATTTTTATGTACATACATCAAATTTTCAAATATATATTGAGATGGCACAGTTAGAATATTTATTTCCTTAAATGTATCTCTGAGAGAAGTTCTAGGAGCAAGGTTGTATATAGCCCTTACAGCCCTTTTCTGTAATATAAATATGCTATTAAGGTCTGCACCGCATCCCCAGAGAAGTATCCCGTAAGTCATGATACTGTGGAAGTAACTGAAATAAACTATTCTAGCCGTATCAACATCTGTCAAAAGTCTAATTTTTTTAACAGCAAAAGCCGCCGAGCTAAGTCTATTACATAGCTTTTCTATATGTGAGCCCCATTGTAGTTTATTATCTATGGTTATACCTAAAAATACGGTTGACTCAATCGGTTCCAAAATTGTTCCATTCAGTTGAACATTGGTCGGATTCTGAACAACATTGGGCAGTGAAAATTTGATGCATTTAGTTTTCTTTTCATTTAAAAGCAAGTTATTCATACTAAACCAATGGACAACCGAAGAAAGTGCATTGTTCACTTCGTCAAAATTTTGTAGCTGTCGTTTAATTTTAAACAACAAAGAAGTATCATCCGCGAACAGTACAATACCGTGGTTATTTCTCACATAATAAGGTAGGTCATTAATGTAAACGAGGAACAAAAAAGGACCAAGAATCGAACCTTGGGGCACACCAATAGTGACCATGGATCCTTGTGATTGTATGCCATTGACATCAACCCTCTGAATTCTATTACTAAGGTATGATTTCAGTAGGCTGAGGGCTTGTTTGCGGATACCGTAATGGTGTAACTTCCTGATGAGGATTTCATGATGAACACAATCGAAAGCTTTAGACAAATCACAAAATACGCCGAGTGCATCATGTGAATCCTCCCAAGCCTCAAATACGTACTTCAATAGTTGAATTCCAGCGTCAGTAGTAGAACAATTTCTCGTAAAACCGAACTGGTTGGGATGTAACAAATTGCAACTATTGAAGTGCGTTAGTGGTTGTAATAAAACAATTTTTTCAAAAATTTTGCTAAGCGATAGTAGTACTGAGATAGGTCGAAAATTAGTGGGATCTGAAGTACTACCTGATTTAAATAAGGCTACTATTTTCCTGTGCTTCATGAGATCAGGAAATTTACCATGTGCGACACAATCATTGAAAATACCTGCTAAGGCCGGTGCGATTACCTTAATTACAGGTGAAATGGTTTTAACGGACATTCCCCACAGGTCTGCAGTACTTTTCATGTTAAGAGTATTAAAAGCGCTAATAATATCTTTGTTGTTGATCCGACTAAATTCAAAGATTGTGTTACACTTATTGAGACTGTTTTTCAATAGTAACTCAGCGGATGAAGGAGAGGACTGTAGCGATTCTGTAGTTTTAATGGGAATGTTTGTGAAGAACTGTTCAATTCTACTATAGGGTAGACTACAAGCCCGTTCTCCTATTATTATTTTAAACTTCAGTTTTGCCAAAGCCAGTCTCAGTCCGCGGGTTCATGCCCCTGGTCATCTCGAAGTTTATGAGGAGCCACTGTGAGCGCTGCCTCGACTTTATTCCGGATTGAGGAGAGTAATTACCATACGATGTTGGTTTGATTAATGAAATGCATTAGGGTTTCTCAAAGAATGTCACTTTTGTCATACAGACATATCTGTCGGCCTTGTGTAACGAGTGGTCTATTATTGTGGGCATTATTGCGCGCTATTGTGTCGCCCTGTCTACTCTGTTTCGGTCGCTGCCACGCGTGCTGGACAGTCCTTTTGCGACGACATACTCATTACATTTTGTAAGGTAACCAGCATTTTAGAAATGTACTGCAGAATAGACGTCGTAAGCGTAAGCTTTTTGTAAAATTAGATGCCACTATAGTGAAATTAGCTTACTGTGCGACGCTGCTCAATTTCCTTCTCTTGCGACTTTGTACAACACTCTCAGTACGTCTTTGTACAAAACGTCTTAATACATGTTTCTGGACTGGTAACATTTATTTAGAAAACTTTGAAACACACCGTTCATGGAGACCAATCAAATCTAGGAAAATATCTTGGCTCAGACTCAGAAATCCAACTGAAGATTATAGGAATCCAAAGAAGGCTTGCAAGCCCAAAACCAATAAGTCGCGAAACATTATTCTAAATCCAATGATGACAAACCAATGATTGACTCACCGTATGATCACATTGGGAAGCCTAGCCGTACGCACAAAAGCCACCGAAAAATGACTCCGAGAAAGCGCTTACCGAAATACGGCGTAACCCTTAAAAATGTTCTCAAAGTCCCCATTGTGACTCGTTCGGAGGTATCTGAATATGTTTAGGGGAAGGCTGCGGCGCATTCCGGGGAGAACAGGTCTATTCACGGAAAGGTCGCTTCATCCGGGGACTCAATGGCGCACACCTGCGCGTGTCACTGAGTTCACACTCAAAGGCCATCAAACGACATTGGACAAATATTTAAACCACTACACCTTTGTACTCGGTTACTCCAAATGAAGGGTTCCTTCGCAGTAACTTTGTATTCATGGTTGTATTGTATTCAGACCTGACGGCAGCTTAAAGAAATATAGACTGGACGATCTGATTGTAGACGCCTGAATGGTTAATGGTTTATCGCTTGATGCCATGTGAGATACGAGGAGCAGATAACATTTATATAACTTCTAAACAAGTCTCTTACATGTGATACCAAATGCAATAAAAGGGCAAAAGTAATTTAACGTATCGTATCGGTGTGTATGTACAATCCGGGACCGTGTTATCTTACTTTAGGCGCAAAGATAAGCACCGCGGCCACCTGGATGATCATATCCAGGTGGCCGCGGTGCTTATCCATTATTAACTGTAGTCGGGGAATTTTTAACCCTTTTAATTGCTCTATAAACTTCGCTATCGCGGTGTAGTACTTTTTGCAAATTCTCGCGTTTGTAGGCGATAACTTGTAGGCGATATTTCTATATTTCTTGTTTATAACTCAGATGTTTCGGTTAAATTGTGTAAGTATGCTTATCTCTACATTCTTCTGAGTCGGACACTCTTGTCAGAGCGGTCGTGGTTGCACTGATGAGGCACATGAAGAGGCATTCCTGGCGATGCGCTTCCAATTCTGACGATTTAAAGCGTTCCGCGTACATTGGACTATGGTGGACTCAGTCGCTTTGGTTATTATGTCAGTCCAGCGGGTTGGTGATCGGCCGCGTGATCTTTTGCCTTCCACTTGGCCCTGAATCACCAGTCTCACTATCGCGTCCTCCTTTCTGGAGATATGGCCAAAGAACTTCAAAACTCGTAGCAGCACAGTTGACGAGAGGCGGTCTTTGATGTGGAGTTCTTTGAGGATGGATGCATTTCTGCGGAATGCCGTCCACGGGATTTTAGGAGGCGTCTCCAGCACCACATCTCCAGTGCATCGATTTTCGTATTCTTGGTAATTCTCCTGTCTTTCCAAATCTTTCCCAACCGTTCCACTGCCGACCTGGTAATGGCGCACCGTCGTCTGATCTCGTCGCCACATCCTCCTGTATTTGTGATATTAGAGCCGAGGTAGATATAGCTCTTTACAACTTCGCAGTTAGCTATGCTGTGTAAGCTTGTTGCACTTAGTTCAGCCCGGTCTACTATCATCATCTTTGTCTTGTCTCGGTTGATAGCAAGTTCAAATTTGAGGCTGGTAGTTTCAAGACGAGTCAGTAGGTTTTCCATGTCTTCTCTTGTCTGTGCGAGAAGGGTAGTATCATCACCGTATCTAATATTATTTATCACACGTCCCCCAACTGATACACCTTTGTCCCAGTGTTCCAAGACTACGCGCATAATGTACTCTGTGTAAATGTTAAAAAGGAACGGCGATAGGATGCATTCTTGTCGTACCCCGGCTTCGGTCTTGAAGTTGCTCGAAAGGGTACATCCACTCGTACCGCTGCAGAACCGTCTTCATACAGCCTCCTCAAAAGAATTATAAGATGGGGCGGTACACCCATTTCTGCAAGTACCTTCCAGAGATGTGTCCATATGACTGTGTTGAATGCTTTGCGGAAGTCTACAAAGCAGATAAACAAGGTCGAATTAAATTCTCTGGCTTTCTCAAAATCTGGCGCAATATGAGAATTTGTTCCCGAGTACCTCTCCCCTTTACAAATCCGGCTTGCTCGGGTGCGATTTGCCTTGAGAGGTAGGCTGACAGTCTCGTGTTAATTATGTGGAGCATCACCTTACTTGCATGTGATATTAGGGCTCTAAATCTCTACATTACTATCAACGTTATTAACCAGATAACCGTTTTTGTATAATAAAAAGCAAACCTACAAATGAATATTTACGACATTTCTATCTTAAAAAATGCTTGTATACAAGGTGAACGAGTTCCAGTGCACAGAACCTACATCATTATTGAGCCACCCCCTGTCGTAGAACTGAGAGAAAAGGCCACCTTACATTGAAGCTCGTGCGTGCCAATCTAGGTGTGTGGAGGCTTAGCTCTTTATGTGATGTCACAGTTAGGTGACTGTTATTGCCAAGAGCACGGCTAGCATGCTCTAGGGAGCACCAGGCGATATACGACATACATAATCTTCTACCTCTAAATATTCATTTCGGCTCTTTCAGTTTGCGGCGCCTCACATTACATAAATGGGATTGCTTATGTCGCTAAGCGTGTTGGCTGAACAAGATGTTACGGGATATGTTTCAAGTTTCCTTATGTTACAGTGGTTTCGTTACCGGTGAACACTTCATACAGAAAAGTTATTGGTGATAGCTACGGTTATTCGGGCACCATACAGGGAAATAACACCTACAATAATAATTTAGACATATTTCTTACAGTATAAGCCACAAACCTACGAAAGTATGAGTGAGCGCTACGTAATTAGACACACACAGACAGAATGACGCGTGAAGCATATTTAATTAAATATTTTCAACGGGATCTTGTCTCACCAAAACTGCTAATAGTCGAATAGCAGTGTGCCTGCAGCCTCCGTACATAAGGCGACTCAGCTAATCAGACTACTCTAAAACCTGGGCTTCCCATAACCTAACAACTATCAACAAAAGACATTAAATAAAAGCAATACGCATTCAAACGGCAGTTTGAATATGAACGTTCACGTACATGAACCCGTCGCAAACTGTCTGAAATCTCCTTGGATCGGAGCCATATTTCATGGCGCCCACCTTGGCTGGAGCGCCTCACGTAGCCTCCATGTGTTAGCCCACTATCTTAGTGGGGGCACATGCCTCCTGCCTACCGCTACCGCCTCGTTATGGCGCTAATAGTTTTATGAGTGGCGCTTAGCGTGATCGAGGGCCGCCACGTGGGGCCCTATCGACTTGTACTAATGTTCTTGCCACGTGAATTACTTGTAATGGCATTATGAGAGATTTGTAGCTACCTTTTACAAGTATGTTTTTAAAATATAAAACAACCCAAAGATAACAATAAACAACTCTGAACAATGTTAAGACCCTTCTGTTCATCACACGTCGTGACGCGAGATCTACCATAACCGCAAATGTAACACGCGACGGAAGATATTCCAATAAAGACTCAGCAGCGATAGGTACTCGTACACTTGACAATAGAACCCTAAACACGGTGGAAGTGGCACATTCCTAATTCCATTAGGGGCATAAAGTAAATCACAAAAGCTGTGAAACACCCGTAAAGCAGCTCTATAGGAGTGCGGAGCATTGTCAATTATTCAGATGACAAACATGGCTCTGGCGGAGTGGCTCTCAGCCTGCGAACCGCTTTTTGTAGTGGAGGCGAGAACCTATGAATTTGGGAGTGGCTCAGTGGCACCCCGCTTTCACCTTCGACCCAATTTGTTACATCCAAATATTGTGAATGTGAACGTAACATTGATTGAGTTTTGCGTGTTCATGCGTCAACCGACTATCAAATATTGATGTATTTGTAAGTGCCATTTGCGTCCCTCGCGGGCCTTTATTGAACAATGAGTATACATTAAAGATACATATTGGTACACAATAAAATATTATATGTGTCATTCAATAAGCTGAATAATTAAATGAAAAGGTGAATTGTATGGTTTGTATAAAGAGGAATTGTTTTTAGTGAAGTCAAATTATACATTACTAGTGGCCCGCCCCGGCTTCGCCCGTGCAAAGCGGGGGTGGGTTATACATATAAAACTTCCCCTTGAATCACTCTATCTATTAAAAAAAACCGCTTCAAAATCCGTTGCGTAGTTTTAAAGATTTATGCATACATAGGGACGGACAGAAGAATGCGACTTTGTTTTATACTATGTAGTGATAGTGATGATAGTGATATTTAGTGCAATGTGTTTTCGAAGCTGCACTCAGCAGGAAACGATTTTTGGATATGTAATACAAAGAATGTTGCTTCCCGAATGCGGCTACTACCACCCGTTTGTAATAGATTGTATCGCGGCCAGACAAGTTTTACGGCCAGAGGTGTCTCGGCGGGCTCGTATATTGCCAGCGAACAACTTCCAACACTCGCAAGATCCGCAGCGTTGATAGTTTCCAGTCGGAAAACGAATATCCTGACATTCTGGACATTGTAAGCGGAGATGTTTTGCTTCTAGAGCAATAATGCCTCTCGTTTAGGTGCCATGGCGTCTAGGCCTCTAACCTGGTCATTTCTATTGAAGTGTCTACCCAACACGCTCCAATTGCCAGCCTTAATATGCTAAATTCTCTTGTCTTCTTCACAGCTTGGCTTAACGTGCGAGTCAAGAGTGACGCAGCACTACAACACTTGTGGTGACGGATTTAGAATACGTTGTGTCACCATTGCAGAGGTAGCAGAACAATAGGAAATAACATGGCCGAAAACCTAGTCGCAAGGTCGCGATACGAAATCTTGTGCCAAACCTGGCCAGCGTGGCACAGTAGGCTAATTGCCCTCCACGTAATGGGAGGAGGCCCAACTCAGCAGCGGGTCATTTAGGGGCTGAGTAGTAGAGCAATAGTAGCTGTTGAATATTCTGTGGCTCGAGTTGCACAACAGCGATAGTATTGTAGTGCTATCGCAGGAGTTATCGGCTCATGCGTCACCTGGCGTTACAAACGGCTCCTCGAGGCCGAATGCAATCGCCCCGCATTCAATGCAATGGCGCCTTCACGATGGATGAGTTTGAGAACAAAGTGAAATAAACCCCTCAGAGCCAACCAGATAGTAATAGTTGAAATAGTTATATCAGAACTGCAGCGGCCCGAATGCACGGCGTAAGTGACAATTGCCCGCTCAATAATGTGGTACAAAAATGCCAATATTAACAGCAGATTAGCGCTAATTGTGATTATGATCTAAGATCCCGTGACTTTCGTGGATTTCACCCAAGCACAGGTAGCAACGATGACCAACTATTAACTTACGGTCATACGAGTACTGGCTTTGGCAGGCAAACATATGAAAAATTCCTGCGATCTTTCGTGGTTTCACAAATGAGTTTTGATATATCCCTCTGGGTAGCATTAGAAACCGACGTGACTCATCGTCTGACACCTTAGATCGCGGCAAGTACCTACCTGCTTTAAAGTTACCCTTAAAGTTCAAGAACTGAACACACAAAATTAAATGAGATTGTGTGGGTTCTATCTGAGGACAGAGCTCAGAATCGCGTGGCATTTGCGAATTTCGTTATTTATGTGTACCTAGGATAGTCATAGGTGCCGGTAACCACTTACTTGACAGCCACACTTGTGATATTAGTAAAACGTCCTGGGTACACATCAATACTTAAATCTAAATATATAGATTTACGCTTCGCACCTAATTAACTATCCACGTTCGGTTATTAAAAGTTTTATACCAAAACTACTGAACCGATTTAAATAAAATTTGTATGGGACCAAACTGGAATCCTATTTATAAATTGGTTTATATTGGACATGGAAGTGATTGTGTGGTAACAAACATGAAAAAAACCGAGAATTTGCTCCTTTTTGAAGTCGGTTGAAAAATAATACGAATCTAGTATTCCGACACGAATTCACAAGACGTTCAAAGATTGCACGCAATTTCGCCAAACACTCCACCGGGTTCTTGGAGTTCGTGTTCCTGAAATTCGGCATCACCGCAGGCTCCCCGAGGTTCCCAAACGATGCTATTGGAACAGTTTTCCTGCCAATTCATAGTGGATTGAAACGCAGCCTTTTCGTTCGATAGAATTGAATAGATCGGCGATTGCATCCGCCGTAAATCACGCGGCGACGCCGACGCCGCACTACGGCCGCGGCCCTGGGATTCAAGGAAACGGCTCTAATGGCGCGCAACTGGATTTGCGCACTAAAAACGTAATATCCGTATTGTGAATTCGGTTTATAGAATCTTTATTTCTCACAAAAAGAACATTCCATTGTCCACTTATAACATGAGAAACTTAATAACTATCTTAAAAAGTAGAGGATACATTAAAAAAAAAAAGTTGTGTGTAGAAATATACTATATATATTTAGTTTTCTTTAAAAAAACCAAGGCTAGGTATAATCGGTATAGCGGGGGCAGTTTACAAACATGAAATTTACGAACACCAATGACACCCAGGCTCGGAGCGAGTGGACACTTGCCCGACCCCGGAATCGAACTGGGCACCCGTGTACTTCTAGGCCCTACACCAACAAGGCAGTCGAAGTTAACAAAGCGGCCACATACTCGTAATACATAGACAAACATAGACGCAACAATACATCACAATTTCTGTTTTATATTTTACTAGTGGCCCGCCCCGGCTTCGCCCGTGCAAAGCGGGGTTGGGTTATACATATAAACCTTCCCCTTGAATCACTCTATCTATTAAAAAAAACCCGCTTCAAAATCCGTTGCGTAGTTTTAAAGATTTATGCATACATAGGGACGGACAGAAGAATGCGACTTTGTTTTATACTATGTAGTGATAGTGATAGTGAAGACGAGTTTTCTATCTTGAAAACTACAAAGTCATACTACAAGGCACACGTGCTGTGAATGCGAGAGAAGCAAGTAAGGGTTTCGCACTTTGTAAGTAACGAGTGATTTAATAGAATCTATCGTCACATTGGACATAAGCCGGCGCAACTTCGCTTGCAGCAGTGAACTCTGCGTCGAGTGCACGTGCACGAGATTTATGCGAACTGTTCCCGATTAGGGCTCTCTTGATACGCCAGAAATGCATTGCCACTGCCTCCCAGCAACGAATTCCGTAGTGTAAGGATTTTTAATATTCCTCAAGACAAGGCCTCGCCCTTAGATACCACAATTACTAATAATTTCATTTGTTTGATTGCTGTCAAATTATTATATATCCTGCAAATGTATAGTACAAATTCTGTAAACACTCATTTTTATTAAAACTAGTGTACCTATGTAAATGATGAGTTTACAAGATGTAGCTCCAGTTTCCCCAAACTACTAAGTATAGTAAAAGACACATTGGAAGGGGCTGATGAAAAACTATTATTAGTCTACGTCGGCAATAAGTCAATAGTCACTTGACTTGTAGTCCAAAGTCCATCGGCTGTAGATTTCCCTCGACGCTCCAAAATAGGAATTATTGATAAAGTGTTCCATCTAGGTCATCTGAGATTGGCTTTGGTAATCTCATATCAGGCCTGTGCTAACAAGCCCCGTCCGAAGCGAGGGGCACTTCCGACTCAATTTGCTTTTAGATTGCCGGATAAGATCGCAGAGCTTCAGAATTATCCAAACTTTACCCAAAGAGCATTAATATTCCATATCACTAATTGACAAATATAATTGTTAACTGTTGTAAGCGACATCCAGCGCCATGTGGAAATAGCCAGGTTGTCTACGGCCAAGAGGTATAAGTCTACCAATGCTGTATCTCGCTGACAGGATCTATAATGAAATGTCTATTATACGAGATGTCTAATAGATGCTGTTTCTATCCATCTATCTATCAGCCACAGAAGTCCTCTGCCGAACATAGGCCTCCCCCAGATCTCCACAACGCACGATCTAGCTATGTATGTCGGTCGCTTTGGCTAATTTCTGGTTCACACATATCTATGGCTTACAGAAAGACTATCAGTATGCAGCAAGGATTGACCCTAAGGTTGCCTCAATCAAGACTTACTACTACTCAGCCCATAAATGACACACTCCTGAGAAGGGGAGTACTTCACGGGGAGGGCAATCACCGACTGAGCCACGCTAGCCAGGCGGGTTGGCACAGGGTTACGTTTCAAATTTTCCTACTAGGTTTTCGGCCTTGGCATTTCATTTTGTCGGCCCTTATGACACTCAGAATGGAATGGGGTGGTAACACTATGTATTCTAAATCCGTCACCACACGGAAATAAACTTAGGAACACTCTGATCTTAAAATTAGTAAAGACGAATCACGCCATGCCATCGTATCGGAATCTGCGCGTATGGTGCAGCCCTATCTGCCGGACGACAAATGCTTCCCATCTCCGCTAAGCTGCGACTGCGATATCTGAAAGACGATGCTATTTATTATCGCAATTGGATTCAGTTCAGTTGCTTTAGGATGAAACAGCATCTATTAGACATTTCGTAACACTTCATTATCCAACATATCAGCGAGACACAGCAGTGATGGGCCTCTACCAGTTTGCCCGTAAGAAATTAGCGTAATGCGTTACACTGGCCAGACAGTTTTTTATTATCAACACTTCCCCATCTTGCAGGATATTTGTTTCCTATGAAATCGCAGACGACGGTTAATCCTTATTCAAAGTTATAAGTACGTTATTTTGCATGCGTGCTGTAAATGTCCCAGAACCCGGTTCCTAACCAAACAATCAACGTGTTGGCACATCCGCAATTCGCTCGGCACTCCGTGGCGGAATTTATCGCCGAAGTTCGCCCAACTTAGGTTCCCGGCTCTTTGCTCCCGGGACTTGTGACCTAATATCGTTCGGCGACGGAGGCCGATTCCCAGAGTTAGTGGACCCCAATTGATTGCAACTTCGGACACCTCAATCACGACTCCTTATGATACGAATAAATCCCGTTTAGTTCCGTAAAAGCTTTCAGGAACACTTAACATTGATTGTTACGTAAAGATCGAAGTTAAAAAGGGTCTAAAGAAAGAGGCGAGCTAAACACACACTCCGTGGCCTTAATACAACTATAGGGAGGGAAATGATAAATCGCGAAGACCTTTTTCGAGGAATCTGCGCCAGTTTTCCTTTTGTTATGTTAATTTGATGTTCTGTTGAACTTGGGGAAGCCGAATTCTCGAGTGACGTACGTACGCGTAACAATCCCTGAACGGTTGAGGAAAATGTAGCGACGCGCCCTCAATGTCTTTGTTTTTGCTACAACTTTACTACAATTGTACGCCAAGGTATTCTGCGTGGTCTGAATACATCAAACTTGTCCTGGAAGAAAGAGACTTGATGGAGAAACTCGGCTTAGGTTTTTAGACATACCTCATAGTCAAATATCTACATCTCACCAAACGGATTTCCCGATTCACGTGTAGTGTAGGTGCATGCGCGCGTCTCGATTATCACGAAGCAATTAAATGAGTAGGTAGCATGTTATGCAAAGCTTTCCAGGCATGTTATATTTGGCCTCCTGCTCGTGGAGCTCTGTGCAATAAACTTACAGGCCCGGGTTCAGCGTGCCCTCGTAGCGGTCTTGTAAAACGGTTATGCAAAGCGGGGTACGCTGCAAAGCGAACAATTTTGCATATTTTACTGAAAATGTCTCTTTATTGCTCAAAGCAGGGGAAGCTCGTGACTTTAGTGCAACAAAGGTTGCAACGAGGAGTTTGCACAAGAGCAATGTCCTGAGCAAGTCGCTTATGGAAACTGTTGATGGCCATGACTGCCAGATTATAAAAAGAAGAATAATAATTAATGGCTTCGGGAAGATTCTCCCTTCAGCTTCTTCCATTTTCAAAAATAACGCACTGCTCCATCGGCTCTTGCAATTTGATGGAAGGATGACTAGGAAACTATGTACAATACTATAAAACTATGTACTATTCTATAAAAAAATAATAATACATGGTTGTCTGTAAAAAATCGCATTTAGTGATAAGACCGCCGCTTGTACAAATTATTGTTGTATAAGTATATATTTATATTACAGATATATTTTTTACAAAATATCAGAACGAAAAGCTGAAATGAAAATCCAGCATTATTATATAGTGTTCTGTTTTTTATTTCTTTTGTACGATAAAGAGTTTATCTATCTATCTATGTACCTTCGGGGCGTGGGTAGTATTCTAAATTGATCACCGCACGAACGACATTTCAATCTGGTTAAAGTAAAGTTACCTTGGCCGGTAAACATAGTAAAGCAGTGAAGTGGCGCCAATTACGGCCTCCGTCGTGATATACGCGCCGCCACCGCGGGGGACTTGAGGCTGAGATTGATGGGGACCGCCTCGGGGACCGGGGGGCTTCCTGCTCGGGGCGATGGCGCGGCAAATACTTTCGCTGGAGATGCTTTATTGTATAAGCGCAGCCATTAATCCACGCAAAGTTGGTGGAACTAGACGATTCAACAACGATAAAACATGGCGGTTGTTAGGTGCGGATCGCGATGTTTGAAACCTTTGCCGGCTTGCACTTTTAATAAGTTTTGACAAAACTTATTAAAAGTGTAGATTTTATAAATTTTTTCGCCCCATAGATCTCATTTCAATATTAATTAAAATTAGATCAACGGATAACTTCCATGGATAAAGACAACTAATACATTTCTACTATTTAATTTACATAGTAGATTTGTATCATGAATGTGTGTGAGACAATTTCCTAAAAGTTAGAACTTCTCGTCAAAGGATTCCGAAATCCTCATGTTTTGATGAGTTCTCATTGTGGGTGCGCATTTAGCACCGGCCAGGACCGTCCAAGTTTTAAGTGGCGGACTTCAATAGGTACTGAGCATGTTTCAAAGCTCAGCCGCATGTACCTTGGAGTTAGAGAAGAGTTGAAGTTTGTTATGAGATTCTTCTTTTTTAATGCCTGTCTGTCCGTTACGTTTAAATAACTATTAATTATTTATGGAGTCCTTGAAAAGGAATGAAAGTGTGTATAGTATAATCTACCTTTGAATTAAAGAAATCGCGTAGTTCTCTATCTATAAATAATTCAGTATATATTTTATCCGTCAATAGAGAGATTGGGTTCAAGGCCCACCATCTTTGCCCCGGGAAGGGCTATTACCAGAATAGTCCGCGTTCACTAAATTACCCACTTCATGGTTTACGGCTAAAGCTACACCGAAATATCAGGCGGAGCGATTACTTCCAAGTATATTTTGGTATTTGGTAAGAATAAATATGATTTGACCATTAATCAGTAAATAAATAAATATCCTTGGACATTTCACACAACGCCTTCACGTCCCAAGTTAAGCAACTTAATGCTTGTGTTATGGTAACGAGATGGATGATAAACTACTTATATACATTTTTTTTTTGTAAATACATACATATTATAGATAGAAATGACACCCAGACTCCGAGCCAGTGCCTCTGGTTTAGACAAAGACACTTGCCCGACTCCGGAATCGAACCCGGGACCCGTTGATCCAAAGGCGGCACATATAACCACTAGACTAACGAGGCAGTCTAAGTCATTGAAATTAAACACTTTTTAACGGATTTATCGCGTGTATATTACATTATTTAATTCCCGACGTTTCGAATGCTTTGCAGCAGTCGTGGTCGCGGGAGACTCCCGCGACCACGACACGTAATATACACGCGATAAATCCGTTAAAAAGTGTTTAATTTCAATGTGTAATAATCGCGAAAACCTAAGAAATCAGTCTAAGTCAGTCCGTCAGTGTCCGTTTAAGACTCTGTCGTTTTTATATGACTTCTTTATAACATAAAACCTTCTTTCATTCAATTTAGAAAAGGGGGTTTACCACGAGAGTATAGCAGCCCTATCGCACCAGCTTTATTTACATTCACAAATAACATTAAGCCTGTATAGGCGCAGAGGGAAGATCATTCCGTCAGACACGCCAATCCCCCATCGCCATGATTGTTGTCGAGGATTTCTTATCTTCTGCAATCCTTTTCCGAGGAGAGCGATTTTGGCATGGTGTGCTATTTCTTTAATTATCTATATTTCATTTTGGTATTTCTTCCGCAACTGATGTGACCATAGCTCTAAATGGAAACCTGCCATTCTATTTTACGTGATAATCTTCCTGGTGGTGGGCAGATTATTTCACTTCGCTCCTAGCCGATCAGCTGTGTATCGTAGTTCTCTCCCTTTACATTAATTTCATCTGTCACCCAATCCAATCAGTTGTTTTTGTTCTCCTTATACTTTTTCGTTCTTTTATGTAAATAGTATGTACTTTTAGCAAAGTGACCGCGACTCGGTTTGGCACATGAAGCATTATATAGAAAATATTTATAGAAGTTTCTCAGTTTAATCGCCTATATCGAGGAAGAGGTTATGTCCCCAGTTAAGTCGCTGTTTACGCCATTAATTGTATAAATTCACATACGTAGGATCTACGCAGTAAGACTAATTAGCGATACACTAGTTTTGAATAAGGATTTATCGATTTCTAGTGAGTAAAGTTCGCCTAGGGGGCCCGCTCTGCCTATCGCTACGCTCAGCACTGTGCCGCACCACAAGCGAATGGCTCCGTGTCACCGCAAACGTCACGATGTCATTACAGTTTTATGGGTGGTGGAAATCCGGGGAAGCAGATCTCCGCCGGGAGATATGTCACGCACTTGTTACCGTTGAAGAGGCCATATGGATACATGGGCCAAATTAATTCATCGATGAATGATTTCTAGAATATGGCGTGATGGCTGTTTTGTTAACAGCCATCACGCCAATTATCAAGCAATTAAATTAGCTCATAGTCTCAGTCCTTGATGCAGGCATTGCGGGTTGATGTTCCTCGAGTGTGTCACGAGCATCGCAGTAGGATTCACTTACAACTAAGGTCAGATATTCTGCTTAACAAATTTCTTTAGTCACTTCTTACGATACCCACAGGACCACTACCCCTGCCACCGGACGGACAAGCTTTATTTACATCAAAAACACATTTAAAGCAAAGTTCATTACAAAATGTGCATTAACACGAAAGAGACGAAGAGAAGCCCCGTAAAGGTTGACAACGAGTACGAGGAGCTTTATTTATTATTAAGAGGCCCATAAATAATGCCGTATAATTAAAACCTTATGCACAAAGGACCCGTCCCTCGAGCAATCTGATCCTGAGCCTCTCAGCCTCCACGCACACGATCACGAGTTTCCGCCCACGGCTAGGCCCACTTGGTATTTTGGCGTGCCGAATACTACTAATTTATTGGCTCCCTCTGAAAATGTGTCACACTACTACTATAGTACTGCAACTCGGCTCACCGATGACCCAATGCTGAGTCGGGCTTCCTCGACTGGGGGGTAATTAGGTTTTTCCGTTGGATACCCGGCCATTGGGGACTAGTCGTTTAGTAGGAAGATTAGCACCCTCACCTACCGACTAAAACCAACGGCGTTCCTCGAAAAATTGTGGCATAATTTAGTTAAACAAACGTTGATCAGTACTGTTTAATGTTTAATGAGACTGACTACGACAATGCACTACGAAATACCTCATGAACCTTTTAGCGCTGAATTAAAAGCCAATAAAAGTAACCTCATAAAACGTTGCTTCCTCAAGTGAACTCTAGGAAGCGAACGAGCTAAGCAAAATAACATGTCGTGTTATGAACTTTTGAGTTAACCGAAGCAATGTTTTGACAAAGTCTCGAAACGCCGAAACGTCGCGAAGTTGGTGAGCGCCTCCGAATATGGCGCGCACTGCCACGACTTTTCACATCGAACATTTCCCAAAGGAAAACAAAACATGATATACTCGTAACAAAACCTAAATTTATTTACACAAATAATTTGAGTAAATGACCCCTACGAGACCTACAAGGCGACGCTGTATGTCCTCCCCTTGTCGCACACACTGCCGAGTCAGACCTCCTCCAATATTAAGGATATTTACTCATTGCCTTTCTAACACTAAGCCGCTTAAATATACTTACGAGAACCTTTTCATTTAAATTTAATAAATAAATCTTCCTAAAAAGTCCTGAACTAAATACATATTAGTATATAAGAAAATAAATCTAATTGAAATAATTTATTGTACATAAATATATGTGCTATGCATGTATGTCATATTTCTCTGGGTTTGTGTGATAAAATGTCTATTGCTATATGTATACCTTCACGTAATCGGCCCCCACCATAATAAAGTGGTTTACTATTATGGCCCAATGTTTTCGGTAAAAGTTCCCTGAAAAGTAACATAACAATACATGCCTAATACGAAACTGGGAATCGTCGATGTGAAAAGTTCATTTTGTTTATCGCTATGTTGTCTGCCAACTCCGTGATGTGTTGGCGGTGCCAAGAGCCCCGGGCCGATGCCAACATCCCCAACGGGGGAGGGGACTTGACGAGTTTCTTTAATAGCCATTTTCATTAACCGATTAAAAACCCTACCACTGTTATATTATTAAGGTTTTAATAGGAAAAGGCACGTATTCAGTTTTAATGTTCCCATAGAAGTAGCCTACCTATCTTGTTTCATATGACTGTCATCTTTTTTATGTTTCTTCCATGATAGAATGGGAGAGAGTCACGAGTGGTCCCACGGAGCCATGCTGACTCTTCACCATGTCAGTGTTTGTAGGCATAACCATAAATATATGTGATTTTTGGTTTAGTTTGTTGTAGGTTTCTAAATATATATTTATTGTTTATTGCACACCATGAAACTATTGCAGAGTGAGAGGCTCATGCTAATGTGAAGTGTACATTGGGCGGTATTATCGCTGGCTGCGGTTATGTATGGACATGAACAAATTATTATTTTATAAATGACTTGCTGAATAAATATCTTTCTGTAATTTCGTCTAGTAAGTGCTACGCGATTGTTTCTTTGGTCGTTATTTCCAGTTTTGTTTGCCGTGCTGTGTTAAGCACTCCAGTCCACCAAACTACGTAATCCCGTAGTGCAATGCATCGTAAACCTTTTATTCGCCTCTAAATGCGTTATCGCCCGCCATTGTAATGTGCGTTGTTATCGTCTGTGGTTTGTGTTTCTGATGTTTGCTCTGCTTGGGGCAGTTTTCTGCTCTACTTTACTTGCATATGTACTTGCATACTTTACTTATTATTTGGCAAACCAGTCATAAAGTGTACTGCCTGCATGGTGTAACAAAATTGATGTAAATATATACGAAGAGATCGAAACTCCACTCCAGTGCTCCAGCAAAATTTCAGCAACCATGGTAGAATACCAAGGTTTCAGGTGGATAATTGCATTTTATTCGGCTCATGACCATTATTGATTCAAAGTCTCGTTGGGGAAAACGTAAATTTCTCTTTCTAGACACAACTGGCATTTTTGATTAGTTTTAAGTTAAAGTCAGTAATTCCGATATAATCGTTTCAGTATTACATCTTAAGGATCCCTAAAAATAATCGCAATCAATTATTAATAAAACAGACTCCATTAATATTTTACCGACAATAAACACGCGTATGACGTCACTAGCGCCATGAATCTGTACACGATCGTTCTGATCGAAGCCGTTGTGTCAATGGACATACGGCTGACGGGGGAACTTAATTTTCAACTGAAGATATCCGGCGTTGACTTCAATGAAAGGTCGAAGGCCTTGCAAAGGGACAACACTAATGGCGGAAAGCGGAAAGCGAAACTGGCAACAGATAGGGGAATGAGGAGCAACATGACCGTTCCTCCTGAATCTGATTGTCTATACCAGTACCCCGAACAACGGCAACTGGACACCATTCTCAGTGATATGATGAATGCTTTGGCCAAGATACACGTAATTGTAAAAATCTACATGATTTAACTATATTCATTTTGTTATTTTTAATTTACTAGTCAAAATTAGTAGAAAAACTGATATTAACAAGGGTTTTAAAGCGACACGGGGGCCAGCTAACAAATGAGTGAATGGAAACATTCACTAAACTCGTGTCTCTGTAGTCCAACTCTCTTCTGCTATGTGAACAAGCTTCATCCATTAGTTTTATTCGCGCGATCACACCCCCCCACACCAGTGAAAAGCCATTTAACACTGGCAATGAAGGGAGGGAGTTATAAGAGCTTTGCGTGGTGCATATAAAACTGCTCCCGTAACAGCAATCGTATTCTGTCAAGACACATAAAATGCAACCAATGTGTGTTACGACTTTGACATAAGCCAACATCTCTTTTGCTAACAAAGTTTGACGTGTGTATACTAGCTGGCTTTTAGAGTTAAAGGTTCAGAGTTTAACAGATTACTTGAGTGACTGCGTGTATTTTATGCACCAAATCCTAGTAATATATGCTAGCGTTGAATAAGTGACCTTCAAATGTATGAATATTGTCAGGTAAGAATCATGTGCAATCGCCTTTGCAGCCCGTATCACAGGTTCCTTGCATGTAGGTGTTCGCGAAAACCCGCGAGCTGGTGACGAAGGAGCTCGGCCGACGGCACGCCCGACCAGACGTCAGGTTCCGAATCGTGGACAAACAGAACACGTCTTTTTTCGATGGAATATACCACAGCATGACCGACAAATATGTGCAAGTATTTAAGTATCAGCATTTTAAATGGCGAATGCTTTGTGTGGTGCTTCCGCGTACGGATTACCAAAACCACCATTATGTGTGCTGTGTTCCGGTACGTTGAGAAAGTCACCAGAGCTCTATGGCGGGAAGTATGGTGTTGGCAGTGGGAGGAATCTACGTTCCCTCGGCTGATGGGCGCCATTCTAGATATAAAAAGAGAACAGTATTCACCCAAGTGTTTCGCAATTGATGTCGTACGGACTTAGATATATATCTAGTCCATCGAAAAATGGAACGAAACGAAAAAAAACAAGATGCCAAAAGAAAAAATTACACAAGGGTGTAGTAACCTTCTTTTTTAGTTGTGTGGCAACCTGAAAGGCTAGGTTCTGTATTATTTTGCCGATTAAAATGCGCTAAAGGTTGGACACCACAAGGGGGCTTCTCTTCATTGACGTTTGCACAAACATAAGTTATTATTTTTATGTCACTTAATGATATCATAACAATTATGCATGTATTATTTTAAGCAGTTCTACAACCATACCATTGAACGAGTAGATCGCGCGTCTGAAGACCCGTGCCAACATCAAGAGGAAATCAAGAAAATGTGGCGCGCTATCCTAGACTCGGCCTTGTCGTGCCTCCGCGAGGCCTCGCACAGGTGCCCTATTGCCCTTAGCCAAACAATAGTGGTAACCTCTTTACTAAGATTAACAAAGTCGACATTTGCGTAAATTCCACAGAGACCTTTACCTAATCACACGAAGACAAAAATATTCGTATGGTTTGAGTAAACTGTAAGTGCTTCTAAACAACATTTGATAATTGCTGCCTCTACTAATATAATATAATTTAGCCAACCACCGAAGACTAAATATCTTAAGTTGTTCAAACATTCAGTTGTTTCTTAATTCGAGTAAAATTAACAGTGATTTCCAATTATTTAATGCAAGCAAGTACGGTTCGAATGATCGAATCGATTGTACAGTTAATGAACACAGTAATGGACACTTCCGCTGAAAAGCGGATACCACAGGCGCCAATCGCAGAACCCAAATCACAATGTAAATCTATTCGGCTAAAATAATATAACTAGGTTTTCCGTGTGGTGATGGATTTAGAACACACTGTGTCACCACCCCATTTGCTCATCAGGGTGTCGTAAGAATCGAAAATAGGAAATGAAAACTTGATGCTAAATCCTGTGCCAACCCCTCTAGCCGCAGTAACTAGGCTAATTATCCTCCATCTAGTTCGAGGAGGGCCGACTCAGCAGTGGGTAGCTTATGGGCCGAGAAGTAGTAACAGGTTCACCGTTTAGAAGATCTTCACCAACCCATAGTGCATCATGGAAATGTCGCCACAACACCAACTGCATCTGATCGCTACTCCCGTGACGGCACCATCGCTCCACGTTACTTGAATGTGCAAACAATCGAACAGAATAGACAGCGTTCTCTGCGCTCACACGATATTTAAAATCACAAATCAATGGTTGTGTCCAACTGCTTTTTCACAGCTACCCACGCTGGCAAATGTCAATTTTAAGATTATACCGACTTACCCTAAAAGAAAACGTTAGTTAAAATCCGCAAACATTACCATCGTAAAAAGTAACGTTTTAATTTAATGCCGTTTCCGCCCACAAACGGCCCACACTGAGTCGGGCTCCCTCCAAATTCATGGAGGTAATTAGCCTACTGTGCCACGCTGGCAAGACGGGTTGGCACACGATATGTATCAAGTTTTCCTTCTTTTTTTTGGCTAGGTGATCTCGCCTCGCCTCTTACACCCTCAAGACCGTCTGGGTGTGTGACAATGTGTATTCTGAATCCGTTTAATGTAATGGTTGCAAATGAAAAACCCACTCGTCTATGACTCTTTATCATGTTCTAAAACTCCCGACCGTTTCGTATAAGTGACCCTATGCTGAATAACACCACTTCCAATAATATGATGAATCTTGCGGATAGCCTTTTGGGGGGCAGAGCTGCTCGCGTCCGTAGGCTTTACTCTAGTTACCCTACACGTGCCCCCTGGGTAGTGCTAAATGAGCAGCCAATCCTGGTGGTAGGTTTCGGCCGTAGCTAGTCACCACCCTCCTGCCTAAGCCATACCGCCAAACGATTTTGGTCGTGTTCCGGTATGAAGACAGGAGAAGCTATTTGAGAGGACGGGTCTAAACAAATACGCCGAGTTGGGAACCGGTCTCAGTGCCATTGGTTTGCCACGCCGGGTGCCTGGTCGGGAGGGTAGCGGGATCCGAAGCACGGTGCTCCGCTGGCCGACCGCAGGTAGTTGGGGGCCCAAGTAATGGTCTCGCCAATCGTGAAAGGCTGCCCCGCCAACTCGCGAAAAATCCCGAAGATGCGCTATCGTGCCGGTTGGCGACCGGACGAGAGGACCCGATAGACATCTTTGGGGGGGTTCGGGCGTCCCCGCAGTCTCCAGCCCAGGCTCCCACACGTGTGGTTGACCTCTGTGCATTGCTAGGTGACCGACTCGGCGCTTGTTTAACTTCCGTCTTCTCCGCCTATTCACACACACAAAATTTAATGGTTATACAAAGGATAAAGAGCAAGTGTTTACAGCGGAAGCACGTCCTCTCACTTAAAGTGCACCTCTCAAACATCCGAGGTTTGCACTCAAATCTCGTAGCAGTCCATCACCACCTTGAGACTGAGAAGCCACACTTGCTCTGCCTCACTGAGACGCAAATCAGATGTCCATTAGACGCGTCATACTTGCAATACCCAGGGTATACCCTGGAGCACTCTTTTATACCACACGCTGGTGTTTGCTTGTATGTTCGCGATGACATCTGTTGTCAGCGTCTCCGTAACTTTGAGGATCCTAGTTTTTCTAACTTATGGTTACTGGTGGACACGGGCGTTGAACAGATTGTTTATGCCTTGGTCTACCGGTCGCACAGCGGTGATCAGGAGACAACGAGACTCTTCGAACGGCTCAGTGATATGGCTGGTGAGGCTCAGCAGCGGTACCCGCGTGCGCAGTTGGTCTTTCTGGGGGACTTTAACGCTCATCATAAAGAGTGGTTGTGCCCATACCAGTTTACGGACCATGCTGGGAGGGAGGCGCGCAAGTTTGCACTATCGCTAGATCTCACTCAGCTGGTCGACGAACCGACACGCATTCCAGACGTTGCTGGCCACACACCTAATTGCTTGGACCTTCTGCTGACAACCGACCCGGACAGGTATAATGTGTCAGTGTCAGCCCCTTTGGGAACCTCCGACCACTGTCTGGTTAAATCTGTATCGCACTACTCACCGCCCGATCCCAGCCCAAGAGGCTTACGGCGGGTGTGGCGATACAAGTCAGCAGATTGGGACGAGATGCGGCATTTCCTTGCGTCTTATCCCTGGCAACAAGCCTGCTTTTCCTGTGATGATCCGTCGAGCTGCGCGGAAGCCATTACCGATGTCTTGCGTCAGAGTATGGAATATTTTATTCCTTACTCTGATATCGCACTCGGTGGCAAAGCACGCCCTTGGTTTAATGCTGAGTGTGCCAGTGCTGAGGCACATAAACATTAGGCATACCTATCTTGGGTGGATGCTCGTAGCCGCAAAGCTCCGGATGTACACCTTAAAAAGCAGGCTTTTAACAAAATTGCCAAGTCCTGCAAGAAGGTTTTACGGAAAGCTCGTTTCCTCCATGTTGGTCGCATCGGAACTAAGCTTGCTTCGTACCCAGTTGGGAGTAAAGCATTCTGGTCCCTCGCCAAATCGGTGGAGACGAACTTCTGTCAGTCATCACTACCACCATTGCTGAAACCTGATGGGTCGCTAGCTCACACTGCGAAGGAGAAGGCAAATCTATTTGTCTCCCTCTTTGCTGAAAATTCACGTCTAGATGCTGGTGACGCTGCACCTCCTTCAATGCCTCGCTGCGACACGTCGATGCCAGAGATACGCATCCGTCAGAAAGAGATGCTTAAAACACTACGTTGTCTGGATGTGAATAAATCTAGCGGCCCCGATGGTATACCAGCAATTGTGCTAAAGACCTGCGCCCCGGAGTTGTCTCCTATTCTTACACGCCTGTTCCGCCTCTCCATGCAGACGGGGCATGTCCCCAAGTCCTGGAAGGTTGCCAACGTCCAACCAATCCTTAAAAAAGGCAATCGTGCCGACCCGTCGAATTTTAGACCCATTTCGATCACCTCCATACTTTGTAAAACTATGGAACGTGTATTGAACACCAAACTCCTTGCATACCTTGAAGGTAACGATCTCCTCAGCGACCGACAGTACGGTTTCCGCCGAAACCGGTCCACTGGGGACCTTCTTGTGTATGCAACACACTTTTGGGGTGAAGCCATCGAGAGACACGGTGAAGCTCTTGCTGTGTCTCTTGATATTACAAAGGCTTTCGACAGGGTCTGGCATGAAAGTCTTTTGGGCAAACTTCCAGCTTACGGAATCCCAGCTAGTCTGTGCTTCTGGATCTCTGACTTCCTGAGGAACCGTTACATCCGAGTAGTCATTGATGGCTACTCATCGGATCAAGTGGCAATTAATGCCGGTGTACCTCAAGGGTCCGTTCTCTCCGCGACTCTCTTTTTGCTGCATATTAACGACCTGCTTAAACCCGGTATTTTTGGGTATGCAGATGACAGCACGGTCACGGAGAGATACGTATCTGATGCCCGGACCACCAGTAATGAGATTCAGTCGCTTAGGGAGGCCATGGTGGAACGTCTGAACTTGACTTTAAAGTCAGTGTCCAACTGGGGCGATGACAATCTAGTCAGGTTCAATGCGACCAAAACACAGGCGTGTCTATTCACCGCAAAGCGGAGTCCGTTCAACTTGACTCCCACTTTCCGAAATGTGTCCGTACCAATTGCGGGTCGACTCGAGCTTTTGAGCATGAAGTTATGTTCAGACCTTAACTTCGGGAGTTCCATAGAGTCCAAAGCGAAAACTGCAGCAAAGAAACTTGGTATCCTATTTAAGGTGCGTCGGTACTTCACACCTGGACAGCTTCTCACTCTTTACCAAGCTCAGGTCCGCTCAGGTATGGAGTACTGTTCCCACCTTTGGGATGGCTCAGCCAAGTATCAGTTAGCCGCCTTGGATTCTGTGGAGCGCCGGGCCTACAAGCTCATTGGTGATACGCGGTTGGTACAGGCAAAATTGCAGAGCCTCGAGCACCGACGACGAGTTGCTTGCCTCTGCGTGTTTTATAGGATACATTTCGGTGAGTGTGCGCAGGAATTGCACGAATTAATTCCACCATCCCCTTTCCATCATCGGACATCCAGGCGTGGGGAGCGACTTCATCCTTATGCGGTTGAAATTCCACATATTCGCACTAAGCGTTTCGCTTCCTCTTTCTTGATGCGGACCGCTAAGGAGTGGAATTCGCTTCCTACGTCTGTATTTCCAAGTAAATATGACTTGGATGCCTTCAAGTCTGGAGTGAATAGGCTCTTACTGTCCCAGCGGGTCACACCGTCGGCCTCATCGTCACTTACCATCAGGTGAGATAGAGGTCAACCGCCGGACAGTTAGTAATAAAAAAAAAAAAAAAAACAAAAAAAGGATTATCTGGACAAAAGTGATATCTGAACCAGATCGAGAATCGAATCTTTCAACTTTGTCTCAGGTGCGTAAGTGAATACTTAACAGAGCCTGCGGACCCTGATCTGATGAAGAAGTTAAAGGCGCTGCTTGAGCGGGAGCTGGGCAAGATCCGTTCGGCGCAACTGCACCTGCTGTGCGCCACGCACCAACTCTGCTTCGACGAGCTGCTGACGTAGCGTGGCCATGCACCCGTATCCGCGACCAGCTCATGGCATTAGCTTAAATACGAAGACTCTAAACAAGCGCATCATGATTCTGATCTTCTGGCACCTGACACGACATAACTTCATACAAAATCCACGTTTTTTGGTTTCGCTTGAAACGCTTAATGCATGCCGTTGCCCTTCAGGGTGGGGTCAGCGGTTATGTGGGACTCCAGAACATTCAATGTTGTTACAAGTAAAAAGGTGTAGATGGGTTATAAGCTGTCAGCAAGCGGCACGTTAAAAGTAGGCTAATTAGCAAACCCGACCTCAGTGTTGCGTCGCTGGCGTCAACAGATGCACGTCAAGAGCCGTGTGTAAAAAGTGCTATAAAACAATTGAAAATTAAATTATGAGATATTGCACAAACTATTCTAACAAAACTTCTAAAAGTCAAGGAATCACTTATCATTCGTAACTATCACTATTTCTGTAATATAATTAATATTTTTTACAAATTAAAATGTTATTCGTAAAATATGGCGGTAAAAATCAATGAGTGGAACAAAAGTATCCTCATTACCAAGTGCAAAAGAGATAGATGTCATTACGCGTCACAGACTTGTCAAAATGTTATGTCTGATTTAATTAATCTATATTGTTTCTAGTGCATGTGACGACGCATCACAACAAATTATATTTGTCTCTATTTAGCACGTGATTATTAAATCATACCATCCTACTTTCACGACTCATCTAAAGCAGTGTGCATATTGCATATTAAGTTAACTATGTGTGCGTTGGCTTGCCATTTTTATAGATCGAATGTTGTACAGGTAACGTATCTACACCTTTTATTTGTAATATCATTGAGAACATTCGACTACCCACTAAACTCTCACACGTCTTGTTTGAGACGCCACAGGTTCGGGAGGACGAAATCTACTGTCGCGCCCCGAGGGCATCCCGGGTAACTGGGACGCCCTCAGTCATGGCTTGTGTCAATGGTAGGTCTCCCGACCCACCACCGTCCTCTAAGGCGAGGGTAGAAGGGAGGCGTAAGGTCCCCTCACCGCGGCAAGGTAGCAGCACAGTCGAGGGGTTGATACAAAACCCTGTGCCAACCCGTCTGGCCTGTGTGGCACAGTAGGCAAATTTCCCTCCATGTGAATGGAGGAGCCCCGACTCATTAGTGGGTTTTAATGGGCTGCAGTGGTGATGATAGAAATGAAAATGATTGTAAAAATATTTTTTTGTTGAAGTAATCAACACTAACGTTCTTGTCTGCCGCTGCTTTGGTAGCAGTTGGGATTAGTTCTTTAGTATGAACATCAAACCTTTCATACAATATATATTTTATTTTCACTCTTACACATTACAGCAAAATGTAAAACATTCAATCAAGTAAATACATCACGAATACATAAGTTACATAAATTGTGATACTTAAAATTACATTACATTTTCACTTTGAGGCTCTTTGACACGGTCAGGGTGTTAAATCACGAGGGTTTGAAGCCGTGTGTAAATAAGATGATTCGGTTACAGAGGGTATCCTTAAAACTTCAGGAAAGGGAACCGAGAAAGAGATTCAACCCAAGTAATCTAAATTATAAAAATAAATAAAATAAAAACCCCTTCTCAAATAGTTGTTTCACAATGTTTATTCCACAACTCAAAAGGTTACGCACGATTACAGTTCTGGAAAAGTTTATGATAAACAAATTGACAGAGTATTAGAATGGAGATGCGACTAGGTTCGTTTACTACTACTACCATTCAGCCCATAAATTACCCACTGCCGAGTCGGGCCTCCTCCAACTACATGGACGGTAATAGCCTACTGTGCCACGCTGGCCAGACGGGTTGGCACAGGGTTTAGTATCAAGTTTTCCATCTCCCGCTGCTAGGTTTTCGGCCTTGTCATTTCCTATTGTCGACTCTTACGACACCCTCAGGATGAAATGGGGTGGTAACGCGATGTATTCTTAATCCGTCACCACACGGACGGGTTTGTTTATCTATCTCTATTTGAATTAGAATACTGTAAGAAATGAATGCAGGACGACTGACAGTTCCTACTTAAGAGTATTGCTGCAAGAACGCCTGTTGGAAACTGCGGAACGCCCGCAGCATGTAGTCCAGGTCCCGCCGCGAGTGCAGGATGGTGGTGCGGAAGTGGAAGGAGCCGGGCGCCTGGCCGAAGCCGGAGCCGGCCACCACGCACACGCCTGCAACGGGCACGGGCTAACAATGCGGCTCGCACGCCTGGCGTGTTAGACCAATTCTATTGATGTGCGAGTGCACGCTATTTAATTAGACGCACTGTTATTAAAGGGGATCAAACAACATTTAAAAAAATAAATAGGAACTACAATAGAATTAAAACAACAATATTAATAAGTGAGTCGGGCTTTTTCATTTTGCCACGTACGTAACCAAAAGAAACGAGTGCTTCTAGAATCTGGAACTGACCTGTCTCCTCAAGCAGCCGAAGGCAGTATAACTCGTCAGGCGTCAGCTTGTTTTTTGCAGCCACCCGCTGCGCTCGCGCTGGTATGAAGACGCGGGGAAACGCGAACATTGAGCCCTAGCAAACAGTTGAAATTCAATTAATACTATACTACTTTTAAAGTTAGTTTTAGTTTTTTAATTTGATTAAGAAGCAACGCTTTTTTCTCAGGGTGAGTTCATACCCTGCCGTGAGATGCCAAGTCGATAGGGTTGTGTAGGACTAGGGGCCGGATACAGAAGACACAGCGTCCTTCTTCGCACTAACACTCCCCAAAGCTTACTACAGACCACAATATTGAACGGCACGGTTCAATATTGTGGTCATAAATTAACAGCTCAGCTCTTGATCGGTCACAATCTGGATCGAGTGGTACGATAGATTTGTACCCACAATTATACGCACCAATACTCACATCTATGGGGTTGCAGGAGTACCCTGGGATAGAGTTGAAAGCCTCATACGCCGTCCGCGTCCGCTCCGCCAGGACCCGCTGTATGCGGCCGGTTTCTTCGGCGAAGAGGTCGTACGAGGCCTCCCCCGGGGCCGGAGGCTTCACCTGAGCCGAAAGTAGTTGCAATGTAATGCAATGCAACTCGGTAACGGACGCACGAGGCGCGGCGCCGCGAGGCTCACCACGCAGTGCAGCACGGCCTGGCCCAGCACGGGCGGGCACTGCAGCGCGGCGCGCAGGCCGGCCCAGGCGCGCCCCACGCCCGGGCCCAGGCCGCGCAGCTCGGCCGCACCGGCGCGCGCACCGCACTCCGCCGCCCAGCCCTTGGACACCGTCATGAAGCTGCCCAGCTCCATGCCGCTGTAGGGCGCGCCCATCTGCTGCATCACCTGTGGACGGCGCACTTGCTCTTTACTGCCTCACTCTGTCGGACGTACGCCAAGAATACTTAAGCTGCTAATGGTAGTGTGCCTAATTCCGTCTCCATTTTAGGATAAGTAATATAAGCAAAACCTTGCTCCACTTTACCAACCCCAGTACATCATGAATCGAAACGATGGTAAGAAATCCCGAATCCCCGATAGAAATTGTAGCCAGGATCGTGAGGGGACGCGTCTTACCTGTTTAAAGGAAAAGAACGGCTTGCTGACGATGTTCTCTTGATAAACCTCATCCGCTAATATGAACAAGTTGCGCTCGTATGCAAATCTTATTATTTCCTCGATGTTCATGCGACTCAGAACCTAAAACAAATAAATTCGTGTAACCCTTCTAAAAGCGGACTACTAAAAAAAAGCATAGGCCTGAAATTGTGTTGGGAGAAAAGATAGCCATGATCGTTTTCACTTATAGTCATTTGATTGTAGCTTTTTGTTGTCGCCAAGGAAATGTTTGATTGATTTCATGTGGGACTCCGGCCGGCGGTTACCCTCTACAACCACAATGATCCACCCTCGTTTAGAACGTCACAGATTTTGAAAACCAGTCTACTGTGGAGCCCCTTTTTTAATTGACCCTGTCACGACCTTCACCAACAAATAAACGCTATCCGGTATTTCTAATTTCCAAACATTTGTATCACATTTACCCAAAATGCTTAAATTCTCCCAATCGTAATGTACTTAGCATTAAAATGAGTGTTACTTATGTATGCACGAATAACGCTGTTCAGCGACCGCAGCCACAAATGGCGTGCAGTCAATCGTCTGCTGCATTGCTCCGATCCCGTTTATCCGCCGAACATGATCACCAGTTTGTAGTGTATGAAACATTTGAAGCGAGATGTGAAGCCGCACACAATTACCGGCCATTGTTATTTATTCGCTTGAATAATTAATCGGAAATGCAAACGTGAGTTGCATACAGCTACAAAATGGCGGTGGCAGAAAAACTTTTTTTTTTTAAATAAGCATTCTATTTTATGTAAGTTCAGTCAGTAAGGAATAATTCTGAACATTCATTTTGAATTTTGATTATAACACGACACAAACAGCTTGTGCAGTGGATAAATAATATAAGCACAAAGTATTCATTGCCAAAAGTTTCCACTGACAAAAAACGACAAGATAACATAAACAACAAAAATGGTAGTAAGCTACAGACAGTTAGGAGTTAGTTAGAGTTCTGGTCTAGACTCCAGAGTAACGAAACAACAAGTGCCCGTACCATGCTTAAGGAAAGGAAAAATATGTTCCTCGTTGCCGTTTCTCAATATGTATCCTTACGTGTCCGGTAGGGTTTCCAGGGTTGATAATGACTAGTGCCCGCACGTGGCAGTCGCTGCTGGCCTCTTCCCAGCTCCTTTCGAGCTCGCTCACCGGCAGCGCCCAGCCCTGGCCCTCGTCCAGGTAATAATTAGCTTGGCGCAAGCCCAGCTCCGCTAGGCAAGCGGAGAACAGGGGGTACTGTGGGATCGGGATCATTACCGCTGCAACAAACCCTTATTATTGAACCAATCGTTCAGCCAAAAGTGGACGTAGCCAGAGGATATAAGCATAGTAATTGGCAGGATCTGGAAAGCTTGAATCTTTTGCGAGCACGTCTATATTATTATAACATTTCACCTCCTCCATGATTTAGAGGGCAAATGCGTCCTAGAACCTGTGGCGTCCCATACGAGACGTGGGGTACCGGGTTTTAGTGGGTAGTCGAGTTTTCCACATCAACTACGACCCCACCCTCTAGGAGCAGGGGTATGCATTTCCCGATCAAAACCAAAAAGGCCACATTAAACGGACAGTTTCGATGAATTGATAAAAGACTCACCAGGAGGCTTGCCATTGACATTCTCCACAAACAAGCTGACGACAGCCTTGATTATGTCCGACGCTCCTGAGCCGAGGAACACGTCGTCAGGAGAGGCCGGAACGCCGTCTCTGGCGCTCAGGTACTCTGCCACTCGAGACCGGACCGCGGGCAGCCCAGCAGGAGGGGAGTATGCTCCCACCGAGCCCTCCCTAAGCATTAGAAGATTAGCATTAGCAAGCATTAGCAACTAAACATTAGAAGATTCTCACTCATTATCTTTGTAAAGGTATTTCACGAACTTACAGTCTCAGCCATGTGACAAAGAAAACTGTTGTGGCTTGTCAGATATTTAATTGCAGCTGATTCTGCGTATGTATTCTCTTTAATATGGAAGCACTAACAACTCTAGCAGGATGGATTTATTTGGTAATGCTATTTCTTTTAACATCTTCGTCACACGGCGGACCAATTGCACTCGGACCGTAGAAGTAGCTGTGAACTACACTCCCTAAGATTATACAAAGTTATTTTCACGAGTACAATGTTGATCATAGGTGCATAATTGAAATGAAATAACTGGCTACTTTCTATGTCTGAACTTCATCCAAACAACTGGTTAATAGATCTCGTATACAATTAATATCTAAGGGGCAATATTTTCGAGAGCCGGTAACACTGAATTATGGACACACGACTTAAAATGTACAATTCATCTACAAACATTCGCATGTATTATAAAGCATCAATGAATGTCACTCCAGAAGCATTCCTACGACGTATATTAGTCAAAATGTGCATGTAACCAATAACTAACAAGCCGTTAACACCTTGGCATCAATCAGGGAGCGATATGTCAGCGCGTGACTCCTTCCCACAGCATCGCCTCATTAATCAAATGGCGGCTTAATTAATTAGCCTCAAGCTTAGCGCTAATCATTGTGTCAAACGCCGATAAGAAGGATATCAGAAGCTCGTTTACAATTTCTTTCCTGTCTTACTTAAGCTTCGTAAGAACGTTTTTCGTGTCATTAAGACCTTGATCGTTACCTGTAAGCTTCAATGTACTCAATTAGTTTCTGCCTGCCACATGAACTGCTTATTACAAACATACTTTGATAATTTCTTTTTATAGGTATTTCAACTGCCGACAAAATAAGAAGGGGCCGATTTTAGTTACAGTATTTAGTTTGAAAAATAGTCCACTTTTTAACCCCCGACGCAAAAAAAGGGTCTTATAAGTTTGACGTGTCTGTCTGTCTGTCTGTGGCACCGTAGCTCGCGAACGGATGAAGCGATTTCAATATAGTTTTTTGTATGAAAGGTGAGTTACGGGCGAGTGTTCTTAGACATGTTTGATGAAAATCGGTTGAGCCGTTTAAAAGTTATGAGGGGTGAAAGTGGGGAAGAATAACGGAATATCTGCAAATATAATCGAGTGTGTACCTTTAAAAAGTAAAAAATAAATACATCGCGTTGGGGGACCCGGGGTCAGGTAATAAATAAGTGGGAGCGGTCCCCCAACGCGATGTATTTATTTTTTAAAGGTTATTTTGTCGGGGGTTTTTTTGAATTTTTACTTTAATTTTTATTAAGACATAGTTAATTCTCGTTCTACGGGCTCGATGGTCCGAATTGCATCGCTCCTGCGCGCTATAAGTGGAACACTTACGTGCAGTCCCCTAGAATCTCGGCAACCCGTTTCGTGACGTCATCTGGCACGTTTGCCGAGCTTGCCAGGTTGGGACACGCCGCCAGGGCCAGCACCTACATAGATATCTTGTTAAAAATCTTAGCTTTCTAATAGTCAGAGAACTGCCCGCTCTCCAACCCAGCTACTCATAACTCGAGGTGAACGTATAGTATGAGTGGGAAGACTATAAATTCTTAGTAAGAATATGCTAATCTCAGCGCTAGTTTGGCGGGATACTCTACAGAGAAAAGCTGACAGATAAGTGTGGGGTTTTTTGTTGCCATTATTGATTTGCCACTTGGGCTTAACTAGCAACATCCGTTCACAAGTAAGCCGCACGTGGCTGATATGGCGCTTCAACAAAGTACTGCTGGCGTACTTATTACCTGTCGGATGAAGGTGATGGGCTTCTGTCCCAGGGCATGGCAGTCCCCGACGTTGGCTCGCACCACCCGATCAAACGGCTTCTTGACACCCTGTTTGCAAACGATACATATTATTTTTGTAATTTTATTAGAGTACCGAAATTTGTCAGTCTATCTGGCTGCGGAAATATCAATAAGAAGCATTAAGCTTATTTTTTCCACTAGGCATTACCGGTTGCTTCAACCTAATGGTCAACGTCACATACATACGTTACAAGATACAAATATTGATATCAGTGCCTGCTGGTCACATTGTGAAATACAAAAAGTACATAATCGATTTGAGGTCTATCAAAGTGAATGTAGTGGTTGGTCTTGATGAATGTGTGCTCACAAACTAAAGTACAATTTGCCTAACAATAAAAAAAAAATTAAAAAATACACATCATTCATTCTGTCACAGATAGATCCAAAGAATGCTTTGTCGGAATTCCACAATCAAGTAGGCCGATTAAAGACCCCGTGAGTTATTGATACGGAGCGTAAGAAGAAAACCGGAGGTTTATCCTCGTTGGCAGCTGCCATAGATCATTGTGGAGATACAGGGATCCGAGACTCCGAGATATAGGTCAGTTGGCATGTCTCCGCCAAATCGTTCCCGAGGGAACGTATTATGTCACTGTTTTGTGCATTCCTCTATCGACCTAAACGAACTAGTTTTGTTTATGGTATTTTAAGCGTGTCAATTTTCTTCTATACTTAGTACGCACAATGATTAAAAAAAGAAATGTTAAGCGCACATCGAAAACGAATAACGTAAACTTTTGAAGCTAGCTTAGATCTTAATACGAGTACGCTTGTTTGAAAACTCATAATAGAACATACATTTAAGTGTATGTCTCCTGTAGATTGCCATTGATCTACAAAAATAATAGAAATAACTGTCAATCCTTTCTTGAGGATGAAAAGTAAATAACAGTTTGTACTGAAGCGAAGGGTCAGTACAACAACGGCTTATTGAGGGTCTAGCCATGTTTACAAAAACTCCGGATCCTTATTGCCGCTTATACATATTGCTGCCTTTCTTATTTTTGAGCACATTCACAAGTGCTTATAAAATGGAGCAGATTGATTGCTTCCCAATACTGCATGTCCCTCTAGTGACGGATTTACAATACTTTTTATAGAGTAGTTTATAGTTTTTAAAGATTTTCATTTCAGAAACGTGGCATGATAACCCTATAAATGCTCGTACTGACGTAAAAAATAAGCCAATAGAGTTGTATAGTGCCGCGTATAGCATGAATAGCCGCCCAAGGCCTTACTTACATCACACATGACCTATAAACGATGCTGACAGCTTGTTTTCGCATCGCAGGGGCGTCGGTCGCCGGTTGATTGGGGCGTGTAAATGGATTTGTCGGGAGGACCAGGCTGCTTCTCCTCGTACGATATTAGGTGGTAAATTTCGTATCGTGATTAGATTCCCCTTCTTCCATATAAAAAGCTCTCGCTCGCTATAGTCGGGCGTGTGTTGATTAATATGTCGCCTTGTTGGTCGTGTAAGCCAAGCGCAAATTCTCGGGGTCTGAAGGCGAAAATATAGACACAGAAGGCGGAGGCGTCGTGGAGACGGCTTTTTTGTATTGTTCGAATTAATATTAAAGTCTACAACACCATACAACTCAGAGCGTATTTCATACTAAATCGAACAAAAACCACGTGTACCTAAAATGTCATTTGTATCTTAGTGGGTTTGGACTACTTTTGACTATCCCTTTTGAAAAGTGAGGTGGATATCTGCTTACATTTATTTTGTGACAAAGTGTAACTATGAAGAGTAACTATACTATACATAGCGGCTACTGCAATGGAACAAAATATATACAGGGTGGTCAAAAAGTCGTGGGCCATCAGCAGCAAAAAATTGTTCCACGTGTGGTCCTTAGGGTCAACCCCTGCGGAGTTACAATTGATTTTGGGTTTTTATGAGAAATTGTCTTTTTTTTTACTAAAACTTGATAAAATTCGAAAAAATCTACATCCTGTATCTTTTTTATAATTTTCACTAGATTGGTACTGATGAGTCCTTTCGTTAGACATGCTATTTATGGTAGTTTATTGGGTGTGTTGAAGATAATATTAAGTTTTACGAAAGCAATAATTCTTAAATCAAAACTTGTTACTTACTTCGGACCCCACTGTGAAAAGAAAATACTCTACAGAAAAGTGCCACTGTATCACAATTTTTGGCGCATTTAATAGGGATTCTAAAAAGGTATAACACATGGCTATGCGTGGCTTCGATATCTTCCAAGGACGATCATTCGTAGCAAGGCCAGAGTTAATTCATACATAAGACTACTAACCTACTAACCTAACCTTACCTAAGCGTGATCGTTTTCCGGACTACAGGGTCTTATCTTCGTTTCAGCCCATAAATGACCCACTAAAAGAACGTATTAGGCAGATCACCTTGCCGCAACAGAAGAAAAACTTGATGCAAACCCTGTGCCAACCCGTCTTGCCAGCGTGGCACAGTAGGCAAATGTCCTTCCATGAATTGTGAGTAGGCCCGACACAGTAGTGGGTCATTTATGGACCGACCTGAAACGACGATAAAGACCCTGTAGTCCGGAAAACGATCACGCTTAGGTAAGGTTAGGTTAGTAGGCCTAACCGAGTTTTATGTATGAATTAACTCTGGCCTTGCTACGAATGATCGTCCTTGAAAGATATCGAAGCCACGCATAGCCATGTGTAATACCTTTTTAGAATCCCTATTAAATGCGCCAAAAATTGTGATACAGTGGCACTTTTCTGTAGACTATTTTCTTTTCACAGTGGGGTCCGAAGAAAGTAACAAGTTTTGATTTAAGAATTATTGCTTTTGTAAAACTTAATATTATCTTCAACACACCCAATCAACTACCATAAATAGCATGTCTAACGAAAGGACTCATCAGTACCAATCTAGTGAAAATTATAAAAAAGATACAGGATGTAGATTTTTTCGAATTTTATCATTTTTTAGTAAAAAAAAGACAATTTCTCATAAAAACACAAAATTAATTGTAACTCCGCAGGGGTTGACCCTAAGGACCTCACGTAGAACAATTTTATGCTGCTTATGGCCCCATCTAACCGCTGGTTTCGTTTGATCCACGACTTTTTGACCACCCTGTATAGACTTTACATTTTCAAATCACTCACCACGACACTAGTGTTATTAAAACAAAGCAAAGCGAATCCAGATTTCATTCTTGTTAACACTGTATTTTTGTTAATTAAGCTGTCATTATTTTAGCTTTTGTTTCTATTATATGAGGTATACATTAAATAAATAAATATCCTTGGACATTTCACACAACGCCACCTCGTCCCAAGTTAAGCAACTTAATGCTTGTGTTATGGTAACGAGATGGATGATAAACTACTTATATACATTTTTTTTTGTAAATACATACATATTATAGATAGAAATGACACCCAGACTCCGAGCCAGTGCCTCTGGTTTAGACAAAGACACTGGCCCTACCCCGGAATCGAACCCGGGACCCGTTGATCCAAAGGCGGCACATCTGACCACTAGACCAACGAGACATTTTGTCAACAATATGTTTCATCGGTCGGTCATCAGGTACAGCAATAGATAATTCATAAGCTTAGCCATCTGCTTCAACTAGGAACAGGATGTCCAAAGCGAAAACATTTTAACACAGTTTTTGTCGATATTTATGAAGGCAATTATCAATAAAACGGCGTTAAAAAGTTCGAAGAGAAAATCTTACCAGATATAATCAGTACGTAAGCAAAATATTAATGAATTTTCATTCTCTATTATAAGTGGGACACGTTCACAATATTACTTTAGCCAAAACTTTTAAAAATGTGGTCATCTGCCCCCGTTACCGCAAATCCCCACACAACCCGTTCATCAGAGTCCAGAGACTCACGGAAACGGGTGCACTGATATCCGAAATGTGTCATTTGGGTGGATACTTCGATACACTAAAGAAATATATCATGGGACGTTACGGAACGGGCGTATGGTTGGGCCAGTGTTGCCAGTCCCCTTCATTCTTTTCCCTAGCTCAATGTCCAATTCTGTCTGATTTTACTAAAAGTTGTCCGAGAACTTTTGTTTGAAAAAGCTTCTTCTAAATTACAAACTTTACATAATCAAAACTAATGTGGTTAAGTGAATGGTTAAATCGTTTTAATATAGTTAAACAAATAACTGTTTCTATCACGATTTGGTTTTCCACCACAGTATGACAAGAGATTTAAAAAATGGTATTACTGGCCTATTGTATATTGTTCATAAGTAGGTAAATACTGCAAACGATGATTTGAAAACAGTTTTGTACCCAAACCTCTACGTTGAATGTTTGTTGCCAAATCGTTTTGTCGCTAAACCTTTTACTAAAGTCGCCGCTTCTAGCGACATGTTCCTGAATTGACAACCCTGGGTCGACCCCTGAGCTAGGCCCCCGCAGCCCACGGCCGTCCATAAAACGGCCATTACTTCGAACGGACCATAAACATACAAATCGTGAACCTTATGCTTAATATTACAGGAAACGATTCGGCCCTACATTTTATATGTAGTTAAGAACCAACACCATTATTTGATTGTACAAGAATGAGCTATGAAATATAAGTATATTTTTTAAATAGAATATCTTATAAAGATTGCAGACCTGCCATCAGTTAATCGGTTGGGCTAAACTTAGAACGTCGTTCAGAGACAATATGGTTTTAACCGTTTTATGTGATTTAGTTATATATACCGATTCATCCTTTTTATCCAAGGAAATATCTAAAATCTAACGCTAAAAAACACCTTTCTTTTTGTGACCTAAAGGAGCTAGCTAGGCAGGCAATAGGTTACGCACAAGAGGATCAAAATACATATGTGTTGAATTGATCTTCTTCAAATTGAAAACCTGACTGGTGACCTAACCTGACAAATTGCGTCGGTTATGCCTCTAAGGAACTGCCTTGTGACTTAAATCTGAATCTCAAGCTGGCTTATGTTACTAGGCCGATTTACTGTTAAACCTTATGAGGTTGCTAATAAATAAGATTTTTTCACAGAAGTGTTACACAGTCGTGTTACAGTCTGTGGCTGTAGCTCCTAAACGAATGGGCCAAAGATATATATATATTTTTAAATTTAATAGCAGGTTTTCTTTTTAGACTTTGGTCTTATGTTTTATCAATATCGATTCAGCCGTTTCAAATTTCTGGTTGTAGTTCGATTCTACAGCTATTATAAAATCACAACCCTTTAATCTTTAATGTTGTTTTGTGATCACAATTTGCTACAAGAAACCATTTCGTAGGCACCATCATATTGACGATATGTTTTGTGTTGTTACAATTTTGTCCGTCCAAAATATGCGAAAACAAGGAATCTGTAGTTCCGGTTCCGAAGAGCGATTATACGACGAAACTGTCCGGGCATAAATAACGGCGGACAAGAGACCAACTAGCCCACTATCTGATGCTGGCAACCAGTGTTGGGACAACGTTGCTCGATGACGCTGCTTTGATTTCATTGTGACACAAGTTAATTGAGCATTTGAGGAAGCCAGTTAGTTGGTTTGTAAAGATTTGTTTTTACAAGTCTTAAAGGGTCCCTCGCGAAGAAAACTAATAAACTTCTATGTAAAAATTTATGTTTGTCTGTATGTCCTATAGATAATCATAAACAATACATTTGATCATGTGAAGATCTTTAGCAAAGTGTTGTGCATAAGCCCACGAAGGCTTCTGAACAAAAAAAAATAGTTATTTGTGTAATTTCCTTTAAATTTATTGAAGTTAGTGGCTATTTAAGCAGTTAATATTTAAGTTAAAGATAGTGCCGTGTCGAAATAACGGACGAGTTGCCCAGTTATCTGTTCGTTTTATTAATTTTGGTTCATCATTGTCCATTATGGTCACCTCTGCGCATTCCTGCGTCAGGACTCGTCTAAATGAGAAACTGGCACCTTTTGCAACGCTGGATTGGCACACGAAACCACCACTTGCAACCACGAACAACTCGGGAGAGAATGCTATCCCGTCATTGTGTAAATTCTATTATATAATATTCTAAATTCGTTACCACATCACGTCTCCAGGAAATGAACATTACGTTGGTGGAATCCCCGATACTACAAAGGAGCTGATGACCAGGAAATCGTTGAACGGCTTTTGATAAACCGTGTCTAAACAACCACTGATAGAAACCATGCTTATTTTTCTAAATCCGCATATTAATGTGTGCGTACTTTAGGCGTAGAGTACCTATTTATTAGAAAAGTCTTTAATTGTATGGTAGAAATACCCCTTTTTTTGTCACGGGTTAAAAGTCCCTCCACAATTTCATGAGACATTTTAAAATACTGTGTCTCAGCGCCATCTCGTAATCTTGAGCTACATCTGTTTTCCTGTCAATTCCTATACATTTCGTGAGATGGCGCTACATACAACTATTAGCTAATTTTGTCAATTATTACAAAAATACCTATGCAACATTGTTCGATTAATTTAACGTTGAAAAATGTCTATTAAGTAGTTCACGTAGTTCTACTATGGAAGAGAAGTCAAATGACGAATCTGCGTAAAGCGATGTATATTTGTGATGTCATATTGTGACGTCATATTGTGTGTGATGTCATATTTTGGTTTTAGTGGACAGGATTGTCCAATAAAACCAAAATATGATAAAAATAAAGGTAAAAGAGGTCCCTGCTCTAGGTATAACTGTATCGCGGCACTTTACAATATTAACTCCAATTAGAATCCGGAATCGAACTGGGAACCCCTGGGGAAATGTAATCTCATAACATTATCAGACGGCTGAGCAGATATCCACCAAGCATAGCGAAGAACACTCTCCATTGACACTTTCTGCCAGAAAAGTCTATATCGTAATCGATTACACGATCGACACGTCAAACATAAATAACGCCGGAACACCCCTCATGTTTATCTGCTTTTATCCGGATTTAGATTCTGAGGAGGTGGGAGGCCGGAGTGTAAGCCACTGACCAATTAAAACTGGAGGAGGCCCGACTGAAGGGGGTCATTATGATGATGATGAAGTGATTTGGCAGGTCCATCGAAGAGGCATGGCGCCCGTCACTACGCCGCCGCGATATTATGCTGGCACGGCAACAAACACGAATAAATCTCAGTTATTGGCCAAAGTACGAGGGCCGGGGAGGAAATATGTTTTTATTACGTCGACAACCCTACAGTGACGGCCCGCGAACAATAATCTCAATGGATTCGGAGACTTTCGGCATTTTTTTATTGTTGTAGGTATGAAAACACGAAAATACTTTTCCTTATTCCCGCAGCCAGGTCTGTATATCATGGAAACGGAATGATATTGCAATGCCGTAATCCTAGACGGGGTGAAGCCACCCACAGTTCGACATCACTGTGTATCGTATGTAACTATAATCATCTCAGGCCATGAAAGACCCTCCGCCAATCCCATGAGACCCTGCCAGCCTACTGCGCCATGCTGGCCAGACTGATCTGCATGGGTTTGGTTTCAAGGCTCCCTTCTCTGGCAGTTATAATAATAATAATAATAATTTATTTCAGACAAAATCCATATCGCACAAAATCAAATTAAACTACTTATAAATTACTAAACAAAACTAAACTATTTTAATTGTATTACTATTTACATCAACTACTCCACGCTTTAAACACAGGTGCGTGCAAAGACCCCCAGTACTGAGTAAACGGCCCATCCAGACTGTTGGCAACGACACTAAGGAGGCTGTTGCTGCTCTCCCGTATTCTGTCTGCAATGGTAGAAGCTCTCTTGCGCATAATTGTATGAAAACAATCGATGCGAGCTTCCGCGAACAACCCCGATGCACTACAGAAGCGAGGCAGCCGCAACAGCGCCCTCAGCGCATTGTTGTATTGAACTCGGAGAGCGTTGTACGACTTCTGCGTGTATGACACCCACAAGCTGCTCGTGTAAAAAGATGTGCAGTAGGCTCGAAACAAGGTGATTTTAACAACCTTGGAGCAGCGAGCGAACCTATGCGTTACCATGTTCGCCCTAACCGACAAAGCTCTCCTTTCTCGTTCAATGTCAGCATCGTCCTTCAGATCTGGTGTGACAATGTGGCCAAGGTATTTGAAACTCTGTACCCGCTCTAAGGGTGCCCCACACAGTTTTACCACGGGGGCCTCCATCGGACACTTGGACCCAGCTTTAAATATCATGAACATACTCTTATTAACATTGTATTTAAGCCCATGGGTATGTGCATAGTTTTCACAAATACTGATAAGCTCCCTGAGGCCACAAATTGATGCGCTCAGCAGTGCCATATCATCGGCATAGCTGATGTTATTGAAGCAAGTACCATCAACATGACAGCCAACATGACGCCCGCTGAGCTCAACAATGAGCTCATTGATGTATAGGTTGAAAAGCTCTATCTAATCTTTTCTTAAAATTTATAAATAGCCTTCATTATTTAAATAAGGGTGATGCGGAGATTATTAAATTTCATGAAATCTTCTCCATCTTACAGAAAAATAGGTTATCAAGGCTGGATGCGGGCGGGGAACCATCTGCGAGCTAGATTAATACTACCTGCCCTTTTTACGAGGGTTGAAAGAACATAGGTACATTTGTTGTCTCGAATAAGGTCACCTTAAAACCGCCTTTTTATCAAAGTAATCCTCTATTGTATGCCAGTTTTGGTTCGGTTAGGCAAAGCCCTAGATATTATATACAATGTTCGCATTGACCAGGTTGTGATGGCTATCGAAATATGTAGTTAATTTTGGTAATTTTCACAAACGGTTTTTACTAGCCGACAGTTGAGATCTTGCGGAGTAACTTAATCTGTATATGACGCTTCTGAAATATTAGTTAGTATACCGTTATAATAACCTAAAGTATACCGCTAAAATAACCTAGTATCTCAGTCAGTTTGTATTTTTTTTATTATACAGGGTTACTGGTTACCGACCTATAAGCGGTGGTTGTTTCCATATTTATGAGTACGATTTGACTACGAAACACCCTACCCCATTCAAGTATATGGATAGCTTGTTGTAGCTTATTAGATATCTACCGAAACATAGATGTTTTAGGGCCATCTGCAGCATACCAGTCATAGGTGCTTTTAAACATTTCCAAAAAAAAATATTATTTCGAACTTATATTCATCATATTTAAATTTATAAATAACTATTAATCGTCTTCTACGTCTCATGGGTTCAGTTAACTGTAATTTTAGTATTGAAGTAACTTATCTCATCATCATTCATCATCATTTCAGCCAAAAGACGTCCACTGCTGGACATAGGCCTCCCCCAAGGATCTCCACAAAGGCCGGTCCTGGGCCGCCCGCATCCACTGCTTTCCGGCGACCTTAACCAGGTCGTCGGTCCACCGTGTGGGAGGCCTACCAGCACTGCGCCTTCCGGAACGCGGTCGCCACTCGAGGACTTTTCTGCCCCATCGGGCGTCTGTCCTGCGAGCTATGTGCCCTGCCCACTGCCACTTAAGTTTGGCAATCCGGTGGGCTATGTCGGTGACCCTGGTTTTCCTGCGTATCTCCTCATTTCTGATTCGATCTCGCAGGGAAACTCCGAGCATAGCCCTCTCCATTGCTCTTTGGGTGACTTTGAGCCTTCTGATGGAGCCCATAGTGAGCGACCACGTCTCTGTTCCATATGTCATCACTGGCAACACACATTGGTTGAAGACTTTTGTCTTCAGACACTGTGGACGAGATGATCTTTCGCAGCTTCCCGAACGCTGCCCAGCCGAGTTGGATCCGACGATTGACCTCTTTCTCGAAGTTGGACTTACCTAACTGGACAGTGTGTCCCAGGTAAATGTAATGGTCAACAACTTCGAGAGTAGAACCTCCGATGTTAACAGGAGTAGCTTGGACATGGATATTAGACATGATTTTCGTCTTCTCCATGTTCATCTTAAGGCCGACTCGTTCGGAGGCTCGATAGAGGTCATCGAGCATCGTATTGAGGCCCTCCATGGTCTCAGCCATTACGACTTTCGTCAGCGAATCGAAGGTGAGTGATGTACTCGCCGTTCACGTTAATGCCCAGCCCTTTCCAGTCCAGAACCTTGAAAACATCTTCCAGTGCAGCGGAGAACAGTTTCGGAGAGATAACGTCTCCCTGTCTAACACCTCGTTGCAACTGGATCGGTTTCGAGGTCTGGTCCTGGAGTCGGACTGACATGGTGGCGTTTTCATACAAGCACTTCAACACTTCGATGTACCGATAGTCGACTTGGCACCTCTGGAGAGCCTGCAATACTGCCCACGTCTCGATCGAATCGAAGGCTTTCTCGTAGTCCACGAACGCCAGACAAAGGGGCAGGTTATACTCCTCGGTCTTCTGTATAACCTGCCGTAGCGTTAAAATATGGTCTACGGTACTGAAGCCTTTTCGGAAACCGGCTTGTTCGGGAGGCTGGGAAGCGTCGAGCCTGCATGCGAGACGATTCGTGATGACCCTCGAGAACAACTTGTAGACATGGCTCAGAAGTGAGATGGGTCTGTAGTTCTTCAATAAGGTGTTATCTCCCTTCTTGAAGAACACCACCACCACACTTTTGCTCCATGCCTTTGGCGTTCGTCCTTCGAGTATGACGGAATTGAATAACTTCTGAAGGGCCCTAAGGATCGTAACTTATCTACTACAACATAATAATTGGTGTGTCTGTTTGTAATAATAAAATAAAATCTCTGGAACGGCTGGATCAATTTTGACGGGACTTTCACTGATAGGTAGCTGATGATATAAGGAGTAACATATGCTACTTTTTTTTAGAACCGCGGGTAACATCGCACCCGTGCTAAGACCGGGACGGGTCGCTAGTGGTTATTAAATAGAGCTTAGAAAAAATATACCAATAACAAAAAAGTGAAACAAAAACCGTTAAGTTTGGGGTACGGTGTTACATAGTCCAATCAGTCATTAACGAAGGAACCACCATCTTCATCATCTGTCATCCTGTATAAACAAGGCAATGCATGTTTTGTTTTACAGGATCCGAGCCATATTCATTTTATTTTTTGAAAAAGAAGGTATTATTTCTTCCATAATGTAATCATTACACCACACAGGTTATTCTCCGTGTGGTGACGGATTTAGAATACAGTGTCACCACCCCATGCCTTCCTGAGGGTTTCGTAAAAATAGAGAAAAGGAACTGTCAAGGCCGAAAACCTAGCCGCAAAAGAAGGAAATCTTGATACGAAACCCCGCGGTGGGCATTTCATGGGCTGAGTAGTGGTAGTACATAGGTAATTGAATTGAGGCCCACTGACTGGGCGCTATGGCGCTCTTTAGGGGAGGCCTATATCCAGCAGTGGACTAATGTGGGCTGATAATGATGATGACTGGCCCGATCTATTTACCTATTTGGGGGAGACTAAGGCTCTCCCATGCACGATTTTAAGTCTTACCTTAGCCAACTCCCGTTCGATCTGTAGCGCCCTCTCCAGAATAGGCCCCCGCACTGCATAATTGATGTTCAACAGCTTCTGGTTCATATTATCACCAGTCAAACTCTGTTCCAACTTCATCGTGCACTGCAGTCTGTCTGATTACACGCTCGGATGCCAAATGTGCCGAAGTGCATCTACCCTATCTTATTAGTATTTATGTGTGAAGATTAATATTCGTTTCTTCTTTCGGAGATGTATCAATGTGACACGGAAAATGAACACAGTAAATGTACGAAAACAACAGTAGGTCAACTTGGTTAGTTCATCATTACAAACAAAAAAGAAAAGATAATAATAATGGTAAAAGTATTAAATTACAATGTGCGAATGCCAACGAATTTTATTTCAGAATGGAAATGTTTTTATTCGAATATGGACTTAAAAAGTGAAGAAAAAGTGATAAAGAACACATAATACAGCCACACCATCTCGTCACAGTTACAAGTATTTTAAATGTTATTTTTTTGACTAGTAGATATTATCTGTTTCCCATCACTGTTCGTGATTGCAAAGTAAAGGTATGATTCCGAACTACACTGCACACAGCAGTACTGCCGCAACAGTGCTGTCGCGGCACTACTGGTCCCCATACAATATTTTTAAAAGCTTATATGAGATTACATTCCGAGCTAGGCAGCAATGTAGCGGTTGCATGGGGAGCAGACGGCTCAAAGGCATGTCAAAATGCCGAATGTGTCATATTTATTTACTTTGAAGCAAGTTCCTTAATATTCTGTTTTAATTTTGTGCAACGAAATGTATCCTACCAACATTAGGTATATATAAACGTGGAAGTTTTTAAGAATGTGTGTTTGTTACTCTTTCACGCAAAAGCTACTGAATGTATTTTCATGAAACTTTACAATAATATAGCTTAAGTAAACATCAGAATAACCCATAGGCTATAATTCTTATAGATATATGTCTAACTATAACATATTTTTATATTTTGTGACAAATACCCGTGCGAAGCCGGGGCGGGCCAATAGTGTTTAATAAAAAAGGGTTGATGAATGAAACATTTCGACTGTTTCAAGTTGCCAATTTGGAGGTCAAATTCAACATCAGCTCTTAGGCCATCTGTTTAATTATTTTTATTTATGGCACTTGGGCGTTAATATAGACACGTAGGTACTATTCAAAGGTACATAAAATTTAAGCTAGATGCACTTTGTTGACACCAGCTCACTCTAGTTCCCCGCTAGACCTAGTGTAGTACTTACGCACCGCTATCTTGTGCCTAGCTGCATAAGTACACAGTGATGCTACTGCACACTTTGATTTCGCTTGAGGTTACTTCCCGCTTATCGAGAAGATTCAGTAACAGCAATAATTATTACTTTATAGTCATAATAGTCATGAGAAATCAAAATATGATAAACTTTGACACGAGTCTTGGTCATAATGGGTTTGAGACTATACCATAAGATATTTTTCCAGGTCTAAATGACAGAGTTGTACTACTACTACTGGGAGGGAGGGTCATTAGCCTACTGTGCCACGCTGGCCGCGGGCGCGGGTTGGCACAGGGTTTCCTTCTCTTATTTACCATCTATACGCGCCCCGGAGTCCCACATACCCCGGCCATTTCCCAACGGCCGGGTATCCATGAGGATCTCCGACTTAAAAAAAAAAGTTTCCTTCTCTTGCGTCTAGGTTTTCGGACTAGTCATTGCCTTTCGTCGGCTCTTGCGACACCCTCGGGATGGAATGGGCTGGTGACACTGTGTAGTCTGAATCTGTCTCCACACGGATGACAGAGTTCACAAATTTGAAATTCTTCCTTTTTATAGCCGATTAAAAAAGGAAACTATATTATATAAGCACGCCGAAGTAAGCACTTTTTGGAGGATAAAACACCAAAAGTATTCAAATTGATATTAAATAGAAATGCCATAGAATATATGCAGACGGCCATTTTTACCGCCAGCCCAAGTGTCTTGTCAATTAAAGGTAATTTTATCAAGAAATACCAAAAAAACAATGCTGAATCCCGCTTGTAAAATTTACAATTGTATTCATATTGAGTATTCCGTGTGATAACGAATTTAGAATGTAGGTACCTATAGCCACTATGTGTAGTGTGCTCGGCCCACAAGATACCCACTGCCGAGTATCCTCCCGATACCTAGAGGTATTTAGCCTACTGCAGCCAGAGGGATGGCACAGGGTATCGCTTCAAGTTTTCGTTCTCTTGTGGCTAGGTTTTCGGCCTTGTCATTTTCGTTGGTCGGCTCTTAAGACACCCTCGGGATGGAATAGGTCGGTGACACTGTGTATTCTAAATCCATCACCACACTAATTTATACTATTTCATTTGCGACATAAGACACTTATTCTCTCGTTACTTTGATGACGATACGAAATCGATAGTACGTGAACCTAATGATTAATGAGCGAGGTACTTTACCGCATATGTCGGCACCTATCGTCTCCAATTTTCCTGCAGATAAATTTATCCGATGCGTACATGTTAAATGTCGGCGGTACCAGGGAATAAACCTACGAATTGATGAGTCAGCGCCAAAATAAGTATAATTATTATTCCTTCTATTCCAATTTACATTTGAAACTATCACTAACACTACATATCGCTATCACTATCACAACATCACTATCACTATCACTACATAGTATAAAACAAAGTCACATTCTTCTGTCCGTCCCTATGTATGCATAAATCTTTAAAACTACTCAACGGATTTTGAAGCGGTTTTTTTAATAGATAGCGTGATTCAAGGGGAAGGTTTTTAAGTATAACCCACCCCCGCTTTGCACGGGCGAAGCCAGGGCGGGCCACTAGTTATAAATAAAACAAAGTCGCTGTCGTCTGTCCGTCCATATGTATGCTTAAATCTTTAAAACTACGCAACGGATTTTGAAACGGTTTTTTTATAAGTGGGATGATTTATGAGGAAGATTTTTATGTATAATACATGCATACTATTGTAGAGACACTGATAAATTTAGATGATCATCACTGCACCCGTGCGAAGCCGGGGCGGGTCGCTAGTAATGTAAATTTTCTTATAATAATGTACGAACTAATACTTATTATGAAGTTGGTTAAAGAAACCTATAGGCACAAGAAATTAATAAAATTATTTTTTATCTAACGCATTATTGGATCAATATGAATGAACTAACTATATGCTGTCGATTCAGCCGACAGCAAGGCAAATTGACCATAGTTCGATTTGTTTGCACGCTTCTATTCCATTCCATAGATAGGGCTGGAGCCACAACAAAAATACACATATTATAAATTCGTCGGAGTAAGTTCGTAAACGGATCATTTCAGCCAAAAGACGTCCACTGTTGGACATAGGCCTTCCCCAAATGGGGGGATTTTACTATATTTATAATCGCCACGCTTGGCAGGCGGGTTGGCGATCGCAGTATCGGATGGTCGATGTTCAACAAAATATCGCTGCTGCCCAACAATATATTGTCCCTTATTCGCCTCCTACGACAGCCACGGGAAGATATGGGGTGGAAGTACTCTTACCCCGCTACCACACGGACGTAAACGGATGAAACAGTTCTGTGTTAATGTTAGTTCTTTTTGTTAGTTAAGTGTTTAAAAAGTTGCCGCCGTTTTGATACAGATCGATAATAGTTTCGATGTGTGATAGCAACAAACATGTTTTAATTTTTGAGAATTTTGATTTGAAATCTTTGAACCTTTGAAAGTCCATGATTTTAATATCAAACACTTGTAAAATTAACTTGACAAGCACGGACACAACTCTATTGGTTCTCGGCCTCCGCGGTACGATATTGTAGAACATTTTCTAGTAAATGTTTTCTTCAACAAATTTTCGAGTTTGACAGTTATTGTAATAATATGACCTTGGTTTGACTCAATATATCGAATGTACGGCTATTTCTGATAAACGCACGAAGCGTCAGCGCTGCCAAGAAGTAAGCAAAAGCTTATCTATCTAGAAAATTGCACTTTACTCATTCTGTTTCGTCGTTTCAGCCCTTAAATGTTCCACTACTGAGTGGGGCCTCCTCCAAACTCATGGAGGGAAATTAGCCTACTGTGCCAAGCTGGCAAGATGGGTTGGCACAGGGTTTGACTAGGTATAACCTGTGTTACTGCAGCGTCTCGTTTGAGGCGGCGTGCGTGTTGGCCGGCACACCACCATGGGAGCTTGAAGCCTGAGTGCTCTCAGCGGTCTTTGACCGCGTCGCAGAGGCTCGTGGCCGGGGCGAAACACCCATGGTGGATACGATGCAGGGTTGTCGAGCGCACGAGCGCGGGCTGCTGATGACAGCGTGGAGCGGGGCGTTGCAGGGGCCAACTGCGGGAATTGCCACCATAGCGGCCATCAGGCCGTTGTTGGAGGAATGGGTCACCAGGCGGCACGGGGTACTAAGCTACCATCTCACGCAGGTCCTCTCGAGGCATGGCTGCTTCGGGAGGTACCTGCACCGGGTGGCGGTGAGGGAACCTACCCCAAACTGACACCACTGTGCCGCCTTGGAAGACGACAGCCACCACACCGTATCGGAGTGCCCGGCCTGGCGCGATGAGCGTGCGACACTGGTTGCCGTGGTGGGACCTGACCTCTCACTTCCGATCCTGGTCGAGAAGATGGTCGGAAGTGAGATGGCATGGAAGGCCGTAGACAACTTCGCCAGTGTCGTCATGCGAGCCAAAGAGGAGGCAGAACGAGAGCGCGAGAGAGCTCCCGATGCGCACCCACTACGCCGGGCGCGCAGAGGGCGAAGGCGGATGGCCCATGTGCGCCACCTACCGCCCTAACTGGGGTCTCCGGGCGAGGGATTAGGGGAAATCCCTCCCCGATAGGAGAATACACCCCGGGGCGAAGGGTGCCATGCCACGTGTACCGGGCATGGCGCCGGAGCAGTAATTGCTCCTGATAGGAGCCCATATTGGATGGGAGTCGGGCGGTCGCAAGGCCACTCCCCTCAGCGCACGCTGTCCCCGTGGAGTACAGTCAGGGCCCACGGGGCAGCAAGCGCGGGACGGTACACCCCGGGGATGTTTAGCCACACGCCCCCCGTTGGCCATCCCCAGGCCGGCGGGGATAGTCCATAAAGGATTTTACCCCGGGCATAAAAAAAAAAAAATAAAAATGTATAACCTGTGTCGCGAGGGCAGTTTACAAACATGTAATTCACGAGCACAAAATTAAATGACACCCAGACTCCGAGCCGAGTGCCTCTGGCTTAGACAAAGACACTTGCCCGACCCCGGAATCGATCCCGGGACCTGTTGATCCAACGGCGGCACATCTAACCACTAGACCAACAAGGCAGAAGATATTTCAGGCAGTATGATTTTTTTTTACAAAATCTGTACTGCTGTATTTAAATCCATACCGCAGTTCAAAGGCAAATCGGCTAAGTTATTCTAATCTATTTGTAATCCAATAGTTCCTATACTATTAGGGTAGGTACACAAATAAAAAACTGAACTAAAAATAAATAAAGACAATGATTGCAAATGACTTTTATTCGGTACAACATGTAGTCACACAATCTCATATACTCGATGCCTCCCACGGAATGTTAAAACACAACACTGTTAATAAAATTATATCAACAAACAACAAAACAATCCAAAAAAAAACATTTTATTACAAGTGGTCGTCAATATGAATTAGTTGCGCAATAAAGATAACATAAGTAATACTTAACATAGGTATCATTACCCATTTAATATCGGAAGGCACGGGTCGAGTCCTTGTAACTCTATGTACAAGTATGTCAAACGCGGCCGATTTTATTTTGAACGTTTCTCATATAGATCATCTACAAAACACGATTCGTACATAAAATCCTTAAGGATCAGATACCCATCCATTTCATTCAAAGCAATTGATAAAAAGAACGACATTAGAATGGTGTTCTGGCGCAGGTCGCAACACTAGGCATACGTTTTATCCTTATTCTTCACTACTTTAATACTCTAACGACTGCTACGAAACTATAAATGTATCATTACAAGATTGCATGAATATAACCATTTTTGGTGTGAGGTTATTTTTCATTGAAGACGAACATACTGATTGGAGATCCAACCAAAGGCCCATGTAGCATGGCTTCTGGCCACCTCAGTCGATACACGACCACTATCGATATCGATATCGAAAAATGAACAAAGAAAAGTAGTCAAAAGGCATGTTTATACATGGCACTGTGAGTACTGTGACTAGTATGACGCAATGTTAATAAGTAAGCAAAATAGATTTAAAAAAGAAAAACTATGTTCGGATGATAAAAGTTAGTTTCTATAACTAAATATAATATACGAAAAATATGTTTTACATAATTTTGGATTCGTTACAATTTAAATCATTTCAAATAAATTTTGTCATAAAATAACGAAAAATGTGGTAGACCATATCCATACCATACCGACCAACCGACACAAATATATACTTAGTTAATCAATCATACGTCAAAACCGAGTTGAAGAATCCCTAAAAATATTGTATAAAAATAAAGTGTAATAATTTCATAAGTGTTAGACAATTCATTGAATATCTACAAGAAAACACGTGTTACATGGCACAAAGCATTTAGGAAATAATTAAATTAGAAGTACAGTATTAAGTAAAAACACATGATTTTGTATAAGCGGCTAGTCAACAATAATTAATAGGCGTAATCGAAAGAATCTCTCACAATATGTGACATGTGGCTGTTGTTCAACAACAGAACCCCTGATATGCGATGTACAATTCACTTTCACTGTACAAAAATTATAGTTTTAGTCTCAAATATATAATAGATTTGCTTATAGTTATCTCCTAAGAATGTACAAATTATCATTAATCAAATTAGACAACATTTCCTATAAAAGTGTTTAGTAAATTTCCAACAATGATAATTAAGTACAAGTAGTATAATATCACTGTTTAATATTCATTCGGTTAGAGTTCCATTTATGAGCTATTATAATCAAATACATATGTAGATTTAGAGATTTAGGAATCGGGAGGTCATTGTCAATAATCAATATAGGGTACGTTCCACTTGGCGTTCACAACGCCTAAAATGTTCATTCAGGCGTTCCACATGGCGACCACGATCGTTGTGGTCGCGGCGCAAACGTCATTGATGACGTCATTACTTATGCTCACGCCAAGCTCACGACGCCCCATCTCAAAAGGTGGGTCGTTGTGAGCGTTTTGAGAATTTGACCGCCAATTTTAAAAACTAAAAGCAGAAACATGGCGACAATAACAATATCGTTCTTTTGTACCGAACAAGATAGATCGGACAAGACATTATCAAATCAATATTATGTGGTCAAAATTTTCGTTTTTCACGATCAAAGATTTGTAAAATTCTATTTTTCTTTATCTGAGCTGGACGAACTAGTACTTTTATTTTGACGCACCAACTAATTTCAAACTGCCGCCGATATAGGTATTTTTATTAAATACGATCATAAATTAGTTAAATACTCCTTGAAAATTAAAGTATATCCTTTTTTTTTAATAAATCATTTTAACCAATATGTAATGGAACTTATTGATACCAATTACAAATTGTAATATAACCTCATCAACCTTGTTTAGTTTTTTTAAACGCGCCATTTTTATTATTTAAATGAACGCCCAAAACGCTCCAAAATCCATTCCACTTGAGTAAATGATTGTGACTATTTGTGACGCCCAGAACCAAGTGGAACGGCGAAAACCGTGGTCGTGAGCATGGTCGTTGTGAGTGCTAAGTGGAACGCACCCATAATGATCACTCTCGTTTGGGCTGGCCAAGACCTCGCCTTTCAGACATGAAATTATCATTTTGGATTTGAACTCTGGAATAAGTTGCAAGTAAAGAAGTACATGATTTTCAAAAAAGAATCAATTGGATATTTCTCAATCAGCAACAAAGTAAAACTCAACAGTCCACCCGCAGAAGCTAATGAATGTAATGTGGATGGCCTGAGAGACCCTGACTCCACATGACTGGTATCCTGTCACCCGAGCCACCTACGGGTCCAGGCGCCTAGGAGTATTGCTTGGTGAACTTCGCGTGGAAGTCCTGGAAGATGTCCAGCATCTCCTGCAGCAGCGCCGGCTGGGGCAAGATGGTGGTCCGGAAGTGGTAGGTGCCTGGCTTCTGGCCGAAGCCCGAACCCGGGACTATGCAGATGCCTGTCGGAAGGGACCACCCGCGTGTGCCGCATTACTAAGGATTGCTACAATTTAGGCTGATATGAGCACTGGGAGAACACCAAACAATATTTTGAGGCTTAAGTTTGGGAATTTTTAAATATCCTAGGTTTAAGAACACTTGTATACGGTTGATTTACCAATTTTGTTTCAAATAGTTCCAGTTACCACGACATAATATGCCAAAATATTGTAACCAAGGCAGGTTTTCCTGATTCGAGTGGGAAAGCAAATTCCACGATTCGTTCTTACCAGTTTCCTCCAAGAGTTTGAACGCGTAGAAGACATCGGGCGCCTGGCCGGCGTCCTTGGCGGCCGCGATGGCCTTCGCCGGAAGGTCGATGCTGGGGAAAGCGTACATCGCCCCCTAAACAACATATATCCATTTTATTCACTGCCACTAAATGGTAGGTCCATGGGGGGAATTTGCCCTAATCGCCACGCTGGGCAGGCGGGTTGGCGATCGCAGTAATAAGGTGACTTTGTATCAGAGCGTTGCTGCTGCCCAACGTCTGTTATCCCTTAGTCGCCTTCTACGACACCCACGGGAAGATATGGGGTGGTGATATTCTTACTCCGTCACCACACAGAACGTAGACGAACTAAAGTTACCGACATAGCTAGAAGGATTGCACAGTTAAAGTGGCAATGGGCAGGCCACGTGGCCCGAAGAACGGATGGCCGTTGGGGCATGAGTCTTGGAGTGGCGCCCACGTATGGGAAAGAGAAGCGTGGGAAGACCCCCGACTAGGTGGACGGACGATCTTGTGAAGGTCGCTGGGAGTCGGTGGATGCGGTCAGCACGAGATCGTGCATTGTGGAAATCTATGGGGGAGGCCTATGATCAGCAGTGGACTTCTGTGGCTGATAGATAGATAGAAATGGTAGGTCTGGATTTTAAAGATTTATTCTTAGGACACTGAACTCAATCACGCAGTTGTTTTTTTGGTTTTATAGCTCTCCATGTGAATACATAGTGTCACACCACACCCCATTCCATCCTGAGGGTATCGTGAGAGCCGTCAATAGGAAATAACAAGGCCGAAAACCTAGCCGCAACGGAAGGACAACTTGAAACCAAACCCCGTGCCAACCCGTTTTTCCAACGTGGCACAGTAGGCTAATTACCCTCCATGTAATTGGAGGAGGCCCGACACATTAGTGGGTCATTTATGGGCTGTGGAGTAATAGTGGTAGTTTTATAGCTGGCTTCATAAAATAATACAAGAACCTCTGTGATTGAATTCATATTAATGAAGTTAGTCTTCAGACAGGAACTGGGACACAGAATCCAAATAAGTTTATCAGGTAGAACGCACGTTAGGTAGCAAATTACTTTTAGCTTTATTTAGTCGTTTCTTGGAGAAAAGAAAGAATTGATCAAGTGTGCATGTTCTTTTTTTTATCATTGACTTGAATGCATTAGACGCTGTGCTTGCGTGATGGAAAACAAAGCCAGGGTCTAAGAAGCAGCAAGCAAATCAAGGAAAGGCACCGGCACCCACGTGCTCACGACGGAACGCAGTGAAACTGCTTGGCGCCGAACTTAGATGCGAGGGTGGCTAGTCGGGCGGGCTATTATATCCAGCGTCCTTCCTAAGTCCTTGTCCAACAGTGGACTAATGTCGGCTGATGATGACGATATCATAAATGAAATGTGGCACAAAGCTTAGTGAAAATCCATAGGGACAGGTGACCTGCACCACGTTGCACTTGAATCCGGGCATCCGGTTGAAGGTCTGCACGACCATCTGCGAGCGCTTCTTCAGCGAGTCCAGGACGTCGGTCTTCTCCTTCAGCCACTGCTCGTGCGACTCCTCGCCTGGTTGCGGAGGCCGCGCCTGGCCAAACACTTTTCAATTATCATACAAATAACAATCAACAATGCTATCTGTGTAATGTAATTTATATACAGGCGCCATGTAATAAATTTTAGAATTCTCTATATCTATTGCATAAAACTTCCCACTCCTTTCGCGTCGAATCACTCGAACCTGGAAGAACCACCGGACCACCGGTAGACGGTGACTTTGGCAGATTCGGCACGGGTGATGCGTCCGATGCGTACGACCACGATTAAGCAATCTAACAGTATTTGCTGTCACTCAAACGGTTAGGTCCCATAATATAATTTAGATATACCTAGTATACCCTGTACAAGATAGCTTGATCTTTTTGACAGTTTTTCTGTTCGACTTAAAGGATGATTCCGAATCACGCTATCCGCAGCAGTGCTGGTCCCCATACAATATTTAAAAGCTTATATGAGATCACAAGTCTTACGAGAGCGTGTAACTCATGTGTCACACACATGAGTTACAAGTATTTTGCAACTAATTTTTTTGGACTACTAGATATTTTCTGTTTCCCATCACTAGCCTGTCAAAAAGATCAAGCTAGGTCTTTGAACTCCTTTATGCCTACATATTTTTAAGGTGAGTTTTTATGGCATTTTGCGGTGTATCCTTATCCCGGACTCCCGGACTAGCGATCACAGGAACCAGAGGCTCGCGCTACTCACGACGCAGTCCACCGCGGCCTGGCCCAGCGTGGTGGGGCACAGCATGGCGGAGATGCACTTGAAGAGGTTGGCCTGCACCGCAGGGTCCAGGTGCACCAGCTCCATCCAGCCGCCGCGGAGGCCGCACTCGCCCATGTAGCCCTTGCTGATGGCCATGAAGGACGATACTCACGACGCAGTCCACCGCGGCCTGGCCCAGCGTGGTGGGGCACAGCATGGCGGAGATGCACTTGAAGAGGTTGGCCTGCACCGCAGGGTCCAGGTGCACCAGCTCCATCCAGCCGCCGCGGAGGCCGCACTCGCCCATGTAGCCCTTGCTGATGGACATGAAGGACGCCAGCTCGCAGCCGCCCCACGGCGGGCCCATCTCCGTCAGCACCTGCGGACCACCACGGTCACTGGTCTCAATCGCAAATATTCGCAGTTTCTTCTTTGAAGATTTGTCAATTCTCTTTGACGTGAATAATTCATTATGAAAAAATTATGTAGTTATGTAGTTTTATTTCAATTCATTTTTTCATACAAGAATTCATATAATATGGGCCCCACCTTGTATTTATAAGAGACTACTACTATTTTAAAAGTTAAATAATAGTTAAAGTTCAGTTTTAAACAAATTGAAAATAAATGTTACTTGAATTAAGATAAGAATGAATTGAGATGACTGAACAAATTTTTAATATTAAATTAATTTAATAAATACTTGAAAAAAAACATATCAAGATTTCAAATGCCGGATATTGTCTATATCATAATCATCATTTCAGCCAATAGACCTCCACTGCTGGACATAGGCCTCCCCCAAGGATCTCCACAAAGGCCAGTCCTGGGTCGCCCGCATCCACTGCTTTCCGGCGAACTTAACCAGGTCGTCGGTCCACCGTGTGGGAGGCCTACCACTGCGCCTCCCGGAACGGAATTGTTTATATACCCAAACACAACTGTGTGGTTACGTATCTGATTGCGCAATTCTCATTATATTGCAAATCGTGCATTGATAGTTGCTAGCCCTCTGTATCAACAACCACGGGCCCGGAAGTCGTGGAAGGGCCCAGTTAGGATGAAACTAGTGGTGTCTTTAGTGATGTGGGGTTCTTGCTAGCCACAACGTACATTTAAAATTCTATCTGCCATGTTTTTTTATAAACAAAACTAAATCTCAACTTGAACTCAATTCTGGCATTCCAAGAGTCGCATCGCAGCATTTATATACAAATATTACGTACATCAGTAAGAATATCAGTTGTTACGGAGAGTGTCGATTGCAATAAGCTTTAAAAGTTAAATTGCTCTGATTAATTCCCGTTGTTGTTGTAGTCTGACTCTCTTATCTAAAGGCTTTAATCGTGGTACCACGATGTTTGTGCTTAGCGTGTGAGAGCATTCTAATGCGTGATACTCTAATACGTGCACTGATACTCGTGGCAATTACGAGAAAGGAAATAACTTAACTGATTCTATATCAACCGTTTAGACAGGAAGGGTAATATGGAATAGGACTATATTCAGCGAAAGAGGGGTTTCAAACGACAAGCTACCACTTCACAGAACTAAATGTAGGCCGTGTTTTAACCTAATTGTTTGCCATCCAAATACACTCAGCCACATTTGAATAGAATAACTAGGTAACAAACAGCCACTGTCATGATAAAAGCAAGTTGAATTGAATAGGTACCTTCTTGAAGGAGAAGAACTTGCTGCCCTCGGCGTACACGTTGTCCTGGTAGACCTCGTCGGCGAAGATGAAGAGGCCGTGCTTGTGGGCGAACTTGATGACGTCCTCGATGTTGCTGCGACTCAACACCTGCGCGGAACACCCTTAGCAACGTCAACCACCAAATCACCCCCTTAGTGAGGGACCCGTCATTTGGCTACACCAGCTTAATGCCGACATGGCAGAATGGCCGCAGGGAGCAATTACTTTTATTACTCAGAACATTAATTACCCACTGCCGAGTCGAACCTCCTCCAATTACGTGGAGGGTAAAAAGCCTACTGTGCTGGTCAGACACAGGGTTAGCACAGGGTTTCGTTTAAGTTTTCCTTTTCTTTTGTCGGCTCTTACGACACCCTCGGGATGGAATGGGGTGCAAAATGCGTGCCTGAAATCTCCAAAATATTACATATAGTTGACACCAATTCAACATCCAGCAGAGCCAGAGTTGCTATACTTTAAGAACGAATGCGTTCTGTACTATCCGCTAGGTTACGACCTACTTGGTATACCTATTTTCACCAACTGATGCTTTCATGAGAGTGTTAGCTACTTCATCATCATCCGGCCTCATAAAAGAGCCACTCCTGAGTCAGGCCTCCGTTCTTGGAGGGAGAGTAGCCTCAGGAAGGTAGGGTTGGTGGCATGGTGTGCGTAAATAAAGAGCACTGACCTGTCCCGTGGGGTTGCCCGGGTTGATGATGACGATGGCGCGCACTTGGGAGTGCTTCATGCCTTCCGCGTAGGAGCGCTCCAGCTCGTCCACGTCGAGACCCCAGTTGGTCTCCTCGTCGAGGTAGTAGCCCACCTGGCTCAGCCCGTACTCCGCCAGAGACGCCGAGTACAGCGGGTACTGCGGGATGGGGATCATCACGCCTGGAACAACATTCGCGCACGCTTTAGTACTACTGGCGAGCCGACACTCTGAAGATAACACGATCAGATGTTCGCACACCAGCCTACGTGTGACGACTGCCATAGATGGCAACTGGGACTGACTTTACGTGTCTTCCGAAGTACGGACGTCAGATGTTAATGGGTATGGCAAAACAATGGTGCCTTTAACGATTGCGTGATAGGTGTAAAGCTCTACCAGGCGAAGCTCGGTGTTAGCAGCGGAAGGAACAAATTATCCCTTTTCTGTCTTGTAAAACAGGAAATCATGATGCTGGTTTCTCTTTTTACTCTCTTATTGCAAGAAGTCCATAAGCGATGGTAACCCCTTACCATCAGGTGTATTGTGTGGTTGAACGCCACCTTAGTATGATAAAGTGGAGAAATAAAAAAGGTTATGCTCAACTACGAATCAGGTTTTAAAACCCTTCGGTTCCTACACGATTCAACAAATTCCTAGAATAAATTTCACCTTAACCTTCATAGGACCTTCCGTTCAGTAATATTATCGCCACGTCATCACCCGATAAGCCGCAGTTAAGACTAACACAGTCTATATTTAGCGATAGAACCTATCCAGATAAGCGTAATATATCTGCAATCTAGTCATGCACCCATCACGATGTCTCCATCGAATTATTCAAAATAGAATTTGTATTTCTCTACGAGTACCTACATTGCCTGCTCCCAATTCCATCAGGGACAGCAAAACTGCTTTGGCTAATGGTATGGTCAGCCAAATCTGTTGCCATTTATATACACTGCTCGACTGCCGTCTGGCCTTTTCTGGCGGCCCTTTGGTATTCTAGGAACCCTATGCACAAAATAAGTTTACTACCATGGGGCTGCCAGGGATTGTTTCAGCTAAACCAGCTGTCAGTTTTCACGTTGCCGTCCTCGTGTTACGATTGCCGAAGCACTGTCGAGGTCAGATTAACGATTTGGTCACATTCAACATGCAGCTGAACCAGACTAAAAAGTAAGGCAAACTAACTGGAGCTGGTCGGCTACGTAGGGTATCAGAGAAAGCATGTTGTTGGTAGCGCAAGGAATCCTATTTTACTTTGCTGCCAGCATCATGCTTAGCAACACCTCTGGTGTCGCAAGCTCCAAAAACCCCGTTGCCAATGCGATAGCATTATACATTGTTTAATGAGACCTTTTATACGTGTGCTGCCACGACCTCGTATTGTATAATGTCGCATAGCAATTACGTTCAGCATTATGCAGTAGCCATAATATATTCATTAGTGATAGTAAAGTCAGCACTTAACCTGTCTCGTGAGTGCGCAAGGTCGTACTTCAAAAGGTCGTTTGCTCAACAGCTGACTATTAAACTACGGTGAGACTTGTATAAGTGAGTAATTCTTTACCAAAATTATTCCGGAGCCGAGATCGACGCGGACGGGACGGGACGTATATATGTAGAGTCGTAATTAGTTTATAATAACTTAAATCCTAATTATTCCTATTTGAAACTGGCCGCGGGTTGGTCTGCGCAGTATACATCATCATCGTATCGTCGGTCAACAGACGTCCACTGCTGGACGTAAGCCGGTCCTGGCCCGCCCGCATCAATCGTTTTCCGGCGACCTTAGCCAGGTCATCGATCCACCGTGTGGGAGGCTAACCAGCACTGCGCTTTCCGGAACGCGATCGCCAGTCGAGGACTTTTCTGCCCCATCGGGCGTCAGTCCTGCGAGCTGCAACTTAAGTTTGGCAATCCTGTGGGCTAAGTCAGTAACTCTGGTTCGCCTGCGTACCTGCTCATTTCTGATTCGATCTCGCAGTGAAACTACATCGCCTGGTGACTTTGAGCCTTCTGATGGAGCCCAGAGTGAGCGACCACGAATGTGTACAGTACTGGCAACACACTTTGATCGAAGACTTTTGTCTTCAAACACTACGGTATTGTGGACGAAAATATCTTTCGCAGCTTCCCGAACGCTGCCCAGGTAATTATAATTGTCAACAACTTGGAGGATACTCCTTCGGAGGCTCGACAGAGGCGATCGAACATCATAGTGAGACCCTCCCTGGCCTGAGCCATTACGACTATGTCGTCAGCAAATTGAATGTGAGTGATATAGGTACCCGCTGGATACGTTAATTCCCAACTCTTTCTAGTCCAGAGCCTTGAAAACGTTTTCCAGTGCAGCGGTGAACAGTTTCAGAGAGGTAACGTCTCCCTGTCCCATACCTCGCTGCAACTGGATCAGTTTTGAGGTCTGGTCCTGGAGTCGGACTGACATTGTGGCGTTATCATACAAGCAGTTCAACACTTCAATATACCGATATGGACTTGGCATGAGTCTGCAATACTGCCCACGACTCTATCGAATCGAAGGCTTTCTCGTAGTCCACGAATGCTAGACATAGAACGCTAGATATCCTGATTACCTAGCTATATTTTTGATGTTTCAATAAATTCCATTCAGTAGTTTTTCCGTGACCTAACAACCATCCATACATCACATACATACATACATGCTGTCGCGTTTATAGTATTAGTACGATGCATTAATACCCCGCTCTCGGTATCTGAGTCTATTACATCGTCGCCCCCTAACCCACAACCCAAGTTTACCAGTTTCAGTACAGATAAATATGAGATCAGGGCAATTATTATAAGTTCAGATGAATATTCATTTCAAATACACATGCCTCATTCATTTGCATGGCAACTGGTTTTATTTTACACCTTTAAAGAAAATATTGTTAGAGCAACGAGATTGACAAAATTGTCCCATCAAGTCAGAAATGACCAAAACACCGAATAAGCTACGTGAATCTCACCCGAATACCGTATGACGTAGAGTTGTATTTTGTGTACCTCAACACCGAAGTGACCTTGCAAGAAATACGACTTGCCATTACTATATCAATTGTGGTCTTCATACGCAAATCCGGTACCACAACAAGTGGAGTGCTATTACGTTTATTGCCTAGTTTGAGCATTAGGATTTGCATCCGAGTAGTGACAAATGTGGAAGTTACGCCCAGTCACTTTTACATGTGATTTGGTTTTCCTTATATTAGTTTTCATATCTCTCTCAGAATACAAAACTGCGCAATCTAGATCATGTATATTTTTTTAAATTCAACAGTAAGTTATAATGTTTCAGGATAAAAGTATGTTTTTACGTAACTTATGCTCTTATGCAATCACTCATAAATATACAATTTTAGTGAGGCTATGTGAACAAAGTCTTCTCTATTGCACTCCGGTCGTATAAAGATATCAACTCACGATTGAAGCGTGACAATTCGGCTTATCGTGCCATAATAAAAGGACCGTAATAACCATGCTATCATAACCGTTATCTATTCTGCGATGTACACATTATTAAACAATTGTTTTAGTGCTGTAGCCATATCTTATGAAACTGTGAAAGCAATGATAAGACTAGAGAACGGCAATTTCGACAAAAATATTTAAATTTATATAAGACCTTCATAAATAAGATGGATTTGCGTTGCAGCTATTATTGTCGAATCTGGACAACTTATCGTATACATTACATATTAGATCATTTATATTGTATTATCTAATATAATAAATAATAGTACCAAAGGGAGAAATCATGTCAAATCAAACGTCTATGAAATTAATATATAAAATAGTTGAAATATACAAAATATGTCTGCTACAGTCATATTACAATGACGATTATGATGATGTAATCATTTTTATGTAATTCAGACCACGCTAACTAGTTGCTTGCCGTTAGTCATCGACAAATATGTTATCATAAAGTCAAGTCCCTGGATGCTAGATCAAATTTGAGGCAGCCCATTCATGCATCTAGTCAGAAGTGGTCTCATAGTACAACGCTTCCGCACCCAAATATTTATAATATTTAGCCTCCCTGTTTGTGATGTACAGAACAGGCATTATTTTTCTGATTATTCAGATTTCCTCATTCTTAACGCGGACCACCTACGTATTGTACAGTATACGTATAAAGAGCTGGACACTGACGTGGTTGGAGTGCCGTAAATGCGTGCGCACAGTGCGCCATGGACCAAAACAAAGTACATACGCCACTAATTATAACCGACCCGTAAATAGACGACGCAACCGGCATCAATTATAATTAACATTATAATACACCGGCTCTGCGGGCTGCTTCCCATATTTTTATCATAAGAATTTTTATCTGCTAAGGAAACAACAAATATACTTTAAGTCATTTGAATATGCTCATATTAACGTTACCAAAATAAATTCGGGACAGTGCACATTTCGCAGTAGCGCTATCGTTAGTCCTTATTTAATGATATGGCGAGCGCAAAGCGCCGATAGTGTATGGGAAATATAGTTCTCTCACAACAATATTTGTTAGAATTCAACACCGTATGGACAAGATCCAATTTTGTCATGTCCCCAAACCGTTTCGCTACGTAAAATGGTTGGCAAACATTGTACGAAATGGAAAAATGTGCAGACAGAATTAGAAGTTTCCTATACGTTTATGTTATTTCGCGGAGCGGTTGATGTAGGGGACGCAATCTTATACCGATCATAAGATCGCGGCCTGATGAGCAGGCCATTTATTTATTAATATGTTCGCTAGACTTAGGGAAACTACCTCGGCAAGCCGAACATACCCCACTGGACATTGGTGGATGCTCCAGGGTAGCCCGCGAAATTCAAATTTTCTTACGTTTTTTGCAATTTGCAGGGCAGTGCTAGGTTGTATGATGATGAACATTTGATTCGCGGCTCTAAGACGTATGTAGTTACAGAGTTATAATCATCCAACTCATCAATACAACCCTCCAAGCTCATAAAGGTGCAAGAATGACTTTGACGTTGAAAAAGTTTTTCTTGCACCTTTATGAGCTTGGAGGGTTGTATTGATGATCTTGATGATTATAATTCTATAACTACATACGTCTTACAGCCGCGAATAACATTTTAATCAACATACAACCTAGCACTGACCTGCAAATTGCAAAAAACGTAAGAAAATTTGAATTTCGCGGGCTACCCTGGAGCATCCACCTTAAGTCATTTCCCATTCCAAGGACGGAAATTAACTGCGCTAAGGGCTCAGTATAATAATAGATTATTGGCCAACAAAATAAAATAAATCAGCCCGAAGATAACTTAAATTTTAATAGACAGTTGGACGTGTGCGAATGATGATAAGAGATTTGAATTAAAAATTATCACTACATAGTATAAAACAAAGTCGCTGTCGTCTGTCCATCCCTATGTATGCTTAAATCTCTAAAACTACCCAACGGATTTTGAAGCGATTTTTTTTTTAATAGATAGAGTGATTCAAGAGGAAGGTTTATAGCTATAATACATGCATAATTGCACCCGGGCGAAGCCGGGCCGGGTCACTAGTATAATATATAATTTATTTTAGAATTACCGAGTGAAGAGTAAAAAAACGTGTAAACGACACAATATGGATCAGTCCACGTCGATTTTTCATTCGTCACTGTCACTACTACTTACCAGATGGTTTCCCGTCGAATTCGTTGCAGAACAGTTGCAAGCAGTTCTTGATGGCAGTTGAGGCGCCGCTGGACAAGCAAATATCTTGCCAGTTGGCAGGATGGCCATCTCGTCGCTCGATGTATTCGGCCACGCGCCGCCGAATCAGCTCAATACCGTGGGATGCCGAATACGAGCCCACAGATCCACCACTGCAATGTCGGCAATACAACAATGATTAAATGTAGGAGTTCCATTCCTTATTGAGGAATGAAATTCATCTTTTTCTATACTATTCAAGCGCGCTCCGCTCTAGTCCGTGGAGTAATTTCCAACGTTCTCTGCATAATGCATTTTTGATAGAACTACGTATCTACGTAGTTCCTTCTAGATTTATCTCTTCTCGTTTTATTCAAGTCGTGTGGGAATGTGGATGACCGAAAATGTGGATGAAAGAATCGTGGGAGACCCAAAAGAGATGAATGAAACGTTTGAGTGAGGACATAAAAGTGAACGTAGATGTGACGGCGGATAGGACTGTATTAAGAACATACCCACATCCTTTAAGAATCTCAGTGGCCCTGGCTTTTACATCGCTGGCAAAGCCGCCGGTCTCAATGAGTTTGGGGTTAGTGATACATGCTAGCACCTGGGGACAAAGCCATGTAGACACCATACAAAAGTCTCACTTGAAGATTCATTTACCCCGAGCGGAGAGGGCATAATGTCGAGTCACTTTTTAAATTGCAAGGCACACTTACATTTCTGATGAAAGAGATGGGCACCTGGCCCATGGCGTGGGCATCGCCAATGTTGGCGTTGATCACCCTCTTGAAAGGTTTCTTGGCGCCCTGACACAAACAAAAGATACTTTGAGAAATTTCTTCATATTGATACCCTGGACCAATAGTGTTCTTGAAAGACGTATCTTGAGGAAAGAAAGCGATTCCCGTACATAATGAACCCAACAATCTTTACAAGTGCCGAGTCTGATATAATGGTCTATAGTGTCACCACCCCATTCCATCCTGAGGGTGTCGTAACAGCCTGCAAAAGACAAATGCCAAAGCCGATAACCTAGCCGCAAAGAAGGAAAACTTGATACAATACCCTGCGCCAGCGTGGCACAGTAGGCTCATCGCCCTCCATGTAACGGGAGGGGACCCCAAACACTGTTGGGTCATCAATGGGCTAATCTGTATTCCTGATATCCTGTCTAGTATCACACATTTCCTACACCCTTTCGAGGGGTGTCCGAGACAACGGTGGATCATTAGTGGATATATCAACCGATCAACGCATGAACCATACGATAATTAATACATCATTAACATCTTTCAGCTTATTGAAGTCCAGTGCTGGACATAAGTCTCAAGGATTTCCGTAATGACCGATTCTTAGCGGCCCGCATCCATCGGATTCCGAAGAATCTTGACATTTGAATACCCAAATTGGCCACAAATTCAAGTTCAAGGCCACAATATGCCGCAACCCTACTCAGGTTTTAATTAACCAGTTCGCGCAGCCGGATCGATCTTGATGAATAACTTCAGCATTACGAATGACAGACAGGGTCGAATAAGTGTCAGCGCAGACAGATCGGAGCGCAGCGGTGATGATTTTATTAACGCACTTGAAAATACATTTTTAACTTATTACAATAAAGTGCATAGATGCTTGAACCTGACAAACGCATTCTCGCGTGGTCTCGTCGCGAAGATTATTCCTCTCTGTCTGCGCTGACCCAGATGCAAGACGCAGGTCTGAAGCCTTCGAGATTTCTACAGTTTAAAAAGGAGTCACCACTTAAATGGAGGTTTTATTGGTTAGATTAGCAATTTAATTATTGTCTAAGTAATTTTCCCGTTCAGTATGTTTAGTATATAAATACGGTGATATTTTTTATCAACACTAATATTTTCCTGAATTGCCCCAGGAAAGCATTGAATGGTAGGTACACCAAAATATTCACATTTAAATACTCTATATTAGATAACCACTGTCAGTCACATCTGAATATGTATCATGTAACTAAAAAATACTTCAATCAAGAGAGTTTCAGAGATTTTATTAAATAATTCAAGACTTTGGATGTGTTTCACTGGCATGTCAACGTTTCTATCTCCGTTTCTCTATTCGTTTATCTATGAAACAATTATATTCTACATTTCGAAATAGGTGTGGAAGAAATGATAACGTGCAAAATGAGAAAATGTTTTGATATGTAGGCGAATTTGGATGATATCCAGCCATGTGCCATTGACCTTTCTGTCCGTCCTTTATTATGTAACATTTTGCAACATTTAGCCCTTTTCGCTTTAGAATACAGCTCTTCGCCAGCACATATGACAACTGGCACAAGTGAAATACTCCAGGACTTAAAGTATCAAATATTTGTAATGTAACAAAACATTGCGTAAGTATCTTTTAAATTTATGGCACTTTGTTATCAGCATAACAATATTAGAGCATGTTTATTTATTTATACTTAATGTACAGTAGCGGTACGTAATTGTACACGCGCGTTAAGCGTTCACTCCACACTAACATCTCAATAACCTAGACGACCATCTTAAGGTATACATAACTTTCAATTGTCGTGTGATTGCATATTATTCATTAATTCTACATAACAATATTGTTGCAATTCTTAAATTTACAAAAAAACATCTGTTTTTAGCGAATTTATAGAAATTAATTTGAATTTATTAAATTACATATAAAAAAAAATTGTAAGTAAGACCAATAAAAAAAAAGTTAATCGTAGTAAAAATAGTAAAAATTAATTTATAATCGATAGGTACATAACAATAATAATAATAATTGACCTAGGGTTATATTACATTGTATTACAATTGTGGGAAATAATAATTAATATCACTGTATCAGTTTATTCTTAAATGTCTCTAATGAATCAGAAAAAATATCTACTGCAGTGACTGCAGTATTGTTATTCACAATTTTGTTGTACGAACTTTGCATCCTGTTAAGAGGGGCGGAACGTCAGTCGTTTATCAGGAACCATGGACGTATAAAAAAAGTCGGACAGAGTCTCGCTAACTAAAAACTGTGACATCATAGTCGGCCAGATCAGCTATATGTACAGGCCAGCACGCACACTTTCACACATTAGTCGGCCATTACACGCGTGAACATGGATGCTTATAGACGCAATATGCGGCGAAAAAATAAAAACTATAAATCATGTCTTGCGTGGTAAAATGGTGTAAAAACCGTAGTGACCGAAAGAAAAACAATCCAGGAATCACGTTTCATACGTAAATGAATAATTCAATCACTTATTTCCAGATTATATACATTAAAATCAATTTGTATTTGCTAGAACAAAACAATTAATTTAAAGTTCAGTGTTGCCAATATTCACATGTGCAAATTAACCGAAATGTGGGCAATTTTCGTTTATTATAAAAATCAATATATTATTATGGTTAATTATTTAATAGTTACTACTTGGTATTTTATTTTATATTCCTTTTGCTAGATTTTCTAAGGAAAATTAAGTATGCAGAAATGATTGAATTAAAATTACTTAGTAGAAATTGTAATGGTGAAAACGATTGGATTCCAAACAAATACAGTGTCATTTGCAGTCTATATTTTGATGCGGATGACTTATAAACAACTAAAGGAGGACTCCGGCGTGTTGTTACTTATGCAGTACCTTAAAAGGTAAATTAGCAATCTGCCAAGACATGGATAATACAAAAAAAAATGAAACTATGCCGCTTATTTTTTCAAAATTTAAATGTACATTGTAGCTATTGTGTCGGTATATAATAATAATAAATATCCTTGGACATTTCACACAACGCCATCTCGTCCCAAGCTAAGCAACTTAATGCTTGTTTTATGGTAACGAGATGGATGATAAACTACTTAAATACATTTTTTTTTGTAAATACATACATATTATAGATAGAAAAACACCCAGACCCGGGTCAAATACTTGTAGGTCGTACAAATATTTCTTCCGTGCGGGGCTCGAACCCGCGACGTGCTGCGCAGCAGTCGATCGCTCAACCACTGCGCAAACCGTGTCGTCGAATCGTAAACTTAATCATACATTCTTTTAATCCCCAGTGCTTTATTTTGTTTTAATATTTGTTTGAGTCAAGACACGTGGCAGAGGAATAAACTGTTACTGTACCATTTACAACCAGTGCTTCTCAAGAGGTGCGCAATAAATTATAGTTAGGCAACATAAATATATTATCACAAAAAAATTTTTGGTAATGAAAGCATTTCTTTTAATTTAGAATCGTTTTCAACACATCTCGAAATTAGAGGAAATTTCAAAAACCTCTCAAAGTAAAAGACGTTATTATAAAAAAAAATACTCAGCATTTAGGATGTTAAAGTTAAACATAACAATTTCGAACAATTTTTTTTTTATAATTTAACCATGTTTTTATTGCAATATTTTGTGTATCTTGGCAACCCCAAAATTAACTCACACATACAGAGCTGCCGCCATTTTGGCGTCTCACTTTTGTCTTAGCCAGAGTTCCGTCCGCCTTTTTTTATACGTCCATGTCAGGAACTCATTTAAATCCGCACGTTCTAAACTACCATCACCTTTCGGCACTTGATTTCTTAGGTTTTCGCGATTATTATTGAAATTAAACACTTTTTAACGGATTTATCGCGTGTATATTACATTATTTAATTCCCGACGTTTAGAATGCTTTGCAGCAGTCGTGGTCGCGGGACAGACTAGATGACAGTTGCCTTCAAAAGTACAAAGAAACAGTTAAAATCTACAGCCTATAATTTTGTTTTATTGATAACGTTCCATGTGCACGCAGAAATCGCTCACGGTGTCCAGAGGTCTTGCAGATGAGTATTTTGCTTGAGATTTGATCAATTTTTTCGGCACTTGCCCCACATTAGGAGGTAGTCTGCATACACTCCTATTGGCGTTATATTTACATTCATACATTTTATATACAGGGTGGTCAAAAAGTCGTGGATCAAACGCAACCAGCGCGGTTAGATGGGGTCATCAGCTGCAAAAAATTGTTCTACGGGAGGTCTATAAGGTCAACCCCTGTAGTTATATTTATTTTTTTGTTTTATGAGAAATTGACTTTTTTTCACTAAAACTTGATAAAATTCGAAAAAATCTACATCCTGTATCTTTTTTATAGTTTTCAATAGATTGGTACTGATGAGTCCTTTCGTTAGATATGCTATTTATGGTATATGGTGGATAGTATTAAGTTTTATGAAATAAATAATTCTTAAATCAGAACATTTTTTTGCTGCTGATGACCTCATCTAACCGCTGGTTGCGTTTGATCCACGACTTTTTGAATATGTACTCATTCACACAATACATCCATCTCTTTACCCACAAGTCCATCCAAATTCATACTGAAACTACCACCGGTTCGGCATGCTACTCTACCGAGAAGAGCCGGCAGGATAGGCAGGTAAATCAACAGATAACAACTCTAGCCTTGATTTCCTTTAAGGATAGATACTTGACCCTTACTAATTTATCAAAATGGCTAATATATGTAGTAGAAATATTAGATCTAAATGAATTTTAATTTTGATCTTGATCTACAGGATGCATACATGTACAATTCATTTGGTGTATACTGTAAATATCCGCAAAAGTATTTTTGCTCTAACTCGCTACAGCTGAGAGCAACTTGTACTAGAGCAATGTATTTTATGAGGATAATGATTCTGTAATAGTGCATTATTATTGTGGTGACAGATCTTTTCATTTCTAACAGTAAGCAGACTTTTGTCTAAAATTTTTTAGAGGTCTGGCAAAAAATCAAGATGAACTTATCTCCTAACACTCCTAGCACAACAAATGATAAATGAAGTTTGTGTGTCAAGTACGCTCCATTTCATCATCTTAACAAGAATCTCAAGTTATCTGAATTAGTAAATTTGTTTTTCACATAATGGTGAAGTAAACAACCATGATAACATGGCAGATTCCACACTGTGTGAGCTTATGTAAAATTATACTAGTAATGTAGAAATTATTAAATGCAATTATAAGAGTACTGGAAAGATCTTCCAGTTTGAGGGTGTAGCAACAGCCGACAAAGGGTAAAAACAAGACCAAAAACCCAACCAAAGAGTAGGAAATCTTTACTTTCAAGTAAGTCAAGATAGTAGTAAAGATCACTTTATTCTATCAAATATGTAACTTCTTAATCTTGATCTACAAATTTAAGTTGGTAAAAATATCCAATGGAGCCCAAATTAAATTGTGTACACATTGAACATCCATTTTGGGTACAGCATATTTAACACCAAGTAAATAGAAAAGTAATTATGCCAACATATAAGAAACATTAAAAAAAATCATTCCTAATACATACATACATACATATAATCACGCCTCTTTCCCGTAGGGGTAGGCAGAGACCACTTCTTTCCACTTGCTACGATCCATACATACTTGTTTCGCTTCGTCCACTTTCATTATTCCCTTCATACATGCTCTTCGGTTTAGGGTACTCTTGACCTGGCCTTTTTTCAAGACGTCCCTGATTTGGTCTTGAAACGTCCGCCTAGGTCTTCCCCTTCCAACACTTTCATTCACACTCGCCTTATACACTTTTTTCGTCAATCGTTCTTCATTCATTCTCTCGACATGGCCAAACCATCTCAGCATACCTTTCTCAATTTTTGTCACTACATCTTCTTTCAGACCACAACGCTTCCTTATCTCACTATTTCTTATCCTGTCACTCAGTTTAACTCCTATCATACTTCTTAACGCTCTCATCTCAACTGCATTTATTCTGCTTTCATGTTTCTTCTGCCATACCCAACTTTCACTTCCATACATGAGTGTCGGAACCAACACTCCCTCATGCACAGCCAAACGAGCCTTGTTAGACACCTTCCGACTGCTCATAAAGGAGTGCAAAGCTCCGTTCACCATGTTCCCTGCATTCACTCTTCTTTCGATATCACTCTCACACTTTCCATCTCTTGTAAACTTTGAACCCAGATACACAAACTCATTCACCTGTTCAACTTGTTCATCTCCAATCACAATATTGCAGACTGTCACTGCCTCATCTCTTTCAAACACCATCACTTTCGTCTTCTTAACATTAATCTTCATTCCCTTTCTAGCAAAAGCTCCACTCATAGCAGTTACCATCTCCTGCAACTCCTCGGCCGAAGACGCAAGTAATACTTGGTCATCAGCATAGAGAAAACATTTGACGAGTAACTCATTCATTCTCAACCCACTTTCATTCTCTTTTAAATCTGTCAAGCAATTGTTCATGAACAGATTAAACAGCCACGGTGACGCTACACATCCCTGTCTAACACCCTTTTCGATATTAAACAATTCAGTGTATGCCCCGTTTATCCTTACACAAGCACTGGAGTCCCTATAAAGAGATTGCAATGCTCGTATAAGGATACTGCTCACACCGTTCACGGACAATGCTGACCACAATTCATTCCGCACCACTCTATCATAGGCCTTTTCTAGATCCACGAACGCGCAATAGACCTTCTTGGTTTTAGCCAAACACTTTTCGGCTATGCACCGCAAGGAAAAGACCTGATCCGTACATCCCATTCCCTTTCTAAATCCCGCTTGTGCATCCCACACTTTTTCATCTGTTTCATTCACAACCCTTTCAATTAACACTTTCGCGTACAATTTACCGACGACGCTGAGAAGAGAATGTGAATGATGAATGAATGATGTCTGTATTTAAAGTTATCCAGAATGGATGGGCTTTAGTCCATTTAACTACAAGCATGGTCCCTACAATTTCACCTAATATGATAAATGAGTTGAAATTCTGCATCAAAATAAACCACATGGCTAAAAAATATATGATTCAATATGTAATGAAAATTAGTAATTAACTTAAAACCAAACCCATGTGGGTGGAATGACATTTCTTGACATAAACCTTATTCCAACAGGAACCAACGAAACAGGATAGTGTTGATTAGACCTGTAGCGACATCATATAGTTTAAATATAATAGAAACCAGTGTATAATGCACCAGTGTACCATGATAACAGTTCATTGTGTGATTACCTACTTATTAGTCTTTCCCTTGTCATTCAGTGTTACTCATGTGTGAAGACTAGGTGATTGAACAGCAATTCAGACATTTACACTTTGAGATTAAACACTTTTTAATTCAGACATTAATTTCACATGGCAAGTAATAATAATTGTGAACTATGTAAACTTAATTTAATTAAGTTTACATACTTAGTTCACATTTAATATTACTTTAAATTTAATGTTTATGGTATGGCTGTTAAATTTCACAATTGATTTGTGTTAATGCCCTATGAAAATGAAAAAACAAAAGAGTAAATAGCAAAACAATACCTTTTCCAACTCCTTCGCGATCTCAGTGGCGCGAATGACGAGCGGTCCACGCACTGCATATTCCAATTTCAAAATGTTGGGGTTGATGTTTTCGATGGTCACTGCCTTTTTCGACATGGTGCGAACGATCGTACTTGGTTCCGGCAATAAACAATTCGACCTTCCCACTGGAACGGCCAAAGCGCGACTAGTAAGAGTGGCGCGATTTAACAGCTGAATCTTTGACATCGTCGGTAATCGATCGGCTAGTACACGTCACACACAGGTGTTACGTAAGAGAAATAAACACCGTAATTACCGTACAGTTTCCAAATTTATTTATGACTAGATTAACTTTATCTGATGATAACACCCACTTTCCCAGCACATAAACAAATTCGCCAGTAATAAACTTAGAATCTTAGAGCACAGCCGGCACCGGATCCTGTCCGTCAGACGTCCAACTAACTACTAATAATCTTTGTGTTCTACTGGCAAAATAATAATTCCGAATGCTACACGGGATTGATACAGCTTTTTACTTTGATACTGCTACGACGACAAATCACGACCCTTCTGTTCTGTAGGTTATCAGCAGTTATCTGATAAGGGTACAAGTGAATAAATTGTAGTTATCCTAAATTCTGCACTTGGACTATGTATTAAATAACTGTTATGTGAAACTAAACTATTGCTTTAAGACCCAACCGCCGGTTCTAACGACGAATTTAGCATATTTTTTAGCAAAAAGTAATGTTTTTATTATTTTGACTTTTGTTTTTTTCTTCTTTCTTCGTCCTCACAGCACAGAGTAACTAAGACCTTTGAGTCAACAGACTTACTTGGTGTCCAATGATTTTCAATACACCACCAGCCCATTTTGTTCATTTATTCCAAAGGCTTAATTTAAAAATTGCTTACCATATTTTGTTTTCTTTTTTATATGTATTATCGATCCTATTTATTGTTACGATTGTACATTATCAGCTACAGACGTTCATTTTATACATAGACCTTCCCCATAGACCGTATCCATGGACGCTGAACACCACCTGGGTTAAGTACCACTTTACCTGGGTTAAGTAATTTGCGCCCCGATCGATTTATCCAGTAAATTAACGGCGTCCATCAACTGCTCGAAACAGGGCCATGGGTTTCGCTCCTCTATGAGAAAACAAGCAACTCAAGCAACTCTGAGGACAGAGGACCCAGCACGACGCTCTTCGCCTGGCCTCTCCCCTAAGACTCCCCTTGGCCATCAATGTCGTCTATCTGGCCAATCGCGGGTCGTATGTCTTAGGTTTCGTTAATCGCACCTCTTTGCCTTAATTGATTGTCACCATAATTTGATAATATTAAGGATAGCCGAGTCAGTCCATTCCAAGTGCCTCTATGACATTCGAATATCTCTTCTGTAAACATTATTATGAACAGTAGCTAAACCGCTAGGCCGATTTAGATAAATTATTTCTGTACGTATTAACGGTCCGTAATTCCGTGTGTGACGGATTTAGAATACACAATGTCACCATCCCATTCCATCCTTTAGGGTGTAGTAAGAGCCGACAAAAGGAAATGACGGCTGATAACCTGGCCGCAAGAGAAGGAAAACTTGATACGATACCCTGTGCCAATCCGTCTGGCCAGCGTGGCACAGTAGTCCAATTCAACCCTCCATGTAACTGGAGGAGGCTAGCGGAGTTATGGTAGCTGTTAAAGATATTAAAGATGTTAGCGCATGTCGTCAACCCTTATCCGCCAATGAGACACGCAAAACGGTTTAGGCGCAAAGGGATGATCATCCCTGGCTAGGGGTCGCAGCGCCTATTTCCCCCCGATAGTTGTAGTCGGGGAATTCTTAACTTGCGAATTGCTCTTGAAATTTCGCTATGGCGGTGTAGCACTTTTTGGTAATTCTCGCATTTGTAGGCGATATTTCTTGATGCAATTAGTTCAGATTTTTCGGGTAAACTGTCTAAAGTATGTAGCATGTGGTCGCTACAGGTTAATAAGTTTAGTGATAAGCAATCAAGGTTAAGGTTGCTTGTCAGTTACTTTTCTTCTTTTTTTAACTTAACAATCAGTAATTTACAATAACTTATACATTCGGTATTTCCCTCTAAAACGACCCAAAAATTTGAAAAATCTCAGTAACTATGGGCTCCTGAAAAGGGGGTGGCAATAAAAGTATTATGTTACTCCTTGTTACATCAGCTATCTGCCATTCCCCCTCGACCGTGCCGCCACCTTGTTGTGGTGAGGGGGCGTGCCTTTAGGATCCGTTGGGGCCATACCGGCTCAGGGTCACCCATGCCGGGCGGGCCCACGGGTAGAGGCCAGACGAAGAGCGGCACACGGAGTCGTGGCGGATTTTGGCTCTGGGGACTCCGCTGTCCTCAGAGTTGCCTCGGAAGCGTTAAACTGCCGCGACACACGGCGTGGTAATGTAGTGGAGGGGGGGCAGGCGTTGAGGCCAGGGCTGCCACCACTAGCAGTGGAGGGGCGGCTATGCAGGCGTGCTACGGCTGACACCGTAGGGTAGTAGTAGGGTAGGTTGGGGCGCAACTATCATCTTTCCGCGCCCCGAAGTCCCAAATAACACGTCTGGCGTAGTAAAAAACTATCTGCCATTGAGAGTCCCGTCAAAATCGGTCCAGCTGTTACAGATATTAGCCAAAAAACAGACGGCTAGTCAGACAAGAATTGAAAAAGATGTGGTTTTGGTATATCATCATCATTATCAGACAGTTGCAAAACCGCTGGTCATAGGCCTCTGCCATTGTACGCCGCCGAGCCTGGGCTGCTATTTTGTGCATCCAGGCACCAGTCGCAGCCGGCCACATACGTGGCCAGTGCCGTAATCATGTGCTCGGCTGCGACTCAAAAACAACTCAGTAACTATGGGCTCCTGAAAAACAGGGGGTGTGGGGTTGTCAATAAAAGTCTGGTTACATCAGCTATCTGCCAGTTAAAGTCCCGCTAAAATCATCGTCAACAAACAGACAGACAGTCTGGATGCACAAAGCATATGCGACGAAGCCAAACGAGCGAAAAAATAAAAAAGAAATTCTGTTGGGCTGCCAGACAGGGGCATTTTATTCAGTTATCGACTTTCACGCAATCTTTACCTGACTGACGCTTCCTCGGTCCCCTCGCACCCTGCGCCCCCGCGAAGTCAATTCGGTCGGTTAATGCGTGTGAGTTGGCTCACAACTCATTTTGCTTCGCCGTGTGGCACGAACTGGACTTTTGGTTTGGTGCATTTGGTTTGGTATGAAACCGAATGCAGCAGAAATTACGCGACGGACAACTCACAAAATTACGCACTTTGGGCCTCACCCTAAGCTGTAAAACTACTGGACTGATTCGAAAAAACTTTTCTTAATTAATTTACTTTCAGTGTTTCCCCTGCTCTAGGTATAATATGTAGGTTCTGAGGTACTGCGTAAGTTAAACCATAAGTGAAACATCCTATACAGCCCATAAATGACCCATTAGTACTGAGTCGGGCCTCCTCCAAAGTCATGGAGGGAAATTAGCCTACTGTGCCACGCTGGCAAGACGGATTGGCACAGGGTTTGTATCAAGTTTTCCTTCCCTTGCTAGCCGGTGATCTGCCTCTTGCGTTCCTTTAGTCGCCTCTTACGACACCCACAGGATGGTTTGGGTGGGTGGCATTGTGTATTCTACATCCGTCACTACACGGAATAAATGAAACATATGAACATTTAATTATTAAATTTATTTTTACACAATATTTTCAACTAACGTCAGACGACTTCATAATAACTAAATAGTCCCGATATAAAAATATTTCCTCTCCTTATCCGTAATATTCTTAGATATCCATAATATTGACACCTTTAAACTTTTTACAAAACTCAATTCAGGATTCGTATTCAAATTGTGATGTTCTTATTCACAGTTCCATAATTAGATAAAAATATTATACATTATATGATAAAGTTTTGGAATAAATATAACAATTCAACGCGACGACTTCACCTATTGAACAAGCTCCGTCGCACGCAACGTAATTATTTACAACTTGATAATATTTATTATAACAAACGAAAATAGCGACAAAAATATATATTTTCATATGTAAAAAACAACAGAAACATTATCTCACACATTTATGGCATGTCGTCAAATCATCCCGCAAATTCTTAATATTTTTACCATAGACAATTTAAAACACAACATATTTTATTTTACATAGTCTTAAAACCGAAATAAATAAATAATTTCCTAGTCTTGCTTATATTCAAATAAATCGAAAATCAATAAAGAATCTGCACCGACGAGCTGTGGCCGTCAGCAACAACAATTCCTAGACATTTATTTATGTACTAATTATTTATTTATTACTAGATCAACATGTTTTTACAAGTATTTAGGAATGTAATCAGTTAGGGCCTACGAGACTTAGCGCACTATATCTTAGTCACCGTGGATGTAGCTAAAAGCTCTAGTCTTTAGTCTCAAATGTATGGAATGTAGGTACAAAGTATATACAACGTTTTCGAAATCCCTTCATACAAACAACATACGTATCACGATATGATATGGTCTATTCAAATTTACAACAATTAACCCTTGGCGAAATCATATAGAAAGTAAAACTTAGGAAAATACTGACATATAAGTACGACCAGGTCTAGCCGGGGTCCCTATTTGAATCTTGCATAGAACAGCTACGTACACAATAAGGTGAAATAGAGAAACGGAACGTCTCACCGCTCAATAAAACGAGAATAAATTAGTAGTTAAAACTAGAAGGACGGATAGAATCGGAGAAAGATTAGTTTTAACAGAGACCACACCGCGCCGCGACTCCTTTGAACCCAAGATTTGCGCCGACGACGAATGTTAAAGAAAGAATAGAAAAAGACAGTCGGCCCGCGGCGACGAGTGGTTGTGGCCTTGTTGGCCTCGGTGGCCTCAGTGGCCTCGGTGGCCTCAGTGGCGGTCCTCGTTGACGAGCTGCGCCGTGTCCGCGCCGGTGTCGGCCGCGGGGTCCAGCGCCCGCGGCGGGGGCGCCGGCCCGCTGCCTCGCCGCGCAGCCCCCCGCGTCTCGGTCGACGACGGGGAGATCACTGCGGAGGCCACCTTCTCCTTCAGCTCGTCTGGTACTTCGTAGATGCCCGCTGTGTGACGTTCATAATTCATGTTATTGTCGTCTCGAACCATTTGCCTATTTTTTTCGATAAAAAGCCTAAAGCACCAGGTACGTCGCTTGCCGATTTCCTTACTTTGCTGCTAGATTTACGCAATCTAGTTTATTCAGTCAACGCATAATTACAAGCTCAATGGGCATGACGGCTGATTTTCAAATTCTCTGTTAGAATATGGGTATACGTTAACTATTTACGAAAAAGCCTACATTTTTGTAATAAACTAAGGTTTACTATAATCTGCGTTATGATTAATCCCATCTTTCTAATACTTTTTATATAGTGCGCCAACACAGTGTACGGGCGTCCGCTGTGATAGCACAACTGCAATAGCTAAATAATAGGTTTAGGTACACATGTCATTGTATCTTTGCGCAGCGTAGAAAGTAAGGCCGGATTCACACGGCATTATACTGCACGTTTTTTGCAGTACAAACGATGTGTGATTGGTTCTATGTTACCTACATAGAACCATTGTATGCGCCACTATTTATTAGCTGGGTCTACACCGAACGATCCGTTTTGGATTGCAGGTGCACATTTATAATAAATAAATAATAAATATCCTTGGACATTTCACACAACGCCATCTCGTCCCAAGCTAAGCAACTTAATGCTTGTGTTATGGATGATAAACTACTTACATACATTTTTTTTGGTAAATACATACATATTATAGATAGAAAAACACCCAGACCCGGAACAAATACTTGTAGGTCGTACAAATATTTCTTCCGTGCGGGGATCGAACCCGCGACATGCAGCGCAGCAGTCGATCGCTCAACCACTGCGCCAACCGTGTCGTCAAAATGGATTGGAGGATTTGGATTGCGCTCCTGCCACGCGCGATCGGAGCGCGATGGATCGTCCGGTGTGGACTATTCGGAGCTATTCGTTTAAATGTATACTGCAAAAAAACGGGCAGTACAGTGCCGTGTGAATCCGGCCTAAATGGAGAATTAGGTACATACTTTCGTGTGTTAAAAATAGATTCTAATATTTATAAATGACGTGAGGTCCTTTTATGTAAAAACACGTCAATATCAACATCCAACAAGTTGTGTTCTATTAAAATAATGAAGAGCTATATGGTTTAAAGCTCGACAGCAAAACCCAAAAGACATTACGGTTTTTTCGTATTATGTAATTACGTACATAATAAAATATTTGTACTTGTGCCGATACCTAACATAATGCTGAGATACTGACCCATTGGCGCTAATACTTATTTTGTATTTCTTGTAAGCTTAATTTTATTAGTGTCAATAAATGAATTTTCTTTCTTTCTTTCTGTGAAGACCATTTTATTGTAAGTACCTACTCTCGTTATGAATATTGATTAGCTACATTTTCTTTTTTCAGTTACTGGATGTTAAGGAGAATTTAAAGGAGTATCATGTGATGGAGTCCCCAAAAAGTATTTGGTAACCCCAATAAAATTGTATCCTAACCGGGCAGGAAAACACGATTATCTGACACATAACCTAGAAATCCTGGACAAATTAGATGGTCCCATCGCCAATGAGTTGAGAAATCACACTTAGCTAATAATTGGAAGCAAAAATCAATACAAATGTGCGTTTACACGGAAAATGTCCGCGACAGTGAACGTGTTTACATACTGTGACGTCATACGCTATGATTGGCGTTTCAGTCAAAACCTAACCTAACTCTTAAACTATCCAGCGCCGACTCGCGGTGGGAATACTCACGCAGAGGCGGTTCGGGCTCGCCCGCGGCGTGCGCGCGGGTGACGGCCTCGTACATGGGGTTGCTGAAGTCGCGGCCCTTGCGGGGCGCCTCCTCCAGCGTGTAGGCCGGCTCCGCCGCGCCCGCCGGGCCCCCGAACTCCACGTTGGAGCCCTGCCGGAACGACACGCTCTGCGACGACGCCAGGCTGCCCAGGCCGACGCCCTTGCCGCTGCGGGACACACACACACGCGCGTCAAGGCGGGGGACTCGGAAGAGACGTAGGCACGCCACGCGCGGTACTCACAAGGGCCTCTTGCGGATGACGAACCAGGCGGCGGCGGCGCCCAGCGCCAGCACGAGCAGCAGCAGCACGGGCACGGCCACGGCCGCGGCGCTGGACGAGCGCGCGCCCGTGGCCGCCGCGGCCAGCGCGCAGTGAGGGGGCGACAGGGGCGGCGGGCACGCGCAGCCCAGCTCGCCCGCCGCGCCCTCCACGCACGCGCCGCCGTTCTCGCACGGGCACGCGCGCGGCAGCGGCCGCTCGCCCTCCACGGCTGCGCACAAGCGGACCTCGCGTCACTCCACTCCACTCCACTCTACTCACTCTACTCCCTCCCACGCGCGGCGGGACTCACCGGCGTCGCAGATCTGGTCGTGCGTGAGGCGCTTGCTGGGCGTGGCGCGGTCGGGGCAGGCGCAGCGCCGGCCGCCGGGCACGGCCAGGCACAGGTGCGAGCACGGCGCGCGGCTGCACTCGCGGCCCAGCGACGCGTTGTAGCGCAGCGGGTGGAACACTGCAACGGGGGGGCGGTCAGACTCGGGGCGCCTTCGCGCTGCTACCTTTCACCGCCTCTCTCTTACCTTTCACCGCGGACGGGTTCACGAGGTTCCTGGAGATGACGAAGGGCACCCCGCGGCCGAACTTGTCCTGGCGCAGCAGCTCGCCCGAGTCGCGCGTGACCCAGTACAGCGAGGACTCGAACACGTCCAGCGACAGCGGGTGCCGCAGCAGCTCGCCCCGCAGCACGGCCCTGCGGTTGGAGCCGTCCTGGCGCATGGTCTCGATGGTGTTCAGCTTGGTGTCGGCCCAGTAAATGGCGCGCTCCATGGCGTAGTCGATGGCCAGCCCCGTGGGGTGGCGGATGTTCTCGGTGACGATGGGCCGCCTCTTGGAGCCGTCCATCCAGGCGATCTCGATCTTGGGCGCCGAGCCGGCGTCGGCCCAGAAGACCCGCGCCGCGGCGGGGTCCAGGACGACGGAGGTGGGGCTCTCGATGCCGGCCGAGACCAGCGCCCGGCGGTACCGGCCGTCCGTCCGCGCCACCATCACCCGGCCCCGCGGCTTGGAGCCCGTCCGGTCCACCTCCGTCCAGTACAGGTTGTCACCCGCGTAGTCCACGGCGAGGGCCGTCGGTTTGGCGCTTCCTTTCATGTTCAGGTCCTGAGCGTATCCGCTCTTGACCTTTCCGCCGAGCGCGTTGATCATGTAGCTTCGCTTGATCGTCTTGTCGTAGCTGTCGGCCCAGAAGATCATCTCGCGCCTGGGGTCGTAGTCGATCGCCTCTATTCTCTTCTCCGCCGTGATGACGTCGAACTCCTCGTTCTTGTCCTGCGAGAACCCGTGTATCTCCGGCCCGTTGGCGAACAGCAGTGTCACTTCGCCCTCGATAGCCTTGCACACTCCCGAGAGGCTGTCCACGAGCCTGTAACAATATACGTATAAACGCACTATAGCAAACGTTTCCGAATAGGTGACGTGACTTCAGTTCGAGGCTGAACCGCATGCGACTCACTTGAAGCCATCCCGGCAGTCGCAGTTGTAGCTGCCGTTGAGGTTGATGCAGCGCTGCGAGCAGTGGTGGGTGCCCACGGCGCACTCGTCCACGTCGACGCACTTCTTCTTGTCCGCCTGCGAGATGATCCATCCCTGGAAGCACGTGCAGATGTACCCCCCGGCTCCGCTGGACGTCAGGTTCGTGCAGAAGTGCTCGCAACCACCTGCAAAGAGAAAGACATCGGTAAACACGAATCATTCGTTTCGTCATGAGTCACAATTACATTTTAATCATTAAATTAAAAACCTTTGTCCAAGTGGGAACAGGTGTGCGTATGATGGCATCCAAGTTCGTCAGATCCGTCGCCGCAGTCGTCCGCGAAGTCGCAGACCTGTGTTCTCTCGACGCAGTGCCTGTTGGCGCATTGGAACTGCGAGTACGGGTCGCAAGGCTTCACGCGGGAAGCACACAGGGTCATGTTATTCTCGTCCGAGCCGTCTCCGCAGTTGTCGATTCCGTCGCACACTTGATACCTGAGAGAAACGAGTTCGTCATTGAACCAGCGCCTTAGGGAAGGTAAATGCCTCCGCGGGGCCTTTGCCGACGTACCTCGGTACGCATCTGTGGTTATCGCAGTGGAACCGCCTCAGGGTGTCGCAATTGAAGTTGGTGCAAAGCGCAGCGGCCTCGTCGGATCCGTCTCCGCAGTCATCGGTGCCGTCGCACAAGTCTGACTGAGATACGCAAAGGTTGTTGTTGCATTGGAACCTGAGGACAAAAATATTAAGGTACAATGTTACAATAAAAACCTAACATAGTTTTAGAACGTAGCGTTCGGAGACTGACCTGTTTTCTGGGCAGTATCTTCCCCCGGCGAACCTCGGCGGGCATCCGATCTCGTCAGACAAGTCTCTGCAGTCTCTGTCTCCGTCGCACCGGAAGTAGGCGGCGATGCAGTGTCCAGACTTGCACTGGAACGTGCCATTCTTGCACTTGAAGCCGCCGCAGTCCGCCTCGTCCGAGTTGTCCCCGCAGTCGTCCTCGTGGTCGCAGCGCCACCTGGCCGAGATGCATTTTCCGTTCCCACATTTGAACTCCGACTCGGAGCACTCTCGGTACTTGTGCTGGCAGACGGCCTCGGCCTCGTCGCTCCCGTCGCCGCAGTCGTCGGTGAAGTCGCAGAGCCATTGCTTCGGGACGCATCTCTTGTTGTCGCAGGTGAAGTCCGTCTCGGCGCTGCAGGTCGGACAATTCTCCGGGAGCTCGTCGGAGCCGTCGCGGCAGTCGTCTTTGCCGTCGCAGAACAGCCATTTCGGAATGCACCTGTAGTTGGACTGACCCGGACACCTTCTCCATCCGGTGGTGCAGTTCTTCTGTCGGCACATGTATGCGGGCTCGTCGGAGTCGTCGCCGCAATCGTTGTCGAAATCGCACATCCACAGCTTCGGAATGCAGCGCCCGTTCTTGCAAGAGAACTCGCTGTCGGGATTGCAGGGTCTATTGTGGCACATGGCCGGATCTTCGTCGCTGTTGTCCTTGCAGTCCGTGTCCCCGTCGCACTTCCAGCTGTCGAGGATGCACCTGCCGCTGCTCTTGCATTTGAATTCGAGAGTCGGACACTCGTGCGCGCATTCGGCTTCGTCGCTGCCGTCGCCGCAGTCGTCGGTGCCGTCGCAAATGGTCGCGGCCGGAGTGCAGTTCAAGTTCTTGCACTGGAAGGAGCCGGCCCGGCAATGCCTCTCGGGACAAGTGTCGGGCTCGTCGGAGCCGTCCTGGCAGTCCTTTTCGCCGTCGCACTTCCAGAACCACGGGATACACTTCTCGTCTCTGCCGCTACACCTATGTTGCCCGTCCGTGCAGTTGGCAATGCACGTCTTCATATCTCTGGCGAGGTAGAACTGGTTGGGACAGGCGCACTTGTACGAGGTGACGCCTTCCTCGCCGTACCCGTCAATGTTCAAGTAGCTGGACTCCGGCGGCGGAGAGATGAGGCACAAATGGGAGCATCCGCCGTTGCTGGCCCCGCACGGGTTGACGTACGGAAGCTGCCGCAGCGGATGGACTATGTGAACGTCGTAAGGCCGGTGCGTCGTATTTCTGAGGGTGGTTATGTTTTCGCCAGAGTGTTTGTTGGCCTTACTGATGGCTTTCAAGTTCCAGTCCGTCCAGTAAATTTCGTCGTCGAACAGGCTGAGGGCGAACACGTGAGGCACTTTAGTACCCGAGAGCACGACGTGTCTGTGTCTGCCTTCCAAATCGGCCGAGCCGATGTAGTCCAAGTGAGCGTCGGCCCAGTACAGTCTGTCCGTGAAGTAATCGATGGTCAAAGCATTCGGCCAGGCGATGTCGTCTTCCCAGTTCAATATAGTGGTGAAGTTCGATCCGTCCATGCCCAGCTTCCCAATGTACGCTTGCAAGTGCCAAGACGTGTAATACAAATAACCCGTGCCGGGATGAACCACGATCGCTCTGGGATCCGTGACGCCCGTCTTCAGCGTCTTTCTTTTGGTCCCGTCCAACTCGGACACGTCCAAGTTCTTAGAGTGTCTGTCGAGCCAGTAAAGTTTCCGTCCGATCCAATCGACGGCTATGCCCTCTAGCCCATGAGAGTCGTGTCTGATCACAACTTCCTTGGTTGGGTTGGGATCCGTGTAGTTCGATCTGTAGATCGTTTTTGCCGAAACATCTGCAAAGTACATTCTTTGCTCTTTAAAATCGAAATCGATGGCCACCACGTTCATGAGGTCTTGATGCATCAGATTGTACGATGTAGCGTCGATCGACATATTCCTCACGTAATATTTGTTCGTGAATATGATCCACGCCGTGATATTGTCCTTTCGTTTGCAAGTTCGCTCGTCTGCCTTTCTTTCGTAATATTGCTCATTACATTTACAGTAGTAGGACCCGGGCGTGTTCGAACAGTACTGCGAGCAGACTCCGGGCGTTTCTATACACTCATCTACATCCGCGCAGGCTTTGCCGTCCGCGAGGAGTTTGTATCCTTGGTTACAGTCACAATAATATCCGGTGACCGTGTCTACGCATTTGTGCCCGCACTGGTTGATTTCCAATTTGGCACACTCGTCGACATTACAGTGGGGAGGTTCATCAGAATCGTCGCTACAGTCGGAAACCTTATTACAAACCAATTTGTTATCAATACACTGGTCGTTATTGCACTTGAATTGGCCACCGGGGCAAGTCTTGTTTTGTTTCACGCAGTCGACTTCGTCGGAGTGGTCTCCGCAATCGTCCTCTCCGTCGCATCTGAAATGATTTCTGATACATTTGAAGTTCTGACACTTGAACTCTTGGTCCGTGCACTGTTTGTATTGCGTGTTGCACCGTTTGCCCTCGTCGGAGCCGTCTCCGCAGTCGTTGTCGTGATCGCAGACCCAGCCCTCGTTGATGCACCGGCCATTGTTGCATTGGAACTGGTCCTCGGAACAAGGGGTCGGGGTGGCGCAGTGGTGGATGGTGGAGTTCTCGTCGGCCCCGTCGATGCAGTCCGGGTCCCCGTCGCAGATCCACTTGCGCGGGATGCATTGCGCCCTCTGCCAGAATTTGTTCTCCTCGCAGGTGTACTCCGTCTCCGCGTCGCACTTGCGCTCGTTGCACTGGTGGCGGTCGTCCTCGTCGCTGTTGTCCAGGCAGTCGTTGTCGCCGTCGCAGATGTATATCCGCGGAATGCAGTTGCCGTTGTCGCACGTGAACAGGTCTCCGAAGCAGGTCCGGCCCTCCGACCTGCAGTACTCCGGCGGCTCATCGGCTCCGTCGCCGCAGTCGTCGTCGCCGTCGCAGTACCACGTCGCGGGAATGCACCTGTGGTTGGGGCAGTGGAAACTGTTTTGCGGGCAGGTTCTTTGGGCGCAGTGCAACGGGTCCTCGTCGGAGTTGTCGCCGCAGTCGTTGTCCCCGTCGCAGAGCCAGTAGGGCTCGACGCAAATGTTAGTCTTGTCGCACTTCAGGTGGTTCGTCGGACACGTCGTGTTGGAAGGACAGCGGTCGTGGGTCTCGTCCGATGTTATGTTGTCCTTGCAGTCGTTGATGCCGTTGCAGACTTGCGTCATTGGTATGCAGCGCGAGTTGAGACACGTAAATTCGCCGTCGGCGCAAGGCGGGTACACGCAGCCCTCCTCGTCGGAACCGTCCTTGCAGTCGTTCTCGTGGTCGCACTTCCAGGACTGGAATATGCACCTTCCATTGTTGCAGCGGAACTCGGTTGGCGAGCAAGAGTGATAGGTGCAGTAGTTTTTGTCTTCGTCAGAGCTGTCTCCGCAATCGTCGTCGCCGTCGCACGACCACATCTTGCTGATGCATTTGCCGTTGGCGCAGAAGAACTTGCTGGGGTCGCAGGTGATGTTCTTGGCGACGCACATCCGGCCTTCGTTCACCAGCTTGGTGGCGTCGTCGCATTTGCATTCGACCGTGTTGTTGGGCGCCGGGTGGCAGCTGTGCGCGCAGCCTCCGTTGCTGATGTTGCACGGGTTGACGGCGCACCGTTGCCTGCTGGGGCTGTAGATGTGGATGTCCCGCGGGGAGTCTTCCAGACGTTTCACCATTTCGACCATATTGGCGCCCGTGTGTTTCTCTGCTCTGTACACTCCGCGCAGTTGGAGGTCCGTCCAGTAAATGTAGTTTCCGAATACTGTGATGGCAAACGGATAAATGGTCGCGCTGATGAGTATTTCTCTGTCGGATCCGTCGAGTTTGGATCGCTCGATCTTCTCTCGCACTGCGTCCGTCCAGTACAACATGTTTTCGTCGAAGTCAATAGTCAAGCCACTGGGTTGAGACAGATCTTTGTCAATGATGGCCTTCTTGAGGGACCCCGCCATAGTGGTTCTGTATATTTTGCCCGACGTTCCGAAGCGGCCCCAGTCCGTGTAGTAAAGTGTTCCGTTGCAGGGGTCCACCACTATGGCTCTCGGTCGTTCTACTCTAGCGATCATGACCAGCTCCGATCCGTCGAGGTTCATCGCGTAAATCGAGTTGTTGGAGCTGTCTGTCCAGTACACTTTCTTTTGTGTCCAGTCGTACGATATTCCTTCGGGGTTGATACCCTTGCTGATGATATTTTGAATGCCCGACTGATCGGGGCGGTTGGCGGACATCCACGCGATCCGGGCCCACGGTCTGATTTGTGTGAAGAACAGCTTGTTGTCCTCATAATCGAACTCTACACCGACCACGTTGGTCAGGTTCACTATGGGCTTGAACGGTACTCCAGTCGACTTGGGGTCGAGGTTGATGGCTCTAATTTCAGTGCGGGTGGTGAACACTAAGTACTCGTCGACGACGTCACATTTGCTGGGGTTGGATTTGGAGATGGTCCCAGTGGCACAGTCGCACTTGTGCGCGTAGCCTTTGTTCGATTCCGGCGGGAAGCTGAAGCAAAGTTGCTCGCAGCCTCCGTTGCCGAATTTCCTGCAAGGATTGTTTTCATCCGTGGGTTGGTTGTTGATGTCAAATATAGCAATGTCCCGCAATTTGGGAAGACTGGTGCGAACCTTCTCGGGCACCGACATATTTCCCGGCAGCTTGGACGCCTTGTAAATGGTTTGAAGGTTCCTATCGACCCAGTACACGCTGCCCGTGTGGATGGCGATGCCCATCGGGTTCGGCAAGTTGGACCTGATGAGCTGCCTGTTGCCGCCGTTGTAAGATATCTTCTGAATTTGGTCGAGCATAGAATCAACCCAGTAGACGTCGTGCGTCAACATGTCAATGGTCAAATCTCTCGGCTTAGATATTCCCGAACTGACAATGGTTTGCCAACCGCTCCCGTCGAGGTACGCCTTTCCAATTCTTGGGTACTGACTGTAGTCAATCCAGTAAAGGAGCCTCTTCAACGGATTCACCGCAAGCTCTCTCGGGGCGTCCATCGTGGTCTTCACCAGTACCTTCCTGTTCGACCCGTCGAGCCAGCACATTTCCACGTAGTTCTCATGAGGGAACACGTTGGTAAAGTACAAGTTGCCCGCGACCCAGTCCACGGCCAGTCCTCGAACCCCGTTACTGCCAATGCCGTCTTTTATGATATGCTGCATTTCCGTGCCGTTCGGTCTAATCCTAAAGATGCCATTCCATTGTCCTCGGTTGAACTCCAACCAGTAGATGTAGTTGTCGGCGAAGTGGACATCGACGTGCAAGACGTGATGGCCCAGGCCGGTGATGGGGACCATCGCTTCTGCACTGGTATCGATGCTGTAGCCCCGAATGAGGTCGAGTTGGGACACTACCGCGAAGGTCTTGAACGGAACGCAGTTGACCTCGTTCTCTTTCCTGTAGCCAATGGAACAAGCGCAGACTCTGGACCCGCCGTCACTGGGCACGCATATCTGCTCGCAGCCGCCGTTGCTCTGGGAGCACGGATGGTGGATCATTTTCCGTTTCTGGAATACCGTCAAGGACTTGAGGTCGCTCTCGTTGTCCAGCATACTTTTGATGTTGTCGCCGTTGGGTAAGTCGGCTTTGATTATTTTCTCATGCAACGGATCGAGAACATACAGCCTGGAGTCCAGTACGGCGATAACTTTAGGGTAAGAAATTGCGTTTTCTTCGGTTAGGATAGATTTTCTGTCGTTGCCGTCCGCGTTGACACTGTTTATGCTCGGCGGGTACTGAGTGCTGAAGTAAATGATTTTCTTCTCCACGTCGATGGTGACAGCCTCCGGCCTCTCGATGGATTCCACCAGAATGACGGAGTTGGTGCCGTCCATGTTGGCCTTGCCGATTTTGGCCGGCACACCGTAGCCACCCTCGTCGGACCAGTACATTTTGCTGCAAACAAATCAATGATTAGACATCTCGAGTATTTAAAAAAAAACCACTTAACCCCGTTATAGGCGTGGCCAAACGGCAATTTGAGACATACCCGTCAGTCGGATCCAAACAAATTCCCTTGGGTTTCGCCACGGACGTCTTGTTTCCGTCATTAGCCATCACAATGGTCCGATACTTGACTTTCCCGTCGACTCGCACCACTTCGATGTTGCTCGCTACCCTGTTGGCCATGTACAGATTTCTTCCCAGCCAGTCGAAGGCGATCGCGGACGGCGCCCCCACTATGCCGGTGTCCGGCCCGAGGAATTCGACCTTATCGCCACCGCCGTAGGGCATAGTGTAGATCGTGCAGTTCTCGTCGTCGCCGTCGCCGTTGATGGACTGGAGCCAGTACAGCATGTGACCTTGCCGGTCGTACTCCAGTTGAACGCCACCTTCGAACGGGACAACATTAACGTCGATCGATCGCAATTTGATGGCGAAATCGCGCCAAGTTTCGACGAGACTCGTTCTCACCTTGGACGCCGACGATGGGAGAGAGCTGGTTGGCTCGGCCGGTGCCGTCCAGCGCCAGGTCCACGATCTGGGTGCCCTTGAGCACCATGAGGTACGCGTTCTCCTCTGAAAGCAGAAGCACGGTCGTAGCGGGAGGGGCAGCGGCCGGGAGGGGCGGGACTCACCTCAGTGCACTCACCTTCCACGCACTTGCCGTCGGGCAGCAGCTTGAAGCCGGGCCGGCACAGGCAGGCGTAGCCGCGGGCCGGGTCGGGGCTGAGCAGGCACAGGTGCTGGCAGGCGGCGGGCGGGCAGGGGCTGGCCCTGCGCGGCTGCAGCGACGGGTGGTGCACGTGGATGGACAGCGGCTGCGAGATGAGGTGCGACACCACGGACTGGCCCGAGCCGCGGAACTTGTGCGCCGACAGGACGCGGTTGAGCTGCCGGTCCGTCCAGTACAGCGTGTCCTCGAAGAGCGTGAGCGAGTGCGGGTGCAGCAGGTAGTGGCTGCCGGCCAGCACGCGGCGCCGGGCCGAGCCGTCGTAGGCGCAGTGGTCGATGAAGTCCAGCTTGGAGTCGGCGAAGTAGACGCGGCGCGCCGCCGTGTCCAGCGTGAGCCCGTTGGGCCAGTACAGGTTGGCGGCCACGATGGCGCCGCGCCGCGAGCCGTCCATGCCGGCCCGCTCCACGCGCGGCTGCTCGCCCCAGTCCGTCCAGAAGAGCCAGCCGGCCTCGGCCGCGGGGTCCAGGCTCATGCCGCGCGGCTGCGACACGTTCCCGGCCAGCAGCTGCGCGCGCGACGAGCCGTCCTCGCGCGCCACCCAGATGCCGTTCAGCTTGCTGTCCAGCCAGTAGATGTTGCCGCCCACCCAGTCGTAGGCCAGCCCCTCCACCAGGTCCAGCCCCCCGGCCACGATGACGCGCGGCTCCCCGCCGCGGTCCAGGCGCGAGATCTGCTTCAGCTTCATGTCGGACCAGAAGATGGTCCCGGTGTGCATGTCGGAGGCCGTGGCCACCACGTTCTCCACGTTGATGGGCACCCGCTCCAGGCCCTGCTCGTTGAGGTCCGCCACGAGGATGGAGTGGCGGTTGGAGATGATGAGGAAGGCGGCGGAGTGGTTGGCGGCCTTGCAGGTGTGGTTGTCGGCCGCGAGCAGGTACCCGTCCACGCACGAGCACGCGAACGAGCCCTTGGTGTTGGTGCACGTCTGCGAGCACTGGCCCGGCGGGTCGCACTCGTCCACGTCCCGGCAGTTCAGCCCGTCCTCGTCCAGCTCCTCCCCGGCCGGGCACAGGCACAGCGGCCCGTTGGGCGTCTGCTTGCAGCCGTTGGAGCAGAGCCCGCCCTGGTGCTCGCACTCGGCGAAGTCGCAACCTGCGCCTGCAATGCCGAGGGTCGTGAGTCACGAGAGTCGCTTCCTCGATAACCGATACGGCAGAATGTTTCGGACGGATTGTTTACCTTCATCCGCACCGTTGGGGCAATCGAATTTGCTGTCGCACACCTGAGTGAGGTTGACGCATCTGCCGGTCACTCCTGGGCATGGCCACTGATTTTCTGGACATCTACAATAAAGAAACCGTCGTCAATATGCAAATTAAAGAACAAACAATCTTTCTATATAGAACAATCTATACTTTCAATATTCCTCCTATGCATGACACGTTTTGCGAGTTACCTAAATGGCGGCGGCTTGCAGGCATGTTCGAGTCCCTCGTCGGAGCCGTCGCCGCAATCGTCGTTGCCATCGCACACGTACGCCTTGAACACGCAGCGGCCGTTCTTGCAGCGGTAGTAGTTGTTGGCGCAAGAGATAGTTCCGCAGGTTGCAGGCTCGTCCGAGAAGTCTTCGCAGTCAGGCGTACCTGAAGCACATGTCGTCGAACGTATATTTACGCTCCAAAAGCAAAAAGACTTTTGTTTTATGGAAAGTACTTTGGTGTGAATCTTATAATCAGAAGCTTGAGATAGTTTCTTAGTTGTCATTGTATGAAACGATTAGCAATTAGTTAGGAATCACTCACCGTCACAGTACCAGGTGGACGGAATGCAGATGGCCGAGGCGGCGCACTGGAACTGCTTGCCAGGCTGGCACTGGTGCGGCGCCAGCGAAGGACAGCCGGCCTCGTCGCTGCCGTCGTTGCAGTCTGGGATGCCGTCGCACTTGTACGCCTCCTGCGCACAGTACTCCCCGTATGTGAATAGCTATCGGCTGCACCTGACGACTTGTCGCCATTTTAGAGTTGAAAGGCAGTGTAAGAACCGTGTCGTTGGTCAAGCACCTTACCTGCACACACTGTTTGAGGTCGGCGCACTTGAACTGTGAGGCGAGGCAGGAAACGGGCGGGCAGTCGGCTTCGTCCATCTTGTCGAAGCAGTCGTCGTCGCCGTCGCACACCCACGAGGCGGGGATGCAGTGCCCCGTGCGCGGACATGTGAACTGGGTGGGGTAATTAAAATATTTGTCAAAAGCTTATATTTCAGTGTGGTTCGTGACCCGTAGCAGCCAACATTTAGATCGGAATACGTTAGCAATGCTCATTCAGAGACTGTTAATGCAAATCCAGTCGAAATGCCACTCTACGTTCTGTTAAGCTTCGGATACAATGTACCTGGAAGTAAGCGCAGGTCTTCTCTGCGCAATGGGAGCCCTCGTCGGAACCGTCGCCGCAATCGTTCTCGGAGTCGCACTTCCAAGTGTTGGGAACGCAGCGGCCGTTGTCGCACTGGAACTGTGAGGACGAGCACGTCACATTGACGCAGCCGGTCTCGTCGGAGAAGTCTCCGCAGTCATTCTCGGAGTCGCACTTGAATGTCGCCGGGATACAGCGGCCCGATTTGCACATGAACTCTGAAGCGTTGCACGTGGTTTCTGGTGACAAACACAGGCTCTTATTACTGCTACCGCATAAACCGTTGCAAAATGTTGAGAATGTGAAAGTACTTATTCAATAGAACTCTGATACTAGTGCCTTTTTTTTTTTTTTTTTTTTGGTTTCGCTGGGGAAATGCTTTATGCATACCACCGCACCCCGGGGGAAAGGTCGGTGATTATGTGGGACTCCGACAAGGGTCGTCTACCCAAGAGTCGTTTACCCACTAAAACCCCAGCGGCATACCCTCACACGACGCGCTTGGGGCGCCACAAGTTCGCGTAAACGCATTCTACTGTGACGCCCCGGCGTGGTGCCCGCAACGCGGGCAAGCGACTATCAGAGAGGGCGTCCCGGTATACTGGGACGCCCTCAGTCATCGAGGCTTTCGTCGGTGGTGGCTCCCCCGAACCACCACCGGCCTCCTAGGCGAGGGCAGAAGGGGCCCGCATCGTCACGAACCCCCCTCCACCCCCGCCTCCGTCCGCGGCGCGGGTCACCCGGAGCTCCCTCCCTTGCGACCCGCCCCGCTGCCCCCTTCTGCGACATCGGCCCCGCAGAAGGAGGCCCGTCAGCCCTCGGGCCGGCGCCAACCAGAGGACACCGGCGCACCGCAGCCGTCCAGGGCCCGCAGGGAAACCCTTAGAACAGGGTCCACCGTCTACCCAGGTCCCCGGAGCCCCCGTCCAGGGCTCGCAGCGAGACACTGGGGACAGGGTCCCCATCCACCCAAGTCCCCGCAGCCCCAATCTACCGCAGCGCACCGGCGATCCGTCCCGCAGCCCCCTTCTGCGACATACGGCATCGCAGAGGAGGTGCGTCAGTCCTCGGCCGGCGCCAACCCGAGGACGTTGAGTGAGGACTCGGTTTGACGGCCAACTAAGTTGAGCGCCAACCCGAGGACCTCATGGTGCGCCGCAACGGTTTACGACTCCCAAGGCAGCTCTGAGGACAGAGGAGTCCCCGGAGCCGCAACCCGCCACGACGCTGGGTGCCGCTCTTCGTCTCACCTCTCCCCGTGGGCCCGCCCGGCATGGGAGGCCCTGGCCGGTATGGCCCCACGGATCATTGAGGCACTCAAGCCCCCTCACCACAGCAAGGTGGCAGCACAGTCGAGGGGGTCTGATACTAGTGCCTGCATCAGCTTCGGCGCATACGGTCATAGAGGTTACTTACTGGTGCAGTTCTGCTCCTCATCACTGTTGTCCAGACAGTCATCGTCGCCGTCGCACACCCAGCTCTTGGGTATGCAGCGTTGGTTGTTGCAAGTGAAGTCCCAGGAGTGCGGGCAAGCCTGCACCGGTGGTTCGGCATTGGGATCCGACACACACGTGGTACCGTCTGGAGCCAGTTTCTCCCCATAAGGACAGCCACACCTCACTGTCAGCAAGCCTGTCGTGTTATTCCTGGGCACGGCGAAACACAACTTTTGGCAGTTGCCGTTGTCTCTCGAGCAGGGCTGCATCGGATCTATTCTTTGAATGTCTTCGCTGAATACTTTCACGCCATATAACCGGTTCGTTTGTGGTTCCCTGACCATAATGTCCTCCTGTTCTCCTGTGGTTTTGTGTAAACGAACGATGGCGTCTAATCTCCAGTCCGTTATGTACATGAACTCCTTGTGGATAACTATCGAGAACGGGTGCCTAATAAGCTTGGAGTTCACAGTCCTGACGTCAGTGCCGTCTAGCTTGGAATGTTGGACGTGGTCGAGCAGAGCATCGCACCAGTAAAGCCTGTCAGCATCGAAGTCTATCGATAGACCGTTGGGCCACCCGAGAGTGACATTTTGGAACACCAGGAGGTTAGTGCCGTCGGTATAGGCCCGGCTAATATTTGCAGGTCGGTCCCATTCTGAGAAGAATATAAAACCTTTGTTCGGGTGTACTACGATGGCTCGAGGTCTCTTCAAGTCCTTCAGCAAGGTTCTCTTGTAGGCGACGTGCCTAGTGGATAGTACGTTTAACGTTCCTTTTCTGGAGTCGATATAGTACAAGTTCTTCGAAGCCCAGTCCACGGCCAGGCCTTCGACGCCTTCGTTTTGCGACGCCAAGACTATTTCTCTAGTGGTGCCGTTTCTATGCACTCTGTAGATGACGTCCTGCAGTACGTCCGAGTAGTAAATGTGTTCATCTCGTGCGTCGAAATCCAAACCTACAAATCTTGCGCGTTTCGATACCACCGGTAATATGGCATCGCTAAATCCTTCGATAACTGGGTTCAAAACCTTCCCCTTGATAAACCTCTGCTGCGAGTACATAAGGAACTCTTTGACTAAATCGCAGTTCCTCAAATCCGTCTCCAGCCTGTAGCCTATGTTGCAGGCGCACCTGTAGCCCAGGCCTCCGTTCTGCAGGGCGGTCACGATGCACATCTGCGAGCAGCCCCCGTTGTTGGTGCCGCAAGGGTTGTTCACCGACGTCTGCTTCAGCGAGTGCACCACCGTTATGGCTTTGGGCTCTCTGATATCCTTCATCTTGTATATCGCCTGTATACTCGAAGCCCCCTCGTACTTATTGACCGAGCTGATACCCTGCTTCGTGTTGTCGGACCAGTATACCCTATCTTCGAATAGCGCCAGCCTCGACGGGCTCGGGACCTGCTGGCCTCTAAGTACTAAAAATCGGTGTTTTCCGTCGTAGTCCACACTTTCTATGTAATCCAACAATGAATCGCACCAGAAGACTCGTCGCGCTATGATGTCGACGGCTATGCCGGAGGCCTTGTACGTCGCTTCGGTGACGATCGATCTCGAGTGAGTTCCGTCCATGTTTGCACGGATAATCTGCAAAGGAGACAGATAAATGAATATCGTCGTATCTCCAACATCGGTGAGCGTTACGCTGGAGTTTACGCTTTTGCGTTGACACTTACTTGACTGCTATCCGCGACGAACATGAGCCCGAGAGTTGGATCGAGCGCCAAATCAGCGGGTTTGGTGAGGTTGGAACCGAGAACGACGGCGTGCCAGCGGCCGTCCAGCTCAAACACGTCCACCTTCTGGCCCACGTCGTCGGCCACGTACAGCTTGTCACCCACCCAGTCCACGGCTATGGCCACCGGCGCCCAAGAACCGGCGACGGAGATGTCGGCGCCCGTGTAGCCCCCCGATACGCCGGCCGGCACGCTCAGTTGCTGGGAATGGATCTGAAACGCGGATTATTGAAACAGAGTTGGCAGTTATTCATTAACGCTCCGAATTCAACGGCTAACTGTGGGAGACGAGTGGGAAGGAGCACTCACCTTTCTCGTCTTGAGATCGGACCAGAAGAGTAGGTTCCGGCGGTAGTGGAAGTCCAGGCCGGCAGCGGACGTGGCGTTGGCGAGGGTGGCGGGGGCCCTCCCGCGCAGGTCCATGCGCGTGAGGGCCGCGGCGTGCGCCATGACCAGCGAGGGCGGGGCCCCGCCCGCCGCGCAGCGCCCGCCGCCCGACAGCGTGTATCCGGGCGCGCATGCGCATGTGTACGCTGCATTTACATCAACGATCTTTCAACAAACTCCATAGACATTTTGCTTGACTTAATCTATAGATAAGCTTACGCGTATGGTACAGAGATACGCATTAGCTGTGCACCGTGAGTACAATAAATGCAAATGTACTGTCCCCGAGAGAGTCAGTGAGACTGTAAGAAATAAAGTAATACTCACATCCGGGCGTATTAACACACAGCTGGTGGCAGTAGCCCCACTCCTTGCACTCGTCTCGGTCGGCGCAGGAGCGGTTGTCGGCGGCCAGTGCCAGTCCAGCGGCGCATATGCAGGCACCACCGGTTGGCGACGCTACGCACTTGTACTCGCAACCCAAAGCCGGACATGACGCCATTGCTGGAAACAACAGCCCAACACAGTGTAGTTCAAGAAAAAGATTATTTTCGCAGTATGTTGTGGTAATGTCATTGACCGAGAACCTTGGAGAACCACGCATGGAATACTAAGAACACTCACAACAAGCGGTCTCCTCGTCAGCGTTATCCTCGCAGTCCCTCTTGCCGTCGCAGAGTTGTGATCGGGCGATGCACTTGTGCGTGCCTCCGGAGCCACCTTTAGGGCACAGATACTTGTTGTCCGGGCAGGCAATGGCAGTACAGTTGGCTTCGTCGGAGCCGTCAGCGCAGTCCTTGTATCCGTCACAGTGGTACGATGCGGGGATGCACAGCGCATTACTGCACCGGAACTGCCCGATGTGGCATGGCGGGAAACCTGCAGCCGAAGCATACAATTCGAAACTTGCTACTAACTACAATAAACGCGTATGAAGATGGTAGACATTTTTTAGATTTCTAAAATAGTAATGGCCAAATTCAAGCTGAAAATAACTTAGCCGTTTTCCCATTCTAGTCACATTCATGCTGAAACTACAACTGGTTCAGAATGATGTTACACAGAAGAGCCGGCAGGAAACGGTAGTTGGTTTTTTTTTTAAGTAGACCAATATAATGTGGTCACTCATATTATAACAAGTTTTGGTTAGCACGCGATTATTTTCAAAGACATGTTACCTTGTAGTAATTAGATTTTACAGACAATCTATCTACACATTTCATTTTTTAGCTGAAACTTAATGCCATATCTCAAATGGTACACTACCCTGGAATCTCAAAGTTAAGAAGAAGAATTTAATAAAGCAGGCTCACTGCAATTGGCCTCGTCCGAATTGTCCCCGCAGTCGTCCTTGTGGTCGCACTTGACGCTGGCGTCTACGCATTTGTTGCCAGCCGCACACTTGAACTGGTCCAGTCTGCAAGCTAGGCTCTGGCCTGGACAATTCTGCTCGTCTTTCCCTGTCCTACAATCTAAATACCTGCACAATAATATCGGGAATTAAGCTTTGAAATTCAAAGGTCACAATTGATAGAGATCCGCCATAAGCATTTGGACTAAAAAGCAGCATCAATTATGGTTAACATTTAAAATCTTTTTGCATAGACCGCTAAAATCTTTGTGGACACGGTGATGAGAATATATCCATTTTTTTATTAAACCGTTCAGAGAATATTCTGGTAATCAGTACGAACCCGTCACATTTCTTCTCCTTTGGTATGCAAGCTCCTTGTAAGGACACCTTCCCCGAACCAGTTACTTCCACGCCACACTGGAAATCGTCCTCATGACATTTACGATACGCTGCAACAAATAAAATGATATCAAGAAAAAAGTCGCCACTTCAGTACACCGCGTTAGCCAGACGGATTGGCGCAAAGTTTCACATCAAGCTTCCCTTCACTCATGTCCAGTTTTATGTTTCTAGACTTTCTTTACTCACATCGTACGGCAGCCTCGCTACGGAATGGGTTGGTGATGTTATACAATCTGAGAGCCTTATTCATAATAGCTATCATTTTATCGAAGCCGTAAAAATATCTCTTCCCTTGTCATTGAATAGGACAACGAAAGGGACAGATATATTAAATGTTTAACTAATTTATCTTATGAATATGGGGTTATATCTCTATTTGGACGCTAGAAAGAATGTTTTGTGTTTATTCAATACCAGATGTTATCTAATCTTAAGCGTTAACACCGATGGGGGAGGTCTGGTTGAATTTGCAGCAAGCTCCGGCGAGATAATGCGATTTTCATATAAAGTTATGTAAAACTCGATAGAGGGCGCCTTTGAGCCCGACGAGTGGCCCCGGGAACAACGCAAGCCGATACACTCTCTAAGCCCTTTTGAGTGGTTTTTTTTTTATTTTTGCTCGGATAATACGTGTTGGAAAATTTCAGTATAAATTTATTTTTAACGTCGTCGTCTAAAGTTTCCATTTTGTTTGCTTTGGTCCAGGCTCAAAGGTGTTTCGGAAACAAACAACAAATGCTGTTTATAGTCTGAGCAAAGCTGCCTAGACTCGTTTGGACTGGGCTTCATTTCAAGGTTTTCTTCTGCAGCAACTACAATATCACTAGAACTCGTAAGCGATATCCTCGTTTAGAAATTGGTTGTTGACTGCATCCCGGCAAGATTGAAGAAGAAGATTATATTGAGCTACGTCGAAATCTCTCAGTGTGTCCAAACTTAACATTTCCAGAAAAGATACCACGCTGCACATTCCAGCCACCATTAAATTAATAAGCTGATCAACCGCTTGGAAATTCCTGAACAAGACTTGCCGTAATTACATGTTATGAGGAAAATGCTCAGTTTCCTTAACCAAGAAAGGTTTTTTAAACGTTCGCATAATGCCTTATGTAACATTTTTCAAACTTAGTCGACGGAGTAAACGTATTTATTGATTAGGCGAGTTTAGAAGTGATGAAAAATAGAATAACTCAAGAGATGATATGTATCATATATAGATGAAGCGTTCATCTTGGATTGCTTGCGCTGACTTTAACCATTGATTTTGTTCAAGGTCGGGCAACTATCTTCAAGCAGGCCGAAGACAAATACTCGGGCATCTGTGCCTGCAAATGACATGTTTAAAAATGCCCCCCGCGATGCAGAATTACCTAGGGCCACCTAAATTCCATTGAAAGCAATTCTGAAGCACAGGCCTATTTCTGGATAGATAAACTACCAAACGAACTGCAGTCATCCCGACATGGGAATAGTAAAATCCACATGCTATTAACAAATCACGTATTCTGTTTCCAAAATCGATAGCAGGTGAGTGGTCGGTGGAAAATTCCAGAACTATGCCAATCTAGACCAAGCCGCACTCGAAAACGCGTGGGAAGCCTGGGGAAAAGAAATGTCAATCCCATAAACTTTAACGCTTTATTTTGCCAAAGGGTTTTGATTTGCCCCTATTGAGAACGAAATGCATCGTGTATCCATCAATGTAAGCCGCCAAATATTGCCATTTAATGTTTTGTTTAGAACATAAATGTTAGGCGCGTTCAAATGTCCTATTCTAGTGTTACGAATAACTATGGAGAACTATGGAACTTCTGACTGAGTCTAGGTCGGTCTTTATCCGTTCATAGTAACATTAAACATACTTCGGAGGGCCCACAATAAACTACTTTATCTCAAAAAGACTCCTGGAACTAACAATGGTAACCACAAGAAATGTATGTAGGCACGTTTTAACATATTTTACTTGAAAATAGCACAATACTTATAAGCCACGTGTCCCTGTTCCAACAAGACGAGTTGTAGATTTCCATTTATGCAGCTCGCCTAGTTCAATTCCGGTTGCAGAAATATGCGCAAATCTATTTTCAATATTGTGAATGTCGACAAATCCGTGGCGCGTCTACCGTTTGCGATCTCACCTCGGGTTTTGCCACACAATACCCGTATTGCCCATCCCATCTCCTTGGAAGTATTAGCGATATCTATCTATAACTTAAAAATCTTGTATCCCTGCAGAATATTGTGGGTTGCTGTGATTATGTATTCTTTATCTGCGACTACACGTACAGATCCAACATTGGATAAATAACTTATTAAGTTGTTATTAATTACCTCAGTCATAATTTACTGGGTGTGCTTCGGCACCTCTTTTCAACAATTTTCACACACTGACCGCATTGAAGGAAATGAAAGAAATGCCAAGGCAGATGGCGTATCAAATGCTGCCAATCGCTTTAATGTTAGTTATAATCGTTTTAATCTTAGGCCAGAATCCGTTCTCGTAATATACAAGTTATAAATTAGAAGATGGATAGTGCCATTAAAAAAGGCAATTGCTTAAATTATTCGTCAATCTACACATATTTGGTAGAAACCAATCTCTGCCCGAGTCTTCATTTGCCAAACGCCTTAATTGAGCATGAACTAGCCTAGCATGAAAAAATCTTATATAGCTAATGTTTTACTCTGATTACTCTCGATATAATGACATTTTCATAGAATTGTTTGATCCTAAAATCAATGCAGTAATCGAATCACTAATAGCACGACACAAAATCAACTCTGACTGCTGTAAGGACTTAACAAAGGACAAACGAAATCTTTTATTATTAGGGAAGAGCCAAATGTTTGATTTGATTACAGCTGTAGCAATTGTGAGAATCGAATTAAGTCGCTCGATATAAGAACCGATATCTCAAAGTACCTTAAAATGGAATGGTTTATCTTTAATCATTTGAACCACCACGTTAAAGGATATTAAGACGCACGAAACTAGGTCACGGGGGAGTTAGTTTCGTGCGGTAAACATTGAGTAAATCGAATACGACATTAGCAAAGTTTCTATCAACGATACGATATAGTTTTTTTAGTGCCCGTGTGGTGATGGATTCAGAATACACAATGTCACCAACCCACACTATTAAACAGGTGTTGTAAGAGGCGACTAAAGAACGCATGTGGCGGTAAACCTAGCTGCAAGAGACGGAAAGCTTGATCCGAAACCTGTGCCAACCCGTCTTACCAGCGTACCGCAGTAGGCTATGCATATCTATCTATTTTAATATCAAACTACAATAAAAGAATATAAAAATACTCTCCTATTATTTTTAAGAACCATGATATTCTACAAAGATGAACTTTATTACAACCAATATTTTTACCAATACATGGGTCAGGGGCCTTATGATGATAATGGTAATTTTAAATAAAACGATTTATAAGAGTTTTGTGATAAAACCAATTAATTAATCTATCTTCTTCTATACTTATAATAAATCTGTAGAGAGGTCAATTCTGTACATGAAATATATCTCCAAAATAACTATCAGCGGGTGATTAGTCATCGATACTGACGCCAAAAATGCAATCAGTAAAATTTTTGTCTGTCTGTCTGTCTGTCTGTCTGTCTGTCTGTCTGTCTGTATGTTCGTTATAGAAACAAAAACCACTCGACGGATTTCAACAAAACTTGGTACAATTGTTTTTCATACTCCTGGGCAGGTTATAGTATACTTTTCATCACGCTACGATCAATAGGAGCAGAGCAGTGAAGGGAAATGTTGGGAAAACAGGAGAACTTACTCCATTTTTTAAGCTTCCGTCGCGTGTGCAGCCTTAATAGTTAAAGCTACACAGAAATCATGTATGACGGAAATGTTCTTCTTAAAATTATATAAAAAATATTCCACGACAGCAAATGTCTATCTTTTAAGGTTGACTCACAATAACACGTGTAACTCCCGATAGCTTAGCAGTTCAGAGCTTTCTGATTATATTTGTCTACTCTTACGTTTATAACACTCTTAATCATCCCTAATTAATAAATGTTAACATTATTACCTATTTCATAAAAAAAGAATCATAGAAATCGGTACAGAAACACCAAAGTTATTCATGAAATACGCTAATAAACCATCGCGCGTGATTACTGAATCATGCTATAAGGATTATTTTTGTGTAACCGTCGCATCGGGTCGCGCGGTAGGTTTAAAAGGGCGGGCGATCCAAACGCGAACTTCATACAATATTTGGATTTGGCTGATGATGCGAGTAGACGTTCCGAGTATTCGCCCTTATTGACAGGCAATATTGTTTATCAGCGCGACTTTTAGTCTTTACAATAATTTAGTTTATTTAATTTTCTTTTGTTGTTATTTCATAAAATAGGTATTAGTTATTTTGGTGGCGTGTTATATTCGTTCAAATTACAAATTATTATTAATTAACATTTTATTTCTTTTTAGGTGAAGTAGTAATAGGTCAGTAGTAGTTAGTTAGTAGTAGGTAAGTTTTGGTTAATTTATATTCAGTTTTTTTTATAATAATAATAATAAGTAAGTAATAGCGTAGGTACTTTTATTAATTAAAGGTATAGGTATTATTAATTATGTTATAGGTATTTAGTTTTAAGTGAAGTAGGATAGTTTACCCGGAAGCTTTGCGCTGAAGTATTTTCGTTGTATAGGTACTTAAGCCTCATGTGAACGTGATCTAAAGAATATTACCAATACATTAACTTAAATAATACACAAGGAATTACACACTGACGGAGTTGCGGGCACAGCTATCTATATCTATATATATAAAACTCTTCCGTTACTGAGTGACTGACAGACAACGCACAGCCGAAACTAATGGCAGTAGAGAGCTGAAATTTGGCCTGTGTGTTTGTTGGGAGGAGTAGGCTACCACTAAGAGGATTATTGGAAATTCCCTCCCAACGGGGATAAATTGTTTTTTTCCGGAAGTCATTATTCCACGCGGACGAAGTCGCGGGCAAAAGCTAGTTTTAAATAAAACGATTTATAAGAGTTTTGTGATAAAACCAATTAATTAATCTATCTTCTATCTATACTTATAATAAATCTGTAGAGAGGTCAATTCTGTACATGAAATATATCTCCAAAATAACTATCAGCGGGTGATTAGTCATCGATACTGACGCCAAAAATGCAATCAGTAAAATTTTTGTCTGTCTGTCTGTCTGTCTGTCTGTCTGTCTGTCTGTCTGTATGTTCGTTATAGAAACAAAAACCACTCGACGGATTTCAACAAAACTTGGTACAATTGTTTTTCATACTCCTGGGCAGGTTATAGTATACTTTTCATCACGCTACGATCAATAGGAGCAGAGCAGTGAAGGGAAATGTTGGGAAAACAGGAGAACTTACTCCATTTTTTAAGCTTCCGTCGCGTGTGCAGCCTTAATAGTTAAAGCTACACAGAAATCATGTATGACGGAAATGTTCTTCTTAAAATTATATAAAAAATATTCCACGACAGCAACACTCTTATTACAAAAAGCGGTTTAATTAAAAACCCAGGTTTAAACTTCTATAAACCGTGGTTTACACAAAAATGTTATTACAAATAGTGGTTTAGCGATAAACCATAGACTATATCATGGTCTAACGCTAAACCTCGGCTGCCCCTAGTTTAACAATGGTCTAAATCGTATCTGTCAAACTTTCTTCTCTAAGATAAAGCATCTTTTTCGTTGTTGTGTTGTGTTTAACCGAAAATGGTTATTAACATGGTCGATTTAATTGATATTGAGGATATTGAAGACGTTGAAATGTTGGAAATGCCACGCCGGCATAACCGAAATCGTGTTCGCATCAATCCCTTTAGGGAATTATCCGATGAAGATTTCAGGCAAAAGTATAGGTTCAATAAACGTTTTTCACTGAGAATATTGGACTTATTAAGGGAAGATTTAGCAAGAGATCCTCGAGGATGCCCTGTGTCTCCCGAAATACAAGTGGTTTGCGCATTACGATGCTGGGCTCGACATGAAGTAAGTAGAATTAAAGATTTCAAGTTAATCGAAGTAATTTATGTTTACTTACTTTTTCCTCGGTACTCCAATTCTCAGATCGTTTTTTCTTTTGTTGGTCCATCACAATAAAATCTATTATTATTAACAAAGACGCAATTGTTATATTATACTTCGTTATCGTAAGAATTCCAAAGCTAAATTAACTTTGTTCAACTTGCGATGGTTTTGTTTAATGTTATGGTTTCATATAACGCGCCAGGTTTTTACGTTTCATTACACGTACGTTCATGTATTATTAGTAACTAGTGGCCCGCCCTGGCTTCGCCCGTGCAAAGCGGGGGTGGGTTACACATATAAACCTTCCCCTTGAATCACTCTATCTATTAAAAAAAACCGCTTCAAAATCCGTTGCGTAGTTTTAAAGATTTATGCATACATAGGGACGGACAGAAGAATGCGACTTTGTTTTATACTATGTAGTGATAGTGATTAATACGACATTAAAAAATGTGCTTAAACCTAGATAAAACTGCAACTAATGAAATAACTAATGTTTAAATTCGTGCAAAATAATATTCTGAATATTTTTAACACTCCTAAACATCATTTAATCCCTATCGTACAATCGAAACGTTTTCTTTTCTGGGCATAAGGAACGTTGCAATGGAATGATATAATGGTGAATGAATGAGATTTGTATTAATCTGTGGTTGATCTAAAGACCATGGTTCAAATGACGGTACTAAGAAGTCCATGGTTTATTTATGTTTTGTAATACGGACAAAATTTAGACCATGGTTCTGCAGATAAGCCAGGACTTGATAGTACAGGTTTAAACTAAGGTTTATTTAGTTTTTTGTAATGAGACTGCAAATGTCTATCTTTTAAGGTTGACTCACAATAACACGTGTAACTCCCGATAGCTTAGCAGTTCAGAGCTTTCTGATTATATTTTGTCTACTCTTACGTGTATAACACTCTCAATCATCCCTTATTAATAAATTTTAACATTATTACCTATTTAATAAAAAAAGACTCATAGAAATCGGTACAGAAACACCAAAGTTATACATGAAATACCTACGCTAATAAGCCATCGCGCGTGAATACTGAATCATGCTTTAGGGATTATTTTTGTGTAACCGTCGCGTCGGGTCGCCGCGTGAGGTATAAAATGGCGGGGGAACTTCATACAATATTTGGCTGTTGATGCGAGTAGACGTTCCGAGCATTCGACCTTATTGACAGGCAATATTGTTCATCAGCGCGACTTTTAGTCTTTAAATTAATTTAGTATTCTTTTGTTGTTATTTCATAAAATAGGTATTAGTTATTTTGGTAGCGTGTTATATTCGAGCCACTAATTACCCGATAGAATTTTTAAATTCTTTAAATAAATAAAGTACGGGCAGGACTTCCTTCTCATGAAATTAGTTTAAAAATTGGCATTCCTATAATTCTGCTCCGAAATTTAAGACCACCACAACTTTGCAATGGAACTCGGCTAAAAGTAACCCAGTTGCAACAAAATATAATCGAGGCTCAAATTTTAACAGGTTGCGGTGCAGGAGAAACCGTCTTTATTCCCAGAATTCCCATAATACCAAACAATTTTCCATTCCAATTTAAAAGAACGCAATTCCCAGTCTCGGTGTGATAAGCAATGACAATTAATAAGGCTCAAGGGCAGACTTTTCGTGTTGCTGGAGTAGATCTCAGAATCAGTTGTTTCTCGCATGGTCAGTTGTACGTCGGTCTTTCCCGGGTTAGCAGTTCTAGAAATCTTTATGTTCACGTGCCGGACGGGTCGACTTTCAACATATGTAGTTGACCCGAAAGTTTTATTTTCGTTGTATAGGTACTTAAGCCTCATGTGCACGTGATCTAAACAATATTACCAATACATTAACTTAATAACACACGAGGAATTACACACTGACGGAGTTGCGGGCACAGCTATCTATATATATAAATAAAACTCTTCCGTTACTGACTGACAGACAACGCACAGCCGAAACTACTGACAGTAGAGAGCTGAAATTTGGCCAGTGTGTTTGTTGGAAAGTAGGCTACCACTAAGAGAGGATTATTGGAAATTCCCTCGCAACGGGGAGAAAAGGGGGATAAATAGTTTTTTTCCGGAAGTCATTAGTCCACGTGGACGAAGTCGCGGGCAAAAGCTAGTTAGTAAATAAAGTTCCTTTTGAGTTTGAGTTTCATACATATTTATAACCAATGCAAGGTGCGAGACATAAAACAGATAAGTTAGAAAATCTGATAGGATATGTCGTATCGGTCAGTTACAGATAGTCTACCAGATAAAAGGATCTAACGGGATCCGATATCAATGGGGTCCGGAAGAGAACTTGTTGAACCGAAAAGAGAAACAACAAACACATTGTTTGTAATGCAATGGCATTCTACGCATTTCAATGTCCATTTCAGATGCACAGCGGCTAAAGGAAGTAATTACTTAGGGAAAAACACCTAGTCGCAAGAGAAAGAAAACCAGCCTATCTGAACAGAGTACCCTAATTTCCCCCCGTAATACTGGAGGAGGTAGTGGCTCCTTTATTGATGGTGATATGCTAGATATGTAAGCTTAGGAGAAGAATATTTACTTAGTATCGAGATGAGTTCAGGGAAATTATGATGATGGTTTTGAGAAAATTTTCCCAAAACCTAAATTTGCAAGTTATTCAAAATTTCAACAGTACTAACCTATTACACTGTCAAAAATGTAACGAAAATGAGTTACCTCAAATTTGGGATCTCGTTAAATCTATTTCACGACCCGGAAAAATCCCTTCGCAGAGAGTTTCATCAAAGTCAAATCGAATTATTTCCCGACGACATGGATACTTACATAGCTTTTGATGTTCTTAAAACATTAGAATGCCTGTAGAGAATTGCACGTACTTTCGAGTAACGAGAGCAAATACATTATAGGAATATTAATTCTATCCTTTATCAAGGTTTCAATATTTATCCAATCCTCCAAAAAGTACCTTTCAACCTAAAACATACCACGAAAAAAGAACAAAACCACGCGAATTCTGCAACAAACATACCTCAGGCATTGTAATTAAAACTTAAAATAGTTACCAGTTAAAACAGGTATTTTACATATCTTTAATTATTATCAAAACAAATAAGTTTGATAACATCAATTGCCAAACACAAAACAACTTTATTCAATCTGCGAGCTCCTTTCTTAAGTTCCGAACTTTATTCATACAAGCAAAGCAAACCATTTAAAAGTGCATCACAAGAAATTCCCTCGTAGAACGTTCATCATGCTTGAATTTATCTACCGCAAAACTCGAGGGCGGAATGTTTACTTTGTAACAAAGTACATCCATCGGAAACTCTCTTCAAGTGGTAGCAATAAAAAGGAGAAGGAACATAATAATTGCGGTCTATTAAAACTTGTGCGAGACGCTGGAACGCCGACTCGGGATCCAACTTGGCCAAGTTATATTTTTGTTGCATCAACTTGGTGTAAATAGGAACGTGATAATACTGTGTATAAAGGAGTTTAAGAGTACATCAATGGTGGATGCTTTCTAGAAATTGTAAGGCTGTATGTAGCTAAAAACCTAATCTCTTCAGTCGCTTTGGACGACATCCTCAGGATGTAATGGGCAAACACTGTGTTTCTCTATAATTAAAAAAAAATCCCACCCTAAAATGACAAGTCGTCAGTAAGCCCACAAGACAACAGATTTACATGAAAACAGATACATCTCAGATACGAACACCAAACAAAAACGCAATTTCCACACCATTAAAACTTGCCCACTTGCTGGGACTTGCCTCACTCTCTGCCGCTTTATCGTGAGCCCCATTTACTTCCTTAACACCCTTTATACGTGCTGCGATGTAAATTGTAAGGGGAGTATGGGAGCTCTTTTCAATTTGGTCGCGGTGCTTGGTTTACAAGTAGTAGGAGTTCTCTCTTTAAAGAAATAGGTCGCCGTATTTTGGTGCCATGTTTATTTGAATATTTACTCGGTAATATGTGTTTGCCAGCTGCCAGCAATCTGCGTGCTTTACCCAATATTCTCAAAATTGACGTCCCAGTTTCGGGTAGATTGTAAATGTTGGCTGGTTAGGCTAGCAATTTCATTAACTATACCTAGAATACTTAAATGTCAGGAAGAAAATTGGTTGAAAGTTTGACTTGACGTTATAAATACTCTTAAGTCATGCTCTAACTCAAATTGGGTGAGCAGTGACGTCAGACGTAATACGATTACCGCCAGGGCGGTACTGGTTCCAACTTTTCATAACGTTCTATCACTCCGACCTCCTGGGAGATTCTGATGCCTGATTCAGGACTAGGCAAACCGTATTTGGAAGTACAGTCCTGTATTTCCAAATTATTGATGTGACTGTAATAATTTGTAGTAAAATAGTTTATATGGCTGCTGATTTTGGATCTGCTACAACAGACTCTTTTACACTACGGAAGCTAAATATGTATATTAGATAATAATGTCTGATAATTCCCACAATTATTGTTTAAATCAGTTATTCCGGTGGTATTCTCTCACGGGTCTGCAAGAAAGTACACGCGGTGATAAAGCTGTGGTAATGCTTGTTATTTTTAACTAAGTTTTGTAGTAAGCGGCTAAATTTGCAAGCAAGTTCCTATTACGTCAACAATAAAATGGACACCATTTCCTTGTTGTAAACAAATAATAGAAAACTAAAAGTTAAGAACGTTTAACTAACCACTGGAAGTTGGATAGCGTCTTTGTATTAGAATACGTGCAGAGTTCTTTATCAAATCAGAATTCAGATTGAGTGAGTGGAGCGCAGATTAAAGTTAGGCGACTCGGATTCGAGTTAGAGCTCATAGTTAACTGCAGAATTAACTTTTAAGTTGGAAAAGTAGTTTCCGCGCATCGAAAATTTGAAGCAAGGAAAATTAAGGATCAGCTGTACGCGCATGGAGATTGAATCATGTATGAAATTTCATTTAAATCTAGTACGAATAACTAAACTGAAATGAAAATATCAAATATGTACGACATACAAAAGTATGACAGAATACGTATTTACAATCAATTTGTATTGTCGCAACCCATTCTATGGTCAGAGCGTTGTGCGTACGGGAGATGAAACAAGCTGAAACAAGCAAGCACGATGAAACAAGCTGTGTGTGAAACCTTGCTGAACCCCGTTAGGACAGTGGGACACGGTAAATTCATTTGTCTTTATTAAATTGGTGAGGAGAAGCCTATTTGTGTTGTTTTTGGTCTGGAGTGCCAACGACGTATGGGATAGCTAATAGGACGACCTCTGAATAGTTAGACAGACGACCTTATGAAGGTCGATGGAATCGGTGGTTGTGGTCTACACGGAATCGTACTTTGAGCGATCTACACGGTGGTATATTCAGTCAAAGGCTAATGATTGGATAGAAATGCGATTACAACAGATTATAAAAAACCGATTAAGCCTGCTAAAGTATTGGCCCATTCATGGGCGAGATGGTGAATATAACTTTAGAGGTAGATAAAAAGAGGTATGCTCAACCGATTACAGATTCTATGCATAATATATAAATGGATTCCATAATCCTGGGAAGCTCTGAAAGCGACGCTCCGCCTTAGCCGGAGATGCAATGCGAGATCAATCCTCCTATTTCAGAGTCAATCACTGTCTGCGAGTCTCAGATTCAATTCCTAGAGGATTAATTTGGCTCAGTTACTTGACATCAGAGATATTTGTCACACGGAATGCACTATGTCATTTGCCATTGACGCTTTTGATATACACAAGATAGTTGCAGACGTGTGTGACTCCTAAAAGCATGTCTATGTCTGTCTGACAGTTGTATTTTTGCAATGAAAAGACAAAACACGCTTTTAATATACTCAAATATGCCTTCACTTTAAAAAGGGTACCTAAGCCCTTCTTTGCCCTATGATGTTGCTCCCATTTTTCGTCTCCATTCCTATTTACATACTCGTATTAAATAAATAAATATCCTTGGACATTTCACACAACGCCATCCCGTCCCAAGCTAAGCAACTTAATGCTTGTGTTATGGTAACGAGATGGATGATAAACTACTTATATACATTTTTTTTTGTAAATACTTACATATTATAGATAGAAAACATCCAGACCCGGAACAAATACTTGTAGGTCGTACAAATATTTCTTCCGTGCGGGGTTATAATGATAATTCCTCGAGTGGCGACCGCGTTCCGGAAGGCACAGTGCTGGTAAGCCACCCACACGGTGGACCGACGACCTGGTTAAGGTCGCCCGGGTTAAGGTCGCCGGAAAGCAATGGATACGGAGTCGCGTCGGGTGGAATTGGTAAAGTAAAGGTATGCGAAGAATACTCACTGCAGTCAGCCTCGTCGGTGCCATCGACACAGTCCACGTGCATGTCGCAGCGGTAGTGTGGGGGGATGCAGTACGTCCGGTTCCACACGTACTGGCCGCACGTCAGCTGCCCCGCCTCGCACTCCGGGGGTGCTGGCAACAAAATTATACATCAACACAGTCTTACACATAACCTAAGCTAAGAAAAAGATAGCCGCAAAAGGAAGAAAACGCATTATGTCATCATCATAATACAGGCCCCAAAATGAGCCACTGCTGAATCGGGCCCTCTCCCAAGTTCTTGCTGGGAAACTAGCCTACTGTGTCACGCTGGCCTGACGGGTTGGCACAGGGTTTTATCAAGTTTTCCTTCTCTAGTGCCTAGGTCTTTTGCTTTTCTTCAGTCGCCTCTTGCAACGCCCTCAGGATGGTAACGTTGTATATTCGTCACCACTCGGCTCTGACATTTATCATGTACCGGTGTATGACAAGGGGTATTTATAGGTTGATATGACGACGTCCCATTTCATCTTAATTTAATTTTAAAATTTAACTTGTTAGCATCGAGGCATAAGTTTCATTACACATTGTAGTACCTCAAATAAGCTTACATTAGCAAGCTTAAATGTCTAAGAAGTTAAACCACCCTTAAAAACGCTTACAAACGTTTTGGAACAGTTACTAAACAGATTTGTTGGCTCATTAGAACAAAGGAGGCATCTGACGAGGACCAGACTCGCAATCACCGCCAGCCGTCATTCAAGCTTCAACGCGGGGCGGGATTCCTCTTACAACTATGTAAACTACGCAAAAATAATGTTGTATTCTACTGTCTGATATTATGAAGACAATTAATTATTTAAGGCTAGTTTGTAGTGTTTAAGCACAACGATTAACTCAGTCTGGTAAATTAGAATAAGTATATTCATGTTACCCTATTTTTTATTATGGACACCGTATAAGACGTTTAAAGTTAGATTTAAAGTATTAAATATTTTTTTATCGATAAGAAACAATTTTGTTTTTGTATAGACAGGCTAGTATTTTAATTTATCGTAATCACTTCATGCGATAGATGGGCATCTCTATCTATCTTCGGTTGTAATCCGTTGTCGACACAATTTATTCATAATCCTTTACCATTATGTTGTTTAAAATTATTGTCCTTGTTTCCAGAAGTAGATACAAAAACAATGCACAAAAGTGAAGAGACTCAGCAATTAGCGCCACCCATCAAACTAGCATCGGCGCGAACGGGTACAGTGCCTCTCGGGCTCCTACGGCGATCTGAAGTGTGTAATACCCTTAATGCTGAGCAGACGAACGATAAAATATATGAAACTTGAAACAACAATGACAAACTAATAGTTAGTTAAGATATATTGTTTTGTTTATAATATACATACAAGCGTCATCCCGCGGCGGCACCCACCTGTCTAAATTTCAAACACACATTTCGTCTTGTTAACTTTCACTTTCGACGTGAAGTACTCAAAATAAAAAGTTTAAATCAAATTTCAATGAAGGTGATAACAAGAACCGAAGAAAATTTTCGAAATTAATGTCTGCCAAAGCAATTTTAGAAGTGGGATATGTCCCAGGAGTTATGGAGTTGTCGGTCTGTCTAATCCTCCTTAATTGAGGTCAGCTAGGTGCAAATAGAGTTTCCGCGCGGCTGCCCAACTATGATGGAGGGACTGCTGCCGACCGAGTTTAACAACTATGTTATTAGTGATGAGAATTCCCCCATTCATTTCGTTTTAATTTGTAGGTGCTTTGACGCTGCTTGTGGATGATTCGTAGCGTCGTGGCTTAAGCACCCACAGCTAGAACTACAGAATGCTCCACAAAGTGTTTAGTAGGATGTTAACGACTCTACCATCACTATGAAGTTGGACATATCATTAGTAGTCTATCTAAAAACGTGACAATCAAAAATTAAAAATTTAATTATACCCCAGACACATTAACCTCCTACTTATTTATTACCTGCCCCTGGTCCCCCAACGCGATGTATTTTTTATTTTCTGGTTTTTATAGGTACACGCTTATTATGATTTAGATGTTGTTAAGTTGTTAGTACATAGATTCTTGTCGGATCTTCATTTTCTCCCCACCACATATATTTGCAGATATTGGTTATTCCCCCCCCCCCTTTACCCCCAGAGATTTTCAGGGCTCAATTGATTTTCATGGAACATATTATTTTGTAATGTGCACGTGATGCGCTTTCATTTGAGACCCCAATCGATTATATTTGCAGACATTCGGTTATTCTTCCCCACTTTCACCCCCCATAACTTTTAAACGACTCAACCAATTTCCCTCGAACATGTCTAAGAACACTCGCCCCTAACTCACCTGTCATACAAAAAAACTGTATTGAAATCGCTTCATCGGTTCGCGAGCTACGGAGCCACAGACAGACAGACACGTCAAACTTATAACACCCCTCTGCATCGGGGGTTAAATATAAGAAATATTTAAATTTCCTACATATTTCACTGATTGAGTTGCATTAGTTGCTTCTTCTGTCATTGGAAGATAGGTAGGTACATGGATTCAAGGAGATGGTTATTGGATGTATATGCTTAGATTCGAACTGATTCTGTTCGATTCATAAATCACTACATCACTACATAGTATAAAACAAAGTCGCATTCTTCTGTCCGTCCCTATGTATGCATAAATCTTTAAAACTACGCAACGGATTTTGAAGCGGTTTTTTTTAATAGATAGAGTGATTCAAGGGGAAGGTTTATAAGTATAACCCACCCCCGCTTTGCACGGGCGAAGCCGGGGCGGGCCACTAGTACTATATAAAACAAAGTCGCTGTCATCTGTCCGTCCCTATGTATGCTTAAATCTTTAAAACTACGCAACTGATTTTGAAGCGTTTTTTTAATAGATAGAGTGATTCAAGATGAAGGTTTATATAAGCATAATTACACACCTGCGAAGCCGGGCGGGTCGCTAGTTACAGTATAAAGTGTTTCCATAACCATTCTAGTAGTATTGTAGATCTATTACAACGATGTTTACGTGGTGCTACTACAGAGTTTCTTACTGGGTGTTCTCTGTATAGCAGTATTCTGAACGTGTCGGTTTCTTCATACTCGACTATTAAATATACCTAGCATATTCCACTTTTAAGTGAGTTTTGTGTTGATTCTGACGTACAGTACGTACGTCCTGACAAAGAGCAGCATTACATGGCGTAGCTTCAGCGAGCAATTGCCTACGGCTGCATGCAGTGCAGTGAGCAATAAACGCCAGCAACGAGTGATGGAGGCTCAGAGTTATAAATGTGGCTGAAAGGCGGCGACATACGGATGCACTCGTTTAGATCGCTGTGATGCAGCGGCACAGGGAACGACTGCGGAGGTGTAAGACGAGGTGCTGAGAGGAAGATGGACCAGAGGCCACGATCAGATGAAGGTCACGTTGAGGAGTCATTTATATGACGCAGTAAAAGAAAACTAGATTTTCTAACAAAAGTTTTCTTTAACTGCGTCATACACAGACAACAATAACATTTTATGTAAAGGTACAATTCAGTGTTGTATTTTGATTTTCTCCATTTACTTCTTAAATTTTACAAACTAAAAACGTATCTTAACTATTAACTGAACTTTAAATTATAAGATCGAAATCGTGGGATTAGAAAAATACGTCATTTTCACTTTCTGTCACGCGGCGGATTGACGATATTGAACTGGTATCACTTTTTATGTTTTAGATAAAATAACTTAAACATATAATTAGTTCAATATATTATAATTAGTCAATTTACATATATTTGTCAGATAACGTATAAGCGAATTAACGCAATTTCTGTGCGCTTCTAATTGATTTATCGATACTTCGGCTACTATCGGCTAAACCGATACTACGAATTGCTCCCCCCGGTATAGGCTCACTCTGGTTATTACCCGGCAACAATGTTCCCGGAACGCGCTCGTACGCGCCTGAATTATTCACGCCACAGCCCGCGCGCATTCCCGCTGCGATCCCAGACGTGTTTTGCATCTATTATTATTGCTATTTGGGCTTGCCTAAGCCTAATTCAACTTATGTAAAACGCCTCTAATTATTTATAGCCAGCTCTTCTCTGTAGAATGCGGACCATTCTGTAGAATCGGTCAAATCTTTTATTTTTCATAAGACACTATGGTAAATTATTACTAATAGTCAACATATTAATAACTTATGTTCTAGATAACAAGAAATGTGATCCTGTGAACCTATTTGGATATTTATATAGAGTTGTTTGTGACTGTAGGTCTGTAAGGAAAACTTTTATTTTATGTGCGTATTTGTAGATTTTCTTTTACCTGCATTTTGTGTATCCATTTACTTGAGGGTTGAATGAAAATTAAAGATAATTTATAAAGATACTAGCTGACCCGGCGAACTTTGTTCCGCATTATAAATATTTAAAACAAAAAGAAAGTTGGACATAGGATACCTGAGATTTTTATCCCGTCCGTATAAAACCTACTTTAACAAAACGCAACTGACAGCGAAACGTTATGTTGTCTATAGTTTAATATGGCCGAAAATTTGACAATTAGAAATTTTGAATTCCACTTCGTATAAATTGTTGTAATTCAAATAATATCTTTATAACTTGTAGCCTATGTGTTATTCTGATGTATAAGCTATATTATTGTAAAGTTACATTAAAATCCATTCAGTAGTTTTTACGTGAAAGAGTAACAAACATCCATCCATCCATCCATCCATTCTTACAAACTTTCACGTTTATAATATTAGTAAGATATTGTAAACCTAAGTGATAGATCATAGTAAAATAATTTTCTTTGAAATTTCCATCTAATGTTGTCTATTTAGTGTATACTTAATTAGTGTATACCGTACTTCGGTCACAAAATGTTTGGCCGTTGGTCGATCGACCATCGACCGATTTGTATAGGGATAAAGTTAAGGAACAAAGTTGAAGGTTTATAGCCCGAGTACCTTTTACTCTAGTTTATGTGAATTAGTTGGTTTATTATAAACTAGCGACCCGCCCTGGCTTCGCACGTGCAATAAACCTTCCTCGTGAATCACTCTATCTATTAAAAAAAACCGCTTCAAAATCCGTTGCGTAGTTTTGAAGATTTAAGCATACATAGGGACGGACAGACAACTGCGACTTTGTTTTATACTATGTAGTGATGAAGCAACGGTATTTCGCTCGTCCGATATGAATCGTCATAATTTATGCTCAATTCTATTTGCGTAACTTGTTACTCACTACAAACAATAATGCAATACATTTTGATTGACTACTAATTGCAGTGGCGGATTGCCGAGGCACAAGCCAAAGGATGCTCAGCGCTCGCTCCTGTCTGATTGCTTTCCAATTGGGATTTACCTTCGACCGCTCTCTTTGCAAGTACTTTAGCAATTCGTGAAAGAAAGTAATTGTAGACAGTCTCGGTGGAAGGCAACATACTGTGCTTAGCATTATTATTTGGGAAAACTCTTCAAAGCGCAGCCCCAATATTTTTTGAAAATAATAATGTATATTTGCATAGCTCATTGATAATGTTGACCATTCACGAAACTATTACAAACTACAGATTTTACATTTGCGCTGCTATTTATCAAATATAGTTAATAATGAACACGCTATTGTACAAGTCCTAAATATAAAATTGGTCCACCGCCAGGTCAAAACCGACTCGAACAAACCATCATCATCATCATTTCAGCCAAAAGACTGCTGGACATAGGCCTCCACAAAGGATCTCCACAAAAAAGTGCTAAAGCTAGTTATTAAACCCGACGAAAAAACAGGAGTTTTATATACATCCGACGGGACTGTCTCATCATACTTCCTGGACGAATGAACCGATTTTATTGTCTGAACAAAATTTTCTCTGCTTTTGGTCCGTCGCACCTAGTCTAACCTGATTCGTCCAACGAACGGTATTTATCCAGAGATCAGAGAACTGTTTATATATATGTACTTTTCTATTATGATCTAGCGTACAATAACATGAAGGGTTTACTCACGACAAGCCTGGAACTCGTCCTCTCCCTTTTCGCAGTCGGCCTGGTAGTTGCACACCCACAGCGAGGGGATGCACTTACCCTCGGGGCACCGGAACATGCCGCTCGGACATATCGTATCGCCTGCCGAAAAAAACACAATTGTAAAAGGCGCAAATTCTCCTACACACATAATAGAACAATCAATACTACAACTGTTTGTGAATAAATAAATGAATGAGCCTAGAAATAAACAAATATTTGATGTACAACCCTCTGCCAGCGTTGTATATATCACCCTGACGTTGGCGACAGGATTCAATGCTTGCAATCCGTCTTTGGTATGTTTAACTTGGATTCGAATTACAAGAGAGTGAAGGCGTTTAAGCTTCTAAGAGGCAGTAACAACTAGAATACAGACTTCTAAGCTGAGCAAATAATGTAAGCAGAACAATAGTTATCTGCGCAACAAGAGAGCAAACTCGTTTTTTGCTGCGAGTGCTGATATTGAATCCCGAGTAAGCGAAGGAATCAATGATTGAATCACGAGCGTAGCGAGTGATTCTAAAGTTGATTCCTGAGTGCTGCGAGGGATTCAAAGGCACGAGATGCGAAAAATTTTGCTCTCGTGTAACACACATAACTTTTCACTTCAGCAGCGAGAACACTATAGGAAATGAAATATATTACGTAACATTTTTGAAACTATAATTAAATATTTTTAAGTTAAATATCAGTTTTTTAAGCAGTAAATACTTATTTTAGTTTAAATACAACAATAAGTTAAAAATTCAATGAATTACAATAAAAGATATAGTTTGTATTTAATCAAATATAGTTCCCATAATATTGCTCTATCAATTTAATATTTATAATTTTTCTATTTGTATTGTTTTCTATAGCTAACATTTAACTTCATAACTCTAACGCAACTTATAACCAATTAATTTAACTTTCATAATCACACGAAATTTCTAACACAACACACTTGTCATTGGCAAAATCATCGGTATAACGATGGAAGCCAAAACCTAAATGAAGAAGAAGAAGAAAAATCGGAGCTGTTGGTACTGGCCACTTGGTCTTTGTCTCTCTCTCTTTTCTATTGGCGGGAGAGAGATAGTGTCAATGTTTCGAATTAGAATTAAAAAGTTACTTTGTCTCACTCAGTGGGCAAAATCGCATTTTGTCCACTGTTTTCAGTGAGCAAAACCTACATGTTTGAGCTACTGAAGTGAAAAAGAAATTCCATTTGAGCAGCTTCATTTTACATAAAAGTGCCGAATTTGTATTACAAATCTAGCCATAGACCAAAGGCCAACCTTAAAAATACAACGGGTTGCACTCCGGGAGTACCAGAAGAAGTAAAAACTAAAAACGCGGCAACTAAAAAATAATTAATAATGTTAGCACGATAAACCGCTAACCTGACCGGTCCGTACACACACTGACCTCACAATGTAAGCCAAAAAACTTTTTAAAAAAAATAATTGTCGCAATATTTTTTATTACGTACCAATAACAACTATTAAATTAATAAAGACAAGTATTACTTGTGACTAAACTAAACACAGCGACACAACAACGAAGAGCAGCTGACTGTACTCGTATCTTTATCGCTCGGGTACAGTATGCGGTCCCGAGTTCACCCGATCAAGCCTTCCACCTCAGAGCGTGACGGATCAGCCTAACTTACTACCTACGGAAAAATCTATGTGCGGTGCGCCAAAAGAAGTTTTCACTCTGAAAATCACGTCATTTTGGTGAGTAATAAAATAATTTGCTAAATGATATTTAAACTAATGTAGAAAATAGTCCATCAATCAATCTGTGCTCTCTTATTTTCCCAACCAACAAATTTACGCGGAATATTTGAAACCACTCGAGTTATCTATAGCCAAGCAATAAATCTGTCTGGCCAAGTATTCGCCTGTAATCGACAATAACTTCAAATCTACCGAATTTTAAACTTTCCAATCAAATTGAGATTGAGAACGAATTTCCTGGGATATTGAAGTGATTTAAAATGTAATAAACTGGTTCAATAATGGTGAACTGGTAATTGAAATCAAGAGTCTTGTAGTATCAAAATTAATTCAAATTATATTTTAAAATGTTGAAACCAATCTAGTATAGTCAATACTATTTTGTATAAATTATGATTATACAAAGATTCGTCCTTTGAATTGCAAGATTTGAGGGCCATTTCGAATGTAGTTTCATACCAAACAGGTTGCATACCTGCAGTTTTAGGACAAACAACACTTCCACTGGTACTCGATCGAAACCGAAATATTATTTGATGAGGAAAGACAATAATTTTTATATCTTTCATAATTGTATGAAGTGTTGGTAGTTTATTTTAAGATTCTATAGTATATTGTAGCACTTGGCTGGGTTATATTCAGACTGCACTCGTAGTTACGCAGTGAAAGCATCGGCTGGACGCCAGATTTCATTCCCTGATTGATTGTTAACAAAGGCAGTTCTAATCAAAGCCCCAACTAGTCAGCGTTAGTGAGTGAGATATCATGTTGCATGAGGTTTGTTATTTATAACATTCAAGGTTTTATACCTGCCATTGATGAAATGATAATGGACTGACACTCACTGGAAACTCATGTGCCACCAACACATACTATAGAGAGAGAGAGAGAGAGAGAGAGAGAGAGAGAGAACGTTGTAAGAACTAGAACAGCTTCTTAATAAAACTCTATGTCATCCCAACCGGCCAGCATGGGCCCGTAGGTTAATTTACCTCCATCGAATCTAATAATAAAATCTAAATCCAAATAGGTTTATCCAATCCGAAGCTACGTTACCACAGACAGACATCTTGAACTTTCTCAATTATAATATACTAGCGTCCCGCCCCAGCTTTGCACGGGTGCAATGTTCATTGCACATCTAAATTTATCAGTGTTTCTCTACAATATTATGCATGTATTATACATAAAAAGGTTCCTCTTGAACCACTCTATCTATTAAAACCGCTTCAAAATCCGTTGGGTAGTTTTAAAGATTTAAGCATACATAGGGACGGACAGACGACAGCCACTTTGTTTTATACTATGTAGTGATAGTGAAGTAGGAAATGTAATGAATTACCTATTATATTACCTCAAACAATTTGGGAAAGCTCGAGTGTTTAGTCTCAGAGTAATTAAATCAAAGAATTCATTCTCGACAAGGTGACGTGCAATAGCTGTCTTGTCCGCCAAAAGTTGCGTTAATAACGTTCAGCGGCGGTGGCGGCAAATCTAATATTTCTCCAGTCAACTCCTTTTAATTAAACGCTTTGTTTATGTGCACAACAGATAAGGCTCCGGACAGCATAGTTCATTACTTAAACATTGTATGTGTGGTGAGAAAACATTAGGTCACTAGCCCGTTCCACCCTGGGCGTATCCTGGGATAAAGTTAGTATGTTTGTTTGATTGAAATTTGCTCGTTTTTTGATAAAGACCATACAGAGTGTAACAAAACCTAGCTTGAAATTTACGCAGGCAATCCGAGAGTGTTTTTTTAATCTATTACTTAACTTTGTTAAAGCCTTTTCTGTGATGTTAACGTCAGTTCTTCTAATAAAACAGAATTCTGTAGGATATAAATGTAGATTAAAATGAGGCAAGATTTCTACTAAAGCATAACTAACACAATTCCGAGTAATAAAATACGCAAAACAAGGGTAAAGATGAACAATGTTTACGAGGCTGACAATAATTCACTTTCACTGGTTGAACGTAAACTGGTTAAATCATTCGAGATTTCGCTACATTAAGGGGAAATTAACTTAGAGATAACCAAGTTGGAAATTTTATAAAGACGCCCCGCAACATTGCTGATGCTGGAGACTTATGGGTCTGCCTTATCGTTACTGTAAGAGGAAGCCAAATTTATGTCGGTTTCAACTTAAAATAAATATATAAGGTTACGTCTACCGATATCTTGTTTGTAAGATATCGGTTCTGTAATTAATGTGTTTACTCATTATAATGGACTGTGTTTCCCATTATGTAGCGAATTGCTCTCATGATAGTGTACAGAGCTTTGGTGTAGCAAGATATACAATCTGAAACCAGTGTTTCTTGCCGGCTCTTCTCACTAGAGTAGCATTCGAGTTGGCGACTTGTAAGTGTTTTGTGAAAAAACCTATACAGGTTGAAACAAAACCCTATATCCACCTGAAGTGAGGGTAACAATAGAATCAGTTCTCCGTTTAAAATATATGTTTTTCTCTCTTCAAGTATGAGTAAGATATCTATGCTGTTGGTCATATCCTCTCCTTCTTGTATCTAAAAATGTCAATCTTGAAAAGCAATTACAGAATTTCTTGCCGGCTCTTCTTTGTAGAAGTGTATTCCGAACCGGTAGTTTTTAATTTTTCATAAAAGATCTAATGAGTCAACTTGATTAAATGGATTTAGATTTGATTGTTTTCCAAAACTGATTTTTATTACAAAAGATGGATTCAAGTGAAAACTAATCAACTAGCTATCGTTATTCTTATCCAAAAAGCTTAGTGGCCTGATTTCAACGAGGTGAAGGTGGAAGGATGGATATATGTATTACAAAAGATGGATTCAAGTGAAAACTAATCAACTAGCTATCGTTATTCTTATCCAAAAAGCTTAGTGGCCTGATTTCAACGAGGTGAAGGTGGAAGGTTGAGATGAAGGTGAGGTGAAGTATTAGTTAACTAGCACTATCAACGAAAAAATGTATTGCTTAGTTATCCTGAATGTTTGCGAAGTTTGCAGTAGTACTATCGATCATTTCGTTATGGCTGTAGGAGTTTATACTGGATAAATAAAGTTACTTTTGAGTTCGACTATTGATTTTTAAATGTTGAGTTCTGATACAGAAAAAACTACCTTACACCCGTGTTGAGAACCTCCTCCTATTTCAATTCGTAAAACTTAAAGACATAAGCTTTAACTGGTAGCTGAGTTGGAAAATGAAGATAGTATCCTCTTGAGGCAATATAGCATTTCACAGAACTGAAACTTAACTTCCCAGTCTGAATTGCAATATCCTGGGGCTCAATGCTAAATTAAATTCATTGCATGAATTAATATTTAATATGAATAACTTTTTCTGCGGTAGCGGTTTGTATTGGCGCCCAACTTGGGGCTATAAGGAATACACAAGTGAAAATAAACAGAAAATTGAAGTATAATGAATAAATAAACCATAAAGCCTATATAAACCATGAGCAGGTTGTCATTTGGGTATATAATCATGCATTTTAAAATCATACATATATCATCATAATATAACTTATCATTATTATCAAATAAATAATAAATCTTATGAATATATTTCTTTGTTTTATTGAAAGCTACGGCTTTTTATTGAGTGCATTATCATTTAAAAAAAAGTAAACAAAGGGCAATGTCATAAGTTATGATTACTACCAATGGAACGAACCTCATGGCAGATAATTAATTACATATTGTGTCACGTACGCGCAATAATATTTTTTGGACTCATAATGCCATTCGTAATTACTGATAGATTTCTTCCTGAATTTATTGGTTAACTGGTTGTGTAAGCGACTAACTATTTCCTTAACTATACGTATATAAATTGTTACAATAATTTTAACAGTCATCGAGCATTGTTGAATTTAGAACATAACTTTTATTTTATTATGACAAACAGCAATATGCCAATCAAAAATTATAGCAATTGCACTTTTTGCCACGTAATTAATCTCGTAACTACAAGCGCCGTATTCAACATAAAGTCAATTGTACCATCCACACTCCTTTAAACACAAATAAAGCTACCCGTCTGTCCCTCATCAAAAGTAGCAACGGACAAATAATACCGGATCATACCAAAACATAATGTATTTCTATGGAAATAGAATTCATAGTGTCTGCGCAAACTGGATTGGGTCGCAGTACTCGTCAATCCAAGCCCGTTCATTCGTTCACATTCACTCGCTCATCGGTGTGATGAATAAAAGATGGCGGGCGGTGGTCCCACGGTCTAACGAGGCGGTAAAATGGCATCGTACTAAGGTAAATAGGTGCTACTTATAGAGATAGTGAGCCACATTCAATTGCGGATAGCCGAGCGGAACTACATTATTTCTCGTTTTGGGGAGCTTGGTAAACGAGGAATAAAACAGTGCTTGTTTATGTAAAACAGATTTGTTTAGGCGACTAGCCAAAACCGTGTAATGAAAATGGCAAATACACTGAGATATAAAAGAAGCCTTGTTTATACAAACTTTTCCTCCATGGATTTGGAGGAGGCCCGACTCAGTAATACGATTGTTAAATCCAGTTCCGCACGTGTTCTAAATATTCTTCTTCTAGTTAAGACCAATATTAATAATAATGTTTCAGATTTCAAGAAATTTAACCTAGGTAGAATATTTTTTTAAATTTAATGCTCATCACGACACATTAATGTTCACGACAAGGCGACATGACCGTGACGTCAACTTTTTTACGACGATTTTATGTTCCGTTTAGACATTGTGTATGTCTGCATCTTAGTGTTGCTTTGGTCAATAAGGATTGTATAGTGACAATTTATTCCTCAGTACGCTTGACTGGTATACAGGGTGTAACAAAAATACAAAGGATCGATAATATTACTGATACTGAACGCAAAATCTCGGAAAAAAACTAAACAATTTTTTTTATTAAGATTTTGGTCATCTGTGAATGTAGCGGACCAATATGGACCTAGAAATAGTATATTATAGTGTTACCGCTAAACTATTTCTAGTTCCATAGTTTTATCACGATTCAACATAATCAATATTCTATGATCCAATACAATTTCCTAGCAGTAGGTACCTAGTATTCCTAGTAGCAAATGTAGCTGGTACAACACACATTTAATTATAGTTACAAATTTGAAATATTAAAGCAATGTCTTGATATATGGCAACTCAGTTGTACTATACACCTTTTGCAAGGCGGGCAAGGCCGGACGCTGGGCTGGTTTACGACCAATAACGCCGCAGCCAACTGCTGACCATTAGCTTTACTGGCAGGTGACGAGCATAAAACCAGAAGCTACAAGGAATGGTAGATAAAACGTAATTAAAGTCATGTTACTTGTACTTTATGAACAGAAATGTAATCAAAATGCGATAAGAAAGTTACCAGTCATTTGATACAAACGTATCTAGCTAATTTATAAGATACACTCTTCATAACAGACAAGGTCAAATTCGAGGAACAATCCCAACATGTACTGCCTGCTTTTTAAACGGATCCAAGAATGAATTTATGATCTGATCAAAGAGCCCTAATAAAAACATAAAAAGCTGGTCCTTTAAGACTTGAATTGTTGCTTTCATGCTACGACCAGACATAACAAAACTAATTCAGCCGATTCCTAAACACGTATGAAATGTCAAAACAAAAGCAATAATACATCCAGGCATTTAACGGCTCAGTATCACATTACAGTAAACACTATCGCAACAATAAACAGAATCTGTAATGGCCTAACAATATATCTTAATGCTCAACAAACAACCCTATTCCATGAGCAACAAAGTTCTATTTAACGATTAGAGCACAGTCGTTAACCTACAAAATCTAAGTGCCTGGATTAATGCCTTGATGTACAAGACTCAGGTCCTGTTGAAACTATTAAGTTAGCTGAAGAGATGCAGACAGCTTTTAAGATGGCGGAATTAGTATGTAAGACGTCCCGACGATTAATTTTACTAATGGACGACAGAAAAGGGAGCGTTCAGCAAGTGCTATGTTTTAAAGTCGCTCAGAGGTGTCGTGTGTTCAACTAAAGGCCGTGTTCATAAAACCTGGTGGTGAATTATAAGTAAAATAAATGCTTGTATGTAAAAGGTCTGCTGATAACAAAAAATCAAAACCTACTAAAAAACCGTAAATAAGTAAAAAGCAACAAATTGGTTATTTAATAAATAACCATTTCGGGTATACGTGTATTATTCGAAACCAACAACCAGTGAGCCGTCCAAAAATACCCAATTCGCGTGGCAGTAAGCACTAATAAATTAACGTATATAACTAAGACACGTCTCTCTTTTAATGACTAATCAAGCCTAATGTCGGCTGAATCCAAATCAAACTTCGCTCTGGCAAAAGGAGCGGTTAAGTCTCCTCAGAAATCCTTGAGCAAATGCCACAGACCTACACCCATATAACCGCCGCCGCCGCGCCACCTGTGGAGTGTCATCTCGGCTAATGTTTATGTGGCTCATTTATCAGACAGAGCCACCTTGTGTGGCTCCTTCCGTGAGCCCTGTTTGCCTGATTTCTAATCCCGATTGCCTCAGCAAATTCTACAGGTAACAAATAGTGGTTATACCTTTATGATTTCGCATTAGTAAAAATTACACGAAAATGTATAATTTTTATCTTTACACTTATTTATTTTAAAATCAGGCATTTATGAGGCTACATACTGACTATAATTTTTGTCGGTTATAACTACATTTTTCAGTGGTATCATTGGTGTGTAAAAACTATTTTTACACCCATTCGAAAGAAATGTCGGATTAGCACTTTTGGTATAGTTGGCATTATGTATATTTTTTTTACATTTTGTACTTTACCAATTCACGAGACAAAAATATTTTATGACGAAACTTTTTTTAAATTAATACATTTTCATTTATGATAAGTTAACCACTCCTTCGTCTTTAGCGCATTAAATTGGGCATAGGCCGTATTACTTAAATATTGTATTTAACACGTTTACGACATTTTAAATGGCAGCCACCTCGTCCACCCTCCGCCATTTTGGCGGAAGCTCCACAAGCGCGGGAAGTGTTGCCGGTTTCCGCGTCAACGTACTTCCGGTGCACTCCAGCTGGCAATGATGTCTAACGCGGTATCACCAGTTGGGAAGCATCATCATATTACACTTTTTTTTAAAGTAAGTATCAACGTATCCTGTGCCCCTTAAATGCGCAAATAAAATTTGTTAAAGAACCAAGGTATCAGGAGGTAACAAACAAAAATTCATATCATCAAAATACTTTTAAAACAAATGTTTAGTAATTAGAGTTTAATAATTTCTCATGGGTTATCTAGGCTTATATATCGAGTGAAGACACTATTATCTGTGGTGATCAGCTGGTGACCAGCATTTTATGAAATAAAACTTGGTTATTTTACCTGAAAACAGTACCTACCTTTATCAGCCTATTTTTTTTAAATTGCTGGGACGAGTTGGATCCGAGTAGGGGAAAATCGAGACAAATGGAAGAATCTGAATGAGGCCTACACCAAAGGTTGGGCATGGCTAAGAAGGAGAAGAATACACGTCTTTATCAGAAGTACTATCGATCCTTTCGTTATGGCTAAAGGGTTTTTTTACACCTCTATAATGTCACCGGGCCCCGTACCATTGCACAGTATGTCCCCGGCTCAAATATTACATCCACGCTCAATAAAGGTAAGCACAAGATCATTCTATCATCCAGACACCGTCAGGTCCTGTTTTGGGCAAATTTATCCACCCCGTTTGTTTGAGTCTAAAGCACACCCGTACCGTCGCGCAGAGATGTAATTTATGGGCGATTGTTCCAGTCGCGTATCGCGGTGCTTCCCCCACTCCCCAAAATACACGAACATTTAAATATATGACTACCGCCATTTAAACACTTCATTTAAATTTATTCGCGTTCGACGCCGGCGGATCAAAAACGTATATTGAGTTAATTTTTTTGTCCTTCCAACTGTTGTTTTAGCGTATTTTAAAATTGCAATTGCATTAGTGTCGAAATGAAACGAACGTTGCATGCTGAGAGAGCAAGACGGGTACGTGGTGTTTCAAAACCAAAATCTTATGCGGATTCGTCTTAATACTTGTGAAAATACTGTATAATCCTATTTAGTTTATACGCACTTTACTCAAAACCAAGCTAAAACTATTCAAATGTGCAGTACTATCCAATCTTTTCACGTTACATGCGCTCGTCGTTCCGATAAGGATAGAGGAGACTTAATTTCCGAAGCCCATTCTGTCTGAAGTGTGTCGTTGACTGCTCCGTATAAGGCGGGCCGCTTCGCTTTGAGCCATAATGCTCTGAATAGAGAACGGGATGTAGGATTAACCAATAGATACGTACATTTTTACTCGTTTACGTAAACAAAGATGATGCAAACATACCTATACTCTGAAAATGCACGATTCATATATGTATTAATAGGTGCCTATTTCCCCAGTGCTACTTCTAGTTCTCAGCCCGTAAATGAGCCACTGCTGTGTCGGGTGTGCTCCAGTTACATGGAGTCTAATAAGCCCACTGTGCCACGCTGGCCAGACGTGCGGCTAGTTTTTCAGCCCTGTCATCACCACATCATTCCATCCTGATCACCCTCAGGATGGAATGGAGTGGAGACATCATGTATTCTTTAATTCAATTTTTAAACCTCCATAAGTAACTCTTTCAAAAACAAGCAATAATAAAAGTATATATAGGTAGTATTATGATATCATACCGTAATACATGCGAGCAAAAGTACTAAAAGATAAATCAGACAGATGAGAAATAACCGTTACCGCCGCAGTCGTTACATCTCTGAACTGTAATAATGTGGGAACAAGGAGTAATGGCGCCCAGCCAGGGACTGAAGCCACTGGGATACTCTCGATATTTCCTTGTTACCGTGTTACATGGTGTAAACTGGTGAGTAGGTTTATGCAAAGGGGCGAGTGCTTTATTCAATTCATTATACTTTATACTTCTTCTAGCCTATTAGCTTTTCATGCTTGGGAGATATGTATAAGTAAACATTAGCGTTTAACTTAAAGTCATGTGCTTAAATTTACAAAGACGTATTTAACTTTTGGTAATTGATAACAGTAATCTGCTAACGATATAAGATCCCGATAATGGAATCGCTATCTTGCTCACCGTATCGACACCCTCACAAAGACTGGTGAAACAATCTCGCAGACAACAAAATAAATTGCTGTGCACGACTCGTGGGGATTGTTTTTAAATTTCGTTACCGACTGCGTCCTATGTGAAAGAGACAGCTGTATCCCTTCACACGCGTTGGAAGGAGACGGATGTCTTTGGAAACTTTATGTAGAAAGCATGACTTGCATTATGGTAGTTAATACGTGTTAATACTAGGCGCGCGAGGGAGTTGTTTCTGATTTAAAAAAATTAAAGAATTTGCATTGTTGACTGACAGATATAACATGATTTGCTCGTGTGCCCCGCATTTTGGAATCGAGTTACAAAACTAGGACTGCGAAATACTGAAACTGGTTTTCAAAAAGTAATGAACCGCCAGCTTCGTTAAAAGTTATGGGTTTTCCATCAGATGCCACCTACTTTGCCAAAACTGTAATATGCGGAGTTGCGCCAACTTCGCTCAGCCATCACACGCTAGAGCAATTTTTTATAATGAAATGCCACAGTATAGGCCTATCAGTAATAACACTCTGATGGCTATTGGGAACATTGGTTCTGAAGTGGAGACAGTGTAGGTGTAAACGTAGTGGGCACTACGTTTACTCCTGCACAGATGAGGGAATAGATGGAGTGACGATTTGTGCAACATAATGTCCAGCAGTTCTTTCAGCAGTTTCAGTTCTATGTCCAGCAAATAGGCTGTTGGGGGATGATGATCTTGCAATTTATTCGCAAACAAATGAAGAGAGTAGCGCAGTGGTTGAGCGATCGACTGCTGCGCAGCATGTCGCGGGTTCGATCCCCGCACGGAAGAAATATTTGTACGACCTACAAGTATTTGTTCCGGGTCTGGGTGTTATAATATGTATGTATTTACAAAATATATATATATATGTAGTTTATCATACATCTCGTTACCATAACACAAGCATTAACTTGCTTAGCTTGGAACGAGATGGCTTTGTGTGAAACGTCCAAGGATATTATATACAGTAAGCTAAGGCTGTAATAAATTAGTGAAAAAATATATTGACAGTATGCGGAAGAAACACAAGTTAAAGTTAATAAATTTGAAAAACAACTAAAAAAAATACGCTTTTATAGAAAATCGAACTAAAAAATTGAAAAGAACTTTTAATAAGTTTTAATTAAAAATAGTGTCAGAAAAATGATTTTATTGTAAAAGCGTGGGGTGCATGGTATCAATAGTTCTAAATATTTTATGAACAGATATAACTAGAAGGGTTATTTTGATAATAGGTATCCTGAAAAGCATTTCTTTTCAATTTTTTAGTTCGATTTTCTATAAAAGCGTATTTTTTTAGTTTTTTCAAACGATTATTTATATTTTGGTTGAAATATCATAAAGCTATTGCATCGAAGAGCGGTGTTCCACCTTGATCACCGTTATTATTATTATTCTAATAATGATAACGGGTCAAAATGTTTAAAGTATTGAATTATCATCGGTCCTTAATAAGTATCCCAAATATCGTATTAATCAGAGGTTTTTAACTGGGTCAAAATCATGTTCAAAGATTCCGTTACATACATACATAAAAGCGAAGCTAATAAAAGCGTATTAAAATGGAACAGAGACAACCTTAGCGTCATAAATGCTAATTATATTGGTGGCCGAGGGTTTTGTATACTGCTTCTATATATCAGATTTTTTATACAGTTGCGAGTATACAAATATGAATAAATTTTTGCAGGTTGTCATTATTCGAAGCCCTTAAAACGAAATGGCATATTCCAACTTTATTTAAACATTGAATGCAACTTGCCGCACAATATTTTAAAGTAATGAGCATGTCCGTATCAGAAATCAACTTGATAAAATGTTGAATAAAACATGAACTGGTATCTGATTGGAAATGTTGCCAGTTTATTAATTGGAGAGTGTCGCGGTGTTCGCGCGTTTTCGGACATTAACAAACTTTTGTTTCCCGGCAAGAATTAAATAATGGACAGACGTTTTAATAAATACGGAGATAACTGGGACAATCGAAGATAAGATATTAATAATCTAATTTATTTATTGGTCTTTGGGTCCGGCACTCTTAGTTCTAATCCGGGTTTTTGTCTGGCACTGGAAACACCAATTGATATGTAATTAACTGTCTGTCTTATCTGTTACAGCTTCCCACCTAATTTTCAATTTTGAGGAATTTGGTTTATTTACACGGAATCTAAGACCTGGAATCTAAGATTAGAATAAATATGTAAGTAGTATGTAACTAAGGAATGCACAATTTTTTTAAATAAATGCTTGGCGTTCCTGCTTGCTGTTAAATACCTTTTCAGATTGCTGCTTTATGTCGTGGATTGATGTTGCGAAGAAATTTAAGTTTACAAAAGGTAAGATTGTGGGAAAAATATGTCTGTTTTGAAAAAAAATGATTTTATTTTATACTGTCATCATTAATTAAATACAATAATCAGTTGTTATTCAAACAAAAAATCCTTCGCCAGCCTCCCGATTGGCCGTTGATCGGCCGTCTTAAGGTATTTGAGGTATCAATTCGAAATTGAAAGGCCCCATCAATAAAGCTGCCCATTTCCATCCATTACCGGCAGGGGACACCGGCCCATAACTCCCCTCGGAACGGCCATGTCTTCGAACATAAAATGCGGCCTTGCATGCCAAAATACCTATAATAAGTATTTAGATAGCCCCCGTATATCTTACGGATGTTTTGACGGGGACGAAACGAGGACCGAAGTGAAGGGTGAAGGCGGTTTTGAGATTAACTCTGTCAGGACTCTTTCGCTACTGCCTGCTGTGCGTGCTTTCCAATTTCACGGGGAAACTTGATAACAAACTCTGGACGAATTCCATGACATGGGAGCTCCCACTTGCAGTACGTCACTGAAGGGTGATTATGAATTATTTGACTCCGTCATTAATCCTCTATCTGCTGTTATTTTGTTTATGTTTAATATAAATTAAAAAAAAAATATTGTTTTATTTATTTATTTTTATTTTCTTATTCTATAAATACAAATATCTTTTATACTTATTTAGTTTATATACTTTTATTCACTGACTATATATCCTCCTCCAATTACATAAATACCAACCACTACATTCATTTTGATAGACCTCAAATCCTTGCCAAAGAAAATAATTACATTCCAAGAATGATCCGCAAAGGTATCCATGTTGAGATTAAAAAGCATCCAAATTTCAATAGAGAAGATGGTTGGCAAGTACCAACTGTTTGGGATCCAGTCATTAAATTGATCAAATCTCAAGCACAACACTCATCTGCACGACCTCTGGACACCGTGAGCGATTTCTGTGTGCACAGGGAACGTTATCAATAAAACAAAGTTATAGGCGGTAGATTTTAAATGTTTCTTTGTACTTTTACCGTCATCTAGTCTAACCCGCGACCACGACTGCTGCAAAGCATTCGAAACGTCGGGAATGAAGTAATGTAATATATACGCGATAAATCCGTTCGTGTTTAATTTCAAAGATTTCTATTTACCACCTTTTTCACCCATAAACGACTCATTGCTGAGTCGAGCGGCTTCCAAGTTCATGGAGGGAAATTACAGACCCACGCAGGCCCGATGTATTGGCACAGAGATGGAATTTATATGTATTTAATGTATATATTTTAAGCTAGGTTGGTCGCCTCTTGTTTTCCTATAGTTGCCTCTTGCTGCGCACTCAGGATAAAATGGGTTGGTGACATTGTGAATGTAGAATTCATCGTGTAAAATGTAGAGTGGTCTGTCTGCCGTATCTTGAACCAGAGCTCCACTACAAGTAGACCGAGCCATTCCTCCATATTTATTACGCGTGCTCTATTTATGTTTGCGTACGTATTTATAAAAGGCTTTGAACATATTCAGGCTCCACGTTAGCACGGCGAATGTCAACACGCTCCATCGAGAGTTCAGATAAATGTCGCCAAAAATTCAGGCCTCTTTCAATGTTGTGCAGGAAAGTTAACGGTTTCCCCGAGTTTTCATTCTCTCACTGCTTTCGATCTGTCAAATTCTATAAGTTATCTCATGCGACGTTCTCATAATGTAATGGGCGGGTGAGCCCACGCTAAAGCTACAGACTTTCAATACAATTCAGTTTTTAGTGATGTCACGAAATTTCGTATGTCAGAACATTTTTTAATGGACATTCCTAGAAAACATTGGCGAATATGCTAAACCTAGCATACCCGTAACCTTACCATTGGCCATCGTTATTCGTGTCTGTAGCACGTAGGTGTGCAACGTGAATAAACACGCCGCGGGCGCGCCACGTGAACGCGACGGCCAATATTTGCTGGCCACGTTAACCCACTCACCGCTCGGCACATACGACCAAATCGATTTTGTGCAATATTCATCTGTTTTAGTATTTGTTTAAGTTACAGTCAATTAAATATTTAGCAAGGGCTCTCGCGTGATTTTATGAATGTTCAAACTAAAATTAAGTAACTGAAACAAAAAAGAGACATATCCAGCAACTTACTGTTACTTAAATAATACTTATTCCTGTGCCAATTCCGCTTGGCTAGATTGGCACTGGGGGTGTTTTATTGACTGTGATGATGATGATGATGACGACGATAGAAGTTAAAAGGAGAAATATTCTTATAGCATCTAGACCTGTCGGAAGGAACTTCCACGAAGTAGTGACGATCATCATCTTTTAACCCATCAATGAGCCACTACCGAAAGACGAGTCCCTTCCATATTTATGGGGGGAATCAGCCTACTTTGCCAAGCTGGGACATGGGTTTTATTAAGTTATCCTTCTCTTGCGGCTAGGGACCCGCCTCTTGGGTTCCGTTAGTCGCCTCTTACACCACTCCTAGGATTACTCCTGTTATATATATGTATATGGGTTGGTGACATTGTTAATTCTAAATCCGTGACGATTCGCTTGAAAGACTCAGTATTGAATCGGGCTTCCTCCAGTTACGTGAAGGGGAATTAGCCAAGTACTTACAGTGAAGTACATATCCAAATATGTACTTTTTGTTTTATAAGTACTCTCCCATTAACGTCGTCGGTTAACGCCGGATGACATAACCCCAGATTAGGAGTTGGTTAACTAAAATAAACAATCGTCGGCATGTGCCCATGATAAGGAACAAAAGAGGACCATTCTTCCACTTTACGGCGAGGGCTCGTGATAAGCCGGTTCATCCCTACGTAGGTAAGTTATGAGGCTTACGGATATCGTAAATCTTGGTCGACAATATGTTTGGATGACACACGCTTTTGTAACTGGGTGAGGGAGTGCTTAGCGGGGAATGGCTAGGCGTGGTTTCGAATGGTTTCGCAACGTTACATGTGTACGACTAGCTGTTACCCGCGACTTGGTCCACGTGGTATTTAACAAACAAGTTATTGTTCAGTTCGCAGATATAACGATAACTTATTAATTCTGTATTTCGCGCGATAAACACTCGAAGAACCGTCTTAGTTTGCCGTAAAAAAATGTGGACCACTCAGTAACTATGGGCTTTTCAACGGCAGGGGGGGAGAGGGTGAATGCGTTTACGCGAACTTGTGGCGCTCCAAGTGCGCCGTGTGAGGGTATACCGCTGGGGTATTAGTGGGTAGACGACCCTTGTCGGAGTCCCACATAATCACCGACCTCTCCCCCGGGGGGCGGTGGTATGCATAAAGGATTTCCCCAGCGACAAAAAAAAAAGGGTGGGGGGGGGGAGCCGAAACAAACAGACAGCCACACAAAAAAAATGTTTTGGTTTAATTACCGTGTATACATCCAAAGGCAATTATTTTAATATTACAAACCGACACTCTAATTTTAATTATTTGTATATGTATACAAATAAATACGATTACTTTAACCGATCCTGTTTTCGCTGGCTGACTGCAAATAGTTCGCAAACCGCTGTGGGCTGTGTCCGAAAAGTATAAACATACTTGATTCTATTTCTTTTCTCCGAGCTTTTTGTTTCTCAAAAATAGAAATAAAACTGAGCAGAGTTTTAGTAACATAGCGAGTTTCAGAGAGACTTTCGAGTAAGACAGCTTTCAAGTAACCAAAAAACACGTCAAATGATAACCGCCCCCATATTGGGGGGTATACATGGGTATCTCTTAAGGCTAGTGCTGTGAATAAATGCAGATGAACTCAGGTTTAGACCGCTTTACTAATCGAAAACAAACTACTAAGTTACAAGCTAACAGATGAACAGACACTTTCAAAGTGTGGCATGAGCTGAGAGCTACGTTTGCTTAGAAGTTAACTTGTAGTGCAGTTAAGTATGATATAAGTGGATTATTGTGGAAGATAAAGTGAGGTACTGAAATAATATTAGGTAGCAAAAAGTAAATTAAACATATCTAGAGATTTAAACAACTCTGAAGATTTTCGAACAACACAGAAACAAATGACATTCACATAATTCTAGAATATTCTAAAAAAGTAACAAATACAGGAAGATACAACACTCAAGTTATAAGTCAAAGTGACAATTGGCAGCGCTAAAAAGAGGGAACAAAAAAGAAAGAACAAACGCCAAAAAAGATACGCAAACAACACAAACTAGAAGCGCCCTCTACTGACGTACCTTTGAAGCGAATCTTTTTAAGGAACGCCTTTGGCAGGCGAGGCTTGGTGCGCCCCGTTCGTCCTGAAAACATACGTTGGCTGAAATACAATCTCGGTATATCGATACAAAGCTATACAATCCTTTTTAAGAACGGTAATATATTGCGAAATGCAAATCGAATTTGCAATGTTTATTTGCAACTTACAAGATTTACGAGTAGTAATTTTATCATTCTAACAGCAAACAGATTACTTTAATTATGTAAATGTGAAAGAAATCCAATGATGATGACAGCAGATATTCTGTGATTTACATAGGTTTTATAAATAGATACTGTTCGCAGCGAGCACTTGCTGAATGGAGCTAAAGTTGACTGCGAATAGCAGCAAGACAGGCACAGTTAACGCTACACATATGAATCGTAGCTTAGTATAACGTAGCCTAGCTTGTCGTCATATTGTCGACGTCGCAGTATCGCAGTGTTAAATCGACAGATATTTTGTAACCTGGTTTAAAATTAACAAGCTATTCAGTATACTCCATTTCATTCATATACTCGTATCAAACTAAATTGAACCTTACAGCAATCAACAACCATTGTCTGATGACAGATTTTATCTAAGTTTAAAATCAAGGGTAATTTTTTTCCGTATCCAAACATTTATTTTAACTCCTTTATAAAATCATCCCGTCTTTACAACAGCGTCGTCCTTAATCACAGTATTTCATCTCAACCCGTTGCACAGTACGTTAGGAGAAGATTTAAAATTCTAATTGGGTCAATTAAGCCGGCACCCCTCTAAGATTTAAGAGTAAACTCTGAAGGAATCGAGGGGCGATTTCATATTAGTACAATCTGGCTGGGCCACACCATGATACTCCGCACAGGTCGGTTCCTCGGATTATCACCCTAATTTCAGATAATTGTTTGCTTTCTCCAGTGCGATGGATCAGCAAATTAAGTGAATCCGTCCGAATTCCGCGTGAAGGTTCGGAGAAACTTATCAAAGTGGAAATATCGCTTTTTTCTATTTTTGTTATAGTGATTTTATATTCAGGTAAAAGTGCGGAAAACTTGATACGCTAAAGGTCTTTCTGACGAAGGCTATAAACCCTTTTTCTTGGTGACGCTGGGGAAATGCTTTATGCATACTGCCGCCCCCTGGGGGGCGGAGTCGGGGTTATGTGGGATTCCGGAAACTACTCGTCTACCCACTAAAACCCCAGCGGTATAGCCTCACACCTCTGTAGGACAGAGTCCCATGTCGCCGAGACAGCCAGCGATCCAGGTGGGGCGGACAGCCCGGCGACCACTCGGTCCTCCTCCCATCGGCGGATCAAGGCCTCTCGCGCTCCCGCATCCCTGATCCGCCTTACACCACTGTTGAGGAGGGGTAGCGCTCCCTCCTCAAGCATCTCCGCTTGGAGCTCCCGTCCACGACACCGTGCGGTACGCCCACATCGCCCTCACCGATATGACCCTCTGCGGCCTCCGTAGCAGGGCCCTATTGGCAGCGGTGAAGGCTCCGACCCAGACGGGGATAGGGTAAAGCCTTGATCAAATAGTAGTGACCCGACTCAACAGTGAACCATCTAACTATGGAAAGCCAAAACAGCAGCGGGCTCAGATACTAACTTATGGAGTAATAACGTAATAACTTATGGAGCCTTAATTTAAGGAACACAAATGTCGGCCAATTTTCTGCGACTTAGCAAAAAATAAAATGCTTGCGACAAATTTTATTGGCCATCTTAAATTATCATAAGCAAGGGACCCGAAGAAAATTAATTTATTTCTAGTAAAACGCCGTTGGTATGTAATTTGCGTCGCGAGACAAGCATTTTAGCCCCGATCCCAGGACGGCAACCAGTAAACAACGTACCTACTGTTAGAAGTGAAAAGCGAAAAGTCTTTAAAAAAAATATAACTATAAAAGACACTGAATATAAATATTTGTCTACTTATGAACAAGGAAACCATGCTTTTCCACAATTCCCATATTTATATTTTAAATGTTTAAATATGTAAAAAGCTGCTAGAGATCATCTTCTCGCAATCCGAAGCAGCATGTTTAATTAATGAGCTGAAGGCTTCAGCTTTCAATTTCTGGCGCTAAGTAGCACAATACCTCTTAATATTTGAGTAGCTAAATTATGTAGCATTACACTGGGTCGTTTACCGAATGCGGTTGCTATATTGGAAAAACGACCACATCCAGACTACGACTACTTAGATTTTCTATCAGTCACCACATGCGACGTATTTGGGGAGAGAGGTGTAAAGAGAGAATACTATAAGACTCAATTGCCTACCTGGTCAATGTGTCATTGGCATAATCTTAGACGTTATGGCACCGGTTCCCCGAGTTCGACTGATCATTGATACACTTTTATACGGAGTAACGACCTAGTCTAATAGATAGTGAATGTGTCGTGACTATTTATAGTGGTCGTCGCCGTTCGTCGTTTCAGCCCTTAAATGACCTACTACTGGGGCCGGCCTACTCCAAATTCATGGAGGGAAATTATGGTTTGTATCCAGTTTTCCTTCTCATTCGGCTAGGTGATCTGCGTCTTGCGCTCCTTTAGTCGCCTCTTACGACACCCTCACGATAGTGTGGGTTTGTGACATTGTGTACTCTAAATCCGTCATCACACGGACGAAGTTCATAGTATTGTATTTATTGTCTTTCACGACTATTGTGTGGCTCCAATTGAAATGGGCGAAATGGAGAACCCTCCGGGGAACCGCTGTTTGAATACTTCAATTACGAGATTATGGCTTTCATCATTTAATATTTTATCAGGCTCGTCTCAGTTTCCATATCAATTTCTATTTAATATTTAACAACCGAAGAGCGGGCTTAGTCCCCTGCTTATAGAACCATTAGAAACAGGCTTAGATTTGGTAAAGTCTAAACCTGTTTCTAAAACCTAAAAAAAAATACCTAAAAACACTTTTGTTTGAAATTAGTGCAATATGCGATGGGGATGATGGATGCAAAGTAAAGTTCGGAATTGATTGACTGACTGATGTGAGACAAACATTTGACTGCTCCAATAGCCCTTGTTGCACAAATACTTATAGATTCCAACATTTGGAACTTACTCACTAGCCGTTGTCTCTTCCATTAGTCATGTTAGTAAGTAGCATAGTTTAATGCAGTAATTACGAAAGTTGAATATTGCAGAGTTATTTCAATATCGCGTTGATATTAACATGACCGCGGCCGACGAGCGGAGATTTAATGAATGCGTTTGAGCGGCCAGCGCGGTCTACCTCTATTGACGAAGAGTTCATGTTGCCTATGTTTACATGAAACTAACTGTGTAATATTTATGTGAGGTAACTTTAGATGCCATGCATAGATGCATAGCTTGTTTGGGAATTTCATTTATCGACGATTATTAAAAGTAATCTCATTAAGCAAAGCATATAATGATTTCTTAAGTTTTAGCGATTATTACACATTTTAATTAAACACTTTTAACGGATTTATTGTGTGTATTCTCGTACATCCCCCTACAGATGCCCGGTGTGTATAAACTTGAAGGTGAGTATGGATTATCATACACTAGCTTTTGCGCGCGGCTTCGCCCGCGTGGGCTTCGAACCCGTGCATATTTTTTATTAACATAAAATCGGTTATTGTGACTAAACTATGATAGTTAGATATGTGCTCTCGCGGACTTTTTTGTAGATCTTTATAAGACCTACAAACCTGTAGTACATCATTTTGTTCTATTGTCAATAGTTTTTGCAGCGCACGCATAAATAGGTTTTCGATTTTACACCTTGGTTTACAAAATCGCAATTTTCATACGGATCCCTAATTCTTTTGAAAATAAAATATAGCCTATAACCTTCCTCGATAAATGGACTATCTAACACTGAAAGATTTTTTGAAATCGGACCAGTATTTCCTGAGATTAGCGCGTTCAAACAAACAAACAAACAAATAAACAAACAAACAAACTCTGCAGCTTTATATATTAGTATAGATATAGATAGGGCAAACAAAGAGAAGTGTCGGTATCCTCATGAAAGAACATTATAGCTGACATGCAAAACAGATACGCGACCAATTCTGCAGTTTGTGAGCACATATTGAACAAGACCAACCACTACATTCACTTTGATCGGCCTCAAATGCTTGCCGGAGAAAATCATTACATTTTAAGAATTATCCGCGAGGCTATTGAGATTAAAATACATCCAAATTTTAATAGAGAGGATAGTATGCAAGTGCCACCTGCTTGGGATCCAGTCATTAAATTGATCATATCTTTTTCTAAAACGAAAAACGAAAGTGTCACCTCTTAGTCCACTCCACACCATTTAGTCTCTCCCGTGACGACGACTGCTGCAAAGCATTTGAAACGTCGGGAATTAATATACACGCGATAAATCTGGTATAAAGTGTTTAATTTTAAGCAAACCATATGTTCAAAAGAAAAGGTAAGCCTTACCTACTGTTTTGATGGCCTATGGTGATGTCATCTTATATTGTTTATTCTTCTAACTAATAAATTAAACATATTTTTTTTAATGGACTGTGCTTATAAAGTTTCAACACTATTAATTGTAAAAACGAACTTACCTGCAACCCTCCTGAGTACCGTAAGGTTAAGAGTAGCCTTTCATTTTGTACCCCCAATAAATAAGTTAAATGTATATCTATATGTATATTTCCAAACATTACGGTTACTGAATTAATGCAGCACTTCAAATGGCAAGCCCTCGTTTCTTACCTGAAACAAAATGATAATGACATTCAGTGGACAGTCGGACATAAGTGTTGAGAGAAACTTCGCTTGGTTGACAACGCAGCAAAACAGACCCTATTTTGTTACGTTAAAATTGATAGTTGAATAAACATTTGCCAGGCACAGGCGTTATGTAACGAAAGTTTGAACCATAGACCACTTGAAAATGAAATGTTGTATAACATCATTAATTGCAAAATTTATTGTTATTTGGCCATGTAAACATAATTGGCTGTCAGTACTTTTTTTATGAACAGATCACACTGTAACCTTTATGAACATGGTTCAGTAATTTGTACTTTATACGAGAGGAATGGATTGAGCGAAGATCAGCGAAAAGGGGGTCAGCATCCGGAGGCGTCAAGCTGAAGCCGAGAGCACGTTCTGGAGCTCATGATTGGAGTCCTATGTCTAGGACTAATGTGGGCTGATTACGTTTAGAACGGAATTTAGATTTCATTTTGGAGATATTTTGTGCGAAGGATATCATTAATCATCTCAAATTGGCAATAAGACATACAACTGTTAAATGAAAAGTGTACCCTAGTGCACAACCAAGTGGCCTCACAGGTGCGCTCCATTTGTGGTGGACAAGCTGACAAAATACAATTCAAGACAAGACATGGCACTGCCGTGATTTACGCAAATGCATCAACAATCCGGCGCACACAAGGCACGTCATACGAGCTATTAATGTATGTAATAAAACGGGTAGCGTAGTGACAAAATGCCCCCTGTGACGGATCGGCTGCGGTTGGCTTTGCTGGGACCAATATTACTCTCCGCGAGAATTTCAAAGGGCCATTGTTTTGGCGAGACTCGCTAGCAGAAGCAAACTACATCAATATTAACAATTTCGAACATTCACGACTCAGATCCATGTTAATATGCCGCAAATAATATTATAAGCTAACAGTTGGGGACTTCGGACTATCAAACCACTACTACAAACAATATAAATATAAATAAAACTTAAAACTGTTTTTACATAGTCGATTGAATTTTAGACCTCGGTAAACACACTCACTCTGTGGAATATATTTGCAATTTGCAAATTGGCAGAGGACCCGAAGGTGCACACCTCCTAATGAATTGGATAACCAAATCCGCTTTAAATTCGGAGCATTTCGGATTTTTCCACAAAATTCCCCTTCTCCAAAAAGGGTACGCATTACCAATTGGGTTCCGAAGGGCTATCCTAATTATGTTATGCAGATCGAGCCTGTGTGGAGCCACCGCGACGAGTGTTGCCTTATGTTGATGCGGGTCCTTGTTCCTTTCCTTGTGTGGACCAATAAAATGTTTACGTTGGCAACAACCATTCTAGGTTTTCACGATCCTTGCCGCAACGTGCAAGTAGAGATGTCTTGATACGATGCTGATTGTGTTGATTGTGTGATTCGCGGGACCGGATTTACCACAATTAGCAATTATTTAATATTTTACACAATATAACATATTATATTAGTAAAAATACATAAACATATAACGCCCCAAAGTAACCTTAATTAAATTATTCTAAACTAGCTTTTGCCCGCGACTTCGTCCGCGTGGAATAATGACTTCCGGAAAAAAACAATTTATCCCCGTTTTCACCCCGTTGGGAGGGAATTTCCAATAATCCTCTCTTAGTGGTAGCCTACTCCTCCCAACAAACACACAGGCCAAATTTCAGCTCTCTACTGCCATTCGTTTCCGCTGTGCGTTGTCTGTCAGTCACTCATTAACGGAAGAGTTTTATATATATAGATAGCTGTGCCCGCAACTCCATCAGTGTGTAATTCCTTGTGTATTATTAAGTTAATGTATTGGTAATATTGTTTAGATCACGTTCACATGAGGCTTAAGTACCTATACAACGAAAATACTTCAGCGCATAGCTTCCGGGTAAACTATCCTACTTCACTTAAAACTAAATACCTATAACATAATTAATAATACCTATACCTTTAATTAATAAAAGTACCTACGCTTTTACTTACTTATTATTATTATTAAAAAAAACTGAACATAAATTAACCAAAACTTACCTACTACTAACTAACTACTACTTAACTTCACCTAAAAAGATATAACTATTAATAATTTGTAATTTGAACGAATATAACAAGCCACCAAAATAACTATTACCTATTTTATGAAATAACAACAAAAGAAAATTAAATAAACTAAATTATTGTAAAGACTAAAAGTCGCGCTGATAAACAATATTGCCTGTCAATAAGGGCGAATACTCGGAACGTCTACTCGCATCATCAGCCAAATCCAAATATTGTATGAAGTTCGCGTTTGGATCCCCCGCCCTTTTAAACCTCCCGCGACGACCCGATGCGACGGTTACACAAAAATAATCCTTAAAGCATGATTCAGTAATCACGCGCGATGGTTTATTAGCGTATTTCATGAATAACTTTGGTGTTTCTGTACCGATTTCTATGATTCTTTTTTTATTAAATAGGTAATAATGTTAAAATTTATTAATTAGGGATGATTGAGAATGTTATAAACGTAAGAGTAGACAAATATAATCAGAAAGCTCTGAACTGCTAAGCTATCGGGAGTTACACGTGTTATTGTGAGTCAACCATAAAAGATAGACATTTGCTGTCTGGGAATATTTTTTATATAATTTTAAGGAGAACATTTCCGTCATACATGATTTCTGTGTAGCTTTAACTATTAAGGCTGCACACGCGACGGAAGCTTAAAAAATGGAGTAAGTTCTCCTGTTTTCCCAACATTTCCCTTCACTGCTCTGCTCCTATTGATCGTAGCGTGATGAAAAGTATACTATAACCTGCCCAGGAGTATGAAGAACAATTGTACCAAGTTTTGTTGCAATCCGTCGAGTGGTTTTTGTTTCTATAACGAACATACAGACAGACAGACAGACAGACAGACAGACAAAAATTTTACTGATTGCATTTTTGGCGTCAGTATCGATCACTAATCACCCGCTGATAGTTATTTTGGAAAAATATTTCATGTACAGAATTGACCTCTCTACAGATTTATTATAAGTATAGATAAACTGTTACCGTGTAAAGAAAATCGTTACCTTAAATATTTCTTTCTCAAAACCTTATTAACAATGGAAGAATTTCCTCAAACAATGTAAATATTAGAGCGGTTTGAACATTAATACTAGGGGATGGAAGTAAAATAAAGTAACGTTCTATAATATCATTATTCACAAATGCCCCACACAACACGATCAATTTGTCCCAAATTGTAAATGCCAAAGTATTAAACGACTGAGCTCTACTAGGTATCTTGGCGTTATTGTTGACGAGTGTTTATCATGGCATCCTCATATTGAAGCGACTATGAATCGTATAAGAAAACTAATGTTTATCTTCAAAACATTGCGATACGTCATGTCTTCACAGTTAATAAACAGGATTTATTATGCTCTGGCACAATCAGTAATTACGTATTGTATAAATGTATGGGGAGGAGCTACCAAAACTAAATTCTTGGAACTGGAAAAAGCCCAACGTTCTTTGATAAAGGTAATGCACTTTAAACCATTTAGACACCCAACAAATGAATTATATAAAGGCAGTGGTTTGTTAACAGTTCGCAAGCTGTACATATTACAGGCCATCCTATACCTACATAAATCAATACCACTCAATCCAAATCCCCAAGATAAAAGACGAAACGATACAGTAGCCAAATTGTACAAGGTACAAACATCTTTTGCAAGTCGTCAGTATCTGGCTCAGTCATCCTATATCTACAATAAAATAAATGCGAAGCTAAAGTTTCATTCCAAAGCCATGTATGAATGCAAAAGGGTGATAACAGAGTGGCTAAAAACTCTTACTTATGATGATACAGAATTGCTTTTCCTTAGACCTACCTAATACAAATATGTATCTTCCAAATATATAAATACAAATATCCTTTAAATAAACTCATACTTACCTATATACAACACACATACAATAATTATTATAATTATAATAATCAAAACACACAGAAGGACTCACACCTACATAGCCGCATAATACACAGTACACACCTAAAACATAACACACTCTCTCTCTCACACACCCACGCAACAACAAACACACACACACACACACATAGTATTTAATAAGTAAATTGCATGTTTTTTATTTTTTCTTTCTCATTATTATTTTAGTAAAGATAAATTGTTAAAGCTTTCTCAAAAATTTAAGTCATGTGTTACTTATACTTACTAAGCTATATAATCTCAATATGAATAAGATATATGGTATTATTAAAATGTAGCCTATAAATAAGAACAGTCTCATTATTATTGTAACCGCGGTAAGAAGCGAGACAGCCCCTACACAAGTATTGTATATTACTTACTGGGGATGTCTCAATTTTGTAATTTTATATTAATTTGAGGCAATAAAGATTTTATTATATTATTATTATAATAAAACGAGGAATCATAAGGATTAACATTTTAAGCAGCAAATGGCGACGTCCCCCGGGACCAGCGCCGAGTGCCAGGCGCGCTAGTCTCGTGGCAACAAGTGCAATTACGGGCACCGCTACTTTCACGCGCGACCCCGCTGCTCAGCCATCCCGAATATGACATTGTTCTTCTGTTCCTTCCTTGGAAGTTATAGCTCAGTAGCATATGTATCGCGACTTTCTTAAACTAAACGAGATTTAAAGTCACATTCGAAAAAGCCGAGTGTCTTCACGTGTTTACACGGAGTTTGCAAACCGCTTTACTTATCAAATTAATTCTTGCACATTCTTAAATACATGCATACAAGAAAATGCACTCACTGTGCAGTTCTGGCTACCTATGCATTGACATTCTTAATACGGTTCCCTTTCATGTACCTAGTTGTTCTGACTGTATAATTCTTCTAAGTCATCATCGCATCAATTAAATCTTTTTGTCATATCTGCTGTTTTAGTTAAACTGCATAAAAATCGTGCATTGTCATTATGTAGCACCTCTGTATGAGTTTCACGCCAGATATTTACATTTTTATGAGGATGCGCCGAGCGTGGGCAAATTAAACGCGAGCCTGCACAAAGAATATTTTTAAATCATTTGTTTACGAGCTCTAGTGGCGTTCTGTTATGTAAACATGAAAAGTAGGATGTTTGACATAATTGCTAAAATATAGCACACAAGCTGAACGAATACATAGGAAGGTCTTGGGTTACATTGGAATACAAAGCTTTTTAACGAATGTATCGCGAGTATTTTACATTATCTCTCCCTGCTGCAAAGTATTCGAATCATCGGGCTTTAAACTAAAACCTTAAAACTGTTTCATTTCAATGGTTAACATAGGAACTTTATGTTCTGGGAATATTTTAGGTTAACTTGGAATCACCTAGCTCAAACTCAAGAGGAACTTTATTTACGTAGGTCACAAAACTATTATGAACTAGCGGTATTAAGGTTCGAGCGCACTGTGTCGGGTCGCAGCGGCTCGCATTATTGCGACGCCGATTTGCGTCCGTGCGATGCGGCCCGTCCCGCCCCGTCAAAGTGTGCTATAAAGCACGCGGATTGGTGGGCATATTTTGGTATTTTCGTGTTCCTATGATGTGCAGAAAAATGAATGAAGAACTTAAAATTTGTCAATGCACTGCGAACCGGCCCTAATGTGTCACTAATGTGCTAGGTACACATTTTGCGCTGCGCTGCGGCCCGCTCTGCCCCGCTGCGGTTCGACATAATGTGCTTGAACCTTTAAAGTGCAAATTTACACTTTGACATTAGGAACACACCTACATTGCTTAGACAACAGTGAGTGGTTGTCATTTAATATGAACTTTATACTATAGCAATAAAGCTCAAATTGTCTCTATATTTTAGTTAGAAAACGTTTGTATGGTAAAAAGAAAAAGGCTGTTTTTAGGGGTTTTCCGGCAATTATTCGAATTTTTCTCGCCGTAAAAACCATCCTTGAACTACAACGAACATTTCAAAAAAATTATTGGCCAAATTGGTCCAGGCGTTGTTGAGTTATGCGGTTACCAACACATTTTGCATCACACGATCGTCGTCTATTTTTCTTTTTATGCAAAAAAAAAACGAAACCCCAGCACTAGGTATGCAGTCTACAAACATGTAATTCACGAACACAAATGACACCCAGATTCAGAGCAAGTGCCTCAAGACAAAGACACTTCCCCGACCCCGGAATCGAACGGACCCGTTGATCCAAAGGCGGTATACCTAACCTAATTAAAATTACCAATATCCTATAACGGCCCCTGTTCCACGTTATCAGTCGTCATATTCACACCTTCCATACAAAATTTATCATTCTTACATTCCATCCATCTCTTTTGAGCTCCCACAGCCCTTGCGTCCACCCACCCACATTCATGCTAAAACTAACTACCACCGGTTCGGAATGCTGCTCTAAAGAGAAGAGCCAGCAAGAAACTCTGTGGTTGCTTTTTATGTCTTGTGTTTTGTTTTGTAAACAGAATTACGATAAATACCTAAAAAGAAAGAAATACTGTATTGTATAGTGAATTTTGCTGCCTCATCTGATGACGGTGGTCGATCAATTTAGATTTCGAAACTCAATATCAAGTCGACGTTTAGCCTATGGTAAACTTATAGCGAACAAAATATAATTTATTGAAACCACAACACATCGTCGGCACCATAAATTGTCAATTCGATTTTGTCAGGTGCGTAAACAAAAGCAATACCTATGAAGTTAATCGCCACTTTCTCCTTGGTACTTATGTATTTGGTGATGGAAAATCATAATTAAAGCTTAACTAGCCAATGAGTGCAGTGTTGGGGTCGTGCAATCTCCTTTTATTCGGTGCCGAATTGCCCTCCAGGACGTTACTCGTAAGAGGATTCCAGTGTACCGGCGTTCCATGTTTGGTATGTAATCCTATATTGGCTCGCTAAGTACCGCCGCAGGAAAACGAGCTTTTTATAATAAGGCTTACGAAGTAGCACCATTATTTTAAGCTTCATATACATTTGGAGATAACGTTTCGACGGTAGGTTGTTAAGGGTACGTTTTTGCTCATACATGTTAATATAGAAGATGCTCGAATGAAATCACAAAGAAGATTATTGTACATGCTTTTAACGCTCACATAGCGTTCGCAAGTATGATACGTTCATGTCAGTAAGTAAATTCTGTAAACCTTATCAAAGGAAATGGCAAGAAAAATGAGACAGAATAAGTACCTTATGTTCCTACGGCTAAGAACTATACTTGTGTGAGGGTCATTAATATCCAATGATAAGAGAAGAGAAACACAATATTGTTCTGGTCAATCACTAATCTAAGGAAGAAGCATTTTCTTTTCCACTTCCAAGAGAAGATGCCAGCGCATCTGCACCCTTGGGGCTGCAATGCAACGGCTGCAGCTTAACCCCCATTTGCGTGGCACTGCGTCAAAGGAGTGCAAAAGCAATCGCTGGCGCAGACAGGTCCCCAGGCGCGACCCGCAGTATAATTGGACCGTGACTGCGCTATTACACGATGAGATTGCCTTTCTGCATCGCGGTAACGAGATTTTTACAGCCAACCATTTAGTGTTCCATCACTGGGTAAGATAATCGATAGCTTAAGAGAGGCTTATCGATTTGGTCTGCATTTAGACAATACTATATTATATTATCTTAATCTAAAACAATGGAAAGGTTATATAAAATGGACAGTGGTGGACTGAAGAATAAGAAGATGCAACAAACAAATGGCATACATATCTACCTAGGAAGATGGACCGCCTGATAAAGATATCAAGCTCTTCCTCGAACGTGCTGTCGTGGGGTCCAGGTGGGTTTCAGGGCAGCTATGCCAGGCGGGCGAGGAGAGGCCAGACGAAGAGCACAGTATCGTGGTGAGTTTCGACTCCAGGGACTCCTCTGTCCTTCGAGTTGCCTTGGGAGCTTTAAACTGCGACGACACACAACGAGGAAGTGGGGTGGTTCGGCCCGGCGATAATGCCGATGGATACGGATCTCCCATCAACAGCGGGAGCGGAGGCTGAGATCTGCACTGGATCAAGCGTCATCTCATCCGGCGCCCTTGTGAGATTTGGTGAGCATCCATTAGGGCGAAGGACAATTATCAACAATAGCCCCATCGATAGATAATTTGTCATTTTCAGAAGTAAAGTTTGTATGTTATGGAAGATGTTATGAATAACATTTCGGATATTTTGTTTTTAAGCCGTTTTCTTGTACACTTCATACACTTGAGCCACGTAACTTGTACTCCCGCATCGCTCAGATTTTTCACCCACCGACACTCCCAGAAAACTAAGCGAGTTATCTCAGATCTCGAGATACACTCAGTGCGTTACCTAACAATGGATGTTCCCAGTATCCAGTAAACACTCCAAGACAAACTTTTAAGAGCCTACGAGGTTAAGTATCGCAAAGTAATATCTGATATTTCTCTACAACAACTTCAGTAACCATATCATAGCTGCCATTTTGGGCACAAATTCATTTTATAATCATTGTTAAAAAAACCTTTCTGAGTTTTTGTAGTTTGTTTCCACTGTTTTTACAGTGGATACTGTTTTTACAAATGATTTTTTTAATATTAAAGAAAAAATGTTTTCTCGTTAACCCCGAATGTTTTAATGTATGTTTTAATGTATGTATGTGAAAGAGGTCAATCGTCGGATCCAACTCGGCTGGGCAGCGTTCGGGAAGCTGCGAAAGATCTTCTCGTCCACAATACCGCAGTGTCTGAAGACAAAAGTCTTCAACCAATGTGTGTTGCCAGTGATGACATATGGAACAGAGACGTGGTCGCTCACTATGGGCTCCATCAGAAGGCTCAAAGTCACTCAAAGGGCAATGGAGAGGGCTATGCTCGGAGTTTCCCTGCGAGATCGAATCAGAAATGAGGAGATCCGCAGGAAAACCAGGGTCACCGACATAGCCCACCGGATTGCCAAACTTAAGTGGCAGTGGGCAGGGCACATAGCTCGCAGGACCGACGCCCGATGGGGCAGAAAAGTCCTCGAGTGGCGACCGCGTTCCGGAAGGCGCAGTGCTGGTAGGCCTCCCACACGGTGGACCGACGACCTGGTTAAGATCGCCGGAAAGCAGTGGATGCGGGCGGCCCAGGACCGGCCTTTGTGGAAATCCTTGGGGGAGGCCTATGTCCAGCAGTGGACGTCTTTTGGCTGAAATGATGATGATGATGATGTTTTAATGTATTGTCAGCACTTAGCACAGATGCATATCAAACCAATAAGATTGTTCGAGAATATTATTTAGTTTTTATTGATACTGGAACAATAAGTCACATCAGTCACAGAAATACTTTTACATCAGTGGGAGTGTGCAGTTTATGACGTCAATACGCACTTGTTTTACTGTTTTCAATATTCGTTTTGCGAAAGATGTATGATTTACGGTACCTGTTATTACAAGTTAAGATTTCCATGCGAGTGGCACCGCGCTAAGCGTGTAATTGCGCGTGAAAGCGCGTCCCTCCCAGATAGGCTCGCCTGAAATACAGCCGCCGATATTTATGGGATATGGAAAGTGCGGCTGCTGTTTAATGTATTCTGAAGATGGGAGTCCGTTGTGAGTTATGGGGGTACATCGGGGAGTTTTATTGAATTGCTCTGTTTACTCGCTAATATGTTTTGGGTTCTCTAATCTATTATGACGTGGTATTGGATAGGGGTAAACTCGGCACTATAAGGGAGGATATCGCAAAACGGACTGTTTCTCGATTTCAAATTCATGGGCCATAACAGGTCTTTGCTAAAGCTACTGTCTTTGCTGTCATGGGCGATTTCCCGCCACATTTGTGCTCAGACTGCCAATTCAACGCGCCGAAGTCTTCTCAGTCAGACAATCGGGTCAGATGGCGCTTCAAATTTAATTCTATTGAAAATAGCAGGTTTGTGGCCCTGTCTTCGGCAGCCCCCACCGGCAATGCGGGGGGTGCAATATCAGCGGGTATGTATCTGTAGTAAGTAAATCATTTAAGTTGTAGTGTAAAATTCTATAATTATTGAATTTAGTTTAAATAAATGGTTCGGTAAATATTTAATTTAGTAAGACAGTATTACTAATATTTGCAAATCACCTTAGGAAATTATGGAGAATTACATTGTATTACATTGTTACCCAAGTTACTCATAACTACAAATTAGTATAATTTGAAGTCCATCTTTCTGTTACGTTTTCTTATCTCCTCAATAGCTTTGTTGTGGCATTATACAAATATGGTGAGTGATGAGAGACACAACATGAGGAGTGTCTGTTTTTAATCATATTTAACAGTAAATGAGATCATATAATCTTGCTTTTAGGCAAGCATTACTCGTAACAAACGGCAACGCTTCAAACAAGAAGGATATGCGATTTAATGAGCACGCTTGAGACTGCCATGGAGCAGTCAAACGCGCCACACACGGATCAATTTACGGTATCATCCTCGCAATACAATGTTATAATATCAGAAGGCCCAGTTTGCAGGATTACTGCGTACGCAAGGAAACACATTCAGACATCCACAACCAATATTATAAGCTTGAGGGTTGTTGTAAGAAAATGCCCGTATCAAATGTGATATTGATATAGGAGTGACATCTGTTTTTTTTTTGTTGCAGTAGGACCCTCTGACGGTAGGCGGTTACGGTTGCGTCTAACCTTTCCAGTAAAAAAATAATTAAACATACAAATGGTATTCAGAGAAGAACACCTTCACAAGGAAACCTGTACAGTCTGACCAGTCTTAGTCGTGAAATTGGAGACGGAGCCTCCCGACATCGCAGTTTCAGGACTGAGATTATAATACGGTCCCGAATTATCACGTAAATCCTCAGCGTGGGATTTTTAGGAAAGTTAGGCAATGATCTCCACGTCCTTACTTCCAAAATAGCTTCCATGCAGTCATCCAGGAAGGTCAGAAGTTTGTTCAGCTTTTGAGTAGCTTTTGTTTGTACCAGAAGTAAATTCCATCAGGCCATCTATCCAGGGCGGGTCACCGCCCCCGATCCCTTCCCATGTCCCAAAATCAAATATGGCCGTGGCATGCATTGCGATTGCAGTACGGACCGGTTTTATTGCGGCGCGAGATCCCGAATCTGATAAAACTGTATAAAACCACCATAAGACCGTCCTCCCTTGCGAAACAATAACGTTTGAGAAACATTTAGACGACGTTCGTTCTCTTCTAGCTCGTAGTTCATTAACATAAGGACCAAAAACGAATTGAGAATATTAGGAAACCCCAGACACATCTAGAGACGACCGACTGCTATTTTCATCAAACATATCTAAGAGCAGATTAAGACATTTTTCAAACAAATAAGCCGAAACTGTGATACCCCCAAAAGATCCACAGATGGACACGTCAACATGATAACACATTTTTCATCGTGAGTAAATAAAAAAAGGAAATAGATGCCCTCTCCCGAAATCCAACCCCTGACACGCAGACACGACTCAATCCTTACTGCACGAAGGCTTCTTAGCAATACAATTAGCGCGCCCTGTTTGCATTTTCAAAGAAAGTTTTAGCATAATGCTAATTATATTCAAGAAATAGTTTTACAGATATCGCAAACCTTTTAAATCCCAAGTTGCCGAACTCGTTTCCGAAGTTGGCCGAAGTATGTGCAACTCGCAGGGTGAATCAAATTAAACTGCTCCAAAAGGACGTCGAATTTATTTGAACGAGAATTTATCGCGTATGAGAACTATTTACTATGTTTTGCCAAAGTTATTTAACTTTTATTAGGTGCAACAATGTGAATATGTTGTGGGGTCAGCTGGGCTAAATGTGCCAGAGTGGCTGCTACATATATGAAAGAGAAGCGTGGGCGATCCTCCCACTTTAGGTGACTTCGTGATGATTGTGATGGACGTGGTGGTCACGTCAGCACAATTTCACTACCTCTCAATTTCGTAAGCTGTAGACAACTTATCCTCAAGAGAAAAATACCTTGTGCCAATCTGTCTGGCCAGCGTGGCACAGCAAGCCTATTTCGCTCCATTAAATGAGACCTTGGGAATAAATATCCTTAGAACTTAATAACCATCCAGTCTACAGTGCTAAGGGCGTATGCACGAGATCTCTGTCGCACCGTGTATAGTTTGTTGTGATGACATAATATTAAAGGAATTTGAAATCACTTTTATAATCTTATTAACAACGATTGCTATCAATTAAGAGAATTTAATATTCAGGTTACCACACAATATCCATTGCAAAGCAAAGCCAAAGGAATAAAGGATCAACAAAAGGGTTCGGAAGAATGCGAACAAAGCTCGACAGCTACAGATGCACGAATCAATAGGATTACGTTTCTAAGATCAAAAGAAATGTACGGAACCGTTTGCCGCAATTGTTTACAACAAAGAAACCCTTAATTGAAAATGGCCAGCCACCTGTACTGAACCCCTGGCGACGGGGAAACGTATCGCGTCCGCAGGGTTCCGCGCGATAAACAACAAAACGTTTCATTAAGATTCGGGAGCCGTTCTCCGATCATGGGTCTTTTTATATCATACGATACATTTATACGATGTCGTGTGACGATTAATTGAATTGTAATATTTACATTGATCATAGATAATGTTTCCTTCAATTAAATGCAGTACAGATACACACAGTAGGCAAACTGATGCAATTCAGGAAAAACAGTAAAATAATTCCGATTAGGAAAAGCCCAGCGTCAGATTTTGGTGGAACAAAAATGACAAGAGATAAATACCTCACTTATATCAACCCTGTGGAAGTAAAAGAAGAAATACTACTGCCAACAGACATTTGACTTGATTCAAATGCTTGTTTATTTTATACGCGTATGATTAAATGATGTATCTAGATGGTGGTAGATGGTAAATAATCAATTTTAAGTGGTAAATTTCAAATTTTAGTTTATTGTTTGACTTGTCAAAGCAGCTTTATTGAGCCAACTTGATTAAATGAGTTTTGATTTGGATTTAGAAAATACTTTCATACCCAAAACATTATGTTATAAGTAACAATCAAAGAGGAAGATATGTATTTTTAATTGCCGATCGTGTCGGACGACGTAAATACCACCAAAGGGTTTTCATTGAAATTCTGATGGTGCTGCGTTTAGACACATGGTACGGGAAAGTACGATGGATCAGCTAGTACCAGGTAGCATAGGAATAGAAATGATGTCAGCAAGCAGACCAGCGTAATGTTTTGCATATAACTGTGAGAGAGTATTGATTTAGTAGAACGTTATTTGCAAATGGAATTAATAAATAGTTGGGCCGGTTTAAAATTTTAAACGTTACTTATGGTCTTTTCGTGTCATAAAATTATTAGTTTTTCAGAGGCGTTTACCATACAGGCATTATACGGGGTAATACCATGTATTCCAAAGTTATTATATATTCATACTTTACCTTATAAATACTCACATCGATCAGTAAAATAGTGATTTAGGAAGTGTACAAAATTCACGCCAGCCAAGTCATTTAGTTAGTTAGTACAAATTGCAACCGTTAGATGCCTTTCTGATATACGTAAGCCCACGCTCAGCCCTCGAGCATGGAATATATAAGCAGCTGTGATCAAATAACTGTTTGTAACGTGTCATAAATGGCTGAGGTGAGACGATTGATTGATCACCAATACGAGTATATTTTGTGTCATTCTTTATCGTGTCATTTTGTTGTAGAGTAGCGGGGAACGGAATCGTCTTGTAGATTAACGAACGAGTAACTTGGACACTTTTTGGAAGGTTGACCATAGTATTATAATATCAGACGTCCCGTTGGCCTCAGCTGTAATTCGAACACGTATGGCTATCGTCACAACACGGAGGTTCCTCTTATTCGATCGTATAAGGACGAATCAGTCTATTTAAATTAAGCATAATTTAATTTTGAGTCCTTATGTTGTTCCTGCCGACAAGTCTTCACCATTCAACTTGTAATTAATGTTTGCAAATACTTCACTAAGCATAAAAGCTTTTCAAAATACTACGCAAACGTATTGCGTATTAGTTATGCTCTTAATGAGTCAAATCAAATCTTGAGACTACCGACTTGCGAATTCGTGTTGAAATTCAACACTCAATGGGGTAATCAATCCCACACAAGTACAATCTCAAGTATACAATAAATATAACTCAAGTCCGCAAAAGGATATGCGTGATATAAACAGTGCGAGCAAATTTTCAGGTACATTACTAAACTTTACGGAAAGTTTCGTAAGTACATAAATAAGCACAGAACATACAAGAAGAGATAAATGTGTATATTATTACAATCACGATACATAGTACCACAATGCATATAGTAGTAGAAGACAGAAAAGCAACATTAAACGGCACTTGTATGACTACTCCAAGTGTATAAAACCTTTCTGTTACCACCTGCACAAATGTTGTTATCGAATACATAACGCGTATTCTTAGATTAAAGGCTAAGAGAGTTCATTAACAATTCTGTGAACGCAACTCGATTAAAAATTGATTACACATTGTGCTTGAAACACTGCAGAGGAAAGTTGGGAGAATAGAAAAGCAATTAATCCCCGCTTAAGAAAACAAGTGATTGCTGCTAGTTCATCCCGCAGCCGGAGTTAGCCGCACTCAGAACTAATTGGCCGAGGTTAGGACTAGCCGAGATTGGATTAGTGCTTGCTTTTTATGGAGCCACGAGTTACATTATTGGTAGCACTATGAACGTCAGGACTTTTGATTCTAGGTTACTCTCTTGGTACCACGGGTTACCACGGGTCCTCGATTAGATTCTGGGATCGGACAAGTGCTTAGTGTAACCAGAGGCACTTGCTCTAAGTCTGGGTGTCATTTATTTTCGTGATTATTTTCGTGGAACATGTTTCTAGACAGCCTCCGCGATACAGATTATAGAGATGCCGAGGGCTCCGATAAAAAAATCCTTCTCAAATCTAAAAAAACCTTTTCTTTTTAAAAAATCAGTCTCCTCCACTATGAATAACTAGTATCGCAGGGGCAGTTTACAAGCATGAAATTTACGAACACAATCCCAGACTCATTGCCCGACCCCAGAATCGAACCCGGGACCCGTTGATCCAAAGGCGGCACATCCAGCCACTAGGCCAGCGAGGCATTTTATTAGCCTACTGTGCCAGGCTGGCCAGACGTATTGGCACAGGATTTCGTATCAAGTTTTCCTTCTCTTGCGGCTAGGTCTAAAGCCGTGTCATTTCCATTTGTCGGCTCTTCCATACTTAGGTGGCGTTGTGTTACTACGCGTAGCTTTCTATAGTCACTACACCTATCAGGGGGCACTTTGCTCGCCTCGGATGTGAATGCAAAAAGCCTATTTCATGACATATTGGAATTCAAATCTGCCGGAGAACAATGGCATCGTTCAACTGGTGACGTCTACAATCGCTCACTAGTGACGTGTACATTCCCCATTAGTCCACAGTGGGATGGATCGCTCCCGGGGGACTCTCACCGGCTCGAGATGATTGATCGCAGTATACAAATGTTAGTGACGACAGGTGACGAGGGATCAAATGCGCATTAATCTAGATCGTTTGCGCGATTCGACTGAAAAAGTTTACTCCACTGAAAGGATTTAAGCGTTTTCTTTGGGGCAGAAGTTTAATAGCTCTATGACTTTCAGACAATCAGGTCGACATCATCTTCCTTCTCAAAACAAAATCTTAGAGTATCATGAGAGAAGCGCTTAAGCGTGCGGCCCGCTTTATAGTAAGCCGACATTTGGAACACCTGAGGATACGATGGCGCGTCAGCGAAGCTGTATAAGTAGAAGCATGACGCCGGCGTCAAAGGAAACATTGGGTTCCTTCTGCTGCGAAGCTGATGTTTCGCTGGATTGATCTCTGGTGATCTTACTTAAGCTCACCTAGGCCATAGTCTTCAGAACAGCACACAAGTGCTATTAAGTCCTTCCCAGTCGAGCTTCCTTCAGCCATAGCAGAACTTCAGGTATATCTTGCAGATAAAATTTGTATTGCAAAGTCAATCTTTCTCATTCTTTGTGCGTTGAGATTAATTACACATACCGTGGGATATAGCGGTTCTCCGGTTGTGAAATACTATTAATTTCTTCCTCATGTAATCGTAGAGGACAAATGCGAATGCGATGCTGGGAAGTCGAGCAAAAGAAGAAACGCTCCAAATTAGTAGTAATGTTGTTAAGCACCTTGATTTCCCCAAATTACAGGTTGACTATGCTCGCTTGAATTTGCCTTTGATTATAATTAGATCTGGCATATTTCTGTACAAGTATTGGCTTTGTCGGTAGCTGCTTAAGAGTTCCACAGACATCCCATTTTGAGATACATGTCTCTAGCAGACTTCCGTTGCACAAAAGGCTGCGCACTTGTGGCGCTTCTCCGCAAATTGATTAAAGTGCCATCAAGGGGGACTCTCCGATTGACAATCTATCCAAATGACAATTATTTATGGACGACAACCACTCTCGGCCCGTAAAAGTCCGGGCCTTCTCTGAATTTATGCAGGGAAATGGATGGCAAACTGATGAAAACTTTTGGAATTATTCTACGCAGTGCTATTATAGCTGTTATGTTAAGAACGGTTTGGTAATCAAAGATGTTGGTTTTAAATATGTACTTTGAGTAAAGAATAAACAGTCTGTCAATCTCTGTACAAAAATCATCTCGTGGTTTCTTCCATCTCATAGTTATATATTTTGTTACATTGCGGGAATATTTTGTGATTTGATACAAGAATGAAGACATTTTTGATTTTGATTCTTACTATGGTAGACTAGTTAATCGCCTTCAAAAGGGATTGGGTTGGAGACACCTTGTCTTCTATATTCGTCAGAACATGAACAGCAGAGTTGTTTAAACAGTAATAACAAAAAAATTTTTTTAACGTTTGGCCTCTTATCGTATCCCTGAGGACATTATCTTCAACCAAGCCTAAGGAAATAACAGAAAACTAAAAACATTGTAATTGCAGAGTTTTAACGCGACATACATAAAAGTCATTTTTACAACACTTCTGCTTTGACAGGGACACACAATAAATCATAATAATTCCAACATTTCCACTCTCTTATTTAACACCTGAAAAAAAATGTTATGATAATAATTTACAAGATCGATTAGACAACTATGAACTTACAAATAAATTTAACTTAACTCTATAAGGTTTTCTTAGTAAAGCCCTTAACGTGGAGCTAGAAGACGTAATTCCATGCGCCATCCCCCTAATGGACGGGAACAATTGAGATGTCAGCTGATGTCGGATGAACGAGTGCTGTTTCATTTGGACAAATCACTCAGATTTAAATGAGAAAATATTTTTAAATGGGCTCTTATCTTTATTTTGTGGTACATGTTTTAATTTTGGCGCAAATATAATGTAGGCTTTCAACGCTAGATATTCTATTAGCAAGAACTTGACTTGACTGCCTCGTTGATCTAGAGATTGTATGTGCCGCCTTTGGATCAACGGGTCCTGGGTTCGATTCCGGGGCCGGGCAGGTGCAGGCACTTGCTCTGAGTCTTGGTGTAATTTGTGTTCGTGAATTACATGTATGTAAACTGCCCCCGCGATTCAGTTTATATAATGGAAATACGACCTAATTTTCCTTTTTTCCGTGAAACCCCTTTAGTCGGGGAAGGAACTGGGTTGTGTGGGACCTGGGGGCGAAGAGATGCTACTTGGCGATTATTGTGAGATAGAATAACGGCCAAGGGAAGTATCAAATAAAAGTATGTATTTTAATTGGCTCAAAGGGACGAATAAATAACTGGTGTTAATGAGTTGGTTCTCACAGAGTTTCGTGATACGTACGATTATACATAAATTAAAGTATTTTCATAATACATTCTTATTTTTAATATAAAATTGTCTACCTTGCCTTTTTCCCAATTTCAATACCAGTACCTATTTTACAGGGCGCTATTGCCGGCTGACCTCCGACAACCGTAATGAATCATAATGCTCAGACTAACAAAAACGACAAAACAAAGTAATTCAGCTAGATCATCAGTTAATGGGCCAACTTAACGAGTTTCTTTACGGTCACCTAACCTATGTACATACCGCCATATTACACAACATATATTCTTTACTTCACTATCACTACATAGTATAAAACAAAGTCGCTGTCGTCTGTCCGTCCCTATGCTTAAATCTTGAAAACTACGCAACGGATTTTGAAGCGGTTTTTTTTAATAGATAGAGTGATCCAAGAGGAAGGTTTATATGTCAATATTGCACCCGTGCGAAGCCGGGGCGGGTCGCTAGTAAGTATATAATTCTACTGTACGTGTGTATGTCACTGAACTCCTAAACGGCTGGACACATTTGAATGTTTATTTTTGTATGCGTTTGGGTGGCACCGAGGATGGTTTAGATTCACAAATCAGCCCGACAGATGGCGCTGCAGTCGGTAAACGAATATCATGCAGGACAACGTCTGCCCGGTCAGCTAGTGTTTTATAATAATCTTTACAAATCAAAAGGTTTCAGTTAACTTTTATATCCTATGTAGAAATATTATATTTACGACACAAATACAAATGGATGAGTATAGCTTGCGGTTCGAACTCCAGACGCTATCTATTCAGGAAAAACATCTTAGCAAATGTTAGTGGCCAAATGCTCAACTTACATTTTCATGCTTTGTAAGCTGGCCGGTAGTCGTTGTCAAATAGTTGTCATCGATGAAAAAAATTACCTGCAACAGAAAATGAAACATTAGTAATGTTTGTATTGATACAATATTCGTTTGTGTTTCTTTATATATTATGCAGTATTGATCAAGCTGGCGACAAATAGGTAAATAGAAGTCACAGAATAATTTGTAAAATATATTCACAGTGTTGGTGTGTATTGTTGATTTTTTTTTACTCTACCTACTCTCTTTGTAATATTCAGTTTTTAATAAATAAAAAATGTATCTTGAAATTGAGCAAGTGCTTTTATGCAGGTAGTATCAATTTCTCACATGGTTATGAATATAGAATCCCATATTACCCCCGAAACGTTACTTTAGTAGAAATTCAATTCCATGTTATATCACAATACGTGAGCCGAGTCTTGTAGACCGTTTGTTACAAAGCGAATGGTGCACGGCAGGGGTGGCCAAGTCGAGACACGTCGCAGCGGGCCGCTAAATTGTATTAGTTCTCATAGTTCGCAACTCGTATTATCTGTTACCGAGTTTAATGACAGCGGCGCAACTTTAAATCTCATTGTGCTACCAGGTAGATGGCATGTTAGATGCACACTGTAATAACGTCATATTATGTTAGGACGAGCACCAGCATTTTAATCAAATTGAGGGAAGGAAACAAGGAGTATTTGTGTATATTAAAACAAATACAGAATCGATATTCATATTATTTTTTTATTAAAAATAACTGACTTTGGCGAATTTATATTCTATGAAAACTCAAAGCAAATGACAAACATAACCATTCTTACATTATCCTTATACGTTCAAACAATGTAAGACACATCCTTCCATTTGTATCCAGGAGCATTTCTTTTTTCATATTTTAATTTATACAGCTTTTATTCGGCATGCCTTTTTTTCATGTCATACTTAGCCACAATTGATTAAGTTCAAGGAGTACCATAAGATTGTTCTCGTGTGGTGACAGATTTAAAATACATAGAAGCACCACCCCATTCCATCCTGTGAGTTTCGTAAGAGCCGACAATAGGACATGAGAAGGAGGAGGCCCGACTTAACAGAGGGTCATTAATGGGCTGAATAGTAGTGGTATACTAACTATTGTTGAACAAGTTTTGCGACTATCCCTCTTAACGCAGTGATTTGGCGAACTAGTTTGCATCAGCCAGTTCTGGCAAATACCGGTTCGTAGTTCGCAAGACTTTATAGCCAAGTGCTCTATTACAGTTGGGATAGGCTTGACATAGATCTTGGACCAATAGACAATTATAATTTGGGGTATACCGAGTACAGACGGTGCAATAAATGAATGAATTACTTGATTATGTAAAAAGTAATGTAGCAATGATTAAAATGTGAAAAATTCTCCTGTTCATGTTCCATTTCACAATATCTCAAAAAAATAATGACTAAACACAGCTGCGGCTCCATAGGCCTAAAGAGCCTTCGTCATCATCATCATTTCACCCAAGTATTTCCACAAAGGCCGGTCTTGAGCTGCATTCATGCGATTCAAAAACCTTATAAAAATATATTTAAGCAAGTGGCTTAGCTTTGTTTAAAACAAATTAAATATACAATTATCACGAACATTTTCACAAGTCCTGCTGGACATTAGTCGCCCACAAGAATCCATAATAATCAGTCCATCAAATTTCAGCGATCTTTACCAACTCATCCGTCAACGTTGCGAGTGGTCTTCTTCCAAGCTAAACACGCAGCCAAAACTAAACGAAATAAGTCGGCACACCACAGAAGTGTTTCAAATATGGAATGTCTCTTCATTTCCCCGAATTTGGTGTCTCCAATGCAAACGGCAACTAGTTTCGAGACGAGGTGGAATGATTTGGGATAAAGTGCTCGCAGATTATGCGTTAGTTTTGCAGGAGCTCTAACAGCTTTTAGGATTCATGTGAATTTCATTGATTGATTTATTTAGCGCGAACTCCACTTAGATTAGTGGTGCTGGCAATTTGTGAGAAGTCAACCTCCGTCGCAACGTAATTATTAACGGTTAATTTGGGAACGATAAATATTTCATACTTTAAGTTAGCAATTCAAATAGGCCTTTTGACTGTTTCGTTGCGACTCCCCCACACCAAAGAAGCGAATTTAGCATAATATAGCACTAAAGTAAGACCTATGGCAAGCGGGATATGGCTTACTTTCGATATTTCCTTGTCTTATGGCTAGAATTATTGCATGTAACTTTTAGCGGTACCCTCAGGATTAATAAAGTTAGTCAAACTATAAAGGTCACCACTTTAACAATAAATTGAGCTGCGTTAGAAGTTGCTAACAAAATCGACTATAAGCGAGCGGGACTGAGTTAAATTCTTTGTAAAAGCACCTTCAGGTTAACTTCAATCGCTTGCGCCGCCAAAATCGCTAACAAGCTAAGGTGCTCAAACTGCGAAGTATCAAAACTTGGAGTTTTCGTCTACAACCTAAAACCAATGCAATTTAAACTTGCTTCCGAAGTAATTTTCTAGGTCTTAGCGCGTCTGTAGGGCCCAAGTCTTGTCTGGGTTTGTTCTGGATTCTCCGTCGGAAACGACTCTTGTAAACGTTTGCCCCACAGATGTTCGTCCCTTTCCTATCACGTATTACTACTATTCTTCTAATTTAAACAATCGATCATTTTTATAAAATAATCAATTATTTTGTAGTTTTTTTATTCTAAAAATGTTAACGTTTCTTCGTATTAAGTACGCATTTGACGCCCTAATGCTGTGCTGTAGTATCACGGTACCTAGGTTGGATTCCGGGATCGTGAAATAAAATTATGGCTAAAGTATAGAAAACTGCAACAGCCTTTGTGTTAGCCAGAAATATTTGGCTAGTTCTAGGTGCCACTTTGTCAATTAATTGCTTGTTTGGTATCCACGGTACCGGAACATCCAGTGTAGATTGCCTTTATTAAACAATCCATCAAGTTGCAATATTTTAGAAAGAGTATGGTTGGCAGGTTCCAGCTGCTTGGTATCCAGTCATTAAATTGATCAAATATCAAGCTCAACACTCATTTGCAAGACCTCTGGACACCGTGGGTGCACATGGAACGTTATCAATAAAACAAAATTACTTAATTGTTTCTTTGTACTTTTGAAGACAACTGTCATCTAGTCTCTCCCGTGACCACGACTGCTGCAAAGCATTCGAAACGTCGGGAATTAAATAACGTAATATACACGCAATTAATCCGTAAAAAAATGTTTACTTTCAATGTGTAACAATCGCGATAACCTAAGAAATCATAACGACTTCATCCAATAAAAAAATAGTACACATGGCTGGGACGAAACATGTGGGACGAAATGGGTACTGAATTGGCTGTGGCTGAGTGAAGACGGGCAATAGAAGCAAGGGAACAATTCTATGACTTATTGGCCGCGTCTAGCTTGTTTAATGTGTTTCTGTTGACCACGAGACAGACAATTTGTTGTGACTCCTATTTAATTACGTTCGCTTCTAGCCCGTATTGTTCGGTATTTAATTTGAAAGTGATTTTAGGTTTCTTGTTAGTTTCCATGAACCTTTGCCACATTGATGTGAAGACATTGCTAATTTAGCAGGAAATCATTTCGTTTCTTGACGGTGTTCTTTTATTTAAATCCCAACGTGTCCGACACATTGCAGTGTCCGTTGTCGCGGGACAACTGGATGGCGGTTGTCGTTGCGAGCATGTATATACAACTCAATAAATAATTTCCTGCAATGTGAAAAGATCATGAAAGCCTAAGACGTCATAATTGCTAATTTAGTTTAAAATTTAAATGGTTCGTGTAGTGACGGCACAGTAGGCTATATTACCCGCCATGTAAGGCCCGACGTAACAGTGGATAGTTTCAAAGAAGGTTTCCGAAAAATATGATAATAATCGTAAAAATAAAAGTAAAAATTGGTCAATAAAAGTAATAACAACGCATTATTATTATATCTATTGTAATATACTTATGTACTTGTTTGTACGAATAACATTGTCATATGAAACTACGCCCACGGTTAGCCTGTGTAAAACCTTCAGGTTATTCAAACCTCATACTTAATCCTTAACTACACAGCTAATATGTATCGAATAAAAGTTAGTTCAAATGAATAAATTTACGAACAGTTCACAGTTCTTGTGTCATCTAGCTTGGTTAGCACTAAGCACAAGTTAAACCGTAACACAATCAACCGAGCTCGCTGTGCACCATTATCAGTAATTAGAGTGTAACTTAGCTCGTGCTTAATTATAACTTAGAGGACATGTTTGGTACTTACATACAATTAATTTAATAACAATTTAAGTAACTATTAATTTATTTAATAAATGCGGAAGTAACTTAGTTTCTAAAGTTTTTAGACTAACGCGATTTTCACACATTTTAAATAATTATGACACGGGTTTAATTTTACCTTCAAAATAGATATATATTAAGATATTATAGATAAAATATTAAGACCCGTGTCATAATTATTAAAAAAAAAAAATAACTTAGTTTCGTTTTGATTCTTATACTGCTGATTCAATTGAAGGTAAAAATAGACGGATGAGCAACAAGTATAGAATAGAAGAACAAAATAAGTACTTAGCTACATGTCGCGCAAAAATGTAGAGGGGATAAAACATTAAAGATACTTTTACATTAAAAAACTTAAAATTACTATACAGTATCCTTATTATTAGTATCAATTACGAGATAAAATAACCAATGGCACCATCCTATATCACCCTGGGAGTGTCGTATAGGCGACCAAGGGATCGCAATAGAAAGAAAACTAGATGCAAACCCTGTGTCAACCCTTCTTGCTTGAGTGGCACTGCACCTGCTGCCTACGCAATAGACTGATTTCTCACCATGAGTTTGGAGGAGGCCCGTGCTGGGAGCACTCGATCATGTATGAGCTGAAAACGCGAATGGCTGACTTGATAAACGAGATACCACCGAGTAGATTTATTTCATACACAATTTTGAAATTAAAAAACTCAATTCAAAATCGGTTGATAATAATCTATGATGCCACAACGTGGTTCACGCTTCTCTTTGCGGGTGTTTAAAATGGTGCAATATTTAAAACCCAATCAGTGAAATAAACATGGCGGCATGGTAATTATTAATATTGAAGTTGCTGCCACGTCTGGACAGGGAGGGTCTGTTTACAATTGTAAATGAAGGCAGCCCCTGCAATCTGCGGTATTGTTAGTTCGTAACATCCAACATTTCCTAAAGTTGGCAATATTGGACGAATACTCAATTTGCTCGCTCCCTGAAAATGCATTGAATTTTGTTTAGTGGTACCAACGTGCTTCTATGACGCGCTACAGGCAGTTGGTGATATTCCTAGACCCCTAGACCTTGCTGCCATCTTGTTGTGGTGAGGGGGCTTACGTGCCTTTAAGATCCGTTGGGGCCATACCGGCTCAGGGTCACCCATGCCGGGCGGGCCCACGGGGAGAGGCCAGACGAAGAGCGGCACAAGGGGAGTCGTGGTGGGTTTTGGCTCTAGGGACTCCTCTGTCCTCAGAGTTGCCTCGGAAGCCTTAACCTGCCACGGCAAACGGCGTGGTGATGCAGTGGAGGGCGGCCAGGCGTTAAGGCCAGGGCTGCCACCACTAGCAGCGGAGGGGCGGTCAGGCAGGCGTGCCACGGCTGCCGCCGCAACCGTGTGAGTCGGGCGCCATTTCTTCTGGCGCCTGACGGGGGCACGTGCATTGTCCCTCACGTGCCTCTCGGTAGGTTAGAAATAAAGAAAGAAAGAAAAATGGTTTATTCGGCACAATTTTACCTTAAATACTATCTATAATGACTTATACTCCATACCCAATGGAGTATACCTTCTTTCCGCGCCCCGGAGTCCCACATAACCCGGCTGGCGTATAGCGGTCGGGCCTCCTTACATGGAGGGTAATTGGCCTATACAGAGAAGGACTATACTCCTTATAACAATAACTTACTACTACTAATATTATTTTTTTAATTATTCTAAAAATTAAAGTGATTCACACATTCAATCAATAAAAAATATATTACACGTAGGTACCTACTACACTACATACCATGTAATTGAAACACACGCAATACATGCTTTAACTGCATACTGTTTTATTTGTAAGTCTGTGGTCAAATTGAGAACAGAACTATAGTTATAAGAATGCGACCGTATATTATTTAAAATTTAATCAACTCTTATTACCATTGATCATGGACGTATAAAAAAAGGCGGACGGAACTCTGGCTAAGACAAAAGTGAGACGCCAAAATGGCGGCAGCTCTGTATGTGTGAGTTAATTTTGGGGTTGCCAAGATACACAAAATTTTGCAAGAAAAACATGGTTAAAATATAAAAAAAAATTGTTCGAAATTCTTATGTTTAACTTTAACATCCTAAATGCTGAGTATTTTTTTTATAATAATGTCTTTTACTTTGAGTGGTTTTTGAAATTTCCTCTAATTTCGAGATGTGTTGAAAACGATTCTAAATTAAAAGAAATGCTTTCATTACCAAAAATTTTTTTGTGATAATATATTTATGTTGCCTAACTATAATTTATTGCGCACCTCTTGAGAAGCACTGGTATTAAATGGTACAGTAACAGTTTATTCCTCTGCCACCCGTCTTGACTCAAACAAATATTAAAACAAAATAAAGCACTGGGGATTAAAATAATGTATGAATATTTTTACGATTCGACGACACGGTTGGCGCTGTGGTTGAGCGATCGACTGCTTCGCAGCATTTCGCGGGTTCGATCCCCGCACGGAAGAAATATTTGTACGACCTACAAGTATTTGTCGCGGGTCTGGGTGTTTTTCTATCTATAATATGTATGTATTTACAAAAAAAAATGTATTTAAGTAGTTTATCATCCATCTCGTTACCATAAAACCAGCATTAAGTTGCTTAGCTCGGGACGAGATGGCGTTGTGTGAAATGTCCAAGGATATTTATTATTATTATATCCGCTTCAAAATCCGTTGCGTAGTTTTAAAGATTTAAGCATACATAGGGACGGACAGACGACAGCGACTTTGTTTTATACTATGTAGTGACTATAACATATTAGACTTGCATGTACCGACACAATAGCTACAATGTACATTTAAATGTTGAAAAAATAAGCGGCATAGTTTCATTTTTTTTTGTATTATCCATGTCTTGGTAGATTGCTAATTTACCTTTTAAGGTACTGCATAAGTAACAACACGCCGGAGTCCTCCTTTAGTTTTTTATAAGTCATCTGCATCAAAATGTATACTGCAAATGACACTGTATTTGTTTGGAATCCAATCGTTTTCACCATTACAATTTCTACTAAGTAATTTTAATTCAATCATTTCTCCATACTTAATTTTCCTTAGAAAATCTAGCAAAAGGAATATAAAATAAAATACCCAGTAGTAACTATTAAATAATTAACCATAATAATATATTGATTTTTATAATAAACGAAAAATTGCCCACATTTCGGTTAATTTGCACACGTGAATATTGGCAACACTGAACTTAAAATTAATTGTTTTGTTCTAGCGAATACAAATTGATTTTAATGTTTAAAATCTGGAAATAAGTGATTGAATTATTCATTTACGTATGAAACGTGATTCCTGGATTGTTTTTCTTTCGGTCACTACGGTTTTTACACCATTTTACCACGCAAGACATGATTTATAGTTTTTATTTTTTCGCCGCATATTGCGTCTTTAAGCATCGATGTTGACGCGCGTAATGGCCGACTAATGTGTGAAAGTGTGCGTGCTGGCCTGTACATATAGCTGATCTGGCCGACTATGATGTCACAGTTTTTAGTTAGCGAGACTCTGTCCGACTTTTTTTATACGTCCATGCCATTGATATAAAACCTTGATATAATCTTTGGCCAAATTTTGGACGTAAAGTATTTGATGACTTTGTTTTTTATTTAAATTTGATCTTATTCAATATGTAACTAACATGAAAATAAGATTGAAAGGATTACTATGACCCATAATAGCCACTGGAGTGAAACCAGGTTGCATTCAATTTGCCAAGTCGCTGGCTTGAGTTTCAAGTCCCAAAATAGCACTTTCACCCACGAAAATAAGGAAGCGCGATAATGATCCAGAAACTCTATAGCGCTGGCTATAGGAAACCAGAGACCGCACAAAGCCTAATAAAAGTCTGGCGTCCTCCCGCACACTAAGACACTTTAACAGCCAGGGAGCCGCACTAGAATGCGGCGACGGCATTTTCAATCTCCCATTTCATTTTAGGGGTATTACTTTTTATGTTATGGCTACGAACTTGATGGTAAGTGGCTACTGCAGCCCATAAACGTCAGATGTTTCACTAGAAGCTGCGCTGTTAAATCAATACGATGGTGAATCCGAAATTTCACTAATTGGATTAGAGGCACGTAATATAATCCAATTAGTGGTTCCTTAAATAATTTGGAAGCAACTGGAAGATTTTCTAAGTAAGCATTAATTTGTATGGTTATTATTATATACATGATATAGTCTCAGGTTAGTCATGATATAGCCAAAATTGAACATTATAAGGACCAACGGGACAAGAGATTAGGATTTTGATAAAATGTTTACTTATGACCTGATTCCTAATGGAAAAACGCATCATAATCGACCTATTCATTGAGGAGTACTATGTTACACACAGACACGTCAAAATTATGACACCAATCTTCTTGATAGGGGTTAACAAAAGTGGGTTAATCTCTTCTAATGTGTAAAGCTGGTCAGAAATTTTTAACATTAATGATATAATGCAAAAAATAGATGACTCCAAAAGTCTCTGGATTGTGTTCGGTCAATTTTTTTTGTGAGCGCCAAAACGGTTAAAAGTTTGGAGCCCCCAAACTAAACCAAACAACAAAGGAATAGTGGCGTTGTCTTTTTGAGGACAAAACATAGCTACACACAAGGAGTTTTGTTTATCTTGATCCTTTTCACTGCACGCTCATTAAACAAGCACGTTTGTACCACCACTAAATGTAGCTGAAAAATGAATTCTACACTGTTACAAGGTTTTTATTAGATTTCAGTGTCAGGTTAATTGAATTGGCGTGCAGTAACGTGCGCCCGCGTATCTGGTTTCCCTTAATTCCTACAGTGCGGTGAACGCAGATAAAATAATTAACATTTTCCATCGCTGCCGGAGGAAAGTTTTGCTAATCCACTGCGAACTCGGAGCGGTGCTGTTAAAGAAACCTTGCCTCTATGTGCTGAACAATTTTTAACGCAGTGCGGAATTTTACTTTAGAAGAACAAGAAATCCGTTCAATAGGGTGGTTCTTTTTTCAAATAGTGTCGTAAATAAAGAGAAGAGAGAGAAGGTCTCAAAAGGTTTAATATTGTTTCTTTTGCTACATTACATTATTTAAACAGTATAAAACTTGAAACAAACCCTGTGCCAACCCTTTTAGCCTGAAAAGCCTTCCTCACATGATAAATAAATTGAAAAAAAAAAAACAAACGCTGTGATAAAGTTGACCTACAATTGACCAATGATATAGTATATCTCATTACAAGTGCGGAAAGGCTGTCATTGCAAAGAGTTCCGACAAATGTCTACCCGAGCCGAGGCGCAGCCGAAGGCGAGGGTTGACAGCCTGAACAAGTTGCAATGACGGTTCCGCACGTGTACTGAACGACTATTTTTAATACAGTTGCGAAAAAATGAAGCAATTGAATAAAATAATAAAAACACAATAAACTCAACTAACTAATCATTTATGACTTATAAAAAAAAATGGCGCCAACCGTAGAATATAAGCACAGATTTTTTTTTTCACCCATTCTAGTAGGCAAAAGCAACTATGCCCGTATAGCCAAGTCTTCAGTAGACATTTTTTATTGATATGAAATGAAAATGAAATTAAACGTAACCTAACTCATTCAATCAAATCATTAAATCTGATATTGAAACAAATTAGTAAGTAGTTTCTTTTTAGAAATATACGTATTTGCTTGAATCATAAAAAATGATTTTTTTAGTACAAACTTCATGGTTGGTTTTTCCTTTTATTACACATTATTTTGACAGTAAGGAAAGAAAACGCACTAGTGCGGGAATGGTAAAGAAAAAGCACGCGTGTGTAACCCCCACTCCCCGAACGCTATACGTCCCTGCAATACGCCACTTTTTGAGCAACTGTATTAAAATAGTATACTTCAATACAAGTGCGGAAAGGCTGTCATTACAACGAGTTCCGACAATTGACAGTCGGAACAAGTTGCAATGACGGTTCCGCACGTGTAATGAACGACAATTTTTAATACAGTTGCGAAAAAATGAAGCAATTTAATAAAATAATAAAAACACAATAATCTCAACTAACTAATCATTTCTAAAAAATGGCACCGACCGTAGAATATAAGCAGATTTTTTTTTCTTCACCTATTCTGGTAGGCAAAACAAACAATGCCCATACAGCCAAGTCTTCAGTAGATTTTTTTTATTGATATGAAATGAAATTTAAATAGATGAAATGAAACTCATTAAATCTGATATTGAAACAAATTAGTACGTAGTTTATTTTTAGAAATATACGTATTTGCATGAATCATAAAAACTTCTACGATTTTTTTTAGTAAAAACTTCATGGTTGATTTTGCCTTATAATAGACATTATTTTGACAGTTGGAAAAGAAAACGCACTAGTGCGGGAATGGTAAAGAAAAAGCACGCGTGTGTAATAGCCCACTTCCCGAACGTTATACGGCCCTGCAATATGCCACTTTTTGAGCAACTGTATTAAAAAGTAATTTTTGTCATTTCATAGCAACCACTTTCCGAATTGCTAATACATAACTTCAGACACCAATGAATGCATGAGTTTTATACTTCTGTAATTTGTGCCCAAAAAAGACCCATTGCGGAGTCGAGCTTCCTCCAATTACATGGAGGAAAATTAACTTACTGTGCCACGCTGGCCAGACGGCTTGGCACAGGGTTACGTATCAAGTTTTCCTGATGCCGGTTACGTTTTCAGCCTTTAGTCACCTTTTTTGACACCCACACGATGGAATCGGGTGGTGACGGTTTATATTTAAAATATAAATTAACTTAATGATATCCCGGCACAACTGGAAGCGAGATAATCACCTCGAAACGACTACCTTGAACCCATAATAGTGAAACCTCAAACCACCAATATAAGATTGGGTCTCAAATTAAAAACCAATCGAATCTATTCGTTTAGGAGCTACGATCCCACAGACAGACATACACGTCAAACTTATAATACCGCTCTTCTTTGTCCGATGTTAAAAGCGAGCTGACGTATCTAAACGGACAAAGCGTGAAATTTTGAAACAATGCAGACACCCTTTAATTTCTCAATTTCCAATGGACTAATTACGGGCACACACGTTATCAAAGCAGATTCTGTTTGTGACGCCTGAGCGTGGTTCATGTTTCTGGGAACTGGGGGAGTTTTTGCTCCCGGTTTTTCCACGGCCCGGCGAGTGCTGGAGGCGTTTCTGCGTATCCTTTGCTGCAACATTTTGTGTGCATGTTGGTTGAAACCTTTTCTCTTTCAATTGTCGACATTGTAACGTGCAAGCTATTTTGGAACTTATGGGGTTGAGGTGAATTTTCAAAGCTATTAATTATGCCCCAATCAAACATAAGATAAATTATTAGTAAAAAGATATGTAAATCACAGGCAATTTTTACCCTCATTTAGATGTCATTCTACGATATTTGTAGTAAAAAAAGGTGGGAGGGGTAGTTTCTATGTAGGGTTTAATGCCAAATTTAGGCATTGAGGCGATCCCTCAGAGTCTAAAATTATTGGGTGTATACTCGTATAACAATTGCCTAGGAGAATATATTTGTAGTTTGCATTAGACTACCAGCCACTGGTGTCCGCCGAACAAGACAGACTCTTACTCGGACCGCATCCACAAGCTCCTGGCGAACTTCGAGTTGTCTGTTCAAGCAGTCAATCTTTCTTTTCTCTCACTTCACAAACAAACACACGCGATCGTAAAACGAAGGTGCCACGACCTTCACCCATCTGTCTTTATGCCTGCGTCTGTGTATGTGCACTTTAGAGATGTTGACAACTCGGGAACTCGACATTCTTTATTTAATTCAATAAAGCATTCAAATTCCGAGCGCCGAGCTCTTTCTCTCACATTTTTAATGAACGTGTTGCAAAGAGCAGCTGCGGAGTTTCTTGTCAGATCATCCTTAAAGCGCGGAACAAATTATAGGCTATGAGAGCTTAGTCGATTAATTATTTCTCGATTCCCTTGTGGATCAGTTTAGTAGTTTCGGCACATAAGAAATTGCTTTGACGTATTCTGAAAGAATAAAGACAACGAAGAATGTCGCGTTCGGCTTTCGCAATTTTCCTTTAAACAAAATAAACGGTCTTGTTAAAGCCTAATTAGTAAACAAAGGTCTCAGGACGCGGTCTCGCTGATTTCACTCCATTATGTTCCCATTTGCATATTAATGAGTTCTTTCGAAGCAATTTTCACAGATTCTTAAAGAAGGGGAATAACGTCGACTAGTAGTGGTGAAATTTATTTATTGCAAGTTGCTATTATTGACTAGCTACTGTTTCTCAGACATTATAACTTTGCAATGCTTCGAGCTACGCCGGTGACTTTGGCTATGTTGACTCTTTCTGATCACATCTCTAGTGGTTGGGGAGACCCTAAATATTATTTGGTTTCCATGGAAGTAATCCCATAACTATATGGGAGTATAGTACAAAGGTTAATTACATTATATGCGAAAATCAGTCGAGTAGAAAGCCCTTACAGCCGCGGCGCCATTTCCAAAGGCATCGACTACATACTTGTTGAATATAATAGATATAGTTAGCACACAGTTGCGGAGTGTTTAACCGTGACTACTCGGTTAACTGGAGTGATTAATGCCATTAACGATAATGTGTACGGACAGCCACTATTGTGCGTTGCTGTATTTAAATTTAATTTGAATTAATAGCTTCGGCAAAGAAAATCGGCAAAGAAATGCTTCCGGCAGCTAGGAAACATTCGTCGAATAAGAATTAATAATAATAACATACACGTTAAAGGGGAAGGTGTTAAAAAGAATAAGTCATTAAGGTTTTTATTTATTTATCTCTTTATTTCATATTTTTACATATATTTAAAAAAAATACAAAATGGTAAGGTTTATTTTTATGATAACAGAATCCAATGGACGAGCCTTCTCAGAGTCGGCCATTGTGGAATCAGTGATTTGTTTTTCCTGAAATGATGTTGGTATTACTCCCCTGCATTAGCTATCTGTGTACATCAAACCCGAACGACCCAGTCCCAGTACCCCATAGACGTAGGGACTCCCTACGCATTTAGAGTTCTTAAAGGCCTTACTTGTGTCAAATTATATATATATTCTCGTCGATAACATCACGACGGCAGTAATGGGCTATTTCACACTAAAATGCTTACAAAATGAACTGCCCAGATAGAGCTAAAACCGTCCAATAAATCGCCAAAGAAATTTAGATATTAAGATAAAGATAACAAAGGAGCATCATGATTTACATAAAATAAATGTTTGAAGGTGCTAAGTTACGTATATTCTCACATAGAATATTCTGGAAGTATTTGTATACGCCTGCCGTATATGGTAAACGTCTACGTGTTCATAACACTTTATCGAAGCCGAGAATCGAACCGGTGGCATCGTAAAATTTTAAGAGTCAGTGCACCCGCCTCTATCTTATTTAGCAGACGTTATGACTGGTGGCATACAAGTACTTGTCAGAAAGCTACTAAATAATTAGAAAAAAAATATAGCAATTCTACAGATTATTTTCTTCATGACATTTTATCCCAATCTCATAGGGCTGCCAGCTGTGGTAGCCAGTCTTACCTCCGAACGAGCCTTTTACTTTATGTACTTTGAGCATAAAATACATTAGTAAAATCCCGTTCAGGCGGCATTATCTCCCATTTATTAAATGTGGAATTGAAAATAAAGGCGACGGTACACGGATGCGCGAATATTAAAAATCTAAAACAAAAGCCGCGACGCCGCTCATAATTTGGGCTTAAGCCGGCAGCGACGGCAACCACCTAAATAAGTATCAACTTTAATGCAAGCTTTCATGAGCGGCTCGGGGTGCACGGCTCTGGTGCAACGATTAAAGGATTAATGGCAGAAAGGAATTCATATATCGTGCTGAATATTATCCATTATGCATTTAAATGACCCATCAGTCAAAGGTCTTCAGGATTGAGGGTAGGTAATCACTGTACTACCTACGTTGCCTAGGCGGGTTGACACCTGAATATTATTGATGTTTAATAACCGCGTATAGGTCAATTTTTCGTGTCCAAAAATGAGCAAGATATTACTAAAGACATATTTCCTTTTTTGGGTAGGAGAATTTTGAACCCATGAGAGTTTCAATCTTCGAAAGCGATGAAAAACGCATTAAAAGAGAGGATGGTTTTGGATATGCTTAGAAAATAGTGAGCTAATCTTGAACCTTCCAAAGGTAGTTTGACAATAACTCTCAGCCGCGTGGGGATTATTCTCAGTTAGTCTTACTATACTACACACCATTAAGTTAGATTGACAGCGGCAATTTTGGTTTTAAGTTTCGTAAATTAACACCAAAAACCACTAAATTAACACAAATTTAATTCATACATAGTTAATAATAACATATTTTTGACTGCCGCTGCTGGGTTGGATGTACCACCATGTTGGGTCGTGCAAGTGTCTTTGTCTAAACCAGAGGCACTTGCTCCGAGTCGGGCTGTCATTTGTGTTCGTGAGTTACATATTTGTAAACTGCCCCGCGAAACAGTTTACGCAAAGCGCAAAAGTTACGTGTTTAAAAAAAAGAAAAAGATTTATTTTTTCAGTTATAAGTAATAAGTGGTTCTTCTCTGTAGAACAGCCACACGAATCGGTGGTAAATGAAGAGCTCAAATATGTCTATTTGAATAGAAAAAACCTTTTTTACTTCCTTGGCAAGAACTTTGGAATTCTCCCGATTAAGGCTAGCAATTGCATCGTGTCGGATGGACACTTCATCCAATACTCTCTTAACTTTCCCTGTTAGATCTCTGGCGACCTTAGTTCTTTTCTTATAAAAATAGGCTTACGTATGACTTCAATCTCGCTTGATAGAAGGCGAAGATGAAGCCTCTGCCTCTTCGTTCATTATGCTCTCTGCTGAGGTTAATATCTGTATACACAGATATATCACAGACTTGCATTGGTTCTTCGCTTTGTATGTCCGTGTGTGGCATCATCTACGATTGGGGAAGCGGGAGTTGTTTAGCATTCTGGTGACAGGTGGTCTGAGTTAGAGCGCTTTTGACCCACTTACGGAACAGTGCCGTCGGCTTTGCATTCTTAACTAGAATGTTAACCACCGATATTTAGGTTTGAGCTTAACTGTCTCCAAATGTACACACGCGCTAAACTGCTTAAAACTAAGTAGGATAATCTTAAAGCATATAAACATAAAAAGGAGTGTAATATCAGTCAACAACCGACCGTATCTTGAAGGCACACGCCAAAGACATCCTAGCCGCAATAGACGAAAGTGCACCGTTCTTAAAGTCAAATGAAAAACACTACTGTCGAGACAGAATTTCTTGAGATTACTTGGTTCACGTTAGCGAGCTAATATAGGGGTCTCTCTGTTGCACTTTTGTATGCAAATGAAAAGGACAAAAAAGGGCTGTGTTTGCGTCCCTCTAATTGCAAAGTTAATTCTTTCATTGATACTCACAATTTAAAACGCACAGTTGGCGTAAGTACTTAAGCTGAATCTTAGGATTTAAGACTATCAATCAATATTTAGATACCCATTATGAAATTCACACTAAACCAATGTTGATATGTCATACAAAATATTAATACATTTATTTGAAGGGAGAGCACTATAACACATTCGCATCGTACAAGAGACATGTTGACTGAAGTTTTAATTGATTTTGAAATGAAGACCAATTACGTGCTCTCAAACATTTCTGGTATTAGCTCGCTAACGTGAACCGGGTATAGTCTGCTCGACACAATACGTTTTTCTATGACCTTTATCCGCCTAAAATCAGATTCTTTTCAGATCTGGACTATTTAAACATTTATTTTACTATGCGCTAATAAAGAACTGGAACGCTAATCATGACCTCCTAATACAAATTATTGTACCGTTAAAAGTCTGAAATACGAAGACAATAAAAAGAAGAATTATGATTTATTCGTTAACATTTTCTTCCATTAAAAGGCAATATCCCGTCAAAGAATGTAAATGTAGTTTACTAGCAGTTATTTAAAAGCTCGCTACATCTCGAGGCACCTTCCGGCTGTCATTCGCCTAGATGTTCCAGGAAATTGAGATTCGGTCCTTAAAATGAAACAAACGAATTATGTTCATGTTATCAGAGAAATATGAAAGCTTTTTCTTAAAGGTACGTGCCGCGCACCAAAAACATTGTCCTTGAAACAACATTTTTAATAATAATATTATTATATATATATATATTATAAATAACAATGTTTAAAACCCAGTAACTAAGGGCTCCTGAAAAGCGGGAAGTGCCCATAAAAGTATCTTAAGGTGAATGTTCCAGGGTAGCCCGCGAAATTCAAATTTTCTTACGTTTTTTGCAATTTGCAGGTCAGTGCTAGGTTGTATGTTGATTAAAATGTTATTCGCGGCTGTAAGACGTATGTAGTTATAGAATTATAATCATCAAAATCATCAATACAACCCTCCAAGCTCATAAAGGTGCAAGAATGACTTTGAGCTTGAAAAAGTTTTTTTTTTCAAAAAACGTAAGAAAATTTGAATTTCTCGGGCTACCCTGGAACATTCACCTTAAGTTAATCCTAGTTACATCAGCCGCCAATGCAAGTCCCGTCAAAATCTGACGGATAACAGACAAAAATAGCAAAAATGTTGTTTTGGTATATTTACCGTGTAATGTGTATACATCTAAATGCCATAAGTAGAAAGCGGTTATTTTAATATTACAAACAGACACGTTTTTATTTGTATCGATTTAGGGTCCTTTAGGTACATAGATAGATTAATAAAAAACTGAAATTAATTTCTTATTTAAATATCGATTTGTTTAATAAAACAAACTATTCCATAAGTCATACCTAGATGATATTTTATTTAATTGAGAAATTATTATACGCTTTAGATGAGCAAGGCTTTTTGAACCTTTCTTCAAGGGTTTCTTCACGGTACGTTATGTTCGCCTAATATGTGTATTGGATTCTGCGCAAATTTGAGGAGTTCCGTCATATGCTAGAATGGGGTTCATTTGCATGAGAAGGGCCTCCTAGCAGCCTGAAACAATGGCAGCTATGATACGACACGTAACAGTTATGTCGATATCATGACACGACTATTTACCTTCGACGATTCATATTATGTTTATTTTGTAGTGGTTTTAAAAGTGGCTCTTGACTACAAGTGAAAATATCGAAAAGCAGATATCTGGTGAGTAAGTAGACGCTACTTTTGGTGGATTTACAATTGCTATTTGGTTGAATATGTTTACGAGTAAATTGTGATAGACTATCGCACAGCCTCGTAATACGTTCCTGCGGCGCGGCGGCGGTGTTTTCAGGGTAATTGAGAATAATTGCTCAAGAGTTCCGTGAACCGAATTTCAATGGGATTATTCATTGGCTCAGTGGTATCGCTGATGGTATAGCAATAGGTGATTTTACAACATATGTTTTATCGGGTTTATGATCTCGTTCCGTTGTATGTGTTATTATATAAGAACGAATGGATATTGGCGTAGCATGGTCATGTTCATGTGGGACTAGGTGATGGTGTGAATGTAGATATGACGACTGAAAGGTGTTTTGGAGACTACCACCTAGCGTGGAACAGTGGTTGTAAGAAAATAATGATAATTTTAAATATGACCATTTATAAGAGTTTTGTGATAAAACCTACATAAGTAAAGTTCTATTTGAGTTTGACAATAACAACTACGTTTGTAAATTTGGCACTAAAAACTTTACAGACACTATTTAAATCTGTTTGACAACTTCTCGCGCCGCGCCGGCAGCGGCAACTCAAGACGTTACTTAGCCGCATCAACAAGTATAACATTATTTGTCACGTCGGAAATAAACCGACGCGCAACTTTATAACGACCATTCATCTTGGCCACGGAGACACTGGCGACAACACAGGGCCGCACCGGGGATACATCTCAGCTACCTTTATAGTGTCGTCCTGTTATATCTAAATTCACGCGGTTAACCATACCATACGTAGTAAAACAGCTAACGTTAGTCTATCATATTTCATTCCGCAGGTCATTGTTTTTTATTCATATTAGCATCAGAGTGGACTTGAACGTCGCGACGGACAGACATATCTAAATCTTATATTTTCTATTAATAAATTCTCTTTAAGCCAGTTTAAATATTTTTTCAAAAAGACTCACTTTATTAGACACACTCCGTATTCGTCCGACCACCTAGTTGATCCATAGCAATCAAATCAGAAATGTTGAAATGTTGTTGGTCTGTTATTTTAATATCGAAAATATCTTTATTCGGGTGACTTCAAATAAGCTGCCAGTAGAACGCCAGTAGACTCTGTTCAAGAAGCTGCGCTACCGAGAACATTTTGCATGTTCTTGTAGTTTATTCTCCAAATTAATTCCACGAAATATTTTAGTAGGAATAATTGAAAAAACACTGAAGTGCGACCCTGCGCGTTATTCAATGCACGCAGCACAATAAAGTGTAGCGTCGACATGATACGGTGCCTTTGCAGCAACACCCGGCTTTGCTTGTCTCAGGTGCGCGTGTCATTTAACTGTTTTCATATTATGCTGCTACACAAAGCTTTGTGGAAGAATTCACCGATTTTTTCGCTCTTTTTTTAAAATGAAAACCCAGCGTATTTTGGACACTGGTTTGCACAAAGTGCCTGTTAAATATGATACCAGCACACAGCTTCACTCGCGTGGTTTTCGCCCTAACAACATGTCTCGGTAGGACCGTAGGTATCTATCGTTTTATACAAAGCTGTTTTGGCATGATTGAGTCACGCTAAACTTATAACACACACCTTTTCATCAGCAGTTGGTAAAAGCAGAGCTGAACGTGGTTTAATTTGTGATCGATTGTAGTTAGGCCTTTCATTGTACCGATAATTGGATTTGGCCAGCGATGGAGCAACGCCAAATGGGCCGTGAACGAAATCCTTGTTTGCCGTTATAATTACCGTATGTTATTACATATATGATTAATTACTGATCGATTCTGATAAACAAATAATTACCAAAAATAAGAGTGAGTTTTGCAAACTGTTATTGACGACGCCGTTTATATTAAATAAATACAGTATTGGTTGAAACTAAGTGTAATTAGGTAGAGATGTATGAATTGTATAATTGAAACTATGTACTAGCTTATGGCCGCGTCTTGCCCACGTGTGCTTTTAAAATTATTTGGTTTATAAAGTAATCGCATATAATCTACTATTTTTAAGATAACGTTTTATTTTTTTGCTATTTTTACTGTACGTGCATTTGTGTATCAGTCGGGCTATAGCTCAAACTCAAACTCAAACTCAAAAGGAACTTTATTTACGTAGGTTTCATCACAAAACTCTTATAAATCGTCATATTTACAAACACCATTATCATCTTACGGCCCCTGTCCCACACTAGGTGGTAGTCTCCACACACACCTATCAGTCGTCATACCTACATTCACACCTTTCACACACAACTCCTCATTCCTGCAATCCCTCCATCTCCCCTGATCGCTCACAATCCCTATATGTTCACTCACATTCATGCCGAAACTACCACCGGTTCGGAAGGCTGCTCTACAGAGAAGAGCCGGCAAGAAACTCTGTAGTTGCTTTTTTTAAATTATTGTTCGTTTACAAAAAGCACTAAACAGCATAGTGAGAGCAAGTTCGCAAGATGAGAGAAACACGCTACATGTTTACGCAATGAATGACGGATAGACCTTGACAGAGCCAATAACAAAAAAAAAGAAACAAAAACAAATCCGCGATTAAAGGTCTCCATTGCGTCATTGCTCACACATACAGTGTACAATATATGACATTTTCTAAATGCTACGTACAAAATATTTCGCCAATGAGATATAGTATTGAAGGGGCCAAAGGAACAGAGCACAGGCACAAAATGACAGTTACTTCCAGGCATCATTATCACACATATAGTCCTTGACGCGGTAGTACCCTTTATTAATTAGTGTAGTTTTAACAAAATTTTTAAACTTTATGAAGGGTAGATTTACAATAGCGTCAGGAATTTTATTGTACAGGCGAACACCGAGGCCTGCAAAATTGCTGACTGCGAAGCTGAAAATTAGCTCTACAGGAAACTGTTGTATTATACTGAGATGCAGCCATTTAGACAAATTAAAGTGTAATGTGTTGCCACCTTCAGTTTTATTCTCGTTTGCTTTTATTTTCTCCAATAAACATTTTCTTTCGTAGTCGAGACTGTAGATTAAAATACCACGAATTTTAAACTATCAATCTAAACAAAATATTAACAGAAAAATAAAAGCCACGCAGCGCAGAGGGCAAATCGACGAGGAACGGGATAAAGTTCTACACGTGCGAAGACATGGCGGGCCGCTAGTTATTTACAAAGACATTTCGTAATATGGCATGAACTACAGAATAATATGACACATACAGTTGGGAGCGCATTTCGCACCGATTAAATGACAATTGGTAACCTTGACAATGTCACAAGCAATATGAAGTGCACAATTTTCCACTGAAAATAGCCGCTCGTAACAGGAAGTTTTTACGGTAACCGGAAGTTCATTACGATGATAGTTATCGATAAACGATAATGTGGTCGTGTCACGTGGGGTAGCTTAAGCACGTTTGCCGTGACCCTGGCATGTAAACATGACGCCTATAAATAAGTGATATTACGCCATGAGTATATGAACACAGCTTCTGAGGTACATCAAAATATGCAGTAGGTAAACACCGGCTTAGATGCGCGGCTAGGTTAGGTTGGGCCGCGTTGGCTTATCCCGTGCTTATCTCGGCAGACATACAGTCTAAGCTACTCAGGGTTGTTCACTAATGAAAGAACTTTTCAAATCGGTCCAATGGTCTTTGAGTTTATTCGTTACAAACATACGTACATACAAATCTTTCCTCGTTTTAATATTAGTACAGTAATTAATGTTTTAATTACAAAAAAAACTACGTAATTTTTAATATTTTTTTATTAATTTTTACCAAGGGTTGTCCAGACACTATTTAAATTCAACCGGTGACCAGAATGGTGGTTATTACTTCGTTCAGCAAATTAGCATTGCCATACAACGTGGCAAATTTTCTTGGCATCGTACTCGATGACAGTGATCTGGCGCAAATTCCCATTATTATAGTTTTATTTAATATCATTTTAGTTATTTAAATTTTATTTATTTACTTTTGTTCGACAACACATTCTATCACATCTGGTAATTTTTAAAACCTAAAATTTACCGCATCAAAGGTTTTATGTTTTATGGTAATGTAATAAATAGTACCCGTACTATTACCACTACCATACGATTTTTTAATATATTACATGGGGTGTAAATGAAAATCCAGCTGAGCATGAGTTCAGAGTTTGGGCTGCGGCTGAAGCCAGAAGTCTGAATGTCAGAAGTCAGAACAAATAAGCTGATTTTTGATTTATTTTGTTATCTTTCAAAGATTTGTTTGTTGTTTATTATAGTTGTTAATGTAGTGATTACAGCCTACAACCGTGGTATGAGGTCAATTCGTATATGAGCGTAATTGAACCACACAATATCTGCTGGCACGCGACACAGCCAAGCCCATCCCGGCTCCGTCGACACTGTAATATTGTAATGAAAGGAGTCAAAAGAATGCATAGCGGGAGCACGCAGCCGACGCGAACCTTTACAGCGTGCAGTTCGGGTGGACACACGGCCATAAGCGACAGCGTCTTAGAACAGCAATAACAGAAGGTTGCAATAACGCAGCGCAAAATTGCAGGAGAGTCATCATTCAATACTCATTTGGAATACCATGCCATTTCAACCAGGGGTGGACGGTTTAAGTAAGTGACAGTATAGGGGGAGTGAAGTATCTAGAAATGAAACGCTTTGATAGCCTAACTGCCAAGCGAGGAGCTGTGTCATTTATGAGCTAGATCATCAGAACACGAGGGTTAGGGGGAGAGCTATACTGAATCTAGTGGTCACTGGCACCAGTACAGTTCTAAATTATTAGGAAATAAATACAGAGTATTTGCTATTTTTGAATTTAATAAAATGATATTTAGAAGCTTGAGGTGAACACACGGTACTTGTAGGTACGATATATCGCACCAAAAAAAAACGTCCGTTCAGTTTGAGCAGTAGACTGTAATAACGAGTATATTTGACAATAGGAACAATGACAATATTTTATAAAACGAACACCAATATCAAAATACTCTTTTATTATCAGCCAGTAGCCAACAGCACCCATTCGTAGATGTAAAAACCCCAGACACAGTGCATTCGTAAATTAAAGAATGTATAGCATGATACCGATTCCAAAAATGACTAAAGCAGTTTTCTCCACCACATGGAAAAGTTCCACCCGCGACGGCATCCTTCCTATGATCTTCGAAAGCGGGCACAAGGAGGGAATATTAAAAGCCATCCAAGATGAAAATGTTAGCAAGCCGTGGCGGCTGGTGCGGCGGACTGCTTTGGAAATTGTCACCGCAACGCGAGTGCCTGCTCGCTACCATTTTCTACTCGTCATGTATTGTGATGGAGCTTAGCAGAAAATACTTTTACAGTTGCTTTTCGTGGGACTTAAGGCCTAATACTGTTCCTTATTTCTATACTGTAACTGTATTTCTTGAATGTTTCACGATTTTATATAAGAAATTATATTCAGACACTACCGATTTTCGCGCAAAAGAAACTGTTGCTTATGACTGATTTGTTATTAAAGTAACATCGCATACTACATGGCTTAAGGGTTGATTATGTTTGTATTTTCGGTTGAAAGTTTACGTATTTTATTTTATGAATATTTTTAAAATCTAGTCTAAAACCCATATTTTTGTACTAAATATCGGTAACGCCAATATTTTCAAAATTGCGTTTGGAAAACCTTTGCACATCTAAAATATTAGATTTATTAAAATTTCCTTATTTGAAGAGAAATATTTCTCTTAATTATATGGTATTCAAATACGTATACATACCATACATTATACATAAAAACCATATAACCTGTCTATGCGCGGCCTCTCATATGCTCCCAGACGTGGTGGAAATGCCTTTTATAATTCACCAACGGGAAATAGACTCCTGGCCATCTCCGGTCATAAGACGTCGCTGGCTGATCTCATATGCGATTTGACTGTGCATTTAGATGGGCTGACCAAACTGATGGTCTATTATGAAATAGGATCTCTGGAGCTCTCATGTAGAAAGAAATAATTTAAATTGAAGTGTTTAAAAAAAAATTACATGAGAAATTAAATGTTTGTCTATCTATAAAATTTCACTTTTTCATTTTCACTGAAATAAGTCATGTGTGACGCAGTGGCATAGGATTCTTTATTGAAATAAAAACCGCGAAAATTGCTCTATGCAGGCAGAGTTGACACAATTGGTCTAAAACGACGCAAATTTACTGTGACGTACGCCAGACGGGATAGCACAGGGTTTCGTATCTAGTTTTCCTTTTCTTGCGGCTAGGGTATCGGCCTTGACATTTCCTTCTGTTGGCTCTTAAGGGGCACATAGGGTGGAATGGGCTGGTGACACTATGTAAACAAAATTCGTGACCACACGGACTAGTCACCGTTAAACGTGACGCCTTCATCAATATTCATGCAGGTCAACTCTCAAGACCATTAAGACTCAACTCAAACAAACCCCAAGTGACAAGAATGGCAAAAATGTATGAAAATTAATATCTTCGCAGCTTAAATAGATTATACTGAAAGAAAACCACAATTAATTCAATGAAAAGTTAGCAGAGTGACCTTTTCTTACGAAAAAAGCCTTCATAACTACAAAAGGAATAATTGAGTTTCGCCATGTTATTATTCACAAGGGGAATGGAAAATTGGATTAAAAAAAGAATCTTTTTCTCGGCGCTTTCAATAGTTTATTGAGATTATAAATGATTTTTCATAGCTACGAGTAGGTATTGCGGTGCTATTGTCTGGGTTTGTATGAAAATGCTTGTTCACGTAAAACGGTTTCCATTGTGGTCTTAGTAATTGCTAATATTACATGTAGCAGTCTAAATGCTGTGTTTATTATACAAGCCACCTATTGGATCTAATATTATAATATACCTGGATATGTCAACTAAAGTAAACTTTTGTGTTATGGGACGCTATTTAATTTTTTTATCTTGTAGTGTTTTGGTGAAGTCACAAGTATTTTTCTAAAAATCTACGGTACGATTACGTTCTTGAGTACGGTACTCATTCCAGGTGTTGTGTTTAAAATTATGGCGATTTCATACAAATTATACTGAGTTGCTTATCGAGTCTCCTCTGTAGCGCACAAACTTTCATACCAAAACTGGTAATGGTAATTATAAAGACATTTTTTTTTCGTTTTCGTCATTATAATAATTTAATGGAATAAGACTGGATTCATCCGCAAACCTAAACTAGTCTCAGGCCTGTATAAGTGAGTTGGAAAAGGATAACAAGCTCGCCCTCAATAATCGTAACAGAGTGTTTGAGAGGCCTCCAAGAGGTCTCCGCCTTGGGCCGGCCCACCGGAGCGACACCGGAACAGCTCATTAGGGACACAATTTGGGGCTGGGCCTACTTGTTGGCCTCAAACGACATGCCGTAAAGTTGACGAGACGTACCTTCGTTGCAAAGTCCCTTTGCCCTATTAATAAATATATTTCTGCCGATTGGACAGATTTTCTTAAAACGTTTTCGTGGCTAGATTTTTGTTCCAGTTCTTTTAGTCGCTTTACACTTTTTGTTAAATTCGTCAATATCGGTTCAGCGGCCGTGAAAGCATAACAGATGTTACCTTGGCGTATAGTAATAGTTTGAATAATTAAACAAGTACAGAAATTCACGAACTCAAAGTCAGTTTAATTCAGAATTCCCTGTAGCTTTTTCAAACCTGTATATTTTGGTTCCAAAAGTGTGTAAGACTCCAGTGGTATAATTTTAAAACAATGGCTAACTTGATATGTGTACTAAGCACCGTTTCCTAAATTGAGTTATCAAGGAATAAATTAGCTCTTCGTGGTAGCTACGAGGCGCAAGGTTGAAGAAACAACAGCACAATGGAGACACTTGTACGTAAATTAAATGGTGTTACGCTGAAATAACAGCCTGTCTGTGGCAACAATGGGGGCGTATAGCTCGTCGACTTATAATACAACCGTGAGGAACTTTAATTAACCAATTAATTCCAGAGCGGTATCACAAAGCCCGAGCTCTATCAGAAGACAGCTCAACCAGGGAAGCATGGTGGAGGACCCCACATCTTCCTCCGCCGGACGACTCCTGCGACCACGGACACTGCAAAGTGTCTCAAACGTTGGGATTTAAATCAATTAACACAATCAGAACCATCAAGAAATAATTTCCTGCAATGTGCAAAGAACGTGAAGAACTAAAACATCACTTGGAATACTTGTCGGAAATTATATCCTGAAGGCGGAGAAGGCCGCAAGAATTGTCTGCGTCATATTGGAGAAGAGCCGGAGCAGCAGTGCGTCATTTTCGAGCAGACAAAAAGATCGCTTCCAGGTGGTCTAGCTAGTTCGATTTAATTACGTGCCAAGTAAAACCAATAAAATCCGTGTGTTTGTGAAACTTTTCAGTTTCGTTACGTTAATTTCAGTGAACTGAAACGGGCGGTTTCATAACAGCTATACATTTATTCAGTTGGGCAATAATACATGAAATATTTTGAGAAATCACGGTACGTGAAATATTCGTACCTATATAGGAATCATCACTGCAGTCAACAAATGACCTTCGATGAGTCGAGTCTCCTCAAAATGAATAGAGGGAAATTAGTGTACTGTCCCGCTGGCAGGTTTAGTATCTCGATTTTCTTCTCTTGTGGCTATGTCGTGTGTCTCTTGCGTTCCTTTCGTCGCCTCTTGCGAAGGAAAGTATGGGTGGCTGATATTTTGTATTCTCAATCTATAGCTACATGGCCATGTAAAAATAAATATAAGTATAATATAATAGAAGATTAATATGTATTAATGTCCCGGGAAGCGATGGATGTAAGCGGCTAAGGACCTGCCTGAGTGGAAATCCCTGCGGGAGGGCTTTAGCTGAAATGATGATGATGATGACTGTCCCAGATTTGTTAAATAGCATTTGTAACTAATCCGATTTGTTTAGTAGTCGGAATAATACTTTCTTCGTTTGCCCAAAATTGTGAAACTGGCTCATATAAAATTGAAACGGTCGATTCAACTCCTAAACATACATGAGTTTTGTTCTTACTCTCTCAAATAGCGATAGCTCGGGCATATTCTAAGGAAAATCTTTGCCAGTACCTGGAAACAAAAAAAACTATTATTAAAATTGATATGAGGATAAACTAAATTGGGAAAACCATGTGTCCATCTTAGAATGATTGTGCAAATACTTGTATAGCTGGTCATCCTGGCATTTATGACAGAAACTTGTAAAAAAGTACGTGTTTTTATTCAATATACATAGTATACGATATTATACCAGGCCCGTAAGACTCTAAATAACCATGTTCAGTTATTATTTTGATGGGCTATAAATCCCAATCATCTCTCTAGAACGTTTTAAATATTGGATATGAAAATTGAAAACCAAATTCCAAAACCAAATTAAATCTTTATAAACGAACATTCTAGTTCACATATATAAAATCGCTAATAGTACACGGGCGTGAGAACAATCCTAAGATAAATCACCAATAGGCAACATTTCGACAATAGCGAAAAAATAACAAGCCAAAAGAGCCATCCTCAAGAGGAAAAACATCAGGGTATCTTCAAGGTCAGGGATTAACAAAAACTTATAGTCCAGTGCAAAGAGAGCCCACGATAACTGTACCTACCACACCGGCGCATTCTTACTAACGCCTGGCACCAAGTGGTACGGCCGATCACCGCGCCAACCAGTATAAATTAAACCCTAGGTACACAGAAACAAAGTTTTGCTTCCATTGAAACCTCAACGCAACGTCGATACTCACTTAAAATTGAACTTAAAACTGTCGGACTTAGGATTGAAAAGGGAACGATGTTAGCATGGTTAAACACAATTTGCATGCACACTAATTCAATTCTTGACAATTGAATTTGAGTCCTATTTTACCAACATTGAGTTCAATTTTAAATAAGAACACGTAGCTCGAAGATGTGTGAAGTAACTGTTTTGAATGTATGCTTGTGCTAAGATTTACCTGTGACAAGACATGACACGCTTGTGATCGATCTATACGTACTGTACTTTATATAAAGTTCAAAATAGAACAGAACAAACCCCTTGGAACATCAAACATTAGTTTCATTAATTCTGCTAATGTTTATAGCACAAATAAATAACTTGTTTTTGTTTACTATCAGTTCAAACGTAAGACATTAAGGTGTGTTTTCCATCTTATAATGACGACAGAAAGAGATATACTAGCAATATTTACAAAACTAATTTGGAGTTTCTAAGAAACGAATATCAAAACAAAGATGCTAAAATTATATTATTTTCGTCAAGCTAAATTTATATTTGAAGTTCATAGGTTTTATTGGCTAACACCTCGCTGCCGGTAAAATAAAATATTGTTGCTCAATCGTCTAGCTCTTCCACGAATTACTGCCATGGAAAAATACTGAATTAAATTCATATTTTTATACGCCGCTTAATGATTGTGTTTACAGCAGTACTCAATGGTGAAGTTCGTCGAATTTAATGTTACATATATAGTATTTATTGTATTATATAAATAATTGATTTAAATTACTGAATTCTATACAAATCATATGCTTCTTATGTCGTCTTACATTCTTTTATGTTAAAAATCATTGCTGTTGGCACAGTATTTCAATGTGTCAAGTATTTACGGTGAGTTATGTCAGTTTATTTTATAGTCGGCAATCTTTTTGACCCCTCCTGTCCTTAGGGATGTGGTTGCGGATGAATAAGCTACAATGAGTCCCAGGACTACAAATGTCTCTTAACTATGGAGATCTCTTGATTGCCCTTTAGGACTAATCTCCAATGTTAGCACTTTTAATACCTGCAGAATTTTCGCTTAGGACCACACCAACAGACTTATCTGCTTTTTTTAAATTCACTATCCATCTGTTCAAACGTTTACCTAGTCAGAAAAAATTTTTAACAACCTTCCAATATTTTAACGCAGACATTTTTTAATAAGTTTAGTAGGTACTTTACGTTCGAAGCTAATCGTAATATTTACACAATCCTACTAATATTATAAACGTGAAAGTTTGTAAGTATGGATGGATGGATGGATGGATGGATGGATGGATGTTTGTTACTCTTTCACGTAAAAACGACTGAATAGATTCTAATGAAACTTTATACTAATATAGCTTATACATCAGAATAACACATAGGCTACAATTTATAAGGATATTGTGTGTAAATTTATAGAAATATTAAGTAAAATTTTAATTTCTAATTGTCAAATTTTCAGCTTTATTTTTAATATAGACAACATAAGATTTCGCTGTCAGTTGCGCTTTGTTATACCACGTAGTTATTATATCACATTCTACGGAAACGGGATAAAATCTTAGGTATCCTATGTCCGACTTTCTTTTAAATATAAAGATGTTGGACAATTCACAAAATCATACTTAATATTATAAACGTGAAAGTGTTAATGTGTGTAATCCCGTTCCGTGATATAAAACATAGTTTATCAAAATGCAACTGCTGGAATAACAAAACTTCACCGACAGCTAAACGCTATGTTGTCTATAGTTTGACAAATTTGACAATTAGAAATTTTGAAGTTGACCGGTTGATGTATTTATTTCGAGTAAATATTAGCATAATGTGCCGAGCAATGAAGAAGAACTAAATAATGCACGTGAAGATCACCGCATTAGTATGGCTCCGTGCTTCTAAATCACAAGAGCAAGTCGAGGCAGCCCGTGAAACGGATCGGTTGGGAATGCAAAATTCGTCGAGCAAATTTAAGAGATCAACAACTAGATAATTTTCGAGACACAAGAATAAATTTATAAAGTAGGTACTACATAATTTGGATCGAGCTTTTCGATACGGTGGCAGCACTAATTGCCGCTTGCATACTTGCGTCCGTATTGGACCAATAGATGCCATGTAATATTACAAAACACTCGTCAGCGGCTAAAGTTTTATCAAAATGGAAAATCGTCACCTGGGACGAATGTACAATAGCGTATACACGTGTATTGGAAGCACTTATCCGATCCGACCGAACACCTATGCAAGGACTTATAGTTTAGGACCATAGGAACACCTATGTAGTTTTGGAGGCGCAATGATTTTACTGTCTGGCTATTTCTGCCAAACACTGCCACTAATTCCAAGATCAACTGCTGCCGCTGAAATATGCGCTTGCCTCAAATCATCGAAATATGTATATAGATTTTATTTTCTCAGAATTTCTGTTCATCGAAGGACGAACTCACAAACACAAAAATAATGAATGGTTGACTAAGCGAGCTGTTTTGGCGGCTAAGAATAAATATGTAGATGACATAAAGTAACTAACATAATTCAGAATGAAATCATTGGTACACTGCATTAATTCAAATATAATGACTGTGTAAAAAAAAGACTCCTTGGATGTGCCTGGCTTACCACCGCACAATTTACGACTAAAGGTTGGCTACGTACTAAGTTTGCTTCCAAATATAACCCAAAACCACCAAACCTGTGAAACGGAATGCGTTTGGTTGTAAGTGAATTGATGAACAATGGAATATACTCAAAGTAAAGTTGGAAGGTGAGGAAATTCTCATCCGAGGATCCCGACGATATCAACTGATATACCGTTTTAGTTTTAATGATTTCCGATCCGTCGTGCATTCGCCGTGACCATTAATAAATCACAGGGCCAATCCTGGAAAGTTTGTGGCCTAAATCTAGAAAATTCATGTATTTCCCAAGATCAATTATATGTGGCATGTTCCGGGTCAGAAGACCATCTGCGTTATTTGTTCATGCGCCTGATAATAAACCAAAAAATGTCGTCTATCACAAGGTGATTCACTGAAAAGTGCAGTTACTAAAATAGATGGCCAATAAAGTATAATTAAAATCATAGATGTTTTACTTATATTTATCCTGATCAAAAAATCAAAAATCTGCTCATTTATTGCCTTTAAGGCGAAACAAAGTTCGCCGGGTCAGCTAGTAAATAATATAAAGACATCAGTCGTATACACACAACCCACACACTCACATAATATGTCGTTTTTGTTTGGCGAGTGAATGCGCAGCTGGGGCAACAAGATTAACATCAGAATTAGTGGCAATCACAATTATTTGTGTCTGCCCAAGGGCAACGAGGATAAAGCCAGACGGCTAAGCGAATGACGTGTGCGTATCATCCATGAGGTGTTTATACAAATGTTTAAAAAAAAAAAAGAATATGTCCTAATTGTTCGTAGCTTAATGGACTAATTATTAATCAAAGGGGTGTGCTCTGGTCCGTCATTCAACAATATGAACGGCGTCCCTGACGCCGTCCCGCCTGTGTCTCCAAGGGGCAGCAGATGATGGTCAGCACAATTCATTTGCACGTTAAGATATGTCTATGTCTAGCCAGACAAAATAACCAATGTCTACTTCTACTAGAACTAAAACTCATAAGGAACTTTAACTACCTAAGTATTATCACGTGCTTGTTTAAAATTATCAACCCTTCTAGATGTTGGATAACGGGCTATCGCGTTATTATGACATCTGATCTACGTATCCATATAACACCCGATCGGCCCGGATGCCGTTCTTACGTTTATGACAGTGAATATACAAAGTCAGACATCGCGTTGTAAAGTTCACCTTGCCGTGAACATTGCAGTGCATCCATTGTATCAAGAGATATCCCTTTATAATCTAGCATATCAATATATAAGTTTGGTTTTGATGCTACTAACCTAACCTACTGCTGAGTCGAACCTCCTCCAGTTACATGGAGGGTAATTAGCCTACTGTGCCACGCTGGTCAGACTCAGCAGTGGTAGAAGTAGATATTTAACAGACCAAAAACTCCAATCATTGTAGAATGTTCGAGAATGTTGTAAATATCTTCGAATATACATATATATTCATCTCCTGTAATAAGTACCGGACTGAGTCCCGAAATCACAGTGCGCTTTTTATTAAATGCAGTTTTATCGAAAATCACAATACGCAAGGAAGATTTGCAATCTTTTATACATATAATTATATTGATCGATGAGATTGTAAAACGGCAAGTGATTGTCTCGCAATTAAGCATAGCCAAGCCAATTCCTTGACAATGATTTATTGTTTCTCATGTTTGAGGGTCGCGATGGTTCGAGACTGTTTTCTCAACATAGTTAAAGGTGCCGTCATAGATTTTGAAGGTCAGTTGGCAAAGATGATGTTACCAATGCTTTTCAACAATCAACCAATTTAATTATTTGTGCAAAAAGAGGTTTATAAACACATATTGTAGTTGGTGCAGTCTTCAGAATGCACAAACACGTGAAAAAAACAAGTCTTTTACAATACATTATTATGATTGCTTCGTTTAAGAGCCTTGATTTGATGCCCACTTTACACAATACTCACAGAAGTTCTCGAGGGAGATCAACTCAAGCTAGCAGATAACAGGACCAAGAACCCTTTACCCTCACGAAAATCCATTACGATTTAATCTCACGTCACAAAACGTGTTCCTCCAAAATAGTATCGCGAAACTATAACCATATCTGTCAATCATGCGTTTAGTGAATGGAAGAATGTTGTCCGGATGCTCGGTACAAATATAAATCTTAGAATAGTGACAATAAAGTCCAACTTATATTGCCTTAGGTCGAATAAGGTACGCGTGAAAGAAACTAAGGAATAAAAGCAATTTCAACTTTAATTGTACGCATTTAAGTTGAATTTTGTGTGTAGGAGAACAAGTAGGAAGGAGGTTACAGGCCGTTCTTGGGTGACGAAGGCGTAAGGGCGTTGACCCGTGCGTACGCGCAGGTCTCGTGGGAAATTAATAATTGGCCGTTCGCTAGAAAAGGCAACCTATATGTGTTTTCAGAAGAAAAATACATTAGTACTGAACAGACTTGTATATATGGCGCCGAATCCAAAATAAACTACACACCCTCAGGATAGAGGCAGGTAGGATTGTGTAGTACACACTATCCTGAGGGTACTGAGGGTCTGTAAGGACTAGAATTAGATCAATACGAAATGTAGAGTGAATGTGAACTCCGCTGAAATGGAGAAGGCTCGACTCCGAAGTGGAATGAGTCGGGATGGTGTTCATTTTAATTTCACAGTTTAATCATATATGTACTGCCATTTTCCTTGTTGGAATAGTATTATGTGTGCGTTTAAATTTACCTTAGATCTATGATTTTTAATGACCTCGTCGTTTAATAAAATAAATAATAAATAAATATCCTTGGACATTTCACACAACGCCATCTCGTCCCAAGCTAAGCAACTAAATGCTTGTGTTATGGTAAAGAGATGGATGATAAAGATGATGATTTTTTCAAACAATAAAAATATTGGCGTAAACTATGTCTAGCGGAATAATCAAAAGACAGAGCATGTAATAATAAAATATTCACTAACATGATGGACAAACATATCGTAGAATGAGAGCCTATGTGTTATTATATTAATGTAAAGTTTCATTAAAATCCATTCAGTACTTTTTACGTGACTAAGTAAAAAACATCCATCCATCCATCCATCCTTACAAACTTTCGCTATTATCATTTTAAGTAGGATACGCCAAGACGAATATCGAAGTGTAGTGCCACAAAAATAGTCAAAGTAAGTGTCCAAAACAGATCAGGAACGCTAAAAAAGGAAATACATATGACTGCTAGCCAACAAGACTTTATCAACCATACATATTCTGTTGATAATAAAAATCTTTTCTACAGACACGGTTATTTTAGGCAACTTTTAACGAGCTGTTGTTGGGTTAAACCAATTTAATAGAAACATAACAAAAATCAAACCTCCTTTAATTATAATATCACTAGCTGACCCGGCGAACTTTGTTTCGCCTTAAAGGCAATAAATGAGCAGATTTTTGATTTTTTGATCAGGATAAATATAAGTAAAACATCTATGATTTTAATTATACTTTATTGGCCATCTATTTTAGTAACTGCACTTTTCAGTGAATCACCTTGTGATAGACGACATTTTTTGGTTTATTATCAGGCGCATGAACAAATAACGCAGATGGTCTTCTGACCCGGAACATGCCACATATAATTGATCTTGGGAAATACATGAATTTTCTAGATTTAGGCCACAAACTTTCCAGGATTGGCCCTGTGATTTATTAATGGTCACGGCGAATGCACGACGGATCGGAAATCATTAAAACTAAAACGGTATATCAGTTGATATCGTCGGGATCCTCGGATGAGAATTTCCTCACCTTCCAACTTTACTTTGAGTATATTCCATTGTTCATCAATTCACTTACAACCAAACGCATTCCGTTTCACAGGTTTGGTGGTTTTGGGTTATATTTGGAAGCAAACTTAGTACGTAGCCAACCTTTAGTCGTAAATTGTGCGGTGGTAAGCCAGGCACATCCAAGGAGTCTTTTTTTTACACAGTCATTATATTTGAATTAATGCAGTGTACCAATGATTTCATTCTGAATTATGTTAGTTACTTTATGTCATCTACATATTTATTCTTAGCCGCCAAAACAGCTCGCTTAGTCAACCATTCATTATTTTTGTGTTTGTGAGTTCGTCCTTCGATGAACAGAAATTCTGAGAAAATAAAATCTATATACATATTTCGATGATTTGAGGCAAGCGCATATTTCAGCGGCAGCAGTTGATCTTGGAATTAGTGGCAGTGTTTGGCAGAAATAGCCAGACAGTAAAATCATTGCGCCTCCAAAACTACATAGGTGTTCCTATGGTCCTAAACTATAAGTCCTTGCATAGGTGTTCGGTCGGATCGGATAAGTGCTTCCAATACACGTGTATACGCTATTGTACATTCGTCCCAGGTGACGATTTTCCATTTTGATAAAACTTTAGCCGCTGACGAGTGTTTTGTAATATTACATGGCATCTATTGGTCCAATACGGACGCAAGTATGCAAGCGGCAATTAGTGCTGCCACCGTATCGAAAAGCTCGATCCAAATTATGTAGTACCTACTTTATAAATTTATTCTTGTGTCTCGAAAATTATCTAGTTGTTGATCTCTTAAATTTGCTCGACGAATTTTGCATTCCCAACCGATCCGTTTCACGGGCTGCCTCGACTTGCTCTTGTGATTTAGAAGCACGGAGCCATACTAATGCGGTGATCTTCACGTGCATTATTTAGTTCTTCTTCATTGCTCGGCACATTATGCTAATATTTACTCGAAATAAATACATCAACCGGTCAACTTCAAAATTTCTAATTGTCAAATTTGTCAAACTATAGACAACATAGCGTTTAGCTGTCGGTGAAGTTTTGTTATTCCAGCAGTTGCATTTTGATAAACTATGTTTTATATCACGGAACGGGATTACACACATTAACACTTTCACGTTTATAATATTAAGTATGATTTTGTGAATTGTCCAACATCTTTATATTTAAAAGAAAGTCGGACATAGGATACCTAAGATTTTATCCCGTTTCCGTAGAATGTGATATAATAACTACGTGGTATAACAAAGCGCAACTGACAGCGAAATCTTATGTTGTCTATATTAAAAATAAAGCTGAAAATTTGACAATTAGAAATTAAAATTTTACTTAATATTTCTATAAATTTACACACAATATCCTTATAAATTGTAGCCTATGTGTTATTCTGATGTATAAGCTATATTAGTATAAAGTTTCATTAGAATCTATTCAGTCGTTTTTACGTGAAAGAGTAACAAACATCCATCCATCCATCCATCCATCCATACTTACAAACTTTCACGTTTATAATATTAGTAGGATTGACAAAATAATTTCACAGTCCGAATAATAGCGTGCGAATAAAAAGGAATCGAAAGACATTTGAAATGTTACAAAGGTTTGTGAACATCAAAGGTGACAATGGATGTGTCCTGATGCAAATACCAGGAGCGAAGGTGCGGTAATGACTTACGAATGGAAGGAAAACATTGGTCTATTGTGAACAATGCCAAGGAAAATACTGCTGCCAAGCCATTTGATCATTGACATTGGCGCTTTGAAATGGCGTAATCGATTCTCTTGGCCCCAGCTGTGCTCGCGTAAATTTCGAAAATCTACTCAAGGGTGTCAAGATCCTCGCGATCAAGTTATAGATATTATGACAACAAACAAGCAATGATCTGTATAAATACATTCCATCCTGAGAGCCCGAAGACACTAAAAAGAGACGCAACGACCGTAACACAACGAGAACTGGCATGAAACTTTCCGCCATTCCATTGGGCGAACATGGCATAATAGACTATTTGCCAGGGGTGAAATTGAGGGTTGGGCCTTTTATGGCAAATGATGATGATGAACTAGGTTCCTTAAAACTCGATTATATTCAAGGCTTAGGATTGCTTATGTTCACTTATAGGGTGTTAGATATAACCTCAAACAGCCTGTTGCTATGTTTGTATGACGGCGCGAGTAATCTGCGTCGCGTCGGAACCAGCACGTCTCCGCATCTGCGAAGTGACGACATAAAGTGGCGAGCTATTTACGACCAGCACGTAGCAGTGCCATTGTGGAAGTTTCGGCGTCAATATTAACGCAAGATGTTACCTTGATGGCCTTCCCCTTGTTTGGAGTGCTGACTTGTCTTACTACCCTTTAACTATTTGTTTCCATGAACTACCCTGCCATGGAAGTTCGAATGATATGAACGTGAGACAATATGTACTCTTACACACACCACCACCCGGTCCGAAAATTTGATCAGATTTTACGTGATCCTCAATAACGTGAATAATTATTGTATTGGAGAACGGGTTGCCTGGAACGCTTGACAGGGCCCTAAGCTGTTATGAGCGCGTCGATTATCTCCGTCTGCTATTTGCAGCCACCGATAACATTCCACTTGCATTCCGTTGCCATCCTCTAATTGAGGTTGACGCTCCTTTATCAAGATTCAAACCTATATAACAAAAAGTGTTTGAAGTCACTCTTTCGCACATATACTTAACATAAAGAATAACATATTCTGGAAGATTCCACGAAGCCTTGTTTGTAATCGATTTTAGGTTTAGGTATGTCGCGGGTAAATATGGCATGATTTTCCACCTTCGGCTTCGCCCCTATATAGACTGAGCACAAGCTTGAGACCAATTTACATAGCCCTATGTCGAATCAAAAGTGTATTTGTTGAAGCCATGCCTTTGATATACTACTAGAGTGGCGGTAAGTGATTCCTGTCGCTCGTTGCGTTTGTATTTCTTGTCCACGTCACTGTAGTCCCCGCCCGGCGCACACTTAGCACCCGCAAACATGTGGCAAGGTACTCGTAACACAGCATTACCAAAGCAGTCCATACAACCGTGTTAGCCGGAGCCACGCGAATAGTTTAAATTGCAAATGCAATTATGGCGCTGACCGCGCATTGAGATGCAAGTTTTAATTACCGACCCGAGCGTAATAGTTCGCAATTGAAATGAAGCGTGCAGACCTAGGTGGGCCCGTAAATATCTATGGAACACACGTGCTCTTATTAATGTTCAGCTCATTCGGTCAATTATTTAAGGATTTAGTTACAAAGAAAACAATATTGATTGAAAAGAGAAATACTGCCAGTGTTGAACTTTGACTTCGGGCGAGAATTCAAAAGAGGTTTGTAGAATCGACTTAAAAGAACAAGAGGGTTCACAATTTCGTCTGTATATTTTTTTGTTACCGCACAAATCCATCATTTACAGACCGATATTTTCTATTCGATTGATTTGCCTTCAGAGTGTTCCCTTATACAGTTTATCGAAATCGATTGAAAAGATTGTTAAGAAGCTTGAATTAAGTTAACAAAACCACTTGTCGGAAGACAGTTTTGTTTTTACAAAAACTTTACGTGCAAAATAAAGTTAAAAAAGCAAAAACCTTAAAATTCCATTGTTTACTGCTTTTCTGTTTATGTCACCAAACATTTTAGAGCTTTTTGAGCTGTTTTATTTAAACGTGTTTATATGTTGGAAAATCAAAGCAATATCCCGCCACACGTGAACTCCAATTAGGATCTTCTCAACGAGTTCAACCAAAGTTCACACTCACGAAGCGTATACGTATACCAACAATCCCCTGTCCCGACACAAACTAGCTAATTACCGAAGACAGTACAAGTAGGGTCAGCAAAAACGGCCGGCGGTACGGGCTGCGCAAAAACTTAATGACGCGTTTAATTGTCGTTTTTCCGCGACCTTGCCTCTGTTGGGGACGGTATGTGGTGCTAATTTAAACGAATACCATTTTGTTAGAGTTTCTGACGAGACAGATTTAAACTGTGTAGCTTGCACAAAGTTTGTTAAATAAAACTAATGACTGAGACTAATGCACAAATTAAACATTTTACAACAGTGACTCCTTATTTATGCTGTCTGGACTATATTTCGCTTACGCAAAGAACAGGGTAATAACCATTACACTTATCGAAACGAAAGAAGCTGTTTCGTTACACTCCTAATTGATTATATTTAGCATATAGATCCTCTAACCCGTCAAGCCAGCGGGCTCAATGCCCGCTGGGTTAGAGCGTCGACAAGTTTCTATGTTGAGGCTAAATTTGTGCCTATATATCATTTTCCTCCATACATAAATACCAACCCCCTATCAGGAGGGTAGCTGAATTTCATGGTACAATATTGGAATGGCACAATAAAGGATGAATGGCAATAGGCCGTTTAAATATTAGTCGTTAGCCAAATTAGAAGATTAAACTTGTTCCCAATTTATTTGGGGTCAGCTAGCACGTTACAAATATTGTAACGTGCTAGCTGACCCCAATAAATAATCACTCATCATACAGTAGCCGCGGGACGGAATGGGTTGGTGACCAAGCACCACATGGAGTGTGTAGTATCTACACCGGAATTGCTATTACATCGATATTTTCAGAAGGATTAACGTAACGGCGGCGGTGCCCGGCGCTTGGCGTTAGGGATCAATTGATGGATGGCGGTTCCAATAATTGATTAGTTATTTACGTCGGTTACGGAGTCCGACTGACGTGGTGAATTTAAAATAACATCCATATCATTAATACTGCTTATTACGCATTCAAACGGCATAGCCACGTTCAATTGATTCCCTTTTTGGAGATTTAAAGGTTTCGTTGGTCCGGAGTTATACTCGGGGCGATGGATTTTTGGGACGAAAAAATACGTGATTATAATAAATTTCTCCGCCCGTAAATGACCTGCCCTTCCAGCGAGCCAATTAGCCGGCTAGAGGCGTATTTGGCAGTTGGCTTTCTAACTGACACACTCAGGCCGGAATGGGTGGTTAGTCGGATTCATGAATCCATCACTATCCGGCCGGTAATGTGTTTTATCTTACCGATATTAAAATATAAACGGGAAAGTTTCCGTGGATGGCGGTTATAGATGCAACTTAATAGATTTTAATGAAACTTTACAATAATAGAGCTCATACATCTGACTAACCCAAACGCTACAATTTATAAAGACTTTAGTAAATTTGTGATGAACTAATAATAATACTGCGCAGACGAAGTCACGGGCGGAAGCTAGTCTCTTATAGTTATAAGAATCGGAACCCGTTGGACTCGGTATACCCTGTGTCGCGGAGGCTGTTTACAAACATGCAATTCACGAACACAACCACTCAGACCTGAGAAAGTGCCTCTGGTCTACACAAAGCCTTGCCCGACCCCGGACTCGAACCGAGGACGCGTGTCTCGCGAAGCCCCCAGACCGAGTTCACTTAACATCATCACTAATCACTAATAGTATAAAACATTCGCTGTCGCCTGTCCGTCCCTATGTATGCATAAATCTTTAAAACTACGCAACGGATTCTGAAGTGGTTTTATTTAATAGATAGAGTGCTTCAAGACGAAGGTTTATATGTATAATACATCCATAATATTGCAGAGAAACACTGATAAATTTAGAGGTTCACCATTGCACCCGTGCGAAGCTGGGGTGGATCGCTAGTTAAAATACATTTGAACATCAACAAGTTCCCTAAGTTTGATCTTCCGCAAGTTACGCCCCGAACAAAGTTTCCAATTCAAAATACGGGAGTAATAGCTCTACTATAAGCCGGTTGACACAAATACAAGACAAACTAATCACGAATATGTTGGGCTCGCGAAACCTAACGACATTACCATAAACCGTATCAATAGCGGTTCAGCAGTGTCAACATTACCGCTACGAGCAAACATCTTAATTAAGCGTTTGCATAGTTCAATCGTAACCCACGGCTTGTGTTAGCTCAAATTTAATGAAGAGACTACTGTACCGCGCTGGCCAAACGGGTTGGCATCTACTACCACTCAGCCCATACATGACCCACTGCTCCTCCAATTACATGGAGGGTAATTAGCCTACGTTGCCACGCTGGCCAGACGGATTGGCACATGGTTTCGTATCAAGTTTTCCTACTCTAGGTTATCGGCCTTGGCATTTCTTTTTGTCGGCTTTTACGACGCCCTCAGGATGGAATAGGGTGGTGACACTATGTATTCTAAATCCGTCACCACACCGACTAGAGTTTGCGTACTAGGGTTGGCATGGAGCTAAATCTAAAGGTTTCTTCCACCATCTGGCCAATGTGGCACTGTGTGCTAATTCCCTTCCATGAAAAGGAGGAGAGCCGACTGAGCAGTGGGTCCTCCATGAGATAATGCAGCGAGCCTATAAAAGTAGTATTATTATTCAATTTTGAAATACGAGTGAGAATAAGTTAAGAGAAGAAGAGAATAGCTCTCTATCCAATCTTTAATCACAAAAGGAGAACACAAGTTCATAGGTATAATCAGTTTTCTTAATGTATAATATAATTTTTAGTCAACCTAAAGAAAACTTTCAAGAAAAAGTGCTCTGTTCTCTGTTTTTTATTAGATCAATAGCAAAATATAATCTTGACATTAGTATCTACAGAAAAATCGAAAACTATATTGACTGGAAAAAAGCACATACCTGCCTACCCTGGTAGACAGTAAACGCACGAATATATAATGTCAACGTTAAGAGTGAGCACATGAGGCCCCAACGAGATACAGCGATGACAAATGCTCAGTAGGCGTTCCTAGGCTGACAAATGAACGCGCACCAGTTACGGCAGTGCATCAAGACGGATGGCGCCGAAACAAAGACTTATGACGAATGGTGGTCTCTCTAACACATTGCCCGAGAGGCTATTCACGGGATACTGACACGGATTATATTTAAAAGACAGAGAACACAGATGTAGGCCAAATCAAAATAAAAAAAACATATTTGATCTGATTTGAATTAGCCTACTGTACCACGCTGGCCAGTGGGTTGGGTTAGCACAGTAAACAAAATACAGTGATGTCACAGTATTATTAAAATACAGTATGTATCTTCAAACACGCTCGTTTTCTACATCGCCCTAAAGTAAAATAATGAATAACTAATCATTTTTCCGAATCACAACTCCTTTCATTGAAAATTGCAAATTTAATTACAGCATCTGATAGTGTCGACACCTCTCTCGTATGGAAATGAAGGTATAAATCACTCTTGCTGGCAGCCCCCGCCCGTCTCCCGGAGGATGCCATCGCATAAGCGCTAAGTAATTTTTAGATGACGCGAAATTAAAATGTTCATCTTCACATATCTACGTTAGCTCGTACTCTATATACGGGTAAATTTATAATACCGATTTGGATGGAACACATGTGAAAAGGACATCTACATTATATTATGCAAATAGAATTAAGATTCGCGTGAATCAAACATTCACTGTTCGTATATGGGTGATCGCTCGGAAGGTAAAGACACCACCAAAACAAATCAATACAAATACTTTTATCATCAGCCTATCTCAGTCCACTGCTGGACGTAGGCCTCCCCCATGGCTCGCCACTGAACCCGGTCTTCGGTTCCGGTTAGAACCGAAATACTTTTATGACGATTACAAATTTCCCCGAATAGAATCGTGTGTGTCCAGACCGATTTGCGCAGTGGGTTTGTAATTGAGCTCGTCGCCACCTCAGCCAGGAAGCTGTTCTCGGAGCGATAGATGGCCAGCAATTGGATTGATTGGACATCCGCCGGGGGACGGCCTCTTGGCCCTACTCCCAAATGTCCACTGGATGTATCTGGATACTATTGTTATCAACTGGACACCAACCACTATGACATTAGTATTTGTTATTAGAAGTGAGTCTTTCGGGTCTTTAGTGCAAGCTGATTATGCTTCAATACTCGTTATCAACGCCAATTTCTTCCTAATAGTTTAAGTTAAGAAAACATTTTAAACACAGGTGAAGAAAATTCTAAATATCTCATACATATCTATATTATAATTCTGAGTATCTCATTATCATGAATGTCTGCCCTCCTCCAACTGCAAGGGGTGGTAAATTGGCCAACTGTAGCCTACGCGGCCGTACGGGTTGACACAGTTTCGTTTCAAGATTTCCTTCTTTGTCCGTTTTTCTGCTCAGTCATTTATTTATGCCAAATGCGTCACCAATACCTAACTAGAGGAATAGTTTTATTTAATTTTTAGTACTTTTGATACTGCTAAAAACCAATCTCATGGTCCAGTTGAGGGTAATCTAAATTAGTAAGCTTTAAAAGTCGTTTATTTTTTGTTGAACCAATTTACTTAGTTGAAATCGTGTAAAGCTCTCATCAGAAAAGTTGCTCTCAGACTTTATTTGTTAATCTAAGATCCCTTACAACAACTCTAAGCTTTTAGTATGCAATCGAACACAGTAAATTAGTTGGAACGAATAACGACCAAATCAAATTAGTACATCGGGGCAACATCTAATAAACAGAATTAATCTTGAGCTCTTATGAGAAATCTATCGCGCGAAAGGTCAAGTAGACTCACGATAAACATTATTATAGCTCCTGAGAAGATTATCATTTATCACAGAGAGTTTGCCTGACCACTTGAGGGGATATACTTTTTTATTTGTTTTTGTCGCACTTGTGTCTTTGATGTACTCGTATACGAATACAATTAAACAACGACTCGAAATGATAAACCATAGAAAAGACCTTGTAAGAAACTAGTAGTTCAAGAGTACGATCGAATCTAATCAGTAAATAACCTTTTACTAGTTTAACGCGTTCCAATCATTTTAATGTAACTTCACATCAGCGCTGTGAAGTTACATTTACGGAAAGTTTACAAAAAAATATTTCTAGATTCTAGGTAGATTTAAAGTTTAAACTTTCACCAACCCATTGGATCAAAACGTTGTTACAAGAGGCGAGAAGATAATAGACGTAGTAGTAGTAGAAGATGGTATACGATGTTTCTAAGTAAACAATAAATTTTTGAATGAAACCCCGATACCCAATAACCTTTGCTCTATTTTGAAAATCTGGCAATGGCTACGCCTAAATCACACCTATGTAGTTGCGGTAAAAACCAAACCTCTATCAATGTATGTATCATAACGAAAATTGTGGGTTAAGCGCAACAGATAGACGGAGTAGAGTCGCTTATGATTTCCAATATTGTTTTATGTTAAATTTGGGCATAACCCTTTATATTTTGCGGCAGCAAATGCAAATGATATTATTTACTAATATTTAAATTCGACAAGGTAATCCGATAATCGACCGTATATATTTCTAAATACCTCATTAACGTACATTCCTTAGTAAGTCACTCAAAGGGAAACATTCAATATCGCCGCAAAATATAAAAATCCATGGAACGCTTGATAAAAAGCATAATTCGAGCCGAAAATATGAAAACGCCAAATCTAAAAGGGCGGCGGGAATTCCACACAATGCATTTAATATCCCTTTCCCAATATTGAAGGAGTTATAAGAACGAAATACACTTTAAATGTAAGGAGAAGCCCTCACAATGTAGGCTGAAAGAGCCTATTTAGGAACCTTTCCATTTCGGTACAAATTACAATATTATTCGCTTGTACACTGTTCACATACTCCGCTTGCGTAGAGGCTCATATTCGCTACAATGAGTGTTTGCTTCTTCGCTATCTTTTACACTGCAAATAGGCTTTTAGGATGAAGTACGTTATTTCATTGTACTTTAAGAACCGCTCCGGTATTACTTGCTACTTCATGGAGAGGAGCAGACAGGCGACTCCAAACCGGTGGAAATGACTAATTACCTATTCAGAATACTTAAAAGTGCGTTCGGAAGGCTTCTCGGATAAAAAACTAACATTAACTTTATTAACTGTGCATAGATTACACGGATGTACTGTCAAAGCGGTAATAGCAATAAGTCAAAACATTTAATATCAAGTCCCAAACATTTCTAGCTCCAATAACTTCTCTCAATTAGAGAAAAACGCTGGACTAATGTTCTATGTGCTTACTTTTAGAAAACTATATTAGTGTTAGAGGTATCTCCGGTTTTTATCCGACCTTGGAATTATGTGATCTCGTGTCCCAAAGGTATCATCAGCTACCTGGAGCTCGATGAAACGTCATTCAATTCATATCCCTCTCGCAAGTCGTCAATAACAGGTCTTTTTGCACCCGCTCATCCGCTGCGATACTTATTGAATGGAACCCCTCCTGCCAGGGAGGCACTAGGGTCACAACGTGACATGCATATTCCAGGAATATCCCAAGAACTTCAATAGATTGTAATTGAAAAGAATACAAGATTTTAGTTGCGTGTGCAGCATTATTGTGAACTAAGATGCAATACTTCTGCCATGCCGTTCGTAGTCCAGCAAGGAACAAGTCAGAAAGTCTGACCTTTTTTTGATCATGATTTTCACTTTCAACTCCGATTTAAATTTCGGGTCAAAAACATCTTCAAGGTCCCATGTATGTTTAAAACAAAAGTTAATTGAGATGTTTACACATAAAAGCGTCAAAGACAGACAGAGTTAATTAGTTTCGCATGTAAAAATTTAGTTTTTCGGTCGTACCAACCGCGAATATTTTATTTATCCATTTGTAGTCATAACAACTTTAGCGTGCTGTCAATTACTCACTATTGGCACAATATATAAGAGTCTCTTCTAGCAATCATTAGGAGAGTCTGAATTGCAATTGCGCCTATTTTATGTGCCTTAGGAATGTCCCAACATTTCAGACTGGGGTAGGCCACCCCTGGCCTGCGCGGCGGTTATTTAATAGCTCTTCAACAATCGAGTGGCCTCCATCTTCGTAATGGTATTTTAGTCCATGTTTTGATGGGATTGGTCTGCTCTTCGCCCAGTTATTATAAAAAGCTATGTGTATTTACAGCACTAAAACTTTAAACTCACAACGTGCTTCCATATCAATATTTTACCAAAAGTAGTTAGTTCTCTGTTACGTTTTTACTTCTAAAATGCTCAGTCAAAAATGCAATTCGTTTGTACCAACAGGTCTGAGTTCTTAGAAACCGTTATATGACGTAGAGGAGTATAATAGCTGGCAAAAGTTATTTTTTTTTACTTTAGTCTGCAATTTTTTTGCTATTTCGTACCTAATAGTACAAACCAGAAAGATTTTTGCAAATTCCTCTAATCATTATGGAAACTCTACGTAGCTGAGATTACAAATGTCTTGTCTCAAAAATGTCGCACTAGCTATAGCTAGACGAACATATGAATCAGACTTAATCCAGGAATTTTCTTACATATCCCTTGGCATATTAAAAAATGCATTTAAAAAATCACTTCCCGTCAAGACCCTCGGTGCTAATAAAGTGTAAATACATTGTGTTAATACACAAGGCGGACAGAAGCGGAAATTAAATCAATCATGGCTAGTACCGCTAGACTTACTGGGGTGACGTCACAGCGCATAGTGATGTGCCTTGTGGATTCTTGAAGATCGATACCGAAATGGGAAAAGAATTAAAGGGAATATTGTAGATTAATTATGTTACCGGTTTTTTATTAATAAAATGAACAGAATATTTTAAAACACCCTGCCCGGCTGGTTAAGGACCTGCAATTTATTAAATACCGCACCGTCACCAGAGCTCCATCCATGGTGTTGGTGTTCCCTCTGTTGGTAGCGTCATGGTTTCACAATTGACAGTGAATGATAAAAAAACATCCAAAATATTCGCAGGTAAAAAACTTCCAAACTATAGTTTAAACCGGTCTGGCAAAATAACTACCATAAAACTGACTAGCTAACATGACGTTGTTGATGGATTTTATTCAAAATGACTACAACCACTTTACCCTGACACGATTAAAGCAATTAAAGTTGTAAGTAGGCGCGTCTTTATCACGCCATTGGAATTTCGTAGAGGCTCACCAAAAAAAGAGTCGGGCAAAAATAACCTCAATATGTTTGTTCAAATCATCCCTAGCTACAAGTTTATATTTTATTCATCTTACATCAGCTGTGAGAGCGGAAGATATAGTCGTATGTATCACGCAGTTCCCCTTAGCGGTGTAAGCAGGAATATCCAATGTCATGGTGTTGCTATGTAAAATATCCTCGGAATTAGGTCACTTGTGGCTTGAGAAGCCGCAATTGGAAGAAAATCCATGAATTCAAATCGAGTTAAACTTATTTCTTACGGCTTTAGATGAATTTAGATATATAACTTTATTTAATGAGAAATTATACAGGGTGTAAGTGACGGCGTCCCGAAAAAAGATACCAGTGATTCAGTACATGATACTGAGGCCCATGGCGGTCGAATTTTCCGGATTTTTTTTCATGAATTTTCCGATTTTTCTTGGCATTATTTTTCCATATAATGTAATGAAGTAGTTACTATTGTCGACCTGCACTTCTTTTTTTATAAAATTCTAAAAAATAAACAATTTTTCAAAAAAACGCAATGTAGTTAAGACACGAAAAATCGCACTACCAGATGTTACGGCGGCAAGCACAATGGCACTATCGCGCGGTGCCGCCCGCGCCGCGTGCCGCGCAGCGATAAATTGTATTGTTTGCTGTACATTGCGTAGCGCGAATTAACTAAATAATGATAAATCTTTTATTCTTCATATTTTTGCTGAACTGAATTTTGCATCATAATAAGTGCCCATAGAAAGCCCATTTCACTAATTTTTCGGGACGCCGTCACTTACACCCTGTATAAAATCATAGATACAATTGGCGGCCTTATCACTAAAAAGCAATTCTCTTCCAGGCTATTTAAAACTTCGTAATCATTTTAGCCCTAAGAAGTTCAGTGCTGGACAAGGGTTTACCTCAAATATCTCGATATGAACCGGTCGCATTCACAAGATTGTCTTTTTTAAATTTATTTATTTTCTCGGTTTCTACCATATAATAATATTAATATATAAAGAAGCAATCCAAAAACCACCAAAGTTTGTCTATAATGTAATTGTACTAAACAGTAAACTACATAAACAGTTCCGTGTAGTGACGGATTTAGAACACGCAGTTTCACCAACCCATACCATCCCGAGGGTGTCGTAAGAGGCACCTACACGCAAGAGAAGGAAAACTTGATAGAAACCCTGTGCCAACCCGTCTTGCCAGCGTGGCACGGTAGACTAATTTCACTCCATGAATTTGGCCTAGTACTTGCTGAAACGAACGAACTACAAAAACATTAATTTAAAAAGGGGGTTATGAACCATACACGGCGCTACGCAACATATCTTTGTTATATTCTATTCTAATAAAGTCGCCAATACCTGTAGTTACCCTTACATACATTTTATGTATGTAATGTGGAATGTATCTACGCGTCCAGCTTTCATAAGTGAGAACTCATAACGGCTGAAGTAAATTCGATAATATTTTCGTGTTAATATTAGCCCATCAGTTGATCCTATCAGTTTTCGTAGACCTGATTAACACAAAAGCAGACAGTTAGCAACACCGAGGCGAGTCTTTAGTGATTAATACAAAGATAAGATTTATTTATACGCAAATTCGGATGGAACCAGTTGGTTGACGTAGACGCTCAAATGTGGAGATGTTTCCATACCTATTGTAAAACAGATTTTTCTGGTAATTTTAATAATAGTCATTAAGAAGCATTTCACAAGGTCAGTTTATGTCAATGTTCAGGTAACATGTTACGCTTAGGCCTTTTTATTAGACGATATTTATGGGTTCCATTTTTCAATTTCAAAGTTGTATTTTCCAAGGTGTTAACCTTGACATGAAGTATTAAATGTCGTAAAAATGTTACTACATATATGATTGAAGATACATTGTCGGTACCGGCCTACACGGTCCCAAAAGACCCGAATGCAACGAAATGCAAATTTATGTATATTCAAAACAAAAGGCACTTTTCGCTAATTTGCCAAGACACGAAACCCGAAGTTAAATAAGTGGAGAATTATACGAAAATTATTCATGGGCCGTCGCAGAGGAATTCTTGGGAGCGAACCGTGTGACAGGCGGACCGCGCCTTCACTGTTCCGTACTTTGTACAATTGGTTACCCCTTGCCATTATTTTCTTATCGGTTTATTGATACTTTAGGTCAAAAAAAAAGCAGACGTTTTGGCCACACAATCCAAAATATCGAATTTTTGTAGTTTTGGGGAAGCTCGAAATTATAATGTATTTTCATTACTTCATTTAAAACTAGCGACCCGCCCAGGCTTCGCACGGGTGCAGTGATGAACATTTATCAGTGTTTCTATACAATATTATGTATGTCTTATACAAATAAACCTTTCTCTTGAATCAATCGATGTATTAAAAAAAACCGCTTCAAAATCCGTTGCGTAGTTTTAAAGATTTAAGCATACATAGGGACGGACAGACGACAGCGACTTTGTTTTATACCATGCAGTGATAGTGATATAAAATTCCTGCTAAATGCTATTTGATTTGACAACTACTTCGTAAAAGTAAACTATCATCACTACAAACTTGATTTTTCTTTGATACATAGAGTCGTCATCACCGTCATCTCAGCCCATAAATGACCCATTCCTGAGTCAGACCTCCTCCAAATAAACCAAAGGGAAATTAGCCTACTGTGTCGCGCTGGCAAAGCGGGTTGTCACAGCCTTTTGCGTTTTTGTCGCCTCTTACTACAACCCTCAAGATAGTGTGGGTTGGTGACATTGTGTATACATAGAGACGTTGTCGTTCGTCGTTTGAGCCCTTAAAATACCCACTACTGAGTCGGGCCTCCACCAAATTCATGGAGGAAAATTAGCCTACTGTGCCACGCTGGCAAGAGGGAAGATATAGTACGAACTGTTAAATCGTGAAACAAATACAGATTCTCTGGAAGAAGTTGAAAGCATGACGCTGGCAGCAGAGACAAAGTGGAATCCTCGAGCTGCCAACAGCGAGCGAGCAGGTAATGATCCCATCCCTCTTGAGCGTTTACATTATAACGCGGATCCCAAAATTACCTGAACGAAGAGGTGTCGATGAATTTGAATAAAGACATTACCTGAAAAAGAAAAGTTTTGATTAGTCGCAATTGTCATTTGCAATTTGAACAGTGCTCCAGAAGAAAACGCCTGTCAAATTTCGCTTCGGAGGCGGAAATTAATATTATGGTAAACAATTAATTACTCCAGAAATTCTTCGCGGAGTGGTGAGTGTTTCAAGACTTTTTAATATATCCAACTTTTGGTATCTGTTTGTTCTAAGTCGTTAAATATTCATTCGTCAGATATTATTCACCTTAAGCACAGATAAGTACGTTTTTTGTAACATATCGCTGATTTATCAAAAATGGCTGCCTTGTTTTGTCTAGGGTTAGAGGACGGGTCCCGGTTCGATTCCGGGGTCGGACAAGTGTCTTTGTGTAAACCAGAGGCAATTGCTCTGAGTCTGGGTGTCATTTGTATTCGTGAATTACATGTTTGCCCCCGCGATACTGGTTACACTTCGTGTAGGGGTTACGTATTAAAAAAAAATGCTGTTTTATATGATACAATTCATAAAACACATTCGGTATTTATCTAATTTGTGATATTGGTGATGGTCAGACATTTTTAAAATCGACCTGAGATATTCCTTTAATATCATAGTTATTTTTGTTACCTAAGTTCCGTTAAGCCATATCGAAGTTGATAAGTGGTTTTGCATAAGTGGTCGTAAAATATTGTTACGTATATAAAAAAATACCAATCAAATTAAACACATTCTCGTTTAGAAAACTTCAATAATATCGTCATCAAGATTCGACTCGCAAAATTAAAACTAAAATTCATTCTATTGTTTGATGCTTAAACCTATTATGCAACTTGTGACACCTTGCACTAATTGTATCGTCATGTACAGGCCGTACATCCTGTAAAATAACAATACTGTAAATCCAGTCCACTCCAGGGTGGTATCGTAGCCATATGTCATCCCTCCAGTAAAGTGGAGGGGGGCCGACTCCACGGTTGTTCACATATCGGCTCAGAAAATTCCTGAAACATCTAGAAACATCTCATCGCGACCTGTCTGAAAAATCGATTACGGAAAGTCCAAGCCGCAAATCAAGGTTACGTGTTTATTATGATCACGTGGTCGCGAGCGAGTCGGCAATACAGATGAGCGAGAAGGCCATCGAGACCGGCCCTGCGTACGCGCAAGGCACCGGCTGGCACCGACTCACGACAAAACAGCAGCAGTTTAACAACTTCCAAACATGTTTTTGCTACGGATAAAGCCATAAGAATGTTTTATTTTAGAGGAAAATTCTTAGCAACTTAGTTCAGAGTGCGCATACTAAAGTTTGTACGATACTTGCAGACCGGTTCGCTTCATACGAAAACATCTCCAGCCGTCTTCGCAGTGATTAAATAACTAATAAAAAAAGTAGCAGTCAAATCAACAAGTGGTTGCTTCTTAGAGCGAATATTGTTTTGATTGTAAATAGAAGAACACTTCCAAACAGTAAAATCCCGACGGAAGAGAGGCAATAGAAAACCGGACTTTGAATACAGTGGTTTTTAATATAACACCACTGTTTTCTGAACATAGTCATTTTAATCCCCGATTAGTTTTCATCTTGACGTGTCAAGGTAGTTGTATCGTCATCATCATTTTACCTGAAAAAACTACATTAATGGTGTAGTTTTATCATCAAGTATTATGCAAAGAAAATTCACATAGATAATGAGAGACGTAAATCTGATACAGCCCTATGACGTAATATTACTGCGCTTACCGCAAATAAAATGCCTAACCACAACCATTCGGCCCTAATTAAAAGCATTATATTGAATCTGCCATCGAAATAAAGTATGAATAAGAATGGAAGGGTGCCGGCACGAAGACGAACAACGGCAAGGGCCGTTAGTGTCACTTAATGGAAATGTCAGCACCAGACTTGCAGAAAACTCTCGATAATGGAGGAAAGGCTTTCACATTTTTGTAGACACTTAAGTCTTTTAACGTCGTAGTCATAGGACTCGTCAAGGGCAGATCTCTTTAAGAATAAGTATTACTTTCGTACTTATTTTTCATTCATCATCATCATCATCAGCCCACATTAGTCCACTGCTGGACATAGGCCTCCCCTGCTGGACATATTTTTCATTATTTAACGCAAAAATGTCAAGGGTAAGTTGCGCATTTTAAAATAATGCTTCCAATAGCAGGGTTTTCGTACGAGGCTATTGTTGGGTGATTTTCGGTCCAGCAGTAATGATATGATGATGGAGGAGATACGAGTGGGTCAATCTTTGGACATATGGTTTTAAGAAAATGTATTCTTGCGGATTGAAAAGGTGAGTTTATTTCAATATTTAATAAAATTATTATGCTCATGATCCTAATACTTTTAGGAAAATGAGATCATTTCAACAAATGTAGCCTAAAGAAAAATGTACGTTTATTTTAAAAGCCGGTTGCACAATCATTGGCAAAGTACTTTGGCAAAACCTGCCATAAATCAAACGCTAAACACCTCATAATTTCAATGTGTACGTACAGCCGAGGAGAAAGCCAAGTTTATGTTTCTTATCAAAGCTATAAATTTTGGGCTAAAAATGATGCTCTGTCACAAGTTATGTGATACGTTAGGCGGCGCAAATGAAACCAAACCATCCGCAGCCTTTGTTAGATATCTTCATCATGCATAATGCGCTGAGCCTATACAGCTGCACTTACATAAACTAAATAACTTACAAAAATATTTTTTCTGTTCTTAGTCGTAATTAAATTATTACTTTTATAATATCAATCTCCCAGCAAAGCCAGAATTTGTTTGTTAAAATTGATACAATGTATACTGAAGTGCGCCTGTGTGGTGGCAGATTTAGGATACATCGTCCCACCACCCCATTCTATCCTGCGGGTGTCGTAAGAGCCGACTAAAGTAAAAGGCAAGGCTGATAAGCTAGCCGCAAGATAAGGAAAACTTGATACCAAAATTGAGCTAAGCCGTCTGCACTTTATGTCAATTACTTCATCATCATCATCATTTCAGCCAAAAGACGTCCACTGCTGGACATAGGCCTCCCCCAAGGATCTCCACAAAGGCCGGTCCTGGGCCGCCCGCATCCACTGCTTTCCGGCGACCTTAACCAGGTCGTCGGTCCACCGTGTGGGAGGCATACCAGCACTGCGCCTTCCGGAACGCGGTCGCCACATGAGGACTTTTCTGCCCCATCGCGCGTCGGTCCTGCGAGCTCTGCCCACTGCCACTTAAGTTTGGCAATTACTTACTTTTTAATAAAATATTGACTCTTATCTATTACACGCGAACGCTTGTCGGTCAGGGAGGGTAGTGTTGTAATGTATTGCTCAAAGTCGAATCTATAATGTTAGATTACACGCGAATGCTCGCGATGAGGGAGCGCTTAAGGTCAGTTTATCAACAAAAACAGCCCAGCACAGTTAGTTCTAAAACTGTCCAATTGGCTATTACACGCAAGTTTCGTACTCGGTCAACGTAACAGCACTAGTTGCAACTGGGCATTTGGCAACGCTCGGAACACATATTTGGCGCCCAACGTGGGGCTCGTAACAACAACTTACTTGTACCGCCTAAACCTTGTTTTAAACGTTTATTCGATTTTGCGAGGCCGTGAAGTCAATTTAGTGGTTCGCATTTACAACAGTGTACTGTTTCTTTGAGGAAAATAAACTTTCTTTTTTCGAAAGTCAGTGCGTTTGTCATCTTTTTTGAGTAACTACTGAAGATCTCCAATCATAGAGACACAAAATGAAACAAAAAGAAAACTTACTACCTTAAATCTTGAAATAGCGTGAAAATTTGTTCCTTAAAGCTAGAATATGAGACAAAAAATGCAAACCCACAACAGATTTCATCGTTTTTAAAAGTTTACAAACAACTGGACTAAACACAAATGTTAAAATTATTGTTTATGCCTTAGTTCTATTTTGAGTAGCGATACATTTAAAGATACCATTGGGGCTCGAAGGCAATAGCCACATGAATGGCATTAGAACGTGCAGCCTGGGATCTTCTCATGACATTTGCGATCCTCTCGCCGGCGCGGGGTCGACGGCCTGCGGCCTCCACTCATCCGCACACCAGTTGCACAACCAGTCTCAAGTAGCGTGTACATAGTAATGAGTATAGCTATTTAACAATCGGCCGATTTGTATGTGATATGGCGGATCAAGACATTTAGAAGACGTTTTCCTAACATACTAATAATAAAATTAGTCCGTGATTGTTGTTGACGCGATGACGACACAGGTTGCGTAGGTGTGAAAAAACAACCAAATATATTTCCATTCAATGTAACTTGATATTTTTGCCTGTTACATTTTTATTGTGATTCGCTCGTCCAATTAAAACGAATTTTGTTTCGAAATTATTCCATGTTTTTAAAAGAACAATGAAAATAGGTCATGGAGGCAAATGAATGCGTGGTTATTAATTGATTATTTAGCATATGGAAGTACTTACTTATTCCAGCACTGAAGGAAATCAGGTATGTATAAAGGAATCAGGTCATTATGCAATTTCGTGGGAACTGGAGCTTCTTGTCGTTAAATTGTTATTATGTGATATTCTTGTAATGTGTTACGTAACAATCGGGTTCTCACTACACCATTAGATAACAACTTATATTCAACTAGTGGCCCGCCCCGGCTTCGCCCGTGCAAAGCGGGGGTGGGTTATACATATAAACCTTCCTCTTGAATCACTATATCTATTAAAAAAACCGTATCAAAATCCGTTGCGTAGTTTTAAAGATTTAAGCATACATAGGGACGGACAGACGACAGCCACTTTGTTTTATACTATGTAGTGATTCAAAGCAATGTCCTGAAATTAGGACATGTGGTGACGATTTGTCACCAAGGCATGTGATCATGAGCGTGCCGTAAGGATTTTGGAGATGACCGACTGGGAAGAAGCCTCCGCATCACAGCCTGCAGCCTTTGCTTGAAAGTCGCTAGAGCACTATCAGGCCATGTTGCCAGCCAAAAATATTCGCTTTACTTCAGCCAACGTCATGCTTTCACTATTAACAGGGTGAGCAACGCCTTCGGTGATACACGCGTCCATAAGCGACGGTAGCTGCTTAACAGCAATCCGTAATCTAGAAAAAATAAGGTCGAGCTCGGCTCGTCAGACCAGCAAAGTAGTTTAATTTATTTACATGGCCAACAATAGGCATATTCTGGTCTCAAAATGATTGTATACCTACTACTCCATGGCTCATAGGTGACCCACTGTGAAGGGCTCCAGGCACGGGCCTCCTCCATTTACATGAGAGGGTAATTAGCCTACTGTGCCACGGGCACAGGGCTTCGTATCAAGTTTCCCTATCTTGCGACTAGGTTATCGGCCTTGTAATTTCCTTTTGTCGACCCATAGGATGGAATGGGGTAGTGACACTATGTATTCTAAATCAGACACCGCACGATTGATTACGCCGATGATGTTCATTGTCTAATTGCTATCAAAGTGCCCAAATCGCAGCCGTAAAGGGTGCGCCCTGAAATGATCTCAAGCGCGGGCTGGGGTTGCACAGATTGCGGAGATAATGATCTCATTAGGGCATGGGGGCGCGGTGGGCCTGACAAGTGGTTAGGGACACCATGGTGGCCTATTATTTAACCCCTTGTGTTTACAGGGCTACCTTAATTACGTGATCCGTTATCTGATTTTAGTGTAGTTCTTCACTATCACTACATATTATAAAACAAAGTCGCTGTTGTCTGTCCGTCCCTATGTATACTTAAATCTTTAAAACAACGCAACAGATTTTGAAGCAGCTTTTTTTAATAGATAGAGTGACTCAAGGGGATAAAACATGCATAATATTTTAGATGTTCATCATTGCACCCATGCGAAGCCGGAGCGGGTCGTTAGTAATACATAAATGATGTTTTCTATTTACATACTCCCGCCTCGGTTTTCAACAAGTGTTTATAGTAATGGGTCTCATATGCCGTGGTTTTATTCCTGAGTCGGGCCAGTGTCTTTGTCTAGAATCTGGATGTAATATATTTTGTTCGTGAATTATATGTATTATAGTGCTTATGTGGTGACTGATTTAGAAAACATAGTGTCACCATCATATTCCATCCTGAGGGTGGAGTGAGGGCCAACAAAAGGGAATGACAAGGTCGAAATCCTATCCGAACGAAACCCTTTTTTTTTTGTTCGGCGGGAAAAAATGCCTGACCGCACATCCCGCGTCCGGGGAGACTACGGGGTAGTGTGGGGTCCTCACCCACTAAAATAACCGCAGGCGGCAGCCCCATCGGGCACCCTCTCCCGTGCGACGCCCCGCGCAATCCAAACGAAACCCTGTGCCAACCCGTCTAGGCAGTGTGGCACATAAGGCTAATTACCGTCCATGTAACTGGAGGACGCCCAACTCAGCAGTGGGTGCATGCTATTAGGTTCCAACTTAGTGCAATGGAACCATAGACAAAAAAAACATTACGTTTGTACAATCTATTCACAGAATCTTGATCTCTAACATCGCCTAGTGATTGATTTCCACACACTCCACACATATTCACACAACCCTTTTAGGTATAAAACAGGTGAAAATATATAAAAAAAATTATACATATAAATTCCCGTTTGAATTGGAGGAGAACCGACCAGCAGTGGTTCTTTTATGCGCTAAGATAATAAATTCATCTGTCAGATAATTTATCAGTTGGTAGTCAAGTGACCGAGTTATGTGGGCCACACCGACAGAGAAGCCATTGACTGGCAAATAGTTACGACATCTCGTTAGCTTGCAGCATCCCTGCGTCTTTTACATAGAGATTTCACAATAAACTGTGAAATGTGCTAGGTTGAATGTGTACGTATTGCGGAGCAAGTTATAACCTTCAAACGGCTGAGCAATTCATCAAATTTGATTAATAACAGTCAAAACATCAAAATCGGTTCAACCTAACTTTGCCGTACCGTTCTTTGAATTTAAAATCTGTGCGTCTATGTAAGACCCTTTACTTAATTTAAATTTCTCCGAAAACCACGCGACATCATCCTACGAATTCCATAAAAATATAGAGAAGTTGCAATAGTATCATCAGAAATAATAAGCAGGTAAATCATTGTAATGAATCTGGGTACGAAGCGCAGTGAAAGTATTCCCACGGCGCGCGCGCTCGCGGTGAGCTGCGTGTGCGCACAATACGCGAGCAAACTGGTCACAGCACAGGGCGTACACTTAGAGCGATTTAAATACTACTCTGCCCGTTAATGACTCACTGTTGGGTCACCCTCCCTGTGATGGGAGGGCCGATGTCCCACGCTGGCCAGAAGGGTTGGTACAGGGTTTCGTTTCAAGTTTCCCTGCTCTTGCGGCTAGTTCATCGGCCGCAAGTTTATAGAGACTGAACGTTATAATCAACCTCGCCTTTTCCCAATCTCATTGGGGTCGGCACCAGATTTGGCTAATATTATTTACACGGCGCTATTTCACCCTGCAGTCCGGAACTTGTCTAATGATATAACCGGCAATTTATTGCTTAGACCAGTCTGTTACTGACTACGCTACTGACTACATGTATTGACTGCCATTGATGGCAGAATGGTAGCCGAAATATGCTTTACATCGCCTTCTAGGGCACAGAGGAGATGGAACGATCCAAAGTCTTTTCTACATGTTTTGAGTTGTGTGCCGATCCTCAGAAAACGCCCAAAATCCGCTGCTTCCGATATAGGAAGGACTGTCCTACTGACCCAGTATCTTCCCCATACACATTCGGCACGAAACAAAAGAGCCTAATGCACATAGGAAAGGTAAGCATGACATGGCGATTCGATAATAACACATTCGCTTATGACTTGTGGCGTCATGGAGGTTTCCGGGTCATCCCTGCTTTAGTGTGATCGTTTTGTCATGTAACCGCCATTTTCTTACTGCTAGGTCTATCTACACTAATATACAAAGGGACCGAGTTTGTTTGATTTCACGTGCTAATCGTGGGAACTGAGGATTTCCAATCTGATTTGCGTTAGATAGCCTGTGTTGCGGAAGGCTAATAATATCATCACGCTACTACTCAAAGCAACGCGAACGGAGCAGGAATCAAAAATATAAACAAATCCAGCCCACGGTACGAGATAAATAGGTATGGGAACCCACGCTGGTAGAGACGCGCGCAGAAGTTAGTACGTTCTACGTCGACAGGTCCAAATTACTGGTTATGTCAAACTATCATGACCATAAACTTATTACCCGGGCCACTGTTTCAATTGTGCATGCATTGATTAGCAGACTATGCCGCTGAGAAGGCACAGGGTTTCAAACCTAGTGGTCCATCTCATTTGGCACACATGGCCTTTCAGGACACTTTAGTAATGGAATAGCTTGGTGACGCTTCTGCACTCTATGAATACTCATAAATTATAGAGCGTCATACGGGGTATCGTCGTTAGACCATTACAGCTTATTCAAAATGGCTTCAATCGCGCTATAAGTAGTTATTTCCCTATAATAAAACGTGTCATCCAATCTCCAGCTAGTGACTATAAAATGTATAGCAGTGCGACAAACAACATTTATAGTTAAATATTAAGTACGCCACTAATTTGGTTTTCTGCTTGTAAATTTAGTTGATTCGTCTTTGAACCAAAAAGTTACATGTCTAAAACTAGCATATTATATTTAACAAAAACTAACTGTTTAGCATGATGCATGGAATATCACATAATTAAGATGACGACCTCATCGTATGGCAGCATGAATAGGAGTGGTCCAATTTTCCATCACTTGTTCACGTAAACTATCTCATAGATGTCTTCGACAGGTTTCTTGGGTGACAAGAGTGACAACCCACACCACACCAGTAATTTACACCACCACTACTACTACTCAGCCCGTACATGACCCACTGCTGAGTCGGGCCTCCTCCAACTTCATGGAGGGTAATTAGCCTACTGCGCCACACGGGCCGGACGGGTTGGTAGAGGGTTTCGTTTCAATTTTGCCTTCCCTTGCGGCTACGTATTCGGCCTTGTCATTTCTTTTTACAGGCTTTGGAAAGGGGTGGTGACACAATGTATTGTAAATCCGTCATTTAATTCTTTAATGAATCAATTACAGTGCAGGTATTTCTTTTTTTTTAATAGGTACACCTAGTGTGGTCCGTCAGCGCAACACCGCAGGCTCCCTCCATGAAGTTGGCCCGGCTCGGCAGTTGCGAGAGAGGATTATGACAAAGAGAAACTTTGTCATATCCAAAGAAATTAAGCCATGAGCCAAGCGACCCACAACAAATAGTCTAAGAGACTAGTCGGTATAATTTCGAAAACAGAGGAAATATTTAACAACCGCAAACTTTCTAGTAATTGTTTATTTTGGCATCGAGAATATAGAGGCGTCGCGTGATAGGTCGGGTGTCACGAATTGTGAAAAGCTTCAAGATTGGTTTAATGAGTGTGGAGTGATGGCCAAACGCAGCATCCAGCACAACTAATCAGTGAATAGCAGTCAATGAAAATACTTAGCACATAATGCGTCCGTCATTCATTGCGTAAACATGTAGCGTGTTTCTCTCATCTTGCGAACTTGCTCTCACTATGCTGTTTAGTGCTTTTTGTAAACAAGAATAATAATTTTAAAAAAAGCAACTACAGAGTTTCTTGCCGGCTCTTCTCTGTAGAGCAGCCTTCCGAACCGGTGGTAGTTTCGGCATGAATGTGAGTGAACATATAGGGATTGTGAGCGATCAGGGGAGATGGAGGGATTGCAGGAATGAGGAGTTGTGTGTGAAAGGTGTGAATGTAGGTATGACGACTGATAGGTGTGTGTGGAGACTACCACCTAGTGTGGGACAGGGGCCGTAAGATGATAATGGTGTTTGTAAATATGACGATTTATAAGAGTTTTGTGATGAAACCTACGTAAATAAAGTTCCTTTTGAGTTTGAGTTTGAGTTTGAATGGAATGTTCTTTTGCTTTTTACTGAAATGATGGTCAGGACTTTTAAATGACTCCCTCCTCCATTCTACGTTGCCTTACAGGGTCCAACTGGATATCGATGCATAAATGATTGAGTATTCAATATGACACACTGTCTATATTTATGAAGACAAACGCTTGGCCAAAATAAAAAAGAAATTAAGGATTTAATTACGGCCATTTACAAGCGTCTCTTGAAAATCACATGTTCATCGAGTTCGATTCCGTAGTGGAGGCGGGCAAGAGACTCTCTGCCTAGGCCTGAAGATTATTTTGTTTCCCTCGAATACACATTCGTAGAAAGGCGCGATACAATGTGGATAGTTGGCCTTCTAAATGAAATGCATGCACTGAGCTGTGGCACACTTCATTTCGTACCAAAACCTTATCGTAATAGCCATTTTCCGCGCAATCTAGCACTAGCATTACCCCAACATTCCCGCAGGTGCTCGCTCTCAAATCCCGACACGGGATCGATTATAACGAGTTCCCGCGGGCGATGGAGCCAATAGCTGCACGCGAGGCCAACTCGCAGAGTGTGCGACAAGCACGCTCAAAAACCTTCATAATTGGCTTATGGGGTGACTATGAATTGCCTACCACATATACACATATCAATCCCGATTCACGCGCTGTTTAGAATGTCAGCAGGCCATTTCTATCTGAGGGTGTCCTGAGGGTTGTGTTAGGGCGGGCAAGTTAGTTAGGGCGTATCTTCGGCACACATCGTGCGTGACACAATTGTCAAATTTTTATTTATGACATTGGAAGAGGCCCTGTCTCTAGGCCTCAGGTGATCGCTTATTGTCGACTGAGATGAAGGAGATCAAATACACAAATGAAACATCGATTAAAAAGAGACTATTTCGTGCCCGTGGCTTCGTATGCATGAACATGGAGCCATGTGAAAAGCTCAAATTAATTTGTACACCTAAATATTGAAGCCGTGTCAAAATTACTTTTTGTATTCATTCGAACGTATTAAGCTACTTCATAGACAATATAATCGTATTTCCTAATACTACCCAATCCCACACGGTGGACCGATGACCTGGTAAAGGTCGCCGGAAAACAATGGATGCGGGCGGCCCAGGACCGGCCTTTGTGGAAATCCTTGGGGGAGGCCTATGTCCAGCAGTGGACGTCTTTTGGCTGAAATGATGATGACTCAATCCCTAAATGCTAATAACACTGCTGAGTCGGACCTCTTCCAGTTATATGGAGGATAATTAGCGTATTATGCCACACTGGTCAGACAGGTTGGCAAGGTTTTCTTCGCTTACGGCTAGGAAAGGTGACGCTATATATTCGCAATCCGTCACCACAAGGACAAATTGTGTTTAAAATCCTTCAAAATAAAACCAAAACTTTGGAACTCGTGGTGACCCTACAACAGCTTGACAATACCATCCGGCCGGTTAATGTTGGCATTGTAAAATTGACCGCCATGCACCGCTCCGCTCATCATTCCGCGAATTCACGTGGTATTTCATAGGTATTACAATTATATTAGAATGGTTGCCTTTTAGGAATAACGCTACCAGTAATGCCTTTGTAAATTCTCCATATAGGTCCATATCCATGTACCGCGCAATATCTTTCATCACCATCATCAGCCCATAAATCACCCAATACTGAATAAGGCCTCCTCCAAATTCGTAGAGGGAAATTAGATTAATTCTCAGACACAAATAACACCCATCTCGGGTTTATACAAATATATATGTCTGACTCCAAAATGGAAACCGGGCACTTGATACCAAAAAGCAGCGCTGCAATCTTGCTAACCAAGACCAATAAATGAACCTTGTATCTATTTTCAAATTTTATTAATTTTAAAATATTATTTTCTTACTCTTATTAAATCGACAAGGCTTCTTGAAGTAATACAGATTGCCTTAACCCCGTTTGCATTATTTTTCAATTATTTCTTCAATTATTATTCGTAGGCAACTACAATGCTATTGTCCTTGTCGAATCTATTATTGACTAACATATAATTTCTGCAAATTTCGAAACGCAATAATGAATAGGCACTTTTTAAACATATAACTGTGTTTATACGTCACTAAACATAAACATCTTTCAGTTAGTACAACGGACAACGCTTTAAAAAACCGTTTTAAAAAAGCCAAATGTTACTGTTTGTTTTACAATTTTCATTATTCAGTCATCATTACCATCACGGCCCTTAAATGACTCAAACTCTGAACAGACAAGTTGTCACAGAAATGAGCCAAAATAATGAAAGTGTTAGTCCGTTTCTGGTGATTCTACTTTTTTTTATACACCAAAATATCTGTCTGTTTCTGGGTATTTGATCAGAGCCGGTCGATAACCGTATTATGTAGTTATTGGACCGTATCGCGCCAACAGCGTTGACCGCAGCCATTGGTTTACCGTCAAACTGTTCAATTAGTTTTCGGCCATAGACAAAACCATTTGTTAACAGTAACGTACGAGTTTGTAATTGTTTCATATCAGCCTCTGCAGGTATTTGCCCTTCATTTAGCCAGAGCAGGCCCGTCTCGGCTGAGGGCAATTTATGGACTGAATGGATGATTGGCAATATTCAGGGTACAGAGAAGAATTTCGTATAAGCTTTTCGTTCTGTATAATGCAGCCATTCAATAAAAAGGAGATTTGCGAAAATTCTACTCCCAAGATGGTGAAGAAGGAGGGCAAGAAAATGGTTATTTTTTAGATAGATGAAATGGAAGTGACAAACTAGTGTATAGCATTTCTGTTCTCTTTAAATTAATTCACTGATCAAATTAAATCGTGTCAGTAGTCAGCCTATCTTATTATCACTTCGATCGTATGCGAAAACTTGGGATTGCATAAGTATTTAACTCGAGCTCGAAACGCAACAAAAAAAATTTGTTAAAAAATGAACGCTAAAGCTCTTTCATTAATTCAAATGCTTCGATACAGCGTCCATACATCGCACATCCAACGAAAACAAGTGAACATAGAACCTTAGCAATCACATTAAACAGCCACTCGCACACGTCCAAATCTGGAACATTTTGAAGAGTAATAAAACTGAAATCTGGAAGCAGGACTTAAAGTGTATAACGTCGCAGGGAGCAGACTCGACATATTCGAAAGCGGCAGACACTCTGGTTCCATTTGTGTAATGCGATGCACAGCTGTCCCAGGACATTGCTCTCCTGGATGACCCTTGCGAATAATGGGCGAGATTCAATGCAACTCTGAATTGATGTTACTTTAAGGAGGAAACTTAGACTTGGCGAGTAATGTGTATGTTAAAATTTTACAACGACGGCTGGTCAGCTACGGTATGTACTTTGGGGCATCTTAAATTTTTACCAAAAAATATCCATTTTTTTTTTTGCGGTGAACCACCCTTAACACTTAGGGGTGTCAAAAATCTTCTCATATTCTTCTAAAACCTATTCTCATACCTTCTGAATATACATATGAAATTTCATCAAAATCGGTCAAGCCGTTTCGGAAGAGTATAAACACTAAAACTGAGACACAATAATTTTATATATTACATTAAACAAATGGGTGAAGTCATAAATAAACAAATAAAGGTCATTCAGTGATCCACCTAAATCCTAATACCCTTTTATCCCGAGTAGTGGTCTTAGGACGAATTTGGAAACATGTAGACAGAGACTTAATTGGGGTCAGTGAAAATGAGTCTTCATAGTTCACCAGTAAGGAACTTTTCCATTTGAATATTTTAAATTGATCCAAGAAAAATTTGGTAAACTTGAAGATTGTTAACTACCACTGGCTGGACTGGTAGTACCAGCATTTACATGGACCGATTGCCGTCTACCCTCAAAGTCTACGACACATCTAGTGGATCAACCGGTAATTATTCGGTTGAGCAGTTGTGCTTTTTCAAACTGACTCGCTTCTAAACGCACGCGTAATTTAAGTAAGTAAAGTAACAAAATGATATTAGAAGGAACAATAACCTGTTTAATTTTTTATACAAAGTAAGTAATATAAAACTTGTAGCGTTAATCTCAGCGCACCAACACAAAGTCTATATTACTTCACATATCCATAAAGTTTATTAAAGTAGCGCAGTAATTAAATAAACAGTGCAAGTAGTGCAAGTAACGATAGCAACTTAGTAGAGGGTCCAGTAGCAACACTATTTTGAGGACATTTCTATTAGATTGCAACAATCGTGGTCACTGACTGACCAAATAAAATCTTTAATAAACGACGACGAGACGAAATAAATTTTACTCTCATCAATATAAAGTGTATATCCGCAAATCTCATGAATAAACGAAACACATGATGTCACAATTATGTTCGTACACAATATTCAAAATCAAGCAATGCGTTTCAAAAACTATCGATATTTTAATAGAGGTCAGTAGTGCCATTCTTTTTTAAGACAATGAAAACGGTATGAAGCTTGCACATCGTGGGAAAAATATTTATCCTACACTAATGTGACCAAAAGTTAATTAAGTATGTTAATATCTTAATGAGGCATTTTTCCATAGGTGCGATAAAACGAAAAGCCGTTTTATTCTATACCGTCGATGATACGGCAAACATATGTCATACCGGTACCTCATTATAACTAGGCAGTTGAGAGAAAGCCATATTTTAAAAGGTTCAATAGGTAAGAGGTCAATAAATTACAAGGATAGTAGTATTTTTTTTGATATCCCCCATACTGTTAAGGACGAGAACTAACGTTGGCGGGGCTTGTTAATTAAACATATTGAAGCACAATATTAACACATTTTATTGGCACGAGCACATGAACAGAAAACAAAGCAACTCGCATATAAAAAGAACACTATTTCAAATTATAATAAAAAAGTATACAAAAGACCAAACAGGTTGCGGGTCGACAACACCCGTACTGTTCGTATCCATCAAACAGAATGCGTTCAGAAATTATTTTTGTGACTAATTGCAAGGAAAATATCAGCGTGGTAACCGTTTTGCCCGCGCATACTTTGTGGCATCAGAGTAAACTCGCTAGTTTGCTGAAGATTTTTGGATTTAAGTCTGTATGCATAATGAATAGGCAAAAGTTCGCAGTTACTATGCTCTTGTACAAGAGCTAGTTTCGCCCCGATGGTTAAAAGTTTCCCCTTTAGTAATTCCAACTTTTCATGTAGCACGATCATACCGTTTTTCGGTACACGTTTTCATTAATTTCAAGAACTTGTTCGTGTACTAATTAAATAACGATCTCTTTGCCGTTTCCCAATTTCAATGAGATCACCCTTGAACAAATATTTGAAAATATGTGGTGGCTTCAGATAAACCTACCCACTATGATGGACGCCGCTAACTCTCGGCGCTTCGCACAAAGGGAACCCAGGGGAGAGCTTCGGATATAGTACAAATGATACGAATCAAAAATTCCATCGTGGATTTGTAATAAATGCAGTCCTGAGAATATCTAGTAGTAGTGTTTGGCTAGACAAATGTTCAAAAGAGTTTGAAAGTATTATTACGAGTTTATTAATTGTCATATTAGAATTCGACGAAACTAAAACACTTGTTAGGATAATGGCAACATTTATCTGCGTGTTTTGAAGTCCAAAAGAGGGTTTTGTGTTGACTGGTGACCTTGGATAAAAAATCAATGATGAGAAACTTGACTTTTATAGAATACTAGTGGCCCGCCCCGGCTTCGCCCGTGCAAAGCGGGGGTGGCTTATACATATAAACCTTCCCCTTGAATCACTCTATCTATTAAAAAAAACCGCTTCAAAATCCGTTTCGTAGTTTTAAAGATTTATGCATACATAGGGACGGACAGAAGAATGCGACTTTGTTTTATACTATGTAGTGACTAGCTGACCCGGCAAACTTCGTACCGCCTCAGAATGAATAAATAAAAAACCTGAATGATATTTTTCATATTTTCTCACCTTTAGACCTTCCCTGGACTCACACGAATATTTCAAGACCAAAATTAGCCAAATCGCTCCAGCCATTCTCGAGTTTTAGCGAGACTAACGAACAGCAATTGATTTTTATATATAAGATTAGCCAAATCAGCCCAGCCGTTCTCGAGTTATATAGAGACTAACGAACAGCAATTAATTTTTATTTTTAAAGATATACATAATATATGTATTTTGTAAATAAAGTAACTCCGACCGAAGCATCTGTTTTAAACGATACTTTTTAGTTTTTACATCCTCTTTGACAATATTTGCAGCACGCATTCTAATAATTTCATGTCAAACGTAATGAGGTTACATTTAAAAAGTTTAATTTTAGATTAGAAATAATTTTATATGGTGTTTAAGTCTTCTTTATTTCCCTAATTTTCCGTGTAATTGTTTTATTTTATTTCTATTTATTTAATTAATTTGTATATACATTTATGAAACGTTTGTACTTTTAACAAAGCACCATCTATTAAATACTTACTCCAATAAAGACAATACAGTCAACAGCGCCATTGTTTGGAGCGAACATATGATTATAACTGTCAAATAATAGACAAATAAGTTGCAACAATATAATATTAATAAATTGAGATGTAAGCTATCTTAATTTTGATCAAACTAAATCAAACAAACACACACGTTGCGCAAATTCGATTATAATCATTTACTTAGTTTAAGATCATAGATATAAAGATTACCGAACCGTCGGGACGAACGTCAGTCATGTTTGACAGGTAACAGTTTGTATGGGAAAATAAAATTGTTGTATTTATTATTTTACTTACAATATTTCTATGTTTTCTCAACTCTTAAACCTTCCCTGGACTCACACGAATATTTCAAGACCAAAATTAGCCAAATCGCTCCAGCCGTTCTCGAGTTTTAGCGAGACTAACGAACAGCGATTCATTTTTATATATAGAGATGGCTGATTGGGATTGAAAATGCATTTCACTGCCCCCTTCGATTTGAGGATATGGTACAAGGCGGCTCAAACACTAGGTAACCATAAAATCTGTCTGGAAAGAAAACTGGATTTAAAACCCTGTGCCCACGCGTAAGGCCCACGCGGTACCTTCATGCGCTATTGTTCCGATTTGTAACAAGTTGTATAGTTCGTATCTCGAGAAGTATAACAGATAAGAGTATGGAACAATTACACAATCATATTGAAGATTATATAATGAACATTCAAAGCACAAACATAAAATGTAATCAAAAATTACTACTACACTAGTTCATTAAAACATTGATTACTCAGAAAACAGGTTAGAACATGATAGTATACCTACATTATTTAATTTATATTTTGTTGTATCAAGGAAATCGATAGGAAATTTCCCAATAAAGAGAACAATCGGTAAATTATTTTAGTGCCGCGTTGAAAGCGCCGGGAGTCATTTACCTATCGCATCCGTTGGAAAAGCTCGCCTTAAGCTCTACTGAGGATCATTTATGGATTTACATGACGTTTTAAAAATATGCAACTATATGTCTAGTGGTTAGATGTGCCGCCTTTGGATCAACGCGTCCCAGGTTCGATTCCGGGGTCGGGCAAGTGTCTTGGTCTAAACCAGAGGCACTGGCTCGGAGTCTGGGTGTCATTTCTATCTATAATATGTATGTATTTACAAAAAAAAATGTATATAAGTAGTTTATCATCCATCTCGTTACCATAACACAAGCATTAAGTTGCTTAGCTTGGGACGAGATGGCGTTGTGTGAAATGTCCAAGGATATTTATTATTATTATATAAATACCTAGTCGCATTAACATAATTTATAACATGTTTAATTTGGCAACAAATTGCTAACAAATATTCTATCCATTATGTCAAGACCAATTCGAAATAATTAATTATTCATCAGGGCTTGCACAAGTTCTGGAATATTCATAATAGATGTTCTATTAAAACACTAGACAAACGGAGGTTTCATTTTAAAGCTATCAAATTTTACGATCTATAAAATTACAATCAAATTGAAATTATAATCATTTGAATTTAAAATCAATGAAAGCGAAAAATATTTGATTAATATTTTTGTTTATAAGAATAGGAAAACGTGAAGGCGTTTTTATACTTATTACGATAAATTTATATTCAAGGTTTTTATAAAAATATGTGACTCAGTCACGTTAAATATAAGTATAGTTAGTTTGTGCTCACTTCGGCCAGAACTGGTCCTTGACTCGGGCCTTTCAGGACCAGTCTCTACACCATCGCGCTGACTCGTTGGCATGTGTCAACTGAATTAAATAATAATCCGTTTCATCATATTCTAATGACCTAGAACTTTAGCCAAATTCTAATGACATGCAGCTGATTATTTTAGATTTACGCTTGCCGTTTCATCATTTCTCATTAAGCCAATCAACTCTAATCTATAATATAAAAATGAATCGCAAAATGTGTTGGTAACCGCATAACTCAACAACGCCTGGGCCAATTTGGCTAATTCTTTTTGTGAAATGTTCGTTGCAGTTCAAGGATGGTTTTTACGGCGAGTAAAATTCGAATAATTGCCGGAAACCCCCTAAAAACAGCTTTTTTCTTTTTCCCATACAAACGTTTTCTAATATGCCACAAACTAAAATGTAGAGACAATTTGAGCTTTATTGCTATTGTATAAAGTTCATATTAAATGACAACCACTGTTTTTTGTCTAAGAAATTACGGTGTGTTCCTAATGTCAAAGTGTCAATTTGCACTCTATAGGTTCAAGCACATTATGTCGGGCCGCAGTGTGCTGGGGCGGAGCGCAAAAATCCTCTCAAATCGCTTTAGTTAATACAATTTGTAAGAATTATCGCACACTGTGTCGGGCCGCAGCGGCTCGCATTATTGCGACGCCGATTTGCGCCCGTGCGATGTGGCGCTCCGTCAAAGTGTGCTTTAAAGCAAGCGGATATTTTGGCATTTCCGTGTTCCTGTGGTGTGCAGAAAAATGAATGAATTATATATGCTCGAATCATATCATAATGTGCTCGAACCTTAATACCGCTATCTTTTTGACAGGACGAAGTCTGTCGGGACCACTAGTATATTGTATATTATTGAATCGTAATAAACGATTTATGAAACATGATAAAGTAGATGTAAATTTTGCAAATGTCAAGCGGCGTATTTTGTAACATAAGAAGAAGGTTGAAGACCACACAATTCCAAAATTGTACCATATTACAAACAAATAAACGGTATATCTAGCAAATACATAAGTCATATTAAAGTGGCTACGGTGGCAAGACAGGTTGGCACAGGGTTTCGTATCAAGTTTTCCTTTTCTTGGGGCCAGGCCTCGTCTTTTACTTCTTTGCTTTGCCTTCATATTTCCTAATATTATTTTCAACGTATTATTAAAAATTGTTTCTCTAACGGTGTACAAAAAAGGCACAAAGCAATTCCCAAAAAATATGACTGGAATCGAATCAATCGACGATGAAATCAAGTCTTGCCATATCAGTTCGCCACAAGCGCCATTTTGCATACGGAGCACAAAAACAGCTTACCGACCGAAGACGAATGGAATAAATCGCTCGTATAATGAAACTCTATGATGTATTGCCGTAATACTCCGAGTGGCGTACCTGCAACAAGATTTGTGTATCAGTCAATACACTCAGATTTTATCCCGAATAAAGGATTACAAGTTAACGAAGTAACCGATTTTCATTCGAATGCTTCCTTTATCAATGTAAGAGAAATGGCGCGTGTTGATGTGTATTAAGTCGGATGGTACGTAGCACACTGAATTTGGAAATCTGGAGGGGAACAAAAAAAGTTTTTTTTTGCAAAAAATGACAGTTAACGAGTTCAACGTTTGAGTGTTAAATCGTCCCGCGACACTGCATCATCATCAATCAAACTTTGGTATTTAAATAAAAATATCCAAATCTAAAACCCGCAAGGTTTGCGCAACGATCATAGAAGCCTATCTTATATAGCCTATTCGACGGGGGGAAAATAGGCAAAACGTGTAACGCTTAACCAGTGCGATGTCAAGTTATCTTTCTCTTATTGAATATTCTACCTAAGTGGTTTCTTTACCTGTCTCATACGAGAAACAAATAGGATAGTTGAAGCTATATTCCCTAATAGTCACACTTATTGTATTGAAATCCTCGAAATGCTGACCTCCACTAGATTCTAAAGAAAGATATTGTCACAGTCGATAGCCATCACACAGACCTAAAGTATATTAAAAGGAAACAAGAGAAAATCTAATACATATCTTTCAACAGTTAGTGCTTTTGCAGCAAAATGACAATAAAAGATAGTGTACTCAGCTAACCGCGAAGAGTGCAGTCAGCGGCCGCGGGCGAACACAGAACTCGCATTAGGGACAGATGCGAACATATATTTTATAGTGAACACGAGCAACTTCGGCAACAATTGCCAGGGCTCGTATGAAATAGATTTGCGTTTGAACACAGAAACGTATATCGAGTTTAGGGCACAGCTATCGAAACTTCAATTTCACATTTGGAAATATTCAGGAAAATGTGCAAATTTTAGGATATAAAGCAGAGCATTACGAAGAATCAGAATACGATTTCACATATCCCTTGCATTCGTACAAGACGACTAAAGGAAACAATTACTCAAAAAGAGGACAAGATAACTTAAGACTGCAGGGAACAGCACGATGGTGCGAAATGTCTTCCAAATTTATTGAGCTGCAGAGCAGAGCGTAATTAAGTAAAAACATTAATCCATCCAAACCTTCAAATTTTAATAATATTAGAAGTAAGGTTCCGTCAATGAATGGATGGAAACTAAAAACAACAGTTCCAGTCCAAAATCTTGGCATTTGTTTTCGGTACAACGATTGAATTGAATATTCAGTTTGAAATTTAACAATTCCTAAATTAATTATAGACGACCGGTTTAAGTTTTGTTTACAGAATATTAATAAAGATGAACGAAATTGAAATTCTTTAGAAATATGAAAGTTTAAACGGCGTGTTGAAATTCTTTCAAATTGGAAAGAAGAATTAGATATTACTAAAAAAAGTATACTTTAACACTTGTCACACAAACAAATTATTTGTTTAATTCTAGTGTTGTCTAGTGTTTGCCGACAATAGACCTAATGTTCGAATCTGGGAACAGATTAGTTTTAAAGCCAGAAATACTGGTGCTAAGCTGTAAAGTAAAGGCTCTTGTGTCTTCTGAGTAAATCTATGTATATCAAGAGGTCTTCTGTGTATCTTCACAGAAGACCTCTTGATATACATAGATTTACTCAGAATTGATTTGATGCTTTATTATGGAAATTGTCTAATAAAAAGACAGACAGATCATCTTCTCACGGATGATACGAGAAGCCAAATTCGTGTTTCTGAAACACATTCAATTGGCTGTCTCTACAATAATTACGTGGGAGTAATACGTTATGGTGATGATAAAAACTAGACAAGCTTCATAAAATTCGCGCCGATTTTAGGTGAGAACCGGTCGGTTTTTATGTGATCCAAACTGGTTCAGTATGATTTCTGTTGGTCGATTTAAGAGCGAATTTCAACGCGGCGTTTATGGGGAAATAATAAAAATATTTCAAGTGATTGTGTCGGTTTTATCGCCATCAAATGTCTGGCAATAAAAAAATAAGTGCTGTAGTTTTATAAATTGCGAAGGAAAACTTAAAACTGCGTGGTCAACTTTTCGGATTGATGCAGTGTGGCTAGATCATGGGCTAGTCTTTGTAAGCCTGTGTAAGCCGGGTACAGACGTGTGTAACGCGTAATGTAAAATTATGTGTAATTTAGCGTCAACGGCTTGGACGGCACACGAACTCAAAGCGTGTAACGCGAATCTATTTCAATAGCCAAACTGCGAGCGCCGTTGTGTTCCGGCAAAAATCCGACAGCCGATGGATCAGCTCGAGCGACGGCGCGAGCGTTACATGTAATGCTCGTAGTGCCATCCACACATAGAATTCGTGTTACATTACACTGTGGATTACAATGCACGTTACACGCGTCTGGACCCGGCTTTAGTGATACTAGCTCTAGCCCCGGGTGTCAATTGTACTCGTCAATGACACATTTGCAGAGAGCCCCTGCCATTTGACTCTTTCGGATTAGCTCTATGATTATTTACTTCAAATGTATGTATGTATGTATTTATGTCCACTAGTATATTCGTGCCTCACTAGTAATGTATTAAAAACGAAAAACATTTCACGTAATCCTATATTGCTCATTGACAGTTATTTATTTAACATGCTTTTAAAACTGCGTACCACAGAGATTCCAATGAACGAATGCTCAAATGGGTTCTAGAACGTTCCACAGAAGGCATAAAGCCTCGTTAATTGAAAACCGACTGATCTAGAGTTCTATAAACCCATCGGCTTTTCATTTTGTTCCCAGTTAAATGGCAAACGCATCTAAGCTGTGGTCTGTTGGTTTTCTTTTTTACTCTCCGTCATTGTGGACTTTCAAAGCTATTTTTTCTGACAGGTTAATGTTGTTTTCTAAAAGAAAAGTTTTTAAACCCTTTTAAGAGAAGAGGGTTAAAATTTGCCTGCCTGTGTGTCTGTCTGTATGAGGCATCATAGTTCTTGGACGGATGAACAACAATTCATTATGTTACAAAAAATCACGGCATATATTATTAATTAACAGAGATCTAAATAAAATGTATGCAATCACATAAATAATGCAATGTTGAAACACCACTACTACTATTCAGCCAATTAATGACCCACTGCTAAGTCGGGCCTCCTCCAATAACAAGGAGGGTAATGAGCTTACTGTGCCACGCTGGCCATACGGATTGACACAGGATTTCGTATCAGGTTTTTTTTCTCTTGCGACTAGGTTTTGGCCTCGTAATTATGAGCCGACCTAAAATTGCTTTTTAAAGATCCCTATAAATAAGTACATTTTCATTACGAATTCAATAATTATGAAGCCAACCTACTTAAAGTAACAAAAGCGCTGTAAGGTTATTTTCGTTACGGAGAATGGCGATTGTTTTAATTTTGGCCGGAGGTTAAGTTTCTTTCTTAAGCTGTTGACTGCTTTACATAATATTGACTTGAACACTTTTGTCCTCCATTTCCCAATACCTTTCCCCGAGTACACAACAGAGGTTTGAGGTTGGCCTATACTACTACTCAGCCCATAAATTACCCACTGCCGGGTCGGGCCTCCTAAAACTACACGATGGGTCACCCTACAGTGCCACGCTGGCAAAACGGGTTGGCACAGGGTTTCGTTTCAAGTTTTCCTTTTCTTGCGGCTAGTTTTTCGGCCTTCTCATTTTCTTTTGTCGGCTCTTACTCTACAACCTCAGGATGGCGATATTATGTATTCTAAATACGTCACCACACATATTACACAATTTGCATTTGCACCATTTGCGTTTTTTCGTAACCAACTTCGGACATTCTTGCTGGTTTTTCTCTGTGGAGTAACCATTTCATTACGAGGCAGACGCTGCCAAAAGGTGGTTACAAATTTATGGCATACCTTCGTGGCCAGGGTTATCCGCATATGCGTTACCGCTTCTCTTTTGGTCGGGAACAATGGGAAAACTACCATTCGAAATTTCTGCGAATAATCTCTGGGCCAAAGCCTTCTAAATTATAGAACAAATTTCTACCAAATCTATAGAACGCTGGTGCTAAACAGGGCCATAACAATGTACGGTGTAATTAATTTACGCAAATTATACGCGTAATTACTGCATTAACGTGTTTTAGAGTTAATGGAGTTACGAGGCTTTGTCAGACAGACAGACAATCGTGCAGGTTAATATGGTAATACTGAGTGCGGCTCAGTGACGTGAAATGGATTGGATGATGTTTCACAGTTACACGATGCTTAGAGCCATTGTAATCTGTAATCGTAGCCTATTAATTACTTACTGCCTATTCAGGCTTCTCCCACTTTAATGGAGGGAAATTAGCCCGTACCGCACCGGCCAGACGAATTAACCTAGAATTACGAGTAGATCAAGTTTTCTTTCCTATACAGGGTCTAACAAAACTCCCATCTTAATATATATAACCAACAAATTAATCTCACAATTATATTAAACTAGTGGCCCGCCCCGGCTTCGCCCGTGCAAAGCGGGGGTGGGTTATACATATAAACCTTCCCCTTGAATCACTCTATCTATTAAAAAAAACCGCTTCAAAATCTGTTGCGTAGTTTGAAAGATTTATGCATACATAGGGACGGACAGAAGAATGCGACTTTGTTTTATACTATGTAGTGATGTAGTGATAGTGATAGTGAAGAAAGCATGTCTTTGATAACAATTATTGTTAAAACAAACGTTTTATGTAGATAAATCTTCTTGTGACATTATTTCTATCCATTAATGAATGCAGATCTGTCGAACATAACATACGGAGTCATTTGAGCGTAAAAATTTAATAGGAACGAACATACGCCTTCTGAGCAAAATAAAATGAAATCGACGCCTTGGAAATTCACTCAGGAAATACGGGTGCAGCTGTAAAGTAAATTGTAAATGCAAAGCGCGTGTTAATAAGATGGTACGTTTGCAAAAATCTATTATTAATACACACAGGCGATATGGTCGTAATATCAATCGAACGTGTACAATGTTTAATGTGATTAAATGATTGAGTTTTAAAACTATAATATCATTATTACCTGTACATGTCAGTTATCAAAGCTTTATGTACCGAATGTTCTTTATGTTGATGACATGGTGTGTTGAAAATCCGTTACCTCAAGAAATATATAATTAATTATTGTAGTGGAGCTCTAATGAAGAAATTTGTAATATTCTTTACACCGGCTAAAACGGAACAAAGTAACGGTATGTACGAGACAAGTTCGTAATTAACCGCCAAAGTTACTCGAAGCTATGCCTTCGGAACAATGCCGCTTTAACGCTTTTTCATTCAGATTAAAAGTTGTGCCGACAAGTTGCGTTGTAACTGTATTCGTATACGTCTAATTTTGCCTGCCTTTGACTCACGACGATCTAGGTTCAATTACCGGGCATGTGACATTGTTTTAACCAATTTAAAAAACGATAAGATTATATATTCAGACTTTTATCGCGTGGTTTTTAGAATGTGTCCGACAGAAATCTGTAACTTAATTCATGAGTCAACCAATCGAGACTAGAATTTATGGAAACTATTTTTATAGTTACTTTTCTTTTTTACATTTCTTTATTTTCATTTTACGCATACACTGTAATTTGACGCTAGTAAGTATATGCTGAATCATCTACCAATTTAAATAGCTTTTCGACAGATAAAGCCCCAGGTGAGAAAACCCTAGGACTTTTTTTATCAGTAACTTGGATGCCGTTGACCCTAGGCTTGCGTGATGAAAAGCAACGCCAGGGTCTAAGATGGAGCAGATAATTCAATACAACGCTCAACAGGCTCTCAAATACACACGACGAAACACAGTAGTACTGCTTGGCGCCGGACTTGGATGTGAGGGTGTTAGCTAGCATAGCATACGCTTGGTGGTAGGGAGGACCATTATATCCTACCGCCAAGCGTGCTGAGTTTTGTTGACTTTTACAACACGCGTTTTTTTTCAGCGTATGTTGGGGAGAGTTTTATATTCTGCCTTGTCCCCACACGGGTAGACGTTTTATGTTCAGGACAGAATCCAGCGTATATTCTCTTCCGAAACCAAGCCATAAAACTACTGAGCCCAAAGATGTCCCACTGCTGGGTCGGACCTCCTCCAAATACATGGAGGGTAATTAGCCTCTTGTGCCACGGCGTTCCTTATAAAGTTTTCCTCCTCTAGCGGCTAGGTTTTCGACCTTGTAATTAGCTATTGTCGGGTTGACACTATGAATTCTAATTAATTTGTTTATAACAAGCTTCCAGTATAAAATGCAAAGCTAAACATGGTATCTTCTACCACCGAGAATAACACAAATGACGATCACGTGCGTGCACTCTAATCGCAGTTTGAAGTCAGTGGGCAGCGAAAGGCGCTCGTAACGATCAGATTAGATGGGGTCTGGAGATCTTAGACTGTTCTTAAAAGTTATAACCACTAGTTGATACACTCGGGTTGTCACTTGTACACGAAGAGAATGAAAAAACTGATAGTAGTATTCTAGAATTAAAAGTTTTTCGGATTTCGGAACGGTGACGTCTAATATAAATATTATACTGCTTATCTATTTGTACAGGAAACACTATTTTATATTTATAAAGTCCGTATTTCAAACATAATGTTTACAGACAAAAACATATTATAGCTTAAAATACAAATAAAGTGTATAATATCTGTGTATCCACACGATTTTTGGCGTAGGCTATCTCTAAGGGTCAGCGCCGACCTACGGAGTGGCGGCGAAGAGACTAATTCAGTAACAATTTGTTGTACAAGTAACAAGTTGTACCAAATACAGTAGGATTCTGAAGCGTTTTAGGTTGAATTTAAATTGTTACTGAATTAGTCTCTTCGCCGCCACTCCGTAGGTCGGCGCTGACCCTTATTGGTAATATCTCACCGGATCAACATTCATTATCCACGATTTAAAAAACGGAGTGCTTGCAGTCTGTCGGTCATCTAGTGGGACGACCGATAAACATATCGTGAGACCAGCTGTCGGTTCTCATGACACACGTGGGTTTCATGAAGGAAATGTAGTCGCTACAAGTGTTCAAATGGAGTGCACCAAGATTTTAAATTAAATTTTAAAAAATACAAATAGGGCCGCCAAGCGGACGCTAGCCAAGACATGGTCGTATTATATAAATATTGTCTGTTTTTAATTGTCATGTAGGTATGCTATTATTTTTATCTAATCCTTAGAGGTATTTCAGTACGAGTACAACCGCGGGGGGCAGCTTGTATTGATCTTATATATTGTTTTGTAATAGATACACTTTAGGAAAGTCTCCAACCGACCAAAGAGCGATCGGGGAAGTTTGGCAAAGATCATTAGAGCGACGAGGCGACGCCACCTGGCCACAATGTCTGTTAAACTACGGAGCAGTGGTCCAGCTATGAGCCAATTAGCTGGCTTGAACTAACTTGAGATGGTCGCGATGACCGAGGTTACACTATTTTTATTATGATTAAAAAAAACAAAAGGCGATGTTTTTTTTAAATTCTGTATATGACAGAGGGCAAAAAATCCCTACAGCCTTAACGAAAGGATTGATAGTACTACTGATTAAGACTGAGTAAAATGTCGGGAAAAATAAGCAGCTTTCTTGTCTCACATTTCCAACCCCGGCTGGTGAGGACAGTGTCATAACTAGAGAAATGAGCAGGGATGAACCAAGAAACGTTCTGAAACTCCGATCACTAAGCTAATGATAATAACGATTGCTAGTTGAATAGACTACTCTTTAATATAGACCAATAATATAAAAGATTAACATGGCATCAGAGAAATACAACAAAGAAATGTACAATCGGCGGTCTTATGGCACGAGGCGATTTCTTCCGCACAACGTTTGGATGGATAGGAGTTACGAACGTTATAACGTTAGGTAGAGATGTGCAATAAATTATACAAATATTGTTTAGTTGGTTGGTTGGTTTTCACTGAACAAACGTTTCATGATTAAATATGGTTCAGAAAACCTTAACCGAATCGATGACATGAAGATAGAAAAACATTCTAAAAACAGAACTGCTCCTTTGGATGGCTCCTTGCTCCGCTACCTTTATATTCTGACTAGCTGCTGCCCGCAGGTGTGCTCGCGAGATCCGAGTTGAGTGGTTCTGGCATACAAGTCCTACTGTACGTCTTAGAGTAAGAGTGAGCCAATTTTATGAATGATTATTAGATTCGAGAACGTGGGTTAGAAACAGGCAGAGAAACATGATGATACTCACAAACTAAAATTTATCGTGACTGAGTGTGACACATCGTGCCAATAAATGTAAAAAACTGGACCAAATGCCAGTGAAAGTGGTCAATTGACAAAAACACGTTTCTTCACCATTCGACTGTTACTTTTGGATACTTTTACTTGAGTCCGTTTCCGATTGGCCGACGTGGAAATCTAATGAGGAACGTAACGTTTGCTGATACTCTCAAAACAAGTTGGAGGTATTTATAACGCCTATAGTCAATATTGTTTAGCATTGTTTGTCTATTCCTCTGTATTTATTGTACGACTATATACAAGAGCATAGGATTGATATGACGAGTTGACATAGAGATTTAGTTCCAACCATATCTTAATAGATGGCGCGGACTACAGGTACTCTACTACTACTGCTACTCAAACATTACCCAAACACCCACTGCTGAGTTCGGCCTCCTCCCAATACATGGAGGGTAATTAGTTTACTGTACCATTATGTATATATATTGTGTACGGATTTCACAGTTCCAAGGTTTCCGTCTCCTCAGGCTGCGACACCCTCAGAACACGATATGATAAAAGAGATACGTAGAGATATTGAAAGTTTATCGTTAATTTAAGTCTATCTTAAGTGTTCATAAAACCAGGCTCAAAACGGAGTTTGCAAGGAGGCAACAAGGAGACCCGAGCCGCAGCGGCCCGAAACCACTAAGTTCTAACTTGTAGTGGCATCGACCACTCCAACGCCGACAAAAACTGACAACAAAATAACTTAGCCGACAGTCTCAAGCCGTGACCTATCCAAGAGCTCTAAACTGTAGTAACAATTCCATAGAAATATAATGCTACCATTATACAGAATGTGAAAAAAACTCTACTACAACATGATGAACAAATACATCGTGATATATATGCACTCATCTTTTTTCTAAATATGTTGATCAGCAGCTGACGAATGTGCTATAATATAATTACCCTATAATATAATACCCTATATATAATATAATAAACCCAAAAAAGAAAGTGAAAAAAGGGAACCTATACTGAGTTTGTAGGATAATATTCGCAAAAGCTAGACCTGTGCGGTTTGCGATGGGACACTCATATTGTAATAAAAAATTGGATCACAAAAACATTTGTTTCTCCCTCATACCTAAACATAGAAATGTAATTTATACACAAAACTACTCTATGGTTGGGTCTATGCTCCGTAAAGGCAATTCATTCCATTAATCCAACTCAGTAGACTACGATTCACATCTGCGTAATAATTATTACAGATTCATGTATACCTATATAACCCTTCTTTATACTGTATTCTTTCAATTTATTTCCCAAGGTCAAAAGTTAATTCCGAGCAATATTTAACTGTACAATTACTACGATATTCACCTTACTTCTTTTAGCATATTAATAGAGATTGTGTGATAAGATGACATACCACAGCGAGTGACTGCCTCTCGCACAAACCCGCGCTGCCAAGCAAGACGCTAGGTTGAATTATAAGGGTAGGTTAAGTTTGCGGTGTCCTGAGTTAGGGACTATCCGCCAAATTAGAGGGTCCACGGTAATGAGCTTGTACTTGCGTAGTTAAATATTGGGCATTTCGGAGTAAATATGGAGGCCTCGTTAGCCGCCCGTGCGCGCGTGTGCTCGACTCGGGTCAGCTGTCACATGATCCCGAGTCTAATTCGAGATTTGTCGGAATTAGTTGAGTGCCTCGTTGGTCTAGGGGTTGGATCTACCGCCTTTGGATCAACGGGTCCCGGGTTCGATTCCGGGGTCGGGCAAGTGTCTTTGTCTAAACCAGGGGCGCTTGCTCCGAGTCTGGGTGCCATTAAATTGTGTTCTTGAATTACATGTTTGTAAACTTGTATCCAGCAGACTAGAACGCCGAAATGAGCACGGTATGAAATTTACTCGAGCGAAGTGTCGGGTAGACGCTAGTGTATGGATAAAAAAATCTTTTTAAATGCCTATCATAGAGCTTTGCCCTACAGGGCTAAAGCCCAGTGAAACATTCCGTTTAATAATTAGAGAAATATGAACATAGAACTCGAGAGATATAGTGCAAGGTAAATTACAAAACAGTGTAGTGTAGTTAATTACAGCATAACCCCGGACCCTCGAACAGAAGTATCTGATAGGCGCCTGCATTTGTGGTTTCCGGAACAACCGCCTATCGCCGCGTTCAAGAGATTCGACTTTGAATTAACCCGTCTTAAATTCCACTCCTCTGCTGCCCTCTGACAACATGTTTGTAAACTGTCTGCTAACCGACAGTTGGGATTTCCCTAATTAATAGAATTTGTTGATTACGTAAAGTGTTAATTTGTAGTCATGCCAGAGGTCACTCCGTGGGGAGTACCAGAGCGATTGCCGTCTGCTCCCCGACCCATCTAGATAGACCACCGGTAATATGGTTAGACCAGGTATCCGGTCTTACGTGACCCCCGAAGCACGGAGCAGATAACATATTATAGTACACCCACTCGACATCCAGAAGGACGGGACAGAAGATGCTTGACCTGATGATGACCTGGAACGGAGGAGCACCTCCTCAGTCAACCCAAATAAAATTGGGAAAAGCTAAGCCTTGCCGTTCTAATTATTTACATCTTTAATAGCAAAATTAACTATACACAGTGGTGTTATCAAGGACTGTGTAACATTTTAAAGAATATTCCTGTAAACACTGAACGCCAATATCAAAGCAAAACTTCAAAAGACGATTAAGTTCACGTTTTTGTTTTCAGCGTAGCGAACATCGATTGGTTCCAGTGTGAAAGCTCCTGAAACAAACCTGTGAAAGCATGGATATTCCCGGCTGAAAATGAACTTGCATGTCCTTTTCTGATTGTCAGTTTTTGAAACTGTTTTCCACCCGCGACATCAAACGCGTCAGGTTGAAACTTGACAAATACTTTGCATGCTGTGATTCTTTTCTATACCTATACTCACGCGTATTTATTAATTAGTTAAAAATTATATTTTAAAGCTCACTTTATAGTTTTTTAATTTCGCAAGACACGAGTGTCTGTTTCCCTTTCGTGGAAAGCGCGCATTTGATTTTTCTTTCATTAACTGCCACTTGCCGCGTCTCCCATTGAATCGCTTTCCGCACTGACGCTCATAAAAATCATAATGCTAAATAAATTGCATGTACATTTTGATGTAGCCAAGTCTAATAGATATAGATCGGTTCCGTACGATGCTATTATTTTTAATTATTTTATAACCTGAATAAAATAAAGAAGCAAAATAAATATTTCTTAAACTCCTGGTACACTCAGAACGCATTATCCCCTTCAAAAGACTAAAGGATTTCTTCAAACTTAGCTATTCGATTTGTCACACATTTCAAACTGAAAAATCTGAATCAGCTCATTCGCGTAGGAGCCATTAATATGTCGTAGACAAATACAAAAAAGAAGATATTATGCAAAAAAATATTAGTAATATCCTCTTGAGTACTGTCTTTTCGAATAAAACACATACAAAACTGCTCAAATCGCCGAACCTATGTGCTAAGTAAAGTCGGTGAATTTGAGTTGGTACTGACTTCAAATAGTTTTTAAACTTATATTTTTTCGAATTTCTGATTTTTTTTTCGGTTTTTAGCGCCGAAATATGTACTTTTATTATAATGATTATAAATAAGCAGTAGGGAACCCCAAATCTTCTGCAAACGGCTTGGTCTTTACAGCATGAAGCGCTCAGTTTGCACGAAACTCATTGAGGCGGAGCGCATCGCATTAAACACGAACTCTTTACAAACATTATAATTGAATGCATTTATTGGAACAGCGCCTCTAAATATAAATAAACATACGCTGGTTACCCATAAAGGGAAATGTAGACAGGGAAATCTCATGTTAGTTGTCCCAGCATTGGTGGTGAACTCTCTATTACTATGATGAATTATCCACGCGGTGTCACCGACCCATGCTAACAAGATGGGACAAGAGCCGTAAGATGATAATGGTAATTATAACAATGATGATGATAAATACGATTAATAAGAGATTTGTGATAAAACCTACGTAAATAAAGTTCCTTTTGAGTTATCTAGAGAGACTAAAGTAACGCAAGAGGTAAATAATATAACCGACAGGCAAGGAAATTTGATAACAAACCTCGTGTCAACCCGAGACACGGTAGGTAGGATAATATCCCACCATGGATCTGGAGGAGTCTTCGATGGGTTCGTTTATCAATGCGTCTAGTAAATAATGGGTGGTTTGGCTTCGAACTTAGATATAAGACTACGAATCTAAATATACAGGGTGTAATAAAAACCTTATACCCACAAAGAAAGGATTGAAAGGACTTCTGTTCCAGTATGTAGTCTATAAAAATCCAGGAACGTCAAAGCAAATTTTTTTCTTTAAATTTTAGTCACCAGCCATTGACGAAAGTGTCATAACTCCCAAGAAACATTATCGAAATCCAATAAGCTTTTAGGATAATAAAAGTTACTTGGTTAATTTACACAAAACTCATTTGAATAATATAAAAATGGTTCCTCATACGTCGAAATCTCATTCATACTTCAAGATAGAAATACATTTTACGCACAAAAATGCTCTCTTTATTTAGTTTTAAGCTCTCTCTCTCTGATGGCTATAGGGTTTTGTTACTCCTTTTATGTAAAACCAAGTTCACCGCCCCGATCAGCAGAAGAAGTGTTAATATTTCGGCGAAATTCACTGATATTTTACTCGTCTATCTATTACCCGTGCGAAACCAGAGCGGGTCGCTAGTAGTGTGTAGTTCGTATTACTTTACATACATGAATGACATTTTGCCAATTACTATGTGAACACAGTCACAATAAGCCTTCGATGTAAAACCGGAGCAACACCACTGAACCAACAAAACCGTGTTTTATTTCCAGTACATTTTCTGCCCACTGACTTTTTACTTAGCATTTTATCACCCATTGTTTAACAAACACCACTGGCCACAGCCCACTAAAATAGCCCCTACTCCGTAGTCATACGGTCTATTTTAAGCGAGCCTTCTGCCACAACCCAGACTTATCAGAATGTAAACTGAGCTTAGGCGTTGTCGATAAATGCTGTTTAAACCAAGAGTGCCACGATACTTCTGTTTTTAACCTACATTTCAACTTTTATTTGCTTCGCTTGATAACGAATACAATACTAAATAATTAAATATTAATTTACTGTTTTAATAAGTTTTCTCCGCAACGGTAGTAATGAATTTTGCGGCTGATTTATCCTGATAATAACACAATTGCATTTTACAACTATGGCGCTCAAACACGCTTTTGTACAATGCGTATTAAATTTTTGGACCTTAGCTATACGTACCGTACATATTACATAATTTCCATTAGAATTCTGTACGTAGATAAGATAGACCTTCTGGACAACATTAAATAAACGAAATCAACTGTCTCAAAATGTTGATGTATTTAAAAAAAGAGTAATGCTGATACCCGGGACTCTCCTTTTTTGCGGGTAGGACGTAATAAACAACACATTAACTTTGCTAAGCTCTTGTAATTTAATTTTAATTTAATATTTTTAATTTATTTATTCACAAAATTTTTACATTAAATTAATATGTCCATGTAGTTATAGTAGTTTTATACTTGCTGGAGTTCTTCTCTACTCTCCTCTCGAATTTTCGCGATACAACGTCATAAAACCAAACATGGAGGCTGTTCTCAAGTCCCAGGCACAGTTGCAGACACTCTGCTTACAACGAATGGATGCATTCAAGGCGGATCTGGATAAGGCTACAGGATCCAGTAGCACAGCAACACTGGCAGCTGACTTTGAGTCATTCAGATGTTTCATGATGTCCACACTCAAGTCACTACAGGATCAAATCCATCTCTTAGCACAAGAAGTTGATAAGCAGGAGATGCGTTCCAGGAAGAAGATTCTTCTCGTTCATGGTGTAACGGAGTCAGACGACGAGGACTTGGTAGCTGCTATTGTGAAAGTGGTGAAGGAAAACCTCAAGGTGTCAAATTTTTCGGCTGAGGACATCAGTCGCTGCCATCGTATGGGCCGTCACGTCGCCTCGTCGGATAAGCCCAGGCCCATCTTGGTCAAAATTCGCGATATCAATCGACGTAAAGAATTATGGTCTACAAAGAAGGCACTCAAGGGTTCTGGTATCACCTTGTCAGAATTTCTGACTAAACCTAGACACGATGCATTTATGCGAGCGAGGCTACGATTTGGAACTTCGAAATGTTGGACCAGGGATGGCTGCGTCTTTGTTTTGGATCCGGATGGTAACCGTCATCAAATTCGTGACATTACTGATCTGGATAATATTCGTGATCAAGCACCGGTTACTACTTCACCCACTAAGACCCTCTCCGCAGCGTCTAGACCGCGTCGTGCCGGGAACGTGCGTAAGAAATAACACTTTCACTCTGGGTTCTGTTTATTTTTTACAAGTTGTTGTTGTTTTGTTCACTAGGCAGGTAGATACGATTGTTACGTTATCCATATAATATGTAGTTTGTTTGCGAATGCATTTTCTGTTAGTTTTATTTTCGCTTGTTATTGGATAGCTTATGCGTGATTTCTTTGGCTGCTTAATTGTAATACTTTACTGTAATAATACCAATAGTATTTACCTACTAAGTTCGTACCCGGATTAGGGTAGGGATTCGTGACAACTGACAGCTGTAATGTAATTGACGTTAGTGTCTTATTTCTATGGCAGTGTTGCCGTTATAATTAGAATTTTCTTCTAATTAGTAGTTATTTATATCGTTTATTTTCTAAATTTGGATCTAGTTATATACTAAAGCGTGTTTAAATTAAAATTAGTTTATATTAATTATAGTTTATAAAGTGGCGATATTTTTATGTAGTCAGCAAGTAAAAGCTACCTTTTCACGATTTCTTATACCGAGCCTTTCGTTGGTATAGGAAGTACGTGCGTATTGTTAAGTTATATATTTTTTTTGTTATATATTTATTTAAAATATTTTTAGTATCTTAGTTTTTTATAATTATTTTTAAGTTGTAGGATGACTGATCTAAATTGTAGTGACCTCTTCCTATCTTGTTCATCTGATAATGATGACAGCTTCTCAAGCATTACACCCTCTCTTCATGAGTCACTTACGGTTGAATTTAACAGTGTGCCTAATAATTTCAATGTCGTGCATATAAATGCACAGAGTATTCCAGCACATTATGCTGATCTTGTATTAACCATGAACTGCAAAAACTTGCACGCTATCCTTATATCCGAATCCTTTTTACATCCTTCTCTTCCCTCCACTGCTTACTCTCTCCCTGGTTTCCATTTAATCCGTAACGATCGCACATGCAGTTCCTACGGTGGTGTGGCCATCTATTTACGTGATTATATTCCGTTTTCTATTGTTAGTAAGTCACCTCAGCCTCCTCCAGCTAATTCAGCGGAGCACTTATTTATTGATATAACTCTCCACCATCGCAAGGTCCTTCTATGTGTATTTTATAGCCCTTCTCTGAAAGTCAATTACTTTTCAACGTTTGAAAATCTTCTTGAAGACCTATCTCCTTCCTACGATCATTCCATAATAATGGGGGATTTCAACACGTGCCTCATTAAACACGACTCTCGAGCTCGCATGTTAAATAGTGCGATAAATGCTTGTAATTTTAAAATATTACCACTTTTGGCAACTCATCATTCACCTAATTGTACACCCTCTCTTTTAGACCTAATCCTAGTTTCTTCACGTGACCACGTAGCCAAACATGGACAATTTGGTGCTGACGCTTTCTCGTACCATGACCTGATTTATTTATCATATAAGATTCGCCCTCCCAAAGCTAAAGCCAAATCTCTTCTACAGCGAAACTTTGGTGCCATGAACGTCGATTGCCTTAGATTAGCCGCCAGAGACATCGATTGGTCGCGTGTTCTGCAAGCGGCTTCTATCGATCGTAAAATCTCAAATTTGAATTTTTTACTGACTGAGCTATACGATCAGCATGCGCCTGTACGTGAAGTGAAAATGAAACATCTCCCGGCTCCTTGGCTAACAGATGACCTCAAACGGCTTATTGAAAAGAAAAATCGAGCAAAAAGTAAATTCAAATTAGATCCACAAATAAAAAATCGCAAAATTTATCTTAGGACAAGAAACCGATGCAATACAGCTTGTAGAGATGCTCAAAGAAACCACATACATTCGTCGGTAGAAAATGGTGACCCAGCAAAGGTATGGCGATATCTTCGTTCATTAGGAATAGGTAGTTCGCGCCATGACAGTACTTTTAATTCTATTGATTTGGATCAACTCAATTCGATTTTTGCACAGTCGTCGGCTTTAGATGGTACTGTCAAAGCAACTACCCTTCAACATCTCGAAGCTAAGTCTAGTACTTTACATAATTCTCTTTCCTTCTCAACTGTTTCTGATACCCATGTAGAAAAAATTATTCTTTCCATCTCTTCGAACGCCGTTGGAAGTGACAGCATTAGTCGTAAAATGATCATGCCTATCATTGATATTCTGTGTCCAATTATCACCCATATCCTTAATTTTTCATTGAGTACTGGCGTCTTTCCAACTTGTTGGAAAGATGGCCTAGTAACCCCATTACCCAAAAAATCCAACCCCGTGTCCCCTAACGATTATCGTCCCATCACTATCCTCCCTTTCTTGGCTAAGGTTCTAGAGCGTATTGTTCAAGAACAACTTAGTGCATATGTAACTTCCAATAACATTCTCAATCCCTTCCAATCCGGTTTTCGGCCTGGTCATAGTACGACTACTGCTCTTGTCAAGGTTTCCGAGGACATTCGACAGGGTATGGAAAATCAGCAGCTCACCATTCTTACCCTTCTTGACTTTAGCAATGCTTTCACTTCAGTCGATCATGACATACTACTTGCTACGCTGCGTTCTCATAATTTGTCCCCAGTAGTGATCGACTGGTTCCGCAGTTACTTGTCTGGTCGCCGGCAACGTATCCGTGTTGAGGATAAACATTCCACCTGGTGTCGTCTTTCAGCCGGTGTACCGCAAGGAGGGGTGCTTTCTCCGTTACTTTTCTCCATTTTTATAAATTCCGTCTGTGATGGTCTTTTATCCTCTTACCATCTTTACGCCGACGATTTACAAATATATACCCAGTCCAACCTCATTGATCTGGCTTCAGCGATCCATAAAATTAATAAGGACTTGCAGCACATTAGTAGGTGGAGCTCTTCACACGGTCTTGTCGTTAATCCGGCCAAATCGCAGGTCATAATAATTGGTAGCCCTTGGTATATTTCACGCATTGATCTAAAGCTCATACAGCCTGTCGAATTTAATGGAATTCATATGCCTTACCAGAATTCCGTACGCAACTTGGGTATTCAATTTGACAATTCTCTAAATTGGAAGGAGCAAGTTACTATAGTTAGCAAAAAAATGTTTGCTGCCGGTGGTTCCCTTAGACGTCTCCGCAATTTTTTACCACATCGCACCAAAGTTTCGCTTGTACAATCTTTACTTTTACCTATACTGGATTATGCAGACGCTTGTTATCCCGATATGACTAATGAGCTCCTTAACAAACTTGAACGCCTCCAAAATTACTGCATTAGATTTATTTTCGGCCTTCGTAAATTTGACCACGTCTCTGAATTTCGTTCGCGGCTGGGGTGGCTTCCGGTATGCCTTCGTAGGGATTTGCGCCTGTTATCGTTACTTTATTCAATCCTGTTCAATCCCTTTTCTCCTGGTTACCTCAAGGAACGGTTTTCGTTTGTTTCGGAAACTCAATTACGCGAATTACGATCCTCCGATACACTGCGTCTTAATATCCCTCCCCAGTCCACGCATTTCGTTTCGAATTCTTTTACAGCTCGAAGTGTTCGGCTCTGGAACTCCTTACCAGAATCAATTAGGCGCGCTGATAACGTAAACATATTTAGGAAGAGGCTAAAATCTCACTTTCTTACTATAAATTAATCCTATGATTGTGTATGTAAGTATGTGCATGTATGTATCTATGTATATATTATATTGTATATGTGTAGTATGTCTATGTATGTTGTTTATTACTGATCTACTTGATCAAGTGCCGTAGATGCTTTGTACGCCGCAGGGTTACCAGGAAGAGATCGCTTGTTAGCGATAAGGTCGCCCACATGTACAAAATTGTTTCGATTTATAGCTATGTTTTGTATTTTATATGTACAAAAAAGTAATAAATAAATAAATAAATAAATAAAGTCCAAATCACTAAAACAAGAAATATATTGATAATGGATTAGTTTCAGTGCCAGTGTGGAAATGCCGAGACCTAAAAGCTGTTTATGAAGTCTGGAACCCTTCTCAAAACGGATTTAACATTTACTTAAGAAAGTACATGTCTACACGTGTTGATAGGTTAAAAAGAGTGCATTTGGCTATAATAAATACGACTGCTTTCGTTTAAATCAATACATATATGAATGTGTATATCGTTTTGGGCATATTGTATTTAAAACTAGCTGATCCGGCAAACTTCGTACTGCCTCAGAATCATTAAATAAAAACCAAAATGATAATTCCAGAATGTTTCTCATTTTAAACCTTCCCTGGACTTCGACGAATATTTCTAGACCACAATTAGCCAAATCGGCCCAGCCGTTCAGATTTTTATTTATATAGTAAATAATGGTGGACCACCACGAAATCGACCAGTACATTAAACCACCTTTGTTCGAATGAACTGACAGAACAGCAAAAGTATCAAATATATCAAAGAATATAAATCACATTGAAAAGTGCTAAATTCTATAGTTTATTCAGAGTATAAAATCCAACCCTAGACTCATATTCACGCAATTACAACGTTTGGGATCAATCATAATTACGAAGGGCGTGAATAAATAAATCCACTGTTCGTTACGTTTCGATTCCACGGATCGCACATAATATCGAAATATTTTAAAAAATGACAATCGTTTGACCTGGTTTCAAATCGGACCTCGACTCTGCTCAACTCTCGACGGAGTCGAAGCAGACAGCAAGCGCAGTAGCCTCTTACGAACCACTTCTAGACAATCAGTAATAATGGTGTACATATTGGCACGTGCAGTTCGTGATTTTGGCTCCTTTGTCGAACCAAGTAGACAAGCCGATTTACGATAGCCACGAAAGCTCCGTTCACACTCAACTTTTAAAGTTCCCCTTAACCAACATCGTTGCATTGATTTCGATGAAGTTGCTAACAAGTTAAAAGTTATTCGCCCACTCGTCACTTTCGTTTCTAATTGATTCTCATTGTCTTTTACGGCTGTAGAGTTTTGAAACAACAAATTAGTACTTTGAGATTTATATACTCGCGGTTAAATAACTGCTATTGAGGTGAAACTGTTTTCGCTTCGTCTGTGGACTTTTTAACCTGCGCTAAGTGCACACTAGTAATAAGTAAGTCTCACAACTCTATCATGACATAAAAGGTACCCATACAAATGATGAAACTCTATATTATGCCGATTTGCTATTAGTAAGCTGCCTAAGAGCTTCACAAGGTATAAATTTGATTAGTAGTAAAATCAGTTAAATTGGATCAGTACTTTGGGTAATAGACGGAGACCCTTTCGCAACTAAAATAATCGATTGAACAATTTTTAACTCTCAACTCATAAACCATTAATATTCAATCGATCCATTTTAACAAAATACCCTAACGATGATACTACTATCTGTACTTTGTATTTTTTCTGTACATATAATTTATTAGCGAAATCTTTATACCCTTAAACATAGCTCGGATATTAGATAAATACTTTTAGGATACAACAAGACCTTATTCCAAAACATATATTAGAGATGATACCTCCAGAACAATCCAAATCGAATAAAATCCTTAAAACTCAATTGCTTTCCTCTCACGATTTACCAATTGTTGACTAGCCTTTGATCGTATTCAAAGGCCCTGGACCTTGCGTAATGCGGCAGCGAAGGGTTTCATATCAAAACGAACCTTATGGTCATCCCCGATATAAAAGCAAAGACCTTTTTGATCCCGAAAAGCTATTAGGTGGAGGTGTTAAAACCGAGATGAAATTAATTGGATAGGAAATCAATGAATGACCTATACGACAGGGCTGTCTACTGCTCCTATCGGGGAATGGCCATTAGGAAAATAGTTTGCTGCTAGAGTCGCTTGAGTTATTATATAAATAAACACGGACACATTGTTTAGACTTATAGTGAAAGTATCGACGGCGATACTTCTTTACGAATGAATGCGCGGGCGCGACGACCTCTAATACCTACCTATATGAACCACTCAAAAACCAATATCCCAGTAGAACAGTAATCTATCTCCCTCACATTCACATTTTATCCAATTTCATTGTGGTCGGCACTGGCCCCTCCGAAGTACGGAGCAGGTCAGATATTACACACAAATTATGGACATCCTTCCAAGATCCACCAGAGCAAGGAGTTGCGTAAATTGCAGATGATTTGCGTTACACATAGTCCATTAGGCTACGACCACTAGATTAGTGAACTTTTGAAATACTAGATCGGTTTCGGTTTAAAGAATTTATTCTCATAAGAACATTTACACGTTCACTTACAATGAGATACAAGAGATTCGTGTTGGTGAAGTTATACAAAAGAAATTTACAAGGAGTTTGATTGCTATGCGGTATGGCTATATTTCATAGACATACTTTTTCAGTTTTCGTTTAAATCTGTTAATATTATCACAATTTTTTACATCATTTGGTAGGTCGTTAAACAGCTGTGCTCCTTCGAACAATATGGTTGTTTTACCGTAGTTTGTCCGAGCTTGTCTTCGGTGTAATTTATTTTTATTTCTTAGGTTATGTGTTATTGTTTTTCTATGTAATTTTAGCTTTGATTGTACGCTGTTTGTGGTGATTTTTTTTATTAGGATGCAGGTGCCATATATGTATAGTTGTTTGAGATTTAGAAGTTTGGTTTTTTGAAATAGTGTTTTAGTTGGAGTAAGGTAGTGATAGTGATATAATGTTTTTATAATTTTGTTCTGGGTTCTTTGTAAAGGCATTAGGATAGTTTTTGCGGCAGATCCCCATATTTCAATAAGGTACTCGAGATGTGCTTTTACTAATGAGTTATAAATAATAGTACGTATTTTCCTTGGAATACAATTTGAGATTTTGTGTAATGATGCTAGTAATGACGTTAATTTTGATTTTACATGTTCGATGTGCAATTTCCATGTGAGTTTGTCGTCTATCCTTAGACCGAGATATTTTTCGTGGCTCGATCTTTTTATTATGTCATTGTTAATAGTAAGAGGCGGGAAGTCTGGTAATTGTTTGTTTTTTGCGGTGAAAATCATGTATGTTGTTTTGGACGTATTTATTGTAAGGAGATTGTATTTAAGCCACTCACTGAGTATACCAAGATCTTTTTGAGCATTTGTTATGATAGTATGGATAGATTTATCGAAATAGAAGAGGCATGTATCGTCCGCGTACAGAGTTAGGTGACCCGTTAAACCTATTTTGTTTATATTATTTATATAGATTAAGAAAAGTGTCGGACTTAAAATTGAGCCTTGAGGACAGCCGTATGGTACGTTTTTTATGGAACTAGTGAATTTATCTATTTTAACTACTTGTTTTCTATTTTGTAAATAAGATGTAAACATTTTTAGGGCTTTTTCTGTGACTCCTATGTTGTTTAATTTCTGGAGAAGTTTGTGGTGGCATACGGTGTCGAATGCTTTTTTTAAATCAATAAATACCCCCAACACAACATCCTTTTGATCTATGTGCGTTTTGATTTTAGTTACTAAGTCTACTGTGGCTGTGAGAGTGCTAGATTTCGACCGAAAGCCGTATTGTTCGTCGATTAGGAACTCTTTCTCAAGAAGGTATGCATTTAGACGGCTGTACAAAACACGCTCAAAAATTTTTGATAATACGGGTAGAACCGACACTGGTCTATAGTTACCTGGGTCAGTCCTACTGCCCGATTTAAAGATAGGGGTGACTTTGGCAACTTTAAGCGTGTTCGGAAAGATGCCGCGCATCAGACATTCGTTTATGCAGTTCGTTAATTTTGGAACAATTATATTTTTGAGGCATTTGATCATCTTGGTACTGATACCATCTATCCCAGTGCTTGTATTACTATCCAGACCGTCAATTACTTTAGAAATTTCGTCCTCAGTACAAGGATTGAGTTTACTCAGAGTTACGTCGTGTGAATGATTGTGTTCGTACATAAGAGTGTTGCCATTGTTCGTGTGATATAGAACGGGTATGTCGTTTGCTAGTTCCTGGCCTATTGATGAGAAAAATGAATTGAATAAGTTACATATTTCGTTACCTTCAGTTATAGGTCCTGAGCTCGACATTAGTTTCGGAGGAGCACTCCTTTCTTTGATTTTATTTAGTGCTAAGTTGTTAATGAGTTCCCACATCTTTTTCGGTTGATTGTTATTTTTGTAGAATAGATCGTAATAGTATTTTTTCTTTTGTGTCTTGATCAGGTTATTTACTGCGTCTCGTTGTTTGGAAAAGGATCTCTGTATGTTTCCGTCTTTTGGGTAAGATTTTGTCTGTTGCCATAAGTTGTTACGTAAGTTTATCGAATCAGTAATAGTTCGGTTTATCCAATCGTTTTGAGGTGGATTCAGAATTTTTGTCTTGTCGGTTTTGTTGTTATTTACATGTTTTGTGATAAACCGCTCAAGGTGGTAGTAATCATTTTCTTCATTTATGTAAGTGTCTGTTAATGCGTCGCTGTATAATTTTTCATAATTTATTGCTTTGTATTTGATTTTTTTATTTTTATGTGGCTTTATACTACCTATTTCCAAATATATCTGTTTATGGTCAGACAAGCATGACTCGATTATGGAGAAATTAAATGAGTGGTTGCTAATGTTTGTGCAAACGTGATCCAGTATAGATTTTGTAGTTGAGGTTTCACGCGTACTGTATAAATCATTTATTTTGTTCAGTATTTGGTATCCGTTTCCTTTGATTTCGTTCAGGTATTTAGTGACGTGATTGTCCGCGTTGAGGAGATCAATATTAAAGTCGCCAAATACAATTGCTCTTCTTCTCTGCTCCAGTTGTGCGGAATACGTCTTTATGAAATCATTATTGTTTGAATCACCTGGTTTATAAATCACTCCGATGTTTAGTGATAATTTATTTATATGTACCCACAGGTAGTGGTTTCCATTTTCGCATAATTCTTCTGTTACATCGTATTTTATTGAATCGTGTATATAAATTGATACCCCTCCACCTTTTCGTGTTTTCCTATAGTTGTAAACATGTTTGTAGTTTGGTAACTGATATAATTTTGCATCGGCTTCAGAAATAATCCAGGTCTCCGTGAATACTAATAGGTGGGTAGTCTTTGGTATCGCCCTAATAATACATTTGATTTCATCGAGCTTTCCGGTTTTGCGAATACTTCGTAAATTGGCATAAAAGAATCTTAGTGATGATGGGTGTAAGGGTATGTCTTCGTATTGTTTGATGATTTGATGGCTTAGTTTATCTGTGTGTTTTCCCTTGTATTGTGAACCTCCTTCTAGTTTTTTTGGTTGGTAATAATTGTGGGTTTTCCTTTTATATATTTGATAATAAGGTCTTTTTCTCCATCTTCTATACGTTTTTTAAGTTCTCCTTTTAAAGATTGTAAATATGTCTTTTGAGTTGGGGTTAAATCTGAGTAAATTTGTATGTTCTCGGGTAGTTTATTTTTTGCCCGGAACAGGTATTTAGGTGTATCTGTATTGGTAAAACATACTTTGATGGGTCGGTTCATGTTTGTGATATATTTTCCCAATCTTGTGGTTTTAATAGGCTTCTGACAGTTTTCATACAGTGCGGTTAGTACTTTGTTTACTTCTTCGAAATCATACTTTTGTCGTGCGTGATAGTTCGTGTCATTTTTTTCCGTTATACCCACAATTATGACATTTTTCTCGCGTTCACTTCGATCCTTGATTTCTAGGATGAGGTTTTCGTGATGTGAGAAGGGCGATTTATCGGATGTACTTCTGATATTTGTTTGGTTTTTTATTTGGAGAATTTCAGTTTCTACATGTTTAAGTTTGTCTTCAGTTATTGCGTTGTTAGATTTAATAGTTTTAATTTCGGTATTTATTTCATCGAATTGTTGTTTAAAGTTTTCTGTGTTTGATTTTATCGCTATAATTTCTTGTTTGATCTCACAGATTTCTTCTCGTATGAGGTTCAGGTTTTCTTTTTGAGTTCTTCCAAAGTCCTCCAGAAACTTCATAATGTCTGTGCGAAAGTTATCAAAGTTTGATTTGTAATCTGTTTCCTCAGTGCGCTCTTTTCGTTTTCTCTGACTGATGTTAGTTTGGTATTCATTGTCACCAAATGTAGATAAGTTCGGTACTGATCCGCTACCGCCCTCGCTTCCGCTTGTTAATATGCCACTAGGCGGAGTTTTCTGTCGGTTCATCGCCAGACCTGTTACCAGACCGCGCGGGTGCGAGTGCAATGCCAATAGTTTTCTCGCTTTACTTTTGAGGTGAGCGTGCTGCGTACTCGCTGGCGCTGTGAGATGTATCAGAAGGATGATAACTTTAACACTATGATCCTAAGGATTGGTTTTGATTGCAGTAGATGTATTAGGATTTAATATTTTTGCAATAATAAGTGAAACACGTCTGCTCCCAACAAGCACGATTAATTATATCCCTGTAAGCCCTCTATAAACATGATTCTCTCTCGCCCTTAAAATACCCACTGCTGCGTCGGGCCTCCTCCAACTACAGGATGGATATTAGCCCACAGTGGCACGCTTACCACAGGTTGGCACATAAACTTGATTAACAGACACAAATGACCCCTTGTGGCCAGACAGACCATAAAAATCGCATATCCCTACGTTAAGTTTACAATAGGGCGATAATGATAACAAGTTACATTTATATGAAGGACATCCCTAGGCTACGTACACAAAAGGTAGCTGGCAATATCCAGCGGCATTGGGCAACCACGCCGAACCAATATTAATTGCACTACGATGATCTGCTGACTGGTTTCTGCGCACTACTCAGGAATGTTATAGGTGGCCAAATCCAAACAAAAATAGTTTAATTAATTGGGGGTTTTACAGATCCGTTTTAAAACATCCAAGCCGAGTGTGTAGTGCCACCGGTTGGCAATGTTGCACTACTACGTCTTGAATTGATATTATCTTGATTACAAAAATAATATATAAGACTTCAAATCAAATAAAAGTGAACATGCAAATGGCCCTGAACCGAGCTAACTAAATATAATGTAACTATCCACTAGATATGCACAAAATAGCTATAAAATAATAAAATATTGCCGTTTTACTTGCTGCATACACACTGAGAATTAATTAACCTCCGCCGATTGACCAAACCTTTTCTATTGAATAATCTCGCTGAGTCTGGCCAAGAGTGTTGTTCCATAAACTAACACAATTACCCGCGGAGTGGACATCAAAGGGGAAATACTTAAAAAAAGTACGTTACGCGAGTCGATTTTATACAGGACAAATAGGCTGTAATGAATAAAACCCCTAGGTTGAAAAAACAGCCCTCTATTTCAGAACGATAAATCTACAAATGCGTGTTGATTGGACATACATGTTCTTTTTATAATATTGTCAAAGTATTTTTGTGATAAAAATACTGGTCTGGGCTTTTGATCATTGCCTGTTCTTTTAAAGTGAAAGAGGTTTTATATTACGTTTATTTTCCCGTTCGTGCAATAAAGTTTAACTGGCAATTTCATACTACAATTACGATCCTTGAATACTATGGAATACTGTGTATTGGCAATTACCTATGTTTTCATAGACTAAAAAAAACAGCTAACATTTCTTGTAAAATTCAACTAAAAGAACATGAATTTTTCACGACTATACATTAGCATGTAATTACTAACTGGAAGATAGAAATTAACCGACCAGTCAAAGTCAGTCAAAATCCGGTAATTTCGAAAGCTTTGTTACAAAAAGGAGATTTTTATTGCTTTAAAAGTGAGCAGGTATTGCGTTTGGCAGTGTATATTTGTGAAAAGTATTTTCATATACATACAATCCGTATCACGTTTGTTGGCGATGAATTAAAACTGGTCAGTTTTAACAGCATAAAAAGGATTGATTTCCGATTTCGATTTAGACCCTGCACTGAAAAAGATAAGGGTTTCATATTTAAGTATGCCGCAGAAAAATGTGGCGGGTTCAAATCCCGCACGGTACAAATATTTGTACGACCTACAAGTATTTGTTCCGGGTCTGGGTGTTTTCTATCTATAATATGTATTTACAAAAAAAAAAATATATAAGTAATTTATCATCCATCTCGTTACCATAACACAAGCATTAAATTGCTTAGCTTGAGACGAGATGGCGTTGTGTGAAATGTCCAAGGATATTTATTATTTATTTAAAAAACTACATAGTATGTATAATCAAATATTTACATAATAAATAGACTTTTAAAACTTGGATTTTTTTTTTAATAAACTACTCAAACTCAAAGTAACTTTATTTACGTAGGTTTCATCAAAACTCTTATAAATCGTCATATTTATAAATACCATTATCATCTTACGGCCCCTGTCCTACACCAGGTGGCATCCTCCACACACACCTATCAGTCGTCATACCTACATTCACACACAACTCCTCACTCCTACAATCCCTCCATCTCCCCTGATCGCTCACAATCCCTGCGTTCACTCACAATCATGCCGAAACTAACACCGGTTCGGAAGGCTGCTCTACAGAGAAGAGCCGGCAAGAAACTCTGTAGTTGCTTTTTTTTTTTAAATATTGATCAACTTTACAAAAAGGACTAAACAGCATACTACGATTGCCGTGTCCATGATCCATAGCTGAGTCAAGCTTCCTCCCATTATATGGAAGCATATAATGAGCCTACTGTGCTACGTTGGCACAGGGCTTCGTATCAAGCTTTCCTTCTCTTATAGGTAGGTTTTCAGAATTGTCATTTCTTTCTGTCAGCTCTTACGACAGGCTCAGGATGGATAAACAATTTCATGTTAAAGAGACGCGAAGGAGACCTTTTCTAAAACCCGGTTAAGGTCTCTACAGAATTTTGATATCTTCTTCTTCGTCTTCTTCTTCAACCTTTCACCACCCAATACTGAGTGTAGGCCTCTTCCAATGCACGCCATTCTTCGCGGTTTTGCGCCTTTCGCATCCAGTCCTTTCCAGCCACTCCAACAAGGACGTCGGTCCAACGCATTTTTATGCCCTACTCTAGGCCTCCACAAGCACCCGATTACCCCACCTGTTGTCCTGTCTACGGCATATATGGCCCGCCCACTTCCACTTTCTGCTAGCAATCACATCGAATTTTGATATAAAAAGCATCAAATAATGTTCATCATTTTACCGTCATCCATTTAATTAAAATTACTTCGTAATAACTACCTTGCCGACTCGCCGACTGAAAGAAAATGCAAAGTTACTGAGAACTAGAACTTACAAAGACGTAAATCATGATTGTGGAACAACGGGCATAATTGGGTGGAAGATGGCTACTGTAATTTGTTGAATTAACATGCTGGAAAAAATACTGGCTTTGGACAATTGCCTGAATGTGGGAAGCGAGAAGCGAGCTAACTAGCGCTTATGGCCAATTCATTGTTTACAAAATGGCTGTGAGAGATTGTGGTAGCACCGTGCTATAAGAATAGATGTTTCAAGGACAACTACAAAAGAAGTGATCCGCTAAAGACTAAGTAATTGTTTAACCATAACAAGAATACTCTAAGACCTTTAAATAAAAGAAACGCTTAAATCAATAGATTAATTGGTTCAGGAAATAATTGTATTATAATGTCACAGTCAGCCACGACGCGCTATTGGCAACCTTCTATTTTAAAAATCAAAATGTTTTTATTCGAATAAATTTTTACGAATGCTTTCATAGTCCATCGGCGCATGAACCCAGGCCAAGAGGAACTATACCAACGCAATTTTTTTCTCAGTCCCAAAACAACAAATTTCTTTATTTTGGCTATTGTCCGTATCGCATCATATGACACCATGAGGATGCAATTGGTTGGCGACTCTGTGTATGGAAAACCATATCAGTTATTACTTTACTCATTTCGACACCCATAAAGCATAAACATATTGATTTTAATTTAAATATCAATTTTGAGACAACAATAGTGTGGATCGAAGTTAAATTCTGGCCATAAAAGCACGTTTTACGGCAGCGACAGATGTCGCTAGCGCTGACATGACGGGCTGGGCACAGGACATAAATCCAAAAGTGTCCTCTTTTGTTCCCAGCGTGGGATGTTGGGTGGCGCATGGCGGGCTGCGGAGGAATTTCATATCCATGCACTTCATGCCTGAGCGAACTGTTTCATTTTAGCCTTTTGGCACAGGGATGCCTTACTTTTTATGATATAGAAGGACTTGTAATCCATTCATTAAACCTTTTTTCTTAGTTTCGGCTTCCATCATTGTACCGATGGTTTTGCTCTTATCAAGTGTGGTTTGTCGAGGGTCTATGTTGTCATCTTTTGAAATGATGTTCCTAGTCATTGTAGAATGTTAATTGTCATGATAATTACAGTCAATAAGCCGAGCGGGCCTCTTCCAATTCTGTGGAGGGAAATTATAGGGCCGCGATATTGGCACTTATGAATTGATAATACGAAAAAAATATGTAAATCAAGTTTATGCGTAACGCAAGATTCATTTTCACAATTAATTAGGATGTCATAAAATGCGTTTATTAAATACTAGTGGCCCGCCCCGGCTTCGCCCGTGCAAAGCGGGGGTGGGTTATACATATAAACCTTCCCTTGAATCACTCTATCTATTAAAAAAACCGCTTCAAAATCCGTTGCGTAGTTTTAAAGATTTATTCATACATAGGGACGGGCAGAAGAATGCGACTTTGTTTTATACTATGTAGTGATAATCTGCCTACCAGTTCAGTCGACAATGGCGTGATAATACGCTGACTGCTCATGCAACAATGTAATCAAATGCAATTTATTGAATCTGCAACGAAATTTCCGCTCACTACAATGTTTCAATTCATTTGACTGATTCGTCTGAGCTAGCATATTACCGAACGTATTCTAAACATTAGAGTTTTACATTTGATCAATATTTTTGACAGAATACTTATTACTTAGTTATCATTTAAAGCATGAGTTATCTGCAAGTAATAGACAACACTGACGGAGCGAAGAATGTTAAAACAATTTTGATTTTTGCTTCGCATTGGCATATACCAGTTAATACTAGTGGACACATAAAAATTGTAACTTCCAAATATCTTTAAACTGATAAAACGATAACACGAAGAAACTATCTACTGCCAATCAAAAGATTTGGGAGGCAAATCACTATCTCTGAGTGCACTTAAAACACGCATTAAATTACAAACTTTATTCCCAATACATACGAATGAAAATACTTTGAAAAGAGTTTATAGCCCTAAGTCCATGTTATTCAAAGGAAAACTTTACCGAAAATGCACTTTAAAACATTTGTGAGCGAAAGTTAGCCTGTCAAGTGTAATTTGCAAGTTGTAAAACGTTATTGAAGTGGTCCTTGGTATGAATTTAGATAAGATTATTAAAGGTTTGGATATTTTGATTTTAATAGCATGTAAATTACAAACTTTGTAAACTTTAATATCTATTTTCAAACTAAAACCTTTAATTTTCGAAAATTTTATCTCAGAATGATTTATTATCAGAAACAACAACAATCGGACATTATTGTTCTTCAACATTTATATAACGTAATTAATTGTATATTTAAAATATGAAAAAAAAGTTTCGCTGTATTTTTTTAATAATTTCATTGTGAAAAAATATTGATTATATCATCTCCACCATGATTATTGATTGCTTACGCCGATTAAATCTTATAGGCGCGCTGAGAGTCCTGCCGCATGGATGACATTATTATTTATTACGCTAATTATAGAACTAAAAAGAAAAAAATTACACAATAATTTACCATGTATCAATAGAAGTTAAAATTACACACATAACTAATCATACAATACATTTTTGTTGTTGTGAGGTATCTGCCGTGATGCGGCACGGGTTCCACGTCCTTCAATTCCGAAACGTACCTACAACAATACAAAAACAAATTTATTATTTTCGTAACGTGATTCATAAAAAATACTTATCAGGACTCTACCACGAATTAGCACTTCGAATTCAATGTACACGAACAAAAATACTAAACGCCAAAAATATCGTTGCCCGGTTTAGGTAATAAAATGTATTCATAATATGTTACTGTGCGAAATAATGAAAGGTGCTTACATTTATGTACGTACAAAGATTGCAGGCGTAGTTGAAGGAAAAGTTCTCCTAAAATCCCTATAACTACAACTACCACTCGGCCCATATGTGACCCACTGCTGAGTCGGGCCTTCTCCAGTCACAAGGAGGGTAATTAGCCAACTGCGCCACGCTGGCCAAAAGGGTTGGAACAGGGCTTCGTATCAAATTTCCTTCTTTTACGGCTAGCTTAGCGGCCTTGTCATTTCCTTTTGTCGGCTCTTACGACGCCCACAGGAGGGAATGGGGTGGTGACACTTTGTATTATAAATCCGTCATCACACGGAGCAAATCCCTATAAACTTGCATGAAATAATATAATTAAAATCATACGCTAAACGAACATGCTAAACCCATAATTGCAGGTGCTTTCCCGGAATCCCGGTAAACCGTATACAATATTCGGGATTATCATTCCGGGATATCGTGCGCCAATGGCGACCGATTGGAGCCGTATTAATAAATATGCGTTGCCAATATTACTAATTGTGTACAAGCCCTACTTTGTAACCACTTATGGTTTAACGAACTTACTCTCACAAATCTGTGCAGCTACATGGTTTCTAGCCGGCACTTCTGAGTAGAGCGGTCATCTGAACATGTGCTAAATCGTACACGTATTCAACAACATTTCAAATTTGAATTGTTTGATTTTATTTCAGCTGTAGTGGTTACATAAATACATACTTACATACTTTTTATACAGGAATTAATGAGGGTAAAGAGTCATAAACAAAGTCCATAAAATTCTCACATGCTGAATTGGGAAACAGCTTTGCGTCCATCGTGAAGGAATTTTCCTAGTATTAAATTAATCAGAGAGAAAAATATTAATATATTAATTCACTGACACAAAAAAAGTTAATTCGTTATGTTTTAAGTATTTTTCAATAATTCCAGACGACAAACTGTGATCCTGTTATCTGTCTTAACAAATCCACAATTCGTATTTAATTTCTTCTATGATCAAAGTATACTGCAGAATCAATCACCGCGTCAGAAACGCACACCTACAATTGCGTTGATCAGCTATTGTTCACACACACACACTAACACTCACTATAGGTCCCAAACTTGTATTGCTAATTGCTTAATTGCGCTGAACTGTGCAGTTTAGGCATTGAATAAGCAAAAGGGCGATCCTGCTGCGGAAATGCCATTAAAATGGTTTATAGAGTAGGGAAAATGCTAAATGCATTCCCCGCCGGAACGAGTAGAATACGACCGGCCTACGCGATAAGGTACTCAGCAAAAACCAGACTGCTTCATTGCCTCCGCGGTCGAGGATTCACGTAAGCATACTCTGAAACCTAGGCCTAACCAACACTGCGAGCCAACAAAGCGGGCCCATCAAAGCCCAATAATAGCCCCGTCTCCTAAGTGCCAGATTTACTAATCAGATTGCGATAACGTAACGTCAATTTGTATGAAGATAAAACAGCTCTATACAGTGTTAAATCTATGCCATACAAGTTGACATTGAGCCGAGTTGTTAAAACATAATTTGCTATACTACTCAGCCCCATACAGACGCTGCTGAGTCGAGCCACCTCTAGTTACATGGGGGGGGGCAATTTCGAAGCCGTTTTCCTTTCGTTCTCTTGCGGCTAGAATTTCGGCCTAGTCATTTCGACTGACGCCTCTTACGATTACTCTTACGAGATTAACATAATGACACTGTATTCTATATCTGTTACAATACTCACAAAATAATCTTGCGGTAAAACTAATTGCGGTGGAAAGTAATTTGTTACTTAGATCAATATCCGTTTTAGTTGAACTCTGAGTAAATTACAATTTGGTCCGGAATAAATTAGCCATTTAAACTATAAACTAGTCATTGCTTTGAAAACAAACACTGCTCAGGCAACCGAGGACAATGATTTTAGTCTCCACTTAGTCGACATTTGTAACACGTTCTCTCTTAAAAAAGCTACACTTTATTTTCCGTGTCGTGACAGATTTGGCCTCATGGTCTCACTAGCCCATTCCGTCCTAAAAGCTGACTAAGGGGCAAGGCAGAAATCCCAGCCGCAAGAGAAGGAAAAAGTCACTGTTCACGCAATAAAACTTGCAATGACGCAGCGCGTGGTTCAGGCAGCAAATATATTTTATTATTTATAATCGGATTTCGTTTTCTTTATTTTTCACTTTCTTCGTAAATATGGCGTAGGATAAACGTGAGTCATTTTTTGTTAGTCATTATTTTCATGTACTCCTAACATGCGTACAAAAAGTATCATCACCCACTGTGTGCTTAGAGTATTAAAATGAATTAGGTTATGTCTCTCCATGTATTTGGGGGTGGTCCGACTCAGCAGTGGCTCGTTTATCATTTGAGGTGACGATGATAGTCTGCTAATGACAAATGGCTAGTATCAACCCATTTCGTAGTGGGTTATTGGTATAAGCTCGGATGATCGACTACGACGGCACCATAATCGGCTGACTAGTCTCATCAGTCACTCATGATTTACATGAATTAAGACCCCTGAGAGACCATAAATCATACTTTAGCCAGGACACAGCTCAAAGTTTTTAACAACAAGGAACTATTTTCTGAAACTATAACATCTATTTGCTAGAGTGACATAGTAGAGATGCCAAGCAACGAGAAGAAGAACCGAACAAGAATGACTATCTGATTTGCTCTACAATCTTTTTAGATATTCATATATTTTATAATATATGTTGAAGAATACAGAACCAGAGTAATTGCTCTGGTAGGAAGTGATTTTCCGGGTGCATCAGATCTGGCAAATGAACTTAGGTTTATTGAACCGCCGCTGCCTTCACTCGTCACCATACACCGTTTGCAAATTAGCTTACAAGCTCTAATCATATTAATGAACGGAATCATACTAGACAAGAAACTGGTATAGTGACATTGTTCCGGTGAAAATAGATTTACGGTCAACAACCCGCTCCATTTAATTGACTTATTGGAAGGAAAACCTGTGATCCAAAAACGGCACATCAGCATAGAAATCAATTATATTTGGTGTGCGACTGATATAGAAAGAATATAATTTCGATAAAAGATACTTAAAGGAATATCAAGTTATAATAGCGGCCCCAATAAAACATCTAATCCTCTCTTATGTCGTCCGGAGTCTAACGAGATACTTGCGTGTTTAATCGCTATAAAGTTAAGTAGAGCTTACAGCTCTCAATCAAGAGCTAATGAAAGACTCCACGGCAAATCACAAAATTACTAACGCTTGATGAAAACCATTTGTAGCTGTCGATGAAGATAAATAGATTTTACAATATGTGTTTCAGTTGTCATGTAGTAATCAGTAGTAGCAATGTATGTAAATCCATTTAGAATTTGCCAATTCAGGTTCGTAACACAGCCATGCAAACAATCATGTTTAGAATCTAAATTATTTTCTAAAGAATTTTAGGTCGGCTCAAAATTTAATTTGTTTAATCGTCCTGTCGTTCTAAGGTTTGTAAGTGCCCATTTGAATCATGGGTCCCTGGTTTGATTTCGGTATTGGGAAAATATCTTCGAGTAAGCCTTGGCCTGTAAAAGATACTTGATCTGGGTCTTATTTGCGCTCGTGAATTATATGTTAGTAAAGAGACGCCGCGATATAGGTTAAAATTACCAAAAAAAGTAAAGAACACAATGGACACTTAATATATATCAGCATATTAATAAATAAATAAAATAACACGGTCCACCAACACTTTGCAACGCTTCGATTAATTCACAGGGCGTTTCAAGATTTTTTGTAACATTCTTATTCGAAAACTACTTAGTCCTACGCAGCCAGATAATTTATGTAGTTGACAGTGAACCAATATGCTAAATGGCACTAGCGAAATTTACCAGAACCTACTTCAGCTCAATTTTCAACTATGTGCAGACGATAGTCTCTGGTCAGTTTACCACCAGGCCTGTTTCGTCTACTAGCACAAATCTTCAGTGGCATGTGTATTATTTGTTTAAAAAAATCAGATTATTCGTTTCGTAACGAATATCTGAATGGGTTCGTGTTCGTGTATTGAGATATTTTTTTTAAACCTGCAAAACGACCAAGACCGTCTTATCAGTAATTGCACTAATTTCTCCGCTTACTAACCAAGTCATACTCATGGCAACCTGTTATCAGTTAGGAGCATTGCCATAAGGCTTTGTTCTATTGGGAGGAGCGCAATGCTGTGGGCATAATATAAGCAATCTACTTATTTATTTAACGTCTATACGCACATAAACAGATATACGGTAATCCCCCTTTAAAGGGTTTATTACGCGATTTCAATCCCCGTATAACGCGGGGATTTCCGACATACATACATATTTCTGTACTGAGAAATTTATAACGATTTGTAAAGTTCATAATCAGCTTTACAAAATTGTTATTGCAAAATTAAATTATTTTATTATATTTCTTAGTTTAGTTTAATATGAATAAAACGTTATTTCGTACTTAGCATAGTTTTTTGTTGACGTGTCAGGGAGCGTGTCATGGCACGCATGAGACTGGGACAAGGGAAGGGACAACCTTGCCCCCGCAGACAAGTCTCCGAGAGTGAAAAGTGCCACTCAGGCACATAATAACACCTTCAAAGGGTAGAGCGAAGCTCCCCGCTAAAGCTGCTGCCAAAATGGATAGCACATGAAGTACCCGTACGGCAGCAAGCTCGAGAAGAACATATCGTGGTAGGTTTTAGTGGCTACACCGGTCGCATCTTACCATCTCCTCGCGACCGGGACTCCCACATACCCCAGCCCCCGTCCCTCGGGCTGGGGACCCATAAAAGGTATCCCTCACGTTTAAAAAAAAATATAGTATATCTATCTACCAGGGGGCCCATAAAAAAATGGCGGCTAGTATTTTTTTATTAAATATTGTTAATTGAATTTTGGGAAAACAATTCGTTAACTTGTTTTTTTTTTCAATAAAATAACGTTAAATTTATATAAAGACTAGCTGACCCGGCGAACTTTGTTTCGCCTTAAAGGCAATAAATGAGCAGATATTTTATTTCATTAACTTCAATTTTTTATCAGGATAAATATAAATAAAACATCTATGATTTTAATTATACTTTATTGGCCATCTATTTTAGTAACTGCACTTTTCAGTGAATCACCTTGTGACAGACGACATTTTTCGGTTTATTATCAGGCGCATGAACAAATAACGCAGATGGTCTTCTGACCCGGAACATGCCACATATAATTATTGATCTTGGGAAATACATGAATTTTCTAGATTTAGGCCACAAACTTTCCAGGATTGGCCCTGTGATTTATTAATGGTCACGGCGAATGCACGACGGATCGGAAATCATTAAAACTAAAACGGTATATCAGTTGATATCGTCGGGATCCTCGGATGAGAATTTCCTCACCTTCCAACTTTACTTTGAGTATATTCCATTGTTCATCAATTCACTTACCACCAAACGCGTTCCGTTGCACAGGTTTGGTGGTTTTGGTTTATATATTTTTCTCTTTTTTTACACAGTCATTATATTTGAATTAATGCAGTGTACCAATGATTTCATTCTGAATTTGTAATTTGAAACTTTATGTCATCTACATATTTATTCTCAGCCGCCAAAACAGCTCGCTTAGTCAACCATTCATTATTTTTGTGTTTGTGAGTTCGTCCTTCGATGAACAGAAATTCTGAGAAAATAAAATATTTCGGCAGTTATTTCGGCGGCAGCAGTCGATCTTGGAATTAGAGGCAGTGTTTGGCAGAAATAGCCAGACAGTAAAATCATTGCGCCTCCAAAACATCTCGAGTCCTTGCGTAGGTGTTCGGTCGGATCGGATAAGTGCTTCCAATGCACGTGTATACGCTATTGTACATTCGTCCCAGATGACGATTTTCCATTTTGATAAAACTTTAGCCGCTGAGGAGTGTTTTGTAATATTACATAGCATCTATAGGTCCAATGCGGACGCAAGTATGCAAGCAGTAATTAGTGCTGCCACCGTATCGAAACGTTGCTCGATCCAAATTATGTAGTACCTACTTTATAAATTTATTCTTGTGTCTCGAAAATTATCTAGTTGTTGATCTCTTAAATTTGCTCGACGATTTTGCATTCCCAACCGATCCGTTTCACGGGCTGCCTCGATTTGCTCTTGTGATTAAGAAGCACGGATTCAAGCCATACTAATGCGGTGATCTTCACGTGCATTATTTAGTTCTTCTTCATTGTTCGGCACAATAAGCTAATATTTACTGGAAAGAAATACATCAACCGGTCAACTTCAAATTGTCAAATTTGTCAAACTATAGACAACGTAGCGTTTAGCTGTCGGTGAAGTTTTGTTATTCCAGCAGTTGCATTTTGATAAACTATGTTTTATATCACGGAACGGGATTACACACATTTACACTTTCAGGTTTATAACATTAAGTATGATTTTGTGAATTGTCCAACATCTATATATTTAAAAGAAAGTCGGACATAGGATACCTAAGATTTTTATCCCGTTCCCGTAGAATGTGATATAATACCTACGTGGTATAACAAAGCGCAACTGACAGCGAAACTTTATGTTGTCTATATATATTTAAATATGGCTGAAAATTTGACAATTAGAAATTAAAATTTAACTTAATATCGCTATAAATTTACACACAATATCTTTATAAATTGTAGCCTATGTGTTATTCTGATGTATAAGCTATATTATTATAAAGTTTCATTAAAATCCATTCAGCCGTTTTTACGTGAAAGAGTAACAAACATCCATCCATCCATCCATCCATCCATCTATCCATCCATCCATACATACTTACAAACTTTCACGTTTATAATATTAGTAGGATTCCAATAAATCACGGTTGCCGTTGCGCGCTTGGCCGCTCCTCTTCGCAGCCAGGTGTAAACAGGATATGATTTCGATACACATACAACGTGACCCAAGATTCAACAATTTGATACCCTTCGTCCTATGATTAGATACTGTGGTTACAAATGTGAACATATCCCCTCATTTTTTTCGTATTAGCTTTCGTACATAACTATTAATGGGAGTTTCAAATAGGACCAAAACATTCATAGTTTTTAATATAAAAATATAATATTCAATCTTTTCCTTGAAATTTCAGAAGATTTTTACTTTTAATCAACTTAGACATGCTACTGTGTAAAAAAATGTATGAAATTTTTTTTTTTTTTTTTATTTTTATTTAAATAAACAACAACAGCCATTCTTAAATATATCTTACAAAAATAACTTAAATTTACTTAATATATCCGGCCAAAAAGTTGTTTCAGAAAAACAATATAAAATGCCTTAAACTAACCTTAAAAACAATTAAAAGTAGTGATAGTAGTGTTATAATGATAATGATAAATATTCAAGGTTATATAAATAAATATTATATAAATTATTATTAAATTATATTAGTATGTGTATAAGTATAAATATAAAAAATATCATATAGACACATTAAATAAATATTGTCATAATAATATATGTGTGTGTATATAAAGGTAATAAGATTATAAAAGTTTTATAAATATATCAATATTATTGTTACTTTTATTTATTTAAGGACAAACTGGATTTGATCGCATTCAAAAAACTACCCTTGCTTCCAATAAAGGGATCCGATTCCCTGAAATATAAGTTGTATTGAGAAACTAATCGTGTCATCACAGCATTCTGCCCATAATTGGTGGAGTGTGACGGGACAGCAAAAAGATGGGTGTGTCTCGTACGGCGCGAGGGTACTCGAAATCTGAGCTGTTCTAAAAGTTCCGGGCAGTCAAGGCGCCCACGAAGAAGATCAAACAGTAATCCCATGTCCAACACCAGGCGGCGCTCTTCAAGCGATAGCAATTTAAATTCCTGACAATTTTCCTTGTACGTTCTTTTTTCAACTTTAAATTTATAAAACAAATGATTGAGAAATTTTTTCTGAATATTTTCTATTCTGCTCTTATATATTGCATATACCGGAGACCATATTGGGCAGGCATATTCTAAAATGCTACGGACGTACGAATAATATAATAATTTTATACTCATAACAGATTTAAAAGGTTTACAAGTACGCATAACGAAACCAAGATTACGGAAAGCTCTGTTAACAATATTATCTATGTGAATAGAAAACATCATTTTAGAATCTAGGCAAACACCTAGATCTTGAACTGACTCGACTCTGACTAGGTCAATATTATTTAGTTTATAATTAAATTTTATAGGCTTATTCTTGCGAGTGAAAGTAATGCAGTGACATTTAGAAATACTAACTGTAATCTTATTAGTTGTGTAGTAAGACATGAGATTGTTTAGATCTTGCTGAATTAACTCACAATCATTTACCGTTTCTACACGCATGTAAATTTTCTTATCATCCGCGTATAAGATGTGCCTGGCGTTATTAATACATTTATGAATGTCATAGATATATGCGTTATAAAACAAGGGGCCAAGATGTGAGCCCTGAGGAACGCCTGAAGGCACGGAAATAAAGTCCGATCTATATCCACCTAACACCACGGCCTGGGAACGATTAGTAAGGTATGAAGTAATCCACCTCAAAAGGTCTCCGTGGATTCCTAGTGCCTCTAGTTTCTGTAATAGGATGATGTGATCAACACGGTCAAAGGCTTTCTCGAAATCCGTGTAGATCACATCAACCTGACCACCGTTTTCCATCTGTTCTAAGACATAATTAGTGAAAAGGGCCAAATTGGAAACTGTTGAGCGGTTTCTTAAAAAACCATGCTGTGATTCAGGAATACCCTTTGCAACCACGGAGTAAATTTGTTCGAAAACTAGTTTCTCAAAAACCTTAGCTATTGCATTCAATATTGAAACTTGCCGATAATTAGAAATTAGAGATTTTGCACCTTTTTTGTGTATAGGGATGATATGCGCGACTTTCCAAGCGCTAGGAAAAATACACTGAGTAATAACTGTGGCATGTTGAAGAGGCCTTTCCCCGCTTATCCGATGGAGTAGCGCCTTTACTTGAAACACATTATCTCTCAAACAGAAGTATTTGCGTATGAGTGTACAACATTCTTTGTCTTCAAGAATAAAGACGTTTATACAGTTTCCTTATCACATTATTTATGTACTGACTTAGTCACAGAGCGTTGGGAATGTATGTACGTGTAGTCAAGCTTCAACCGCGAGTACCAAGACAGGCGCGCGGCCTTGCTTAACTTGCTAGCAACAATCAGCGTATTACTATTGTATTTACATAATTTTTTATTTCATTATCCAATCAATTCAGAAAATTCGAGCAGATCAGAACCAAATTTGACTTCAACGAGAGTTAGGAGTATATTAGATGACAGTTTTAAGTTTAGGTAAAAAAATGTCACTATATGTGGCGGTTTGTTTTAACTTGTAATTGCTGCTTCTTTGAAATTGAAAATTATAATATTCTTTTAAATGCGTAATTTATTATGTTCATGATTTTCCGGTACATTATAGAATGAGATTCTTCATTGGGTCAATAGGTTTTTAAAAAGTCGACAATGCTTCGCACCCAGCAATGAACACTTATCGTAATTGTACAGGCTAGGCAGGCAGGCTATATACTTGCTTGCTACCATCGTGGTCAGCATGATCATTAATCAATCATCATCTTTTCAGCGAAAAGACGTCCACTGCTGGACATAGGCTCCTGGGCCGCCCGCATCCATCGTTTTCCGGCGACCTTAACCAGGTCATCGGTCATCGTGGTTTAAATAAAGTATATTTAACACTGCAAGGAAACCTCTACTACTACTACTAGTACCTACTCAGCCCATAAATTACCCACTGCTGAGTCGGGCCTCCTCCCATCAAAGGGGGGGTTTTCAAATTAGCCTCCTGTGACACGCTGGCTAGACGGGTTGGCACAGGGTTTCGTAATAAGTTTTCTTTCTCTTGCGGCTAGGTAATCGTAAAAGTAAAATTCTATGTAGTCTATGTACGGAACTCGTTAGTTAACTAGTACCTATAATAAAATAGAAGAAGCCGTAACCTTATTTCCCGACACTAAAATGTTCACGCTTCAAGTGAACTAACTGAAAGTGCGCAAAAAACTTACCCAGCGGGGTGCAGTGGGCGTGGGCTCGCCCGATTCGGGCCAACTGTAATTCAGACGAGATTCAGACACGCGAAAGTAACGCGATCTCTTACAACGTGAAAGGGTTACGATATCGCTTCATCGGGTTGGTCAAGGCGCAAAAGGTCACACCTCGGATTCATCCAAATAAAACCGGCTCAGAACTATGGTACACTAAACGAAGATGAATCAAAAACCATGCTATTGCCAGCGAAAGCACTGTCTGGGTCTAGTATACAATTTCGACACACTTGCCTTGTTAAATTCGGGTTCACACCAGTTTCATCTGGTTTCCTTATTGCCTTGTACCTTCCGACAGTATGTACCACTTCAAGTCACACAGCCACAGATGTAATAATACCACTACTCCGCCCATAAATGACCCACTGCCGAGTCGGGTCCTCCTACCATCACAGGGAGGGTCATTAGCCTACTGTGGCACGCTGGCCAGACGGGTTGGCACAGATGTAAGAATGAGACCCTCTAATGGGCTAAGAAGAACTAAGAACTTTAACTTCATAGTTGGCCATCTTTCCTATCGATACCGCATGAGTAAATAATCTATACTGCGGCATACACTGACTGACATACTTTCAGATACACGGGCTCTCAATCTATAACACCCGCTGCCGACCGAAGGCTTTACGTGGCGACCGAAGTAGAGGGCCCAAAATAGTCATCCACAACATGTAACCAGATAAGATATTCATAGAAATAAATGAAAGTAAATAATCCCAACAACATAAAGCAGATTATACGCAGAACTAAACTAAACGACACCTATGTAGCGCACACAAAGGTCGGCCCTTCGACCCACATCGGGGCCCGGCGCAAATAAACCGACACCGCTGACCGCCAGCGATACGTCGCCGTAACGGTACCATACCGACTTGTGGGCTGTGGCACAAGTGATAGGCGAACAATTCTGCAACCAATGCAACAAAAACATGACGGAATGCGATCGACAAAGCAACGTTCGTCTAGCGGTTTTAGGACGATTTCTCAGCGGCTCGCTGGAGGTGTCCGACCTCTACCTTACGGAATACTGCAACCAAATAACAGTCCTGGGCTTGAGTAAAGTCCCCAGAGCTCTATCAGGTGAAGCATGATACTGGTAGCTGAAAGAACTCCTGTACTAAGATAACCTGTATGGCGGGGTCTGTTTGTGCCATGTAATTCACGAACACCATGACACCCAGACTCGGAACAAGTGCTTCTACTAGTTAACACAATGACAAGTGCCCGACCCCGGAATCGAACCGGGAACCCGCGATCTAAAGGCGGCATATCCAACTCCTAGACCAACAATGCAGCCAGTGTCTTGCTTTCGCTTCTTATAGGGTTGACGATAAGCGGTATTACTCACGATACGTGAGTAATACCGCTTATCATTCAGGCTGAAAGAAGTATATAAAAAAGCTAGTAACACTTTTACTGGCGATGTATGCTCACGCCAATCCTCGGTCCCGGAAATATAAAGGGACGCAATAGAGATTTTAGTGAAGAAAGTGCGTTGAACATTTTCCTCTGAAAAAAGGACCACTGGCGTGTGACATTTATCCGCTCGGGACTTACTCACAAACGTTTACTGTGAGCGTAAATGTACATACTTATTTCAATCCATAAATGACCCACTACTGGACATAGGCCTCCCCCAAGGCTTTTCACAAACGCCGCCGGTCCTAAACCGTCGGCGTCCATCGTTTTCCGGCGACCTTAACCAGGTCACCGTCATCATACTTGTCTGAAATATATTCAAATATACACGGTGTCTATCAACAGTCTCAATCTAAAAAAAAACGCCGACGTCTGCTATTTGAACCAGCGACGTAATCGCAGGTAACGGTTCGCCGCGCACGCGCAAGCACGCCTTTCTCTTTCACTCCTACACACTTTGGACCCGTGCGAGCGAGACGCAACAACAATGCCGTGCATGGGAGACAGTCTGACGAGCGGACAGATTACACGGCGATTATTATTAATTAAATGATGGATCCATTGTGCTGAAATATTTTAGGTTGGCAATGTCATGTCTGCTATTTCCATTATTCGAAACGGAAATTCGATTTAGTCCGCGATTATGGGTATAATGATGTGCGGTGTTAGCCTAACGGGTTCGGAATACAGGTTCGGTCAAACTGTGTCATTGTCGGCAGAAATTGCATATTTAGCATCTATTAGTTCGGCGACTAGCGTTCTGTGACATTTGGCGAATCAAACGGATTGGGAATTTTAGGTTATCAAGGCAATGGTTTAGCAATGCGCTTTGAATTGAGTGCATCATCAAAATCTCAACCCGTAATATCCGCATCACGGAGTTGGCTTCGTCCAATTATATGGATTTGTGTTTTAAGTTTTCCTTCTCTTGCAACTAGGTTTTCTCTTTTTGGCTCTTAAGATACGCTCAAGATTAAATGGAACGAAATCCGTCGTATTACGTATTTTCCATATTCTCTTGAAAAAAAGATGAACCGTCAAATAGAGTATAACAGATCTGTGCTACGAAAATACACAAGAGGCTTATCGTATTTCCACGACTCAATGCCCTAATGACTTCAAAAGTAGCAAATGACAGATGGTTAACTTTACCTGAAGGCTTCCTTAAAGTAATACGTTTTATCTCCTTGGGAACTTTTAACAGTGTTAAGACTTAGTAGTAAAGTTACAGTTTAAAAGGATAACTGTCTTTTGATGTAGTAACGCAAAGCAGACGGTTTTGATCATGCTACGTTTAAACACAATCTTCAAACTTACCTGAAACGTACGTATTCAAATTGTAATAGTAATTTACATATTACAAAAGTTCACTCGTCAAATCATAAAAAGTACTTATGAGTACACATCCGAAGTGTTTGACAAAAAGTCTGTGTCCCATCACCATAAAGCAGTTTATCCTTCTACCAATGTACAAAAACATCGGTTCAGCCGGTTAGACTTTAAAGCGCAACAGACAGCCTTAATTTCGATATTTTTTCAATCTGTTTAAATAAAGAGGGTTTTTAAACGGGTGTTTTTGGGAGGGTCTAACAATCAGCAATGGTTCCGTTGACCAGCACTATTTAAAGCAATAAAGCATTTTTCATTTCTATTCCATAAGTTGTAAGTCCTTTCGAACATGTAACACTCTCGTTTAGAAGGCACGTGTAAAATCCTAAATATTTTGGATGTAAGCTGGGCAAGGCCTAACCCCCGCCGGCCGCAACACAGAGGCTCAATTTATGAGCAGTTAGCCCGACAGCGAGGCGCAGTCGCCCTGACCGCATGGAACTATGCGATGTTCTATTCGCAGTGCTACCGTAATGGGCTCGTACAATGTTGCCGGGTGCCATTCCCACTATCCCTGTTCAAATGGCTTGTTCTTTAAAAGAAGGCCAGCATAGTTGAGGCAAGAGCTCAGTTTCATTATCTTGATACCGTCGGGCACTGCAGGACTTTATAATTCTATGGATGAAATTAACCTATTGCGCCGGCCCGAACTCCGAGTTTGCCACGGCTCCACAATTTGATTCTTTCTAAATCACAGCCCACGACAAGTACGTACTGTAATCCATATCATGTTTTGACCGGACAACGTCGCTACATATTATAAAACAAAGTCGCTGTTGTCTGTCCGTCCCTATGTATGCTTAAACCTTTAAAACTACGCAACGGATTTTGAAGCGGTTTTCTTTAATAAATAGAGTGATGCAAGAGGAAGGTTTTTAATTTTAAAAAGCATCCATAATACTGTAATATACATATAAACACTGATAAATTTAGAGGTTATTCATTGCACCCGTGCGAAGCCGGGGCGGGTCGCTAGTAATTTATATATACAATTAAGCTTTCAAAGCGACAGACTTGAATTGTCAATATGGTCAGGAATTTAGAATACATCGTGTCTCCACCTCATTCGATCCTGAGGGTGTCGTAAGAGCCGACTAAAGGAAATGACAAGGCCGAAACCTAGCCACACGAGAAGGAAAACTTGATACGAAACTCTGTGCCAGGGTGGCACAGAAGGCAAATTGCCCTCCATGTAGTTGGAGGAGGCCCTACTCAGTAGTGGGTCATGTATGGGCTGAGCAGTTCTAGAGGTAAATTTCATTCCGCCAAACTGGTTATTGCAATGAAATTAATGATGCTGGATGAACAGGTTTAGTAGCCGAGCTTCTTTAATTTGACGAATAATATGTGCGCCGGAGAAATTTCATTAAGTCCCGGTTTCAATTAAGGCATGTATTAAGTATGAGCTCTTTTTCCTCACGAGACATTCTTGAGCGAGCTATGTCGCGCGTTTAAATTATACTTCCCTTTAATTCGGTTTAGAGCCCATTAATCTCAGTAGCATTTTTAACCTTAATCTGCTAACAACAAAAGTTTCATTCTAGTGTCACTAGGCTTTCTGCTTTTTGTGGTCTCTTAGAATAGGACGACTGTGTATTGTAACCCTGTTAATATACGAGTACATACCTGTAAAACTTCCAAAAGAAAAAACAGTTCATCCATTCAGATGCTAAATACGATGTCACAGAGGCAGATACTCAATCACTTTCATGAGAAATTGAACAGAGCCGAATTATAAATTCATTTCTGGCACATTTCAAGACATGCTTCAGATCTAGAAACAATATTTTATCTCTTCTCAGCCCATAACTGACCAACTCTCCGTCACTCACTCGGATTCGGACCTCCTCCAAGGTAATCGATGGATATTTTTTAACGAAAGCCCTGCACTTGGTATGGCGGCCGCTGTTTACAAACATGTAATTCACGAACATAAATGACACCCAGTATTAACCTATATCTAAATCCACACCTTAATTTTCACACATAAATTTTTCTTTTAATTTGATTAAATCTTTCATTCATTTTAAATTTTAGAGTTTTTGTAGCTTATTTGTAAATCGTTATTATATTTTTGAAGTATTAAGTTGCCTCGTTGGTCTAGTGGTAAGATGTGCCGCCTTTGGATCAACGGGTCCCGGGTTCGATTCCGGGGTCGGGCAAGTGTCTTTGTCTAAACCAGAGGCACTGGCTCGGAGTCTGGGTGTCATTTCTATCTATAATATGTATGTATTTACAAAAAAAAATGTATATAAGTAATTTATCATCCATCTCGTTACCATAACACAAGCATTAAGTTGCTTAACTTGGGACGAGATGGCGTTGTGTGAAATGTCCAAGGATATTTATTATTTATTTATTATTTATTAAGTGTTATTTGCACAAGAAAGTATTAAAATAATACGCATAATATTTTATTTTATCTCGCGAAATAGGTACAAGAGGCAGTTAAAAGAAAGTGGACGGACGTATTTGAGCTACTTAATAATCGTTTAGTGCAGACATCGGCTGTGTTTTACTGCTGGCCCCTTTAATAACGGGGCTTGATGTTTTACGACTCATTCTAACTCTTGTCAAAAGATCGTTCCCCTCGGATTTATATACATTTTATTGCTATTACTGGAGAATGGCCAGTAGAAAAACATATCGTAATCATATCATCTTCTATCATAATCATAATACGCTGGCGTCAAAAAAATCCCAAATTGGCCCTCCGTCAAATACATGTTGTTCACTTGTTAAAGTCTATGGGTGGATGAAGAATAAAAAAAAGAGTGTTTATAAACGACACAGAAATTAAAAAAAAAAACACTGACTTATTGATAGCTTATTTTTTTAAGTCGATTAAAAACGACCAGTCTTTATTAATTATATCTGGGGGCAGGGCAGTGCACCCAGATAGATAGCCCAGTGTAGCGGCACGGCCCTACTGTCCATTTCTCGAAGCAAGGCCTGAAGCCTTTTTGACACATTATAACTTCGTTGTGGATAAAACTAGCAGCCAGACTTTGCACTGTCTGAACAGAAGGACTTAATAAAGTAACAGACTTGGTATTCACATGGATCTCACAACTTCTGACGGTAGAAGAACTGAGTTGCGAGACTTGTTTTTTTTTGTACAATTTTGTTTTTGATGGCATGAGGTTGTAATCTGCCAGCAGATGAGCAGACCTTCAAAGATCGCTACGGGACACTCAAATCAACAAAACCTTATGAACAAAAAAAAAATCCAATCCAAATCGATTTATCCACTTACGACACCCTCAGGATGGAATGGGGTGGTGACACTATGTATTCCAAATCCACATAGATCATCACTTCACTATCACTATCACTACATAGTATAAAACAAAGTCGCTGTTGTCTGTCCGTCCGTATGCTTAAATCTTTGAAATTACGCAACGATTTTTGAAGCGGTTTTTTTTTATTATATAGAGTCATTCAAGAGGAAGGTTCTTAAGTATAATAAATGCATTATATTGTAGAGAAACACTGACCATTTTAGAGGTTCATCATTGCACCCGTGTGAAGCCGGGGTGGGTCGCTAGTAGTATATATTTCATTAATTTTCTAATATTTCATCAGCCAACAGTGACCAGTTCAAAGCTAAGGAGCCTGCAGGATTTGAACCCGTATCAGCCGACAGCGGATTACAGGTCCCTGTTGATTGATGGACTGAAGCCAATATGTTAAATGGCGCAGTGTCTGAGGCACTAATGGACTGGCACTTTCACGTAGATTATTCTGACAATGGAAATCTGCAGCATGGACTTGATTGTTTTATTATTGTTTCTGTCCTCTGGTCGACAAAGATTGAGAGTGATGTCAAATACTCTTTTCTTAAATAGCCGTGGGACATCCAGTAATTTAATTGGTGACGACGCTTGCGTAAAAATTCAACCTTATACGTTGAGATGATCGTCGTTTCAGCCCATAAGTGCCCCACTAGTGAGTTGGGCCTCCGCCAAATTCATGCTGGGTTCCTTAAGTCACCTCTTACGACACCCTCAGTGTGGTATGGGTTGGTGTCATTGAGAGTTCTAAATCCGTCACCACACGGACTAGTTGAGATGATGATGATGTCTATTTGACAAAACCAAATCTACTAAAACTTATGGGAAATAAATGTCTTAAACCACTAAAACTGGTTAATTGGCCACTTTGTATCTAACTACAGACTAATCAGTTAGCGCGGTGACCTACTGCAGACCCTGACGCTGCACTTTTCCTGATGCGTTGCTAATTCCAAGGTTGTCATAATCTGAATAAATGCGGAAATTCGCTTCAACACTGATTCGCCTTTTCTGGGTAAGACATGTTGACACGAAGACCACGTACGAACATGCAGTCCTCAATGCCAAGGTTTATCTTTAAATAAATTGTATGTCTTTTAGTTCATATTCAAGATTCCGTCAGTGTGGTGACGAATTTAGAATACATGGTGTCACCACCCATTACATTCTCAGGATGTCGTAATTGAACCCTTCTTTCATATGCGATTTATAAAGAAACTACAGAATTTCATGCCGGCTCTTTGTAGAGCTTCAAATGTGCCCAATGACAAGGCCGATAACATAGCCACAAAAGAAGGAAAACTTGATATGAAATCCTGTGCCAACCCGTCAGGCCAGCGTGGCACAGTAGGCTAATTACCCTCCATGTGATTGGAGGAGGGCGGACTCAGCAGTGGGTCTTTTAGGGGCTCAATACTAGTAGTATATAGTAAAGATTTTGTCTAAGCATAGTCATCATTCCAGTCAAAATAAATCCACTGTTAGCCCTGCTGGCCATCCACTGACCTGTCCCGGGCCACCCACATCCAGTTTTAGGCATTAAGTTACAAAATATGTATCAGTAATAAATACTGGCCATCAAGTGTGTTACCTTATGACCTCCAAACTCCTCCAATTTCAAGAAGTGGACCTGTCTGGTAGGGTAAGACCAGGCAGGCTGGCATATATTCATATAATATGGTTTCCATTGTTTTTTAGATGTACAATACCGTTAGGACGGAATGGTTTTGTGACAATGAATTTACTCTATACATATATGCCCTTTTATACTTGCCCGGAATCGAACTGGGATCATGATTGAAAGGGAGCCCTATTATCTCTCAGAACTGCCTGCAAATTTGATTATATCAAGATCAGACTTATATGTATAGAACATAGACCAGATATTTAGATAGAGATAAAAACGTAGGTACAGTTTGAGGACATAAGTGAGAAGGTACGCCAAGACTCGCGGCCGTCGACTCCGCTATGCAAACACGAGAGTCGCATTGTTTTGGGTCAATCACTCGCGGCGGGGGCCGAATGCTAATCAACAATACATACTGGGTATTTTTCTCGCTTATTTGCGATGCGTGTTTGCCAATATTTTATGGCGTTTTATTGAACTAATAAAATAATGTACATTATAATACTTGTAAACATATTATAAGTCACGGTTCAAAATGAACAATGTCACAATGTCTTGACATAAGACGTTTTATATCAATTCCATATATTATGTATATGCTTTTAGTTCTGTAATTAGTTTGGGATTGGTGCCCGAGTTGATCATGCTCACTCAGAGACGGGTCGCCTTCTTCCCTGCAATATGGCCGAGGAGGGCTACGGCGGTCATACGTCATGCTTGTGAACAGGTCCCGTAGCTGGGGGCGGCGGGCTCAGGCACGCAGACCTAAATACTGCTGATTTTAGCCCTTTGCGGCTATTGTGAGATTGCCGTCACAAATCTCTCTTAACAGTCTATGTATCGAAAAATGGCCATTGCCAAATAGAATCACAGTGTTTCTTGCGGCCTCGTCTCTGTAGAGCAACGGTCCAAACCGGTGATAAATAATAAATGTTAAATGTATATTAACGTATCAAAAGAGCTCGCTCAGATGAGCCAACCTGCGTAAATAGATTTCTGATTTGATTTTGTAAAATCCAACTGAGTGAATGATGTCCGTGTGGTGACGGATTTAGAATACACAGTTCACCACCCCGTTCCAACCTGCGGGTGTCGCAAGAGCCGACAAAAGGATATGTCAAGGGCTATGTGAACTTGGCACCCGACTTTTCCAAAATTATGTTTTTTTGTGTTTTTTAGATAGATTTGGGTAAGTAGTAGATAGTAGTAAAAATATTTTCGTTTGTAGTAATTCCAAAAAAAAAATAAAAAATGTTAAAAAAATCCATCTCCCGAAATTGAAAAAATCAAATTTTTTTTTACTATTTATATTATTTATAGTACGTAGTGGATTGTAGTAAACTTTTTTTTGTTTGTAGTAAAACAGAAAAAATATGAAAAATATTCACACTGTGAGCAGAATCCTGTTCTTGCTTCTTGTGTGGCCTCTTTTTTAGTATCCCGAGGATGACGTAAAGAGCGACAGAAGGGATACAAGAGGCAGACTACGTAGCCACAAGAAGAGGAATATTTGATACGAAATGAAATATTCCTTAATAACATGTGCAATGAAGGCAGAAGCTTCATGGTACAGTCGGATGGTTCCCCTGAATGGAATTGGATTGGGCCCGACTCCGCAGCGGAGCATCTAAAGGCTGAGTTGATAATGATAATACCATACATCATTTAATGAAATGTGTAGCATCATAAGTGCTATAAGCTTTTGTAGGGGACAAACCTTACCAAGTACATACCTACATATCTTGCCGTACCTGAAATACCTTTACCATTAAAATTACAATCAAGAGCAATTCGCACAATTAAGAATTCCCCGACTACAACTATCGGGGGATTGGCGCTGCGACCGCTAGCCAGACATACCATCTAGTCTGGATGATCGATGAGATGATCATCCCATTGCGCTTAAACTTTAAAGCAAAACCAGATCATTTTACATAAAACAGAAACATAAAATATATATGAGAGTTCTTTAAAATGTTTACAAAACTCCCAATCGTATTAGAATAGCCGTGCTGAGTACTTCGTCAAACAAAACAGGAATTGGAGGTTCACGTCGGAGCTCATCGAGACCGTGGGGTGCAGAGGCGTTGAATACGAAATAAAGCTATTAGATGTTCAGACAGACAGCAGCCGGGAGGCATTTAAATAATGGCCGGGGACTCATCACAGGGCTGCGAGGCTCACGGTGTGGGCTCGGGCATGAGCAGGGGCGATACAATTTTTCCGATTTCAAATACATATCACAAAATATTATTGATTAGTTATAGAGGGTGCAACAACATAGATACTACTAGCAGACCCGGCCGCGCGTTGCTGTGGTGGCCATGCCATTAAATTGTAGCTTAAATGAAACTATTGTACTTTTAACGCGTTCAATAGATGGCGTTTTATAGCGCCATCTATTGAATAATTAAATTGAATAAAATAATATGTTAACATTTAATTGTGACTATGAAATAATAGATAAATAAATAATTTCCAATAAAATAATATTGCGACTATAAATTGAGATGTAAGCTTTCCTATCTTTCAAGTTGGATCAAACTGCACAATGTGTGCAAATTTGATTCAAATCGGTGTAGTAGTTTAGTGGACTCCCATTGCGGACAAACAACGTGACGCGTAATTTATATATATTAAGATATACAAAGTGTCAGTGAAAAAATAAACAACTTTGTTCCTTACACTTTGGTGAACAACTGGCGAAAGTGCTAAAACTAGAGACTGAAGCACAGAAACTGCAAGAAATTGTTGTGAAGCTTGCGCAATAGAATCACGACAGCTAGTCGCTTTCCAACGAAACACACATTCTACTATAAAAAAAATTTGATCACAAAAACAAATGTTTCTTCCTTAAACTTCGAAATAGAAAAATAATGCACACACCGAACTACTCATTCGGGGTAAAACGGCTCTAAGCGTCCGAAAAATTTTACGTATAGAACTAGATATCGTATCCTTTTAAACGAGGGTTACAGATATTATTTGTTGAGTTAGTAGGATCAGGACAGATTCGTTGCCGATGGTGGCTTGAACCAGCCCCTTTTACAAGTAAAAGCAGACAGACGAGTCGGCACCCAATCCGTCTGCACACCAATCGAGAACAGCTCACCGGTTTCCCAGGTGATGGAAATTTAGGCAATCGGGCTTTAGGATAGCTGATATTTCTTAGAATGATTTGCTTAAGAAAATACATATCACTACATAGTATAAAACAAAGTCGCTGTTGTCTGCCCGTCCCTATGTTTGCTTAAATCTTTAAAACTACGCAACGGATTTTGAAGCAGTTTTCTTAATAGATAGAGTGATTCAAGAGGAAGGTTTATATGTATAATACATGCATAATATTGTAGATAATTTTAGAGATTCATCATTGGACCTGTGCGATGCCAGGGCGGGTCGCTAGTAGTAAATAATATGTAGTTGGATATATACATAATTACTCTATAATGAAACCCGAAATGTATATACATATTATACATTATATTACCCGTTCTTTTATTACCTTTTTGCAAGAATAACGTGAAAAATCAAAATCCATTATAAAAGCAAGAAACCACTTTCACTGATGGTAACAAGGTTCAAAATAGAATCATCAAGTCATTTTAGGAGATGCCACGTTGTTTTTGCGAAGAAGCGTTTTGTGAAATATGTATGTTTGGTGTACAAATATGAGCATATCTATCTGCACATAAACTGTGTACAGCATATTATTTTGTATAAAATGTAAATTAAGTGAAAACTATCAAGTTTTCGTTTTTTTGACAAGTTAAACAAAATAAACGATTATAAAAATATACTTGTAAGCATTTAGAAATTGCGGTACAAACAAAACAATACGAAATGTCTGGAGTACAATTTTGGCGTGCAATTTTACCTTGTAGATTGAGAATCCCAAGTCACCATTTACATTCACAACCAACATTTACCTGGAAAAGAAACGTTCATCAGTAAAAGCGTGGGCACTTAGAGTGACGTCATACGATTAAGTATATTATTTCAATTCATAAACTACCTAACACTTAGAGTCAAGCTGTCTCTAATTTCGTAGAGAGAAGGTTTTTCGTAGACCATTGACGAGATAAAGTCAATTGGTAGTACAATTTTAATGTCGCCAAAATCCGCGGTAGTGCTTACGCGACTAAGATTCACCCCACGGTTATGTGAGAGGGCCGAAAACTGACATCTGGCCTAAGACCGCGGTTCCTAGTTGTTCCACTAAATGCGTATCGTAGGTCAGACGGCAAGCGTTCGGTGTACACACTGACAATTAGCCAAATAGGATTAGACTTGGAAACCCGGCCCTAGATTAGGTTCTAGTACATTCTATTCAATAAGTGCTGCCGTAGCATTCGGAGAATATGTTAATGCTTTTACAAAAGCGGTGATTGTGCGGCGCTAAGCGGATTACACCAACTTACGCCGACTAGGTGAATCACAATGGACGCTTTAAGGACTACAATGACTTTGTAAAATGAACCTTATTTTGCTGGTCAAATAGAATGCTTTCCAATAGTCAAAAATGTGATAGGGCGAGTGAGCGGGTTGGTGGATTGTGTAGTTATTTTTTAATATTAGAGGCCTTAAATTAAGGGTTCACGTATTGACCTGCTAAACCTCTCGCGCAAAAGGGTCCCATCAAGTCTTTAAACAAGGTTTCCTTCTACGACACCTTTAAGATAGAAAGTGTAATAACAGGAATGTTACAAAGACATTTTAAATTACGATTTAGGTATTATATTTCAAGGCTCTTGCTTAAGAACTACAGAATCTCTACACATCCGCTAATGCTTCAAAGAGAACCATCGACAACTCAATATGTTTTTTCTCAAAGGCAAAACAACTCGCTATCGTCACGAACAATGTAGTCATAGACAATTAAAATTATCAGTTCGGCGGGAAACGTGACCAGTCGCCATTTCAATTCTGTAGGAAGAGGGAAAATCGCGGCCTGCCTTTGTCTAGGACGTTTTCAGGTGATTAATTTCATGATAACCTTTATTGTGTCTCGAATAATAATTATTGTAAGTCTGCGTGCGATTTTATCTTGACAAAATTACTTTGCAAATGCTTTTCCTACTCTTTTTGAGTAGGAAAAACATTTGAAAGAATGATGACTGGTGTGTGATACTTTTTTCAATAATCAATGCATAGGACTTGAACAATTTGAGCGTCATTTTTGGTCGGATCGCGTGCGTCGACGACGCTCCGGAAGCGCGCCTGCTCTTCCGCGACACAGCTTCCGGTGCCGTCGATCGAGCGAGGCGTGCGCGCGCATGCGCAAGTAAAGTACTCACCTACGGATTGCTACAAAGATAGCTTACACATTGATTATATAGCTGGAATTATGCCTACCCCATAGAACTTATAGCCTCACATATTGACTTTCTAGACCACATTCGACCGCCAGCGACTAGTTCTATTTGTATTTCCTATATATTTTCTGGTTTAGGAATGCAATTGCTTTCGCCATTCCGTGCGACTTGTTTTTACCACCATAGTAGTAACCTTTATCTTACTAATATTATAAACGTGAAAGTTTGTAAGTATGGATGGATAGATGGATGGATGGATGGATGTTTGTTACTCTTTCACGTAAAAACTACTGAATGGATTTTAATGAAACTTTACAATAATATAGCTTATACATCAGAATAACACATAGGCTACAAGTTATAAAGATATTATGTGAATTACAACATTAAAAACAAGTCGAATTCAAAATTTCTAATGGTCAAATTTTCGACCATATTAAACTATAGACAACATAACGTTTCGCTGTCAGTTTGCGTTTTGTTAAAGTAGGTTTTATACGGACGGGATAAAAATCTCAGGTATCCTATGTCCAACTTTCTTTTTGTTTTAAATATATATAATGCGGAACAAAGTTCGCCGGGTCAGCTAGTTCTTTATATAGCAACCACTAAGTTACTTTTTCGCAGACTGATAAAGAAAATGTGACTAATCAGACGAATAAAAAACTATTTGGTACCTATTGGTAACCGTGTCCTCATATTTATTTTTTTACCTTTGGACATACGCTTTAAGTTCTCGAGGATATTCTATAAACAGTTTAAATATTAGCCCTGTATGATTGATAAACTGAAATAAAAACCAAATTTTCAGCTCGAGAGGATTTTGCTCGGGTATTTCAATACGAGTCCAAGGTATTTCTAATTTTCATAGCTCGGTTTCTATATTAAAAAAGTGATTGTGTGGGTGGAATTAATATAGGAGTTGGAGGATCCCGTGAGAGGGCATGCATCGCTGGTCAAAGTACCAAGGATAAGCGGGGTATCACTGCTAGCGGAATGACGACCAAAATATATTAGAACAAAACAATATTTTGAAAGTTTTGCCATGGTGGCATTTAAATATAAGAAGCGCGCTATTTTCAGATTGTTTACAATACTGGGCTCAACGTAAATACCAATAAATTTGACATTGGTCTGTCGGATCACAATGCTGGCGACAAACCAATTTTTATTAGATTTCCATTGAAAGGTGTTTCAATCGACAGTCTTGATGGAAATCAGTAGCAAAAGCCTTCCAAATGAAAGCCGGTTGTATACTGAGTGAAACATTCTCGCCATCAGTTGGACGCCACCCTAAGAATATTCAGCGAGCTGAATACGTTTTACATTCTTACATGAAACCTTTTTAAGATTACTCTACAATATTTGAAGTGAGTGCGGCCACTTAGAATTCATGTAATCATCTATCCATTCAACAATATTTCTACTTTGTATACCATTTTTATAAAGTAATCAGTTAATGCGTTGGATTTAAAATGTACTGCAACAACCCACTCCATTCTGGGATTGTGTATGGTTGAAAGAAGCAATGACAGGCGCAAGTGGTAGAAAAATTGATGTGGTGCCTCGTTCTACCAGACCTGTTTAGCGAGGCGTAATTGGGTAATTAATATACCTCGATATTGTTCCCAAAGATAGCTCCACCAGTGTACTATTCAAATTCAAAAGGAACTTCATTCATGTAGGTTTGATCACAAAACTCTTATAAATCGTCATGTTTAGAAATATCATCATCATCCTATGGCCCTTGCCCCACGCTAGGTGGTAGGGTCCATACACCGCTTCGGAATGCCACTCCATATAGAAGAGCTGCACAGAAACTCTATGGTTGTTTTTTATAAATTTTCGGTCTTGTTTACAAAAAAAAACCCCCTATACAGCATTGTGATGATGATTATGGTGAATGTAATTGGGAAATCAATCTAAATTTCTAATGGAAACTGGCAGACGATTTATATTATGTTGATGACAGATACATTCTGTAAGATTAGACTGCTGACAGAATATAAAACTCGTACACCTCATTTGGCAGTCACCGGTCTACTCGTAAATAACTACCATCTTTAGGATGTCGTAAACGCAAGAGGCAGATCACCTAGCCCGTCTTGCCAGCGTGGCACAGTTGGCATATTTCGCTCCATGAATTTGGAGGAGGCCCGACCCAGTAGTGGGAAATGTATGGGCTGTAACGACGACGACGACGACGAAATAACTATCGATGTTAAGAAGCCACTTGTTAGCAGGAAAATCACAACAAACTATTTGTTACTTAACTTCACAGTTCCTAATTTCAATCTAGCATATCGACGGATGATGTCCTGACACGTGCAGACACGGATATACAGTCGATAATTAATTCATTATTTATGTGATGCCATAACAAAGCCAAGTTCAATTGCAAATTAAGTCCCATACCGACAGCCGTCCATTGAGATAAACAACATCATAAAAACGAGACATCTTCAAATGATACGGGAAGTAAAACTGGATTTTGTTATTAGCTTAAATGGTTCCAAGTTATGCTCAGGAAGATTCCAAATATGACCAGATTAGCAGGAATCGCCTAAAATCTAGGTGAAGAATATGTTGGCTGCTGCGATGATGCTCGTGAACAGGATGCATGGCTCGGATGGCTAGACATCATTTTAATACGCTTTTATTAGCTTTGCTTGTATGTATGTATGTAACGGAATCTTTGAACATGATTTTAACCCACTTCAAAACGTCGGATTAACTCGAAATTTGGCATACCTACTTATTAAGGACCGATGACAATTCAATATTTTAAACACTTTGACCCGTTATCATTAATAGAATAATAATAATAATAACGGTATGTATCTATGGATGTACCGGAATCTTTGAACATGATTTTGACCCACTTCAAAACGTCGGATTAACACGAAATTTGGCATACTTATTAAGGACCGATGACAATTCAATATTTTAAACATTTTGACCAGTTATCATTAATAGAATAATAATATTAACGGTGATCAAGGTGGAACACCGCTCTTCGATGCAATAGCTAATAGAGATGTAAATATCATAAAGCTATTGCTATATTTTTTAGAGATTATTTAGCAATAGATTTATGATAATTCAACTAAAAAATAAATAATAGTTTAAAAAAAACTAAAAAAATACGCTTTTATAGAAAATCGAACTAAAAAATAGAAAATATATTTTAATAAATTTGAATTAAAAATAGTGTCAGAAAAAATGATTTTATTGTAAAATGCGTGGGGTGCTTTTCAGGATATTATCAAAATAACCCTTCTAGTCATATCTGTTCATAAATATTTAGAACTATTGATACCACGCACCCCACGCTTTTACAATAAAATCATTTTTTCTGACACTATTTTTAATTCAAATTTATTTTCCATTTTTTGTTCGATTTTCTATAAAAGCGTATTTTTTTAGTTTTTTTTTTAACTATTATTTTTAAGCCCTGTTTTTGATCAATGGTCACTGCCTCCATTCGATTATACAACAAGCCCTTGAAATAGCAATATAATTCCTGTGTAGTGATGGATTTAGAATACAGTGTCACTTCCATTCCATCCCGAAGGGTGTCGCAAGAGCCGACTAAAGGAAACTACGCAGCAGAAAACATAGCCGCAAAAGAAGGAAAATTTGAAACCCGTCTGGCCAACGTGGCACAGTAGGCTAATTTAACTCCTGTGCTTGGAGACCCAACCCGATTCCGAAATATGTATGATTTTTTTCGGTTATAAAAAAAATATCAATTGACTTTTAGTTATAGCTATGACAACAAACTCAGCTACCATTGCCAATGGCGCGAGACCGGTTATCCTGCTGTCGCTGAAACATCTTAGTGTTTCGGGTAAAGAAAGTGCATCAATTGTCTCCGAACTAGCATAGGAAATGATTTCATGAACAAACTAGGTCAGAGCGACGCAAAACTGCCAACTAAAGTAACACAATTGTCATCACAAGTAAAGTAGGTTACGGTTTAACTATATTAACACACCTTCACTTTGATTTACCTAGAACTGGAGATATTCCGCGGGGTCATCCATGTTTGAATGGTATTTGGTAGCAAATTAACGGAAAGTATACAAGGGTTTAAAATTTCTACTTATAATTTTCAAAAGTAGGAGTTTTATGCGACATGACTATTTATGAATAATTCATCCATTTTGATGATGTCTTAGGTCAGTGCTGGGAAAACTCCTTGAATGGGGCCGCAATGTTTAAAAAATTCTAGTTGACCAGAATTATAAAAAAAAATCATTTTGTGTTAAGGCTTTAATCATCACTATCACTACATAGTATAAAACAAAGTCGCTGTAATCTGTCCGTCCCATGTATGCTTAAATCTTTAAAACTATGCAACGGATTTTGAAGCGGTTTTTGTTATTAGATAGAGTGATACAAGAGGATGGTTTAATTATATATAAGTATAATTCATCCATAATATAGTAGAGAAACATTTATAAATTGAGAGGTTTATCTTTGCACACGTGCGAAGCCGGGGCGGGTCACTAGTCATATTATAAAAACAATACAGCAATACACACTTGTGGTTAATACTGTAATGTTTCGGCGGGCCAGATGTAACTTTCGCGGACCGGAGATGGCCCACGGGCCGGAATTTGCCCATCACTGTCTTAGGTTTTCACGATCTTTGCACATTGCAAGAAATATTGACGGTTCTGATCGTGTTATTTTATTTAATTCCAAACGTTTCCGACACATTGCAGTGTCCGTGGCCGCGGGACGGCGCTTTCCACGACCACGGACGGTCTGCACCGTCAAGAATCATTTCCTGCAAAATTCATCCATCGTCTGTTTCGTTTCACCGTCACATTACGCAGCGTATGACTATAAAACCATAAAATTTTCATGCTCACTCAAAGAGTCGGCGAGACGGAGTGTGGCGGGTCGCCGTTTTCTCTGCAATATGATTGAGAAGGCCGATGGCTGTCACACGCGTCAAGCTCATACCATCAACTCATATGAAACTCAGGCCCACCCGAGCACTGAGTGGGGCTGGCTGAGTTTAAAGAGTTAAATACATACATTTGCCAGACTCTATAGTCAAACCTTGGACTCCTGTACTTACCACCCCCAACCAACAAGGCGTTGAAATTAAACCAAGTCTGTTGTGCCTATAGCCGTGTTGAACAAAAAATTGTTTCGGCCAAAGGTCGCGATTGGTGGTGTTACGGAACGCATTAGTCGGTATTATTGAAGCCGCGATTGACAACAACTCGTGCAATGGTACCGGGCCGTGCCAGCCTGCGCGCGCGCCGACAACCGAACCCTAGGGCTGACTCACGTGGCTCTTATGTGAACCAAGTACATATTAACAATTTACCATGAAAACTGTCAGGTTAAACGTACTTGCTTCTGCGTACCATCCTAAGAATGTTGTGCGTAGCAACAAAACTATTAGGTCGGTGCAATATTGTCCATTGGACTTATTATACCAACGGCGAGTACTAAGTTCAAATTTAAGTTAAGACGATTGCAATCACCTATATCTATGGATTTTATTACAAAATTTACAATCAAACCACTGGTTATCCATCATGTGTGTGTAATATCTGTGCTTCGGAGGGACGTCACGTCGCAGCTGCCATTCCACCACATAAAGCAGTCGTTACACCTTGTTTAGTAGCGCGAAAACTGGTCTAACCATGTATGGCTCCGTGTAAATACTGGTAGTTAGCCAAATCGGGTTAGACCGGTGCCGACCCAAAGAAATTGGAAAAAAGGCGAAAATAGAGATAGACAATAATTGGCAAAACAATATTTAACCGCTGCAGGTTAAACTATTCTGTAGTGATTAAGATGCAAATATACCCTTTATTTCAGCTAAGCTTAAAATGCAATGAAGTCATCCAAGTAACGAACATACTCGTAATTACAGGCAATGGCGACAGCCCTGACCAGACGGTGCAAAAACACAACAGTTTAATTCTTAAGGATAATATGGTCGCACAATCGGTCGCTAGCACTTGTTCACACAAACACGCGTCGAATTCGACACACATTTCGACTCCATGGTCTCCGAGACTGGCTGGAGTGGCTGATATTGAGAGACGTACTAGCATGATTACATCGATGCCACACCGGTTAAGGCGCCCTTGTGCCGATTTGCACCTAATTGTACTATAGTTCATATTTTGATCTAAGTATAAAAGTAAAAAATCTGGGAAAAATACACAATAATGTTAAAGATATTGTCTAGTGAACGTCAAAAACAATAACATGATTACAAAAAGTGATATGTTCACTCGATAGAAAAATCGAAACCTGCAATATTTAGCACTTCAAAAAATTTATTACTTAGTACTAGACAGATTAAAAAATGATATTTAGTTTATTATTTTTTAGTATGGGGGAAAGCTATTTTTTTATAATCGGGTGGTTCGGGGCGGGCGGGCGCGTTTGAAGCACAGGGAGTCATTAACATCTATGTATCCCCACCGTTGGAAAACCTAGCCTCAAGAATGTTAATTGTACTAGGACCATGTGGGGACGAATTTAGGCTGTTTCCAGTTGTTTTTAGGAGTTGAGTACCGGTTTATCCCGATTTGGCTATATACGATTTTTATCCCGATATCGCTCCATGTATACATATACTGACATGGAGCGATTAGACGTCTCACCTTGAGGGACAATCGGGAATCATTTGGTTATAGCTGCAGCTGTCGCTATTCACGGTAGGTACTGACTTCGTATAACTACAGCCATCAATGTTCGAATCACAATGGACACCCATCCAACAGACTCGCTGCACTAAGGCCTGAACCTGCACTAGGCTACGGCTTCTAGGCAGTACAGGGCTAACAATGAAACGATGAAACTCTGCCTACCCATCTGTCTTGCGTGGTACAGGCTAGTTTCCCCTTAACAAAATTAAAGAGAACTTCACCTGGCAGTAACTGTTTGCCTCTACAAATGTAGTATTGCATCGAATACTAAACGCACCTGAATAAATAAATGACTCACAGTTGGTATAAATGATTTTTAAATGTCAAAGTCGTGAATCACTAAGATTTTGTTATTGGATTTGTAGATTAGTATTTAAACGTTCAATTTTAGATGATCAAAGACATTAAAATAAATATCAATCGTCTATAATGCGCCGTTGATAATACGATTCCTGTAAGAGGTCGGTCAAAGGCTGATAAATTAATGAAAACTCCAAAAAGAATTGTTTACCGTGATCGAATTTGGTGTGCTTTCAGTTCTTTCTGGAAATAAGTTACCATCTAAGGACGTGTATAAATGAAAAGATCTCTCATGCTGACAATTAGTTATGTAATTATCATAATTACGGACAAAATCATAAAGATTCTTGAGGGTTTAACGAAAGTCGAAATCATCACCAGCACCAATCAAGTTCCGTCCTTTTCAGTGTATCTAGAATTCCAAAAGCACTCGGCGAGTGAATGATGCGATGGAATGAAAAAGTCAAAGTCAAATAATTTATTTTGCATAGGACACAATGGACACTTACAAATTGTCAACATATTAATAAAATTTTATACAATGCAAAGTAATATTCTTTACCACCAGTTCGGAACGCGACCACTGCTGAGAAGAACTGGCAAGAAACTCAGAGGGCTTGTCATTTTTTCTTTTTTATTACTTTGCGGTCCTATTCATAATCTAATATGTATATATTTACCCAACATTTCCAATTCCTTAAAACAAACTGTTCAATCGAATCTCATCACAAACTCAGTTTACTTTGAGGGTAACGTCAAAGACAACTGAAGACATACTCTAGCGGTACTCGTAAAATCAATCCGTGCGGGGACGTGAATCCAGAACTAAAATTATTCGAATAAAATGAATGCTTCGTTTCTAAAGAGAGATGCATACCGGAGACATTACCCTAATTCGCAGCCACAAAGATCTGCGCCAACGCAGCGACACTCATTACCGTAATGACCCTAAAACAATGGCTCATCGGAGCCTTCCAGTAATGGTGGTAAGTACGGAATCCGTTACTTGTGATTGCAGACACATTAGTTCCACATTTGGGACACACCGCTATGGAGTTTTAAGATACGATGTCCACTGTCGGTCGAATATAAGTGATGTCAAGATGATAAAAGCCACTAGAACATTTCATGTGGCCACTAGTCTAAACTAATTTGCTTACTACTAATTTGTATTTTTAGTCTTGATTTATTACTTAGGTTTACTTTTGTATTTTATTAATATGTTGACAATTTGTATGTGTCCATTGTGTCCTATGCGAAATAAACTGAAATAAAAGTGTACCATTTGCTTACTACCAGTATTTAGTGTTGCCCAAATGCAAGAACAAGACGAGACTTAGCCAGTCTTGGTCTTGGTCTTGCGCCAATACACCTGGTCTTGGTCTTGGTCTTGCGCTCCCAGTCTTGGTCTTGGTCTTGGTCTTGCAGCAAGAGTCTTGCAAGTCTTGCAATTACCTATTAGTCTATTACTATTTATTAAAGTGTAACGTTATTGTTACATATCTCAATTTCTAATTAATAATATAATAATAATAAACATTAAATCAGAATTAAATCGGTTAAATTTCTTTATCAACACGTTCGTTTTGAATATAGCGACAAGTTAATTGCTCTGAATGCAGCCTCAGTATAGCAGATCAGTATAATGTATTCATTTTCATTCTAAGCACTCTGAAACTTATTTATTCTTTGGAACACCTGTAGGTACTCTACTAGGAAATTATTTTGCATGAGTATACCTACGCCCTATGGCGGCAATCAAATAGTGTCAAATGTTATGATTTGGCGTGGCGGCAACGATTGTTTTAGATTTCAAAAGAAGCCGCCGGCGCGTGTATCATAACCATGTACTTCCGAAAAGCGGCAAATTTCTTTGAGAAGTAAGTACAAAACCTTTGATGCCGCATTATCAAAGTGCCGATGGTTAAAACATAAGCATGCACTCAGTTTGATTTTAATAAATATTTTTTTATTCGCTATGTTTATGGTATTAGTCGTAATGCGCATAGGTCCAGTTTTTCATATTCTTTGATACAGTTTTTTGCGTCTCATAGAATTCCTAAGCGTACCTACCTATACACCGAACTGTTACACCTAACTACTCAGTGAAATAGCGCTAAGTCCTAGCTGCAAGACCCAAGAGTCTTGCAGGCTATGTCTTGTTCTTGCTCAAATCTTGCACGGTCAGTCTTGGTCTTGGTCTTGCTAAAAATACGCGGTCTTGTTCTTGGTCTTGGTCTTGCAAAAACGCAAGAACAAGACCAAGACTGCAAGACCAAGACTGAATTTGGGCAACACTACCAGTATTGGACGAAGCGATTACCGTCTGCTCTGCGCGTCTCACGCAGTTGGACTATCGGTAATTATACGGTTAAACCAGCTGGCAGTTCTTACGTTTCGCATAAAAAGTCAGATAGTCCAAATGAAGGACACTCATCTAACACCCAATAGAGCCAGACGTTGCCCAACCTGCAGTCTTTTGATATTCAGAATAAATATACCCAATACTTAATTACTTGAGTTGTAGCGGTCATTTTGTAAAACTTTATTGGCCTACATTTAGCGGTTTGGTGTTGGGAATGTAGTTGAGTGAAACACTTTCAATGGGTTCGAAGTGTCGCGAAGTTAACCAAAACCAAGGGTATTTCAAGTATTGTACCACAGCAAAGTGTACTAAGGATAACTTTGGGTGGGGTTTTTCAGTCAGCCGGCTTTTTCCCATCAATCAAAGGGCGCAAAGTTAGATTAAGCCTCTCGCACACACCGAGAACTGTCTAACTATCGGGCGCGGTTTCCACTAGTTTAATTTGTTTTTAGTGAGTCAGTAATAAGAGATTGATTATACGAACTCGAGTATATTTTTGTCCATTCACTCCCGAAGAAGAGGGTACGATGTTGTACGATATTGTACGATGACTATATCGGTCTGTTACATTATGGCTCCTGAATGTGTGAATTCGGCAGTGGATCTTTGCGAGCTGAGAGGAAGAATAAGTGTAGGTAACCTTATTTTGTCGTTTTGTTTGTTTCTGTCATTGCCATTTTTAACCCATTTCAAAGAGGATAGGGTTTCTCTTTTCGGACGTATGTTTTTTTAATGAGTGTTATCGCATTACTCATTACGTCATTTAGAAACCGATTTGGAAAATAATTTTTGTTCGATTATTCCAAATTGGTCCCATATAAATTACATTTAATTTAGGTACCAATCTGGATTTAACACCAAACAAAAAAAGTGTTTTTTTTTAATCGGTAGGTATATATATAAATAACGAAGTTTAGCGAAAGCAAATGTTAAAAAGAACACCAGATTTGAGAACCGAATTTTGAAGTCTGTTAAAAAGACGCACACTTCAAATAATTTAGATAACAGTTCGGGAGCTCATAACGTATCAACTGTAACTCTAACATGTTAGGCCTTCACCTCACGAGTGAGTAACGTGAAAACTGACAGCTCATAAACGCAACTAGTTAACGGTAGTCCCACTAGGTGGAAGGCTCCGTGTAGATACTGCTAACTAGTTTCCAATGAAATTGAATGAAAAACAGCAAGGTACATAGATAACACATGAATAATACATAAACGTAGTTCGTGTCCTATACACACTACTGAGACGTTTTAACTGATGCAGTTGATTAAGTAAAAAAAGGGCCCTCAATGCTAAGGATTTGTTTATACCCTTTATCGTCAGCGTATGCCCTTGAAGCATAATGCCGCCATTCCGCCCGTAGCAACAGACGATTTACAAGTTCACCGAAGCATAGTATAAAGAAGAGGGAGTAGGCTATCTCCGGCCCAATTCGCGATATAATTACCTACTGTCTTAGGGTTGTCACTTTTAGCTAAATATTAGGCGCGGCTGTTCGCGCTTCGCAGCAACCGCATGAACAGCGGCAACGTCAAGTCGCGGTCCCGACTCGCCATGTCGCCGCTAGATGGTACACGCGGCAACATAGCTTGTGTTTAATTTATTTGCTAAAAAATCAAAAAGCTGACTTGTATAAAGCACTAAGCTTTATACAAGTCAGCTTTTTGATTTTTTTTATTATGCATAATGTAGTATTTTTACACATAAAGGACCACATTTATTTTTAATTAATACAAACATATCAATTGAATCACACATTTATACAAAATTACAAATTAGCTACAGAAAAATACTTTCTTCGGTTTCGACTATTACGAAACGCCTTGTTATTAAACTTTAATGTGTAATATATCCGCATCCTTATAAATAACTTTTGCAAATATAATTTCGGAAAACATGGGCAGGGCAGTGAAAAATGAAAATCTTTTATTTGTTCATAATTAGACATGCCAATTTTGCAGTTTATGTGATCATTTTTAAATGCTTTTTGGAATATCTGCTCCATCCTCTTAATATTTTCAACAAAGTCGTCGGGTGGAATCACTAACAAAATTTGGTCTCTAGAATATTTTTTGTAGTGAAGGTACCTAGTTTCTGCACTTAAATTGCAAACTTGCTGATTCGCGTTTAAATACGATTTAAGTTGTTCGCAATCCTCGTGACGCTCAATCCACTTTTTCAACAAGGCTCCGCATACGTAAAAAAAAGCATTTTTTTCGAGGATATCAAATTCTATATAGTCTGAACAACTAATATCACGCAATACACTATTTGACTGCAATATTGCAATTACACCCAAACATACAGCAATACGTTCTTCTGCGATTATCAGACATTTTGATGATGATATTGATGAATAAATCATTTAGCGGTGCCGAAAAGCCGTGACGCGCGCGCGAACCTTGTGCAGTGTTAGCCCCGACTGGCGCACTGAGAAACGGGTCGAGATTTTGTTAAAGTGTGCGTGCGTCGACACATAGATACAATAGCGCACACATACAAGCCGCGCGCGGTGCGTTTGTATGAAGATAACCTACTTCCCCTCTCTTTATACTATGACCGAAGCGTCCACAGTCAATGACCTACTGTCGCGTCACACTTTCATTTCACCACGGATCCATCGCCCGTTACATACGCGGTAAGGTATCCGCCACTTTTACTAGCACGGCAATGGATGAGGTACATGAGGTGGTGGTTTTATTATGCTGCCAGTAATCGCGAGTGACACTATATTGATGTGCTATCCATTGCACATTAAAAAGGTTAAAGTCATTTTGGGTATTGAACTATATACTTGCGGAGATTTCTTAGAATGCTTCGTAACACTATTAATAACACTATTCCATCCTGAGTAGTATTGTAAGACCCGACTAAAGCAAATGACAAGCACCAGGCAAATGGCAGGTAACTTAGACGAAAAGGCAGGAAAGTTATATACCAGCGTGGAAATAATTTCCCTCAATGCAATTGGAGGAGGCCCGAACGAGCAGTAAGTATTTCGTGGGCTGTGACTATGATGATGATGACAATATGAAGGATTTCTTTCCCTGACGAATTGAACACACGAACGAGCAAAGATATTGCTGTGAAAGCTTTAGGCCATGTGATCCCAGTTCAATTGTTTAGTACTTCGTGCCTTTCTCTTCTTACACCATGACCAGATACCGATAGGTCACAGGTGACATCCAATTCTGATGGTGTGGACTAGCAACTAGATCGGCAGAAATCTAAATCCAACAGAAGGAAACTTGTAATAAAATCTGAATTTGTAAAATATGACTTCATATACGGGCCGAGAACATAATGATGTTGAGATGTGGCCTGTTCTCAATCTAATACGGAACCACTGATGGAATTGAAACATATGGGTGTTATCGGTGTTCAGTTCCGGCATAGTACAGGGCAGGTTGACATTCCTGCGCCGGCGCATTAGCACGCAGCCCGCGAGTCGACACTTTTGACATTGACAATGCACGCTTTATGGGGGCTGAAGGTTTTACACGCATTTTAATAAAATGCGGTAATGTTCGTTCGTGTCCTTTCTGTTTTATTGTAAACTAGCGACCCGCCCCGGCTTCGCACGGGTGCATTTATCAGTGTGTCTCTACAATAGTATGCATTTATTATACATATAAAACCTCCTATTGAATCACTTTATCTGTTAAAACAAACCGCATCAAAATCCGTTGCGTAGTTTTTAAAGATTTAAGCATACATAGGGACGGACAGACGATAGCGAGTTTGTTTTATACTATGTAGTGATAGTGATGTAATGAATACGACAGAAGTACTGACACTAGTCTATGTAGACTTAAAATAGTGTCACTAACACACCCTATCCTCAAAGTGACTCTTCTCTTATAAAACATCAACTTTTACTCGAATTTACATTGGTACTAGCGCCAGATTTGGCCAATTTATTTATTTGGCTAGACCGCTATCAGTGTAAGTCTTTACAAATAAGGGTACATCAAATTAAATTCGATTTTTTCGAAGTATGTGGATGCTTATGTCTCGAATGTGTTAAAGTCATCTTTGATTGGTAGTAAAATATACCAACGCAACCAAAACCAAGAATGACATAGGACAAAGGCCTAAAACCTGGACGCGGCCAGGTTTTAGGCCTTTGTCTGTGTTTGTAAAATTTAAACTTGCCCAATCACTTTGCAGATTTTGGAGCGACTTAATCCAAGTTTCTGATAAGTAAAAGAAACAATTCACATCAAATATTTTACAACAAAATTGTTTAGGAGCTTCTGTACTAAACACAGTTACTGAATAATAGCATAATTGCATGTACAGAAATTAACTTTTCAATCACTCCCAGCTTCCTGTGTTGTGCAAACTTGACAAGTAACCAGCAGGTTGTTACGTGCGTAATTACCGGGCAAAATCGATTTTCTAATACAATATCGAACACACACAACACTGAAATGTGAGCACATAATATTTCTGAATATCGACCAACATCATTGCCAGCCAACTTGGCAATTGTAGATCCTTTGGCCATTTGAGTTACGTTCGCGGATCTTAATTTAATTGTTCCTGTTAAGGCTAAAAAGCTACTAATTTCTGTCCAGCTCTTCTCTGTAGAGCAACATTCCAAACCGTCGGTATTTTCTGTATGAATGTGAGTACAAAGGTTGTTGGAGACCAAAAGAGATGGATAGATTGTGTGAATGAGGAAATGTATATGAAAGGTGTAAATGTAGATATGACGACCGATAGGAGACTACCACTTAGCGTAGAACAAGGGCCGAAAGATGACGGTAGTAGTTTTATATATGATAAAACCTACGTAAATTAATTTCTTTTTGCGTTTATCGAGAATATTAAAGTAAAGTTAGCTCCATCACTCGGGATTACAAACATGGGTCCGACATTAAAATAAAACAGCAAAGCGCTTCAGAATTCCGCCCAACAACAATTATTAAAAAACGACAATAGAAAGCGGTAAGTAGGCCTCACCAATTGCCACGACAAAAAAAATAAAAGCTACGCCACAACAATGCGAAAGGAACTCGACGAAAACAAGAAAACATTCTTTTACCGGACTTTTATAAAAACTTTGCGATCCAAAGAGAATTCGCGATCCGCGGAACGGTGTTCCACCATCAGTGGCCACTGGCATAGCGGTTAAACAAGTTCAAGGAGACTTCTTGCTAAACTAGTTGTGTTTCTGTCCTTATCACTCCTAAGCGCACAAATAAAGCCAGCCTGTGTTTACGGCTTTACAACGCTTTGAACTCGCCACGCCATTTCATGTGATTCCAATACCAGTGTGCACTCTTGACAAAGATCGGATAGCAGCGTCATTACTAGGTTTTAGCAACCTTAAATATAGAATCTTCGAGAAGCATTTTTTTTTACAAATTTGTAACAAATAAGTGACAGAAGTGTACATGAGAATAAAAAAGGTAATAAACGCACAACTGACATGATGGAGTCATAGTACAATCAAATAAATCGTTTGATAAATAACTTGATAGCTGTTAGTTGATAGTGTTGATAGCTGACTAATAATTAGTTTTTCTTTCTGCTAGTTAAACTAACAGTGACCAATTATCCACATGACGAATTCCTTGATTACATTTCCAATCCGAGATTTAAAGTATTGAGGCATTCCAACTATTTAAAGAATTGAATAAAGCTAATATTTCACCTGAAATAGCCCAAAGACTATTTAGTCCCGAAGACAAAATAAAAGCTCTGTATACTTATACTTTTCAGCCCATAAAACCCACTGGTGAGTCGTTCCCCCTATTACATGGAGGGTGCTTCTGTGCCACTGTCGCCAGATGGGTTGGTACAGGGTTTCGTATCAAGTTCCGCGTCTCTTGCGGGGAAGGTTTTTTGCCCTTACCGTGTTTCATACTGACACCCTCAGGATGGAATACGGTGGTCTACCATGTATTCTAAATCCGTTACCACACCGACAAACTCAGCATATCCTATCCTTGCAATTAAAATAGCCTATATTAGTGATAATGTAGCGTTCAAATTGTGAAAGATTTTTTAAAATCGCTCTAGTAGGTTTTCAGCCAATTCGTTACAAACGTACCTACTTGCATACAAATCTTTCCTCTTTATAATATGTATTAGTACCTATTGATATCGGATATGTTGACAGAATTATATCATATCATACCATATGTATATTACCAGGGAAGAATTAATTTAATTAAGGAGAAATAAACTGGGCCACGTTAGGCTGCAAACACATGTAGGTACGTATCGTTACGCATTTGCATATATCCACAGGATACAAAATGATGCACCCCGAAAAGGTTGAACAATAAAGAGACAAAATAATTTCATTGAATAGCGAGCACAATGGCGTCGAGTGAAAGTCATCTGCGGTTGGAGTAATTTCACCCACTCTTTTCATTAAAACGCATATCGCGGTAAAAGTTTAAAGTTATTTTTTAATCTCGTCGGTCGCTGGACCAGAATACACAAGTGCTTGGATTGTTTCAAGGCAGTTTGTTTTCATGGCTTCGGAGATTGAGTTCAGACTATTAATACCTTTGAAGAGTTTCGATAAATTTATCAACTCACTGATTTTAATTAATTAATCCGAAGACTGATCACTTTTGATTCAGGAAAGAAGTAATATACACGCGATAAATCCGTTAAAAAGTGTTTAATTTAAAAAATCATCAATTTTGAATCATCCGAATTTAAAAAAAAAACATCAACTATGATACGTAACTTCGTTATTGGATCAATTCTAAGGCTAACGTCGTAAGTGGATTTTTTACGCTTTTTACAATTTTAAATGTCCGATTTCTAATAACATCTGAAAATGTTACACAGCAAACTACTACAGTACAGTAATTATAAAAAGTTTCTAATTTGATTCTTTCATGACAAATATCTGTAGCCTATAATCATCACTACCGCTTTCGTCTGTCCGTCCCTATGTATGTTTAAATCTTGAAAACTACGCAACGGATTTTGAAGCGATTTGTTTTAATAGATAGAGTGATTCAAGAGGAAGGTTTATATGTATAATACATGCATAATATTGTAGAGAAACACTGATAAATTTAGAGGTTCATCATTGCACCCGTGCGGAGCTGGGGCGGGTCGCTAGTATAGGTATATACATTTAAGTAACAGTTATAATATTCCTGTATTACTAGCAATAGTTTGGGAAATAGTTACGGATATCGAATGACGAAGTTGTATTTAAATAAAACTGTATTGTTATTCGTTTTTTTTTCAAATGAATTATTCAGTTCGACAGTAACAAGCATGATCGATTACCGATCACAATCATTATCCGTGAACTTTAATTTAACATCTAACGTCTACTTTCAACCTGGTGAGAGGCGACACGGCCATGAAGCGAATTAGCAGAACGAATACAAAACCCTTTCCTAGTTATAATAATATACAGGACTAAGATGAAATAGCCCACTACTAAGTCGGGCTTCCTCCAAGTTTTAGAGAGAAACTAATCTACCAATACTGGCAATATTCATTGGCAAGGTCGGGTACATATATTGTTATTACGTGGTAAGGGAAACTTGAAACAAACCGAACCAACCCGTCTGGCCACCGTGGCACAGTAGGCTAATGGCTCGTAATGGGAGGAGGCCCGACTCAGCAGTGGGTCATTTGTGGGCTGAGTATTATTAGTAATTCCAAGCATTCTTATCATGCGCTAGTGAATTGGGAGCCTGTAATTATTTATCTAAAATAAAAGTATGACAACTCCTCATAACATTAGCCAAATCTGCCTGGGATAGTAGATTAGCCGACACAAACGATTTGGTATCAGTACCATAGATAGATACTTCTTAGTTTTATTTATTTGTACAGATGTTTATGGTGGTGAAAATAAGTTGACACCAGGCGGCAACCGCAAATTGAAGAACCATAATTATAGTGAAACACTCAACGACATTGTACACCGGAAGTCGGTTTGTCCAGACGTGTCACTCAATGAGCCACTTCCGGTCCTGCGACCCGACGCTCGCACTCCCATGCAATACAAGACTTTAACCCCTCGGTAATTGAGTTAAGTTTGAACCGTCGCAGAACGTTTAGTCACCAGACTGATGCGACGGACATTGTTTGCTACTGAGAAATTTGGACGAATAAACATTTTAATCCCTAGTACTCGAACTTAGAATTCAAATTTAAAAGTAGCCTTATCATAATGGTTCTCTTTACAGGCAGTTCCTGAATCGTCAAATTCGAATGGATGCTCTACAGAGAAGACCTAGGTAGTTACTTTTTTTACTGTAATTTTATCTCATCTTAGCCCCACTGCGGTGTCGAACCTCCTCCAATAACATGAACAAAAAGCAGATTTATAAATTTTTAATTAATTTAACAATCAGCCTAATTTCGCTGACCTGACGCGATTTTCTTTACATGAGATTGAGTTGTATTGTATTCCGTGTGGTGACGAAAAACCCAGCCGCAAAAGAAGGAAAACTGTCCGAAGAAAAAGCAACCCGTGGCACAATAGGCACATAATAATAAGACTAATAAGGGCTAATAAGATAATTATTATCCTCCACGTAGTTGGAAGAGGCCCGACTCAGCAGTGGCTCATTTATGGGCTAGCAGTAGTAGAAGTTGCATCCATCTTGTTTTCTTTTTGCCGCCTCACTGTTCACCATATTATCAAACTAAGGCAGAAGTAACAAATGCACCGAACTGCAATTACCTCCCCCGTACGATGGCGTCATTCGGTCACCGCCCGGACCCCTGCATCGACCTTGCCATCAACGTGCCAATAAAAAGGTTTGGCACGGCTTTAGTAAGCGAAATCAAGGGACAGAAAATAAATGTGTGTCTCAAAGGCTATGAACGCATTCTAAGTAGGGTTCCGAACCTTTGGCTCATTACCAATCCGTACTTTGGACGTAATAATACAAAGTAATGGTCGACGAATAACATTTATACATAACAGCGGATACCTCGTAAATTTACAAATGAGGCAAAAGTTTGCAGGAAATTCGTAACCCCTGAATCGATAAAACCTTCTTTGATACACAAAATTATATTTATTTGCTATGGGCTTCGCCTTGCTTTAGTTGAGTTTCTTTGGATTTTTAACCCGGATTTTCCATGCTATGTGGGTCTAATTATCAAAAACAGGTGGTTACTTAGTACTATTATGTAGGAATGTGATCTCGATATTGTGCAATTCTTTGAATTACTCAATTACATATTTATGCCAGAGACACAAAGTTTTATAAACACACCAAGCTGGCAGCCTCGGAATAGTATCTTAACGGTAGCCCATACCAGTCTTAATTACGTCAAAAGCATTACGTAAAACTCTTGTAACAAATAAAAAATAACAGCGCCGAACAAAAAGCAAAACTTAAAAATTTGTTTAACGCTAATAGTGTTCATTTTAAGAATTGAAAACGTATGCGAACTTTTAATGACCAAAACTTAAATAATAATGAACAAAGGAAAAAAATTATGGCAAATGTATGTAAATGAACCGGTAGAACCGCGTAGAACATTCTACGTCTTAGACAAATTCAGAATTGATCAACATATCGCGTGACTACAACATAGTACACGCTCGGGAAGGAAAATAGTCCGTAATGGAATCATTGCAATGGAAAAGATTTCAACGCGCGCATAACGTTACACACAACGAACGAACACTTTCTAACGTTTTTGCAGTTAATTTGGTATCATAATAGTGATTTCGTTGCGACATTCTCAAAGAATAAAGTTTAATAAAAGCCGTTTAACGTTTGGTGAAATAACAAAAAGGCTTACAGAGTTCTATATGCCATGATTAGCAAAAATAAATATATTACAAAAACATCATTGGTGTACGCCAGATATAGGCACTTGCTGTGGGTCTGGTTTACATAAAATGTCATTTGCATTCCTGAATGATTAAGAGCTCACTTTTAGCCGACAAATCTGCAAATATACCTAGTACATGGAAACCAGGTATTAAAACTAGATTTTTTCGGCGAACCTTGCACCCTATTCATCAAATAACAGTTATAAATAAAATATCGGTGCCGAAAAAGCCGTCGTCAGTTCAACGCACAGCCGTGTACGCTGCCGTTTACAAATCACACAATGCCTCAGTCCCGTGCATTGTCTATGGCTATTGTGATGCAAAAAGTCGTACGCTAACCGTATAGGTATAAATAAAATGATACCACATACTTGGTGTTGCCAAATTTGAATAGCCGTTTCTAGACGAATTAATAACCATTGTAAATGTTTTATCCAGCTTAATATAAATGCTATGATTACGCAGGAAACCTTCCTTTTCCTGACCACTTCTGTGTGATATGATAACGCCCAAACAGATAAAATGATTTAGATATTTCGTTTGTGGTATAAATATTTGAAGAAAAACTGCCGAGCCTTTTGAACACTCTAATATATTTTTTGTCTGTTTTGAGTTCGGAAGCAAAGTGATAAAAAAATACATGAAGCGGAACAGAACTTCGTCCTTTCTAAGTAGGTTAAAAAGAAAACAAAAGTAAACACTACACGAAGTTGCAGTGGAGTAGTTCTCAAACTGCTATTATAAATTAGGACGCCATTTATGGCAGTGTATTTTACTAATTAGTAAAAAATAAAGGTAATTAACTGATTACCAAAACTTCAGTTTGTATATATTAATTTAAAAATACTTTATGGGTGTTAAAATTTCATTACGTAAAAGTAATTAAAAGTAAAAAGTAAGAACGTGCTCACTCAGTAGAAACTGCATACACTACAATAAAATTAAGTGCTAGAACAAAAAAAGGATTTTTATAAGTTTAGATGACAATCATTACATTATTACTAATTTTGTATTTTTATTTAATTTTGACCTTTTTATATTGTTTTTGCTCAGAGCACTTTACACAGTGACTTTTTAGTAAAAGTAAAAACGGAGAAATATGCGTAGTCGCTTTGTCTAGTTGTGAGATGTCGAAAAGAATAAATTCAAACATCAGTAATACCAATCAAAAATATTGTTGCAGTTCTGAAACATACCTGTACCATACGCAGTACCAGTTTACAATAAAAACAGTAGACGATATACTAAGTATAAGTGTTTTTTAATCAAATAAAATTTAATTAAAAAGTTATTAAACTGCCTCGTTGGTCTAGTGGTTAGATGTGCCGCCTTTGGATCAACGAGTCCCGGGTTCGATTCCGGGGTCGGGCAAGTGTCTTTGTCTAAACCAGAAGCACTGGCTCGGAGTCTGGGTGTCATTTCTATCTATAAATGTATGTATTTACAAAAAAAAATTTATATAATTAGTTTATCATCCATCTCGTTACCATAACACAAGCATTAAGTTGCTTAGCTTGGGACGAGTTGGCGTTGTGTGAAATGTCCAAGGATATATTATTATATATTATTATTATTTGTAATAACACAAATTGACACGCGTGTACTCGAAACTAATTATAACCTATACAAATCATTATAAATTTAACAGTACCGAAATATGTCTATGGGCAATACCCGCTATACTCGTATACACCCCATACGCCAGTGTTTTATAGGGGAATGAAAACGCGTAATAAAAAAACGCGTTTTAAGGGTACCCCGTTATACTGAAAAATTGCCATTATAGCACAATAAATACATCCCGAGCATAATTTAGTAGAAACTTCTTTCGTCAGTTACTTCAATCAAACTTTTACTGATTTTCCTCGTCGAAAATTCTTTCGGTCGGTTACGACTTTTACGGTCACATGTACGTTTTGATATTTTATCAAGTGTTGAGTTCATATCTAGCGTATCAGTCAATTATTTTAAGTCAAAAATACGTAATCATTTATTTATAAGATTTTTTTTAATTCAATTTTGGGAACACTTGTGTCACGCTTAAAAACACAGTAACATTTTACGTAGTAAAATACAAAACAAACTTTCCGTTACGAAGTGTTGCTGAGAATTTAATATTATGTATTTATAATGTAAAAATAACTGTACCTAGTCTCTAATCATAAAATAAATGTACCAAAAATATTCATCCCAATGTTATCGTAATTAGTTTGCAGTGCTCTAAAAGATAGCATAAAACTTAAGAGGTATAAACAACACTAAAGAGGTATATAGTAGTTTCCTTTTGAAAACGGAAAAATAGAAAGCTGCTGACCTGATAAGTGCCTCGTGTCAATCTGCGCTGCTGCCGCCGCAGCCAGCAGCAGGAGGCAGAACGCCTCACCGGCGCTCCGCATCTTCACTTCACCTCAAACCACATCAACACTTAGGCACACACAAGAATATCAATTATATTTATCACACGCGGTCCAATATTTAGTTTTGTGGGGCACGAAAGTTGGAAAGTTTGGTGACGTGTCGAAAGCAAGCGCTCCAAAATATACAACCACTCTATTAGAGCGCGGGCGAGCGACTGACGCGGGACGCCGGCCGGCAGGCGGTGGGGTGGCAAGCGCAACAAATAAAATTGCACAAAAACCTACGATTGACGGTTTTCCACGTGACGCGATGACGAATTATTGCTGCAGACTTTCCGCATCTACTCTAGTTGAGTCCGGGACATTTAGATATTACGATTCTTGTAAGGCGCTTATAGATAGGTGCGGAGGATGCGGTTACAGTTTTTTTGTTCTTTAGTTCATCGCAGGATAAACCCATCTTTATGGTACGATATCCCACTAAGATATATGGGATAGGATATTTTCTGAAGCCAATGTCCTGGTCTCAAGAGAAGGAACCTTACATAAAGATATACTAGCTGACCAGGCAAACTTCGTACCGCCTCAGAGTGAATAAATAAAACATCTGAATGATATTTTTTCATATTTTAAACCTCACCTTTTAAACCTTCCCTGGACTTACACGAATATTTCAAGACCAAAATTAGCCAAATCGGTCCAGCCGTTCTCGAGACTAACTAACAGCAATGAACAGCAATTCATTTTGTTTAAATATTAGATTAGATTATAGTAGTAGTACCGACTCAAACCCACCACAGAATTTTCTACTTAATTTCTACATCATGTTAATTGGAGGAGTCCGGCCTTAGCACTCCCGCTGCACTCATAAACTGCGTATGGGCTAAGATGACGTATATCCTAGTTTCTGCACTCTATTCTCTTGAGAATCGAGAGCTAATTGCATTTAGTTAACGGGTCAAAGGTCACATTCAATTTTGATACGCCATGTAGTATAGATTTCCCTTTCACCCATCTACTCAAACTCAAACTCAAAAGGAACATTATTTACGTAGGTTCCATCACAAAACTCTTTTATATCGTCATATTTATAAATACCATTATCATCTTACGGCCCCTGTCCCACACTAGGTGGTAGTCTCCACACACACCTATCAGTCGTCATACCTACATTCACGCCTTTCACACACAAATTACTTTCTAATGATCTATTCTGTGTATCTGACTTAGAACGGGTCTCAAAATCTGGCAACCCTTGTACAGGTGGTTGCAAGCAGGTAGCGTAGAAACAAAAAAAACGGACCTGAAATTGCCACCGTCTCGAACCGGTACCTGACACAAATCCAGTAGAGTACGAAAAACCACAAAAACCCCTTGCTACATCCTGAGGGACCCAAAGGGTAACTCGTACGAACGTTGTTCTAAGTGTCACTACCCGAAAGTACTCTTAGCCTAGTTAAACTAATTTAAAGGCGGCGCGTAATGCCACGGTAATAATCAGCGAATATTTAATATACAACTTCCTTTGTGGTCCAGTGCAAGTGGTAGGATCACGGGTCCTCGGCTCGATTCCGGGGTTGGACAAGTCATCATCATCATCAGCCTATTTTAGTCCTCTGGACGTAGACCTCCCCTATGGCTCGCCACTGAACCCGGTCATCGGTTATATACATCGATGTGCTCCGAGTCTGTGTGGCATTCGTATTCGGGAATTACATGTTTGTAAACTGCCCCGCGATACAGTGCAGGGGTTTCATTGTTATTAAAAAATAACGCTATAAATAAAAAACAAAAAAAAAAAGACAAAGTATACCTCTTTAGATACTAAGATAAATAATGATTTATCTTAGTTCAATATTGATTTACGGAAACATTAGTTAGAAACTAGCATGTACTTGTTCCCAGCGCTAACAACCGGGGAACTTTTTGCTAGGCATTTACAGGATTACTAGCAAAATATTGTAAATATAAAAGGACACAATAAAGTGTACAATTAGACAGCTTGTTTTGTTAGATTAAAGTCCACCGACGGTGAACTAACTTGTATGAAAAACTGGCTCAACTATGCAAGCTAAGCTAAACTAACTTATTTTAGCTGGCGGCCTTTGGGGCATAGGTCTGATATTCGATTCCAGGGTAGGACAATTGAATAAGTAAGCCTTCTGGCTTACCAGTATCTCTGATACAGGCTATGTGACTAGGTGTTATTCGTTTTCGTGAATTTGATAAGCCCCGCGATATATGTTTCAGCAAGGGCAGGAAAGTCGTAGAAAAATGTACAGGGAATACCCGCGATATAGGATTTGACGTCAATTTTATATAAGATTACCACCTTAATTTTCGAACGTCCGGAATTTTAGGACCCTGAAAATTTGTACCAAGTGCTCATATAGGAAATCCGGCGCTGCGTGCAAAAACTTACGCGGATGTATAAAATAACTATTCTTTTTCAACCGACACCAAAATAAGGAGCTTCTCAATTAGTTTGTACGCATGTTCTCTTATGTTTTTTCTTACAGCTTCCCTTAATGATCCGTATCAGTTTATAAGCCGATTTTAAATGTTTTTTTTTGTTTGGTTCCCATTATTCCATATTGGTTCCATGGAAATTAACAAAATTGGTCCAGTAATTTGGTTATATACCTCAAATATCGAAACCTACACTTTTAAGGCACTTCAAATAGTATATTCACAATTAAATATCGCGATAAATCCGTTAAAGTGTTAAATTTCAATGTGTAACAATCGCGAAATCCTAAGAAATCAGTATATTCACTAATCGACAACCCTATTCGAATTTGGGTTGTCGTAAGTGCAGACTAAATGACAAGCAGAAAATCTAACCGAACCCTTTCCCAAATCTCACTAAATAAAATCATCGTTCTTGCTCTATGTGTTAGTTGTTCTTTTTTGGATGTGTTTATTCCTAAATCTTATTTGAAAATGTTGTCATTCATACTTGACGCCTAGCTGCTACTATGCAGCTTCGCTCGCGTGTTACAAGACTGGATTGAAATATTAAAAAGTAGACGTAAACCTACTGACACGTGGCGACAACTCAAATTACCTTCTATAAAAATATAAGAAAAATGTTAACAAAAAGGGTCACGGAGCATGCTCCCCCATCGGGTGGAGTGAAACCCGTGGCCCTGTCTCGGGCAGTTAAGGGATACCGTTTTAGTGGGTACACCAACAACAGGAGTAGAGGCACGTGCAAGCGGGTTCGTCAATGCTCATGAGAATCCGGTCAAAACGAAATGTTTAACTTAGTTATATGACTTTTTGTTTTGTACATACATTATTTATTTATTTTTACTTATTAATTCCTAACTGTTTTCTTTATTATAGAACTTACGAAATTTTTGTTTCCTATAGTAATTTCTTAGAGGGGTGTACGTTTTCGAGAATGTTACGCAGGTAGAAAAGGTGGTCAGCTATTTATCTTCATGTTTTATGTACAATTTGCTGTTTCTGCATGCGTTTAGTATAAGGAAACTAAAATTTATAAAAAATATGGAGACACATCCTGAATTAGCTGCTCGTACCGCGCTATTCCTGATCCATCTTTGTTGGCGAACGTTTTTCGTATCTTTATACGGCGGTAATAAAAACGACTCACTAAACGGCATGCGATACAAACGATTTGCCAACACAGTGACTAAACATTCATTTTTCGTCGCAGTCTCCGAGTATATCGATCGAGTATATCCAAGTATTGCGAACTTGCGAATTTGCTCTCACTATGCTGTTTAGTAGTTTTTATAAACAACACCAATAATTTAAAATAAAAGCAGCTACAGAGTTTCTTGCCGGCTCTTCTCTGTAGAGCAGCCTTCCGAACCGGTGTTAGTTTCGGCATGATTGTGAGTGAACTCAGGGATTGTGAGCGATCAGGGGAGATGGAGGGATTGTAGGAGTGAGGAGTTTTGTGTGAAAGGTGTGAATGTAGGTAAGACGACTGATAGGTTTGTATGGAGACTACCACCTAGTGTGGGACAGGTGCCGTAAGATGATGCGGCGGGTCGTTCTCTTCCCTGCAATATGGTTGAGGAGGGCGATGGCTGCCGCATGCGTCATGCTTGTGAACAGGTGCCGTTGCTGGGGGTCGGTTGGCTTGGGCATTACAAGGTTACTATTGTCGACTAGATCTGGCTGATGTTTGGCCCTTTGGAACTATTGCGCGAGTTTGCTCCCACAAATCTGTCTTGTACCCAAATGGCGATCTAAAAAGAGCAACTACAGAGTTTCTTGCCGGCTCTTCTCTGTAGATGTGCATTCCGAACCGGTGGTAGATGGTAAATAATTAATTTTAAATGGAAAATTTTAAATTATTTATTTTATTTTACCTGTCAAAAGAGCTCTAATGAGCCAACTTGATTAAATGAGTTTTGATTTTGATAATGGTATTTATAAATATGACGATATAATATAAGAGTTTTGTTTATATAGTCAATACGAAAAATTATTTAATATTATTCAGATCGAGTTCAATCGTATATTTGAATTGAAAACCTACACTAAAGGTAATAAGTTGAAGTTTTGTGAATGGGCTACTCCAGGTATTTATAAGAGTAGGAATACATTATATAATTTATACGCTTTGAAACAATTTAATTTTAATTTAGCCTTTCAGGAATACGTTAGGTCCTACTCAAAATTGTTTAAAAAAGTTTGCTATACGGCGAAATCTCTACACATACACGATTTTAAAAAGTTTTGGAAATCCACTAACAAGCTAGCATTTAAGCCGGCATTACCCTTAAATGTGAACGATACTCAAAATACCACAGAAATAGCGGAGATGTTTGCTCGGCAATTCCAAATGCATAATGGGTGCGTCGCTCAGGGACAGCCCGATTCACATGACTCATTAGCGACTGACGGCCAGGCCGATCGGACGTGCGCGCATAGTACTTTGATTACTGTTACCCCAGATATGTTGCAGAAATGCGTATGCGACATGAAGAGAGGGAAGTCACCTGGTCACGATTCTCTGAGCATCGAGCATATAGTATATGGAGGCGAGATATTATACCTGTATCTGGCAACTTTTTACAATCTCTGCTTATCACACAGTTATCTTCCCCCAAACCTAATGAAAACTATAGTTATGCCCGTACCTAAGAACAATTCGGGGGATCTCTCTAATGTACAAAACTATCGTCCTATATCCCTAGCAACAGTAATATCAAAAATACTAGAAAGATTAATCAACCCAGTCTTATCTAATCATATTAAACTAAACAGTGCACAATTTGGTTTTAGAGAGAAACACTCGACTGACATGGCAATTTTCGCTCTGAAAAACACCGTCAAGTATTATACTGAGAGAAAAACTAGTGTTTTTGCTTGCTTCCTAGATTTAAGTCGTGCTTTTGATACAATTGATTACGATATACTCTGGAAAAAAATGAAGGAGGCAGGGGTTCCACATTATATATTGGAGCTAGTAAAATATTGGTACAGACAGCAAACAAATATTGTAAAATGGGCAGATGCTAGATCTGAACAGTTCACCTTAGAGAAAGGGGTTCGGCAGGGTGGTTTAACGTCTCCTATCTTATTTAACCTTTATATTAATGGTCTCATAGAGGAACTTAATAACTCAGGAATAGGCTGTCATATGTGTAACCAACCTGTTAATAACCTAAGTTATGCAGATGACATGGTGTTGTTGAGTCCGTCTGTGCACGGATTAAGAAAACTTATTGAAATATGTGAAAACTACGCACACAAACACGGCTTGGTATATAATATTAAAAAAACAGAAGTTATGATTTTTCGATATAATAAAAAAGATATCTTTACCCCATGCATTAAAATGGCTGGGCGGGATTTGCAAATTGTTAGTAAATTTAAATATTTGGGTCACATTATTAGGGACGACCTTTGTGATGACGATGATATGAAGAGGCAGAAGCGATCTATCGCAGCGGTTAGTAATATGCTAGCGCGGCGTTTTGCGCGCAGTAGCGATCAAGTCAAAATAACCCTGTTCGGGGCGTACTGCCAGTCGTTCTACACCTGCCAGCTCTGGAGTAAATACACGAGGGCTGTATATCACGAATTACGCGTACAGTACAACAACGCATTCAGAGCCATGCTTAATCTGCCCTGGGGGTGCAGTGCGTCTGGCATGTTCGCCAGGAACCGAGTGGACGACTTTTATGCAATTCTTAGGAAACGGTCAGCCGCTTTTATGGAGCGTATAAGAAACTCTCAAAACGATGTAATTAGAGCTGTTTATGAAAGTTGTAAATTTCGCACGTGCGGTCTTTGATCTGTTACTTGTGTCATTATGTATTGATGGAGACAAACGCTAGTTCTGTTTCTGGTCTGTTTCTGTATAAGTAGTTTCTCTGACATGTATCATACAAATAAAAATTAATAGCTTATAAAATAAAATGAATGTAAAATCTAAAATATATTGTATTAAATTAGATTAAGTTCAATTTAATATCAAAAAGGTTATTTCTGAATTAATTTAAATATTTTAATTTAATTTAATTTATAATATGTATTAAGTAATTTGTAATAAATATATATAATGTATGATAAATATGGGTCTATGCCTGAAATAAATGATTATTATTATTATTATTATTATTATTAGTCGTAAAATAAGAAAATCCAGTAACAAAATTAAAACCACCTGGAACATTATTAATAACGAAACTGGCAAAGCAAAGCTACCTGAATCTAAATTTGAATTGCATAATAATGGTAGTGTAATAAATACCAACTTCGATGTAGCTCAATGCTTTAATATTTTTTTTGAAAGTATACCGAAGGAAATCACCACGTCTTTGGCTTCATCTTCTGTCCAGGCTGAGATGCTGCTCAAGGATAATGTTAGAGAGACGTCGGGCTTGCTCAGGTTCACTTATGTGACCCCTTCTGACATTGTTACAGCCTTTAATAGTATTACTTTGAAGAAAACGGGTGATTTGTGGGATATATCAACTGTTGTGATTAAAGGGGTTATTTCAGATATAGCTCCTCAGCTTGCTAATATATTTAATGAGTGTGTAGATGTGGGTGTATTCCCAAATTTAATGAAACATGGTAAAATCATCCCACTCTACAAAGCTGGCAATAAGAAAGAGCTTGGCAACTATAGACCTATTTCCATTTTGCCAGTTTTAAGTAAAATCTTTGAGAAAATCATTTTAAAACAGCTACTGCAACACTTCCACAAATATAAATTGTTACATAGTGAACAATATGGGTTCACTAAGGGTCGCTCTACGGCTGATGCCGGTGCTGTACTCTTGAAGCACATCTATGATGCATGGGAAAACTCACAAGATGCTATTGGTGTTTTCTGCGATCTATCTAAAGCTTTCGATTGTGTACATCACAACACTCTTTTGAGAAAGCTACAACACTATGGTATCAAGTTTAACGCGCTTAATCTCCTTGCGTCATACTTGAGTAGCAGAATGCAGTTTGTGGACATAAATGGAGTCAAATCTACTGGTTCGACAATAACAATGGGCGTGCCACAGGGGTCTATTCTGGGTCCGTTTTTATTTCTTATTTATATAAACGATCTCGCCTTCTTTGTAAAAGATATTTGTAACATTGTTCTATTTGCTGATGATACATCGCTTATTTTTAAAGTTGACCGTAAGAAAACAAATTTTGACGATGTAAATAGCGCACTCGTGCAAATATCTCAGTGGTTCACTGTAAACAATTTATTGTTGAATGCAGCTAAGACCAAATGCATTAGGTTTACTACCTCTTACTCAAAAAGTAGCGTTACTAAATTGATATTAAATGACAAAAATTTGGACCTAGAAGAATCTACAAAGTTTTTGGGCATTACTTTAGATTCCAAGTTACAATGGAGGCCCCACATTCATAAACTCGCTGATAAACTTAGTTCAGCAGCTTATGCTGTGAGACAGGTAAGACGGCTCACCGACGTGGATACCGCGAGACTCGTCTACTTTGGTTACTTCCATAGCGTCATGTCATATGGTATTTTGCTTTGGGGCAACGCCGCAGACATTGAAACTGTATTTGTATTACAAAAGCGTGCTGTGCGTTCCATTTACAATCTAGGACCCAAGGAATCACTTAGAAATAAGTTTTGTGATATAGGAATTTTGACTGTGGCATCGCAGTTTATCCTTGCTAATATCTTATTTGTGAGACAGAATATCGGTCAGTATAAGACCAACTGTGATGTCACTACATCCACTATCCGTACAAGAAATGGGCATAAACTAATGATACCTCACCACAGACTGCAAAAAGCCCATGGATCTTTTGCAGGCCTCGGTGTTCGCCTGTACAATAAAATTCCTGACGCTATTGTAAATCTACCCTTCATAAAGTTCAAAAATTTTGTTAAAACTACACTAATTAATAAAGGGTACTACCGCGTCAACGACTATATGTGTGATAATGATGCCTGGAAGTAACTGTCATTTTGTGCCTGTGCTCTGTTCCTTTGGCCCCTTCAATACTATATCTCATTGGCGAAATATTTTGTACGTAGCATTTAGAAAATGTCATATATTGTACACTGTATGTGTGAGCAATGACGCAATGGAGACCTTTAATCGCGGATTTGTTTTTGTTTTTTTTTTATTGGCGCTGTCAAGGTCTATCCGTCATTCATTGCGTAAACATTTAGCGTGTTTCTCTCATCTTGCGAACTTGCTCTCACTATGCTGTTTAGTGCTTTTTGTAAACGAACAATAATTTTAAAAAAGCAACTACAGAGTTTCTTGCCGGCTCTTCTCTGTAGAGCAGCCTTCCGAACCGGTGGTAGTTTCGGCATGAATGTGAGTGAACATATAGGGATTGTGAGCGATCAGGGGAAATGGAGGGATTGCAGGAATGAGGAGTTGTGTGTGAAAGGTGTGAATGTAGGTATGACGACTGATAGGTGTGTGTGGAGACTACCACCTAGTGTGGGACAGGGGCCGTAAGATGATAATGGTGTTTGTAAATATGACGATTTATAAGAGTTTTGTGATGAAACCTACGTAAATAAAGTTCCTTTTGAGTTTAAGTTTGAGTTTGAGTTTAATTAAACCTACGTAAATAAAGTTCCTTTTGAGTTTATCACCAGGTCCAGTTGTGACTCTGAAGATATCAAAATCATGAAGAATGGCACCACCCGATCTCATGGTCTGAACCACCTATTTTCTACAGATGCAAAGGAAATTGTGGCTGCAGAAAAGCGATTTGCTACAAATTATGTCTTCACGAATTCTTAGTAGGACCTATAGTTTCCGAGATATCGTGAAAAGGGTGTTTGCACACAGTGGCGTAGCTACCAAGGGGCTAGGCGGGGCAGTGCCCCGGGGCCCTCAAGCTCAGGGGGCCCTCGATTCCTCAAAACCAGAAATCTGGAATTCTGCCAGTAATCTAAATTTGGTGATAAATGATGCCGTTAGGAGTTGTGTGGAAATACAGACTTTTTCGCAACGTTGCACGTCTGTATAGCTTTTTCGGAAACAGCATCAAACGTAGGGATCTACTGTGAAAATGCACTGGCGAATCGGACACCACTAAAAAAACTAAATACAACTAGATGGTCCAGTAGGGTCAATCAATACGATATCAGCAATAAAACTTCGTTATTCAAATGCAAAGCCAATGAGAAAGATGGTATTGATTACGCATTTTGATGAATGATGCTGATCACCGATTTCCAAACCGAGAAAAAATATTTAAAATTGAGATTTTCAATAATGTACTACACACCGTAATATCTCAATTATATGCACGTTTTATTGGTATGAATGCAGTGTATCATTTATATTCGATTTTCTAACACCAACATTTTTATTACATGATGATGAACCAACTTTAGTACAAAAGTGTGACGAATTCCAAAGAAAATATTCCTAGTTTTTCACTTCTATTTATCACCTAGTTTTACCTCAACTAGCTCAAGCATGGACTGTTCACCAATTATGGAAGGAAATAATTAGCAAATCTACAAAAAAGGAAAAAAGGTAACACAAGGCCCGAAAAAAAAATTGCGTATCAAAAATGTTTATGGACCTAGTGCAGTGTCTGTGAGAGTAGCACAAATTTGGATTAAGCGTTTTCTATCCGGAAATTTTGATGTCAAAGATGCACGTCGCTCTGGTCCCCTATTACGGATAAAATGGATGCCATTTTTGAAAAAGTGGAACAAGATATCTGTAGTTACGACGGAGCTGCAGAACTGGGAATTGACGATAAAACAGTTTAGGCGCATTTGAAAAAAACTGGGTACACAAAAAAGCTCGATATTTGGGTACCTCACGAGCTCACTGAAAGAAACCAAATGAGTACAGTGTACTCATTTGTGATTCTTTATTACGACGTAATGAAACCGAACCATTTTTGAAGAAGCTGATAACTGGTGATGAAAAGTGGATCACGTACGACAAGAACGTGCGATAAAGGTCGTGATCAAAGGCCGGTCAGGCTTCACAGACTGTGGCGAAACCCGGGTTAACTCGCAACAAAGTGATGCTGTGTGTGTGGTGGGATTGGAAGGGCATTATTCATTATGAGCTGTTACCACCAGGCAGGACCATCAATTCTAAACTCTACTGCGAACAACTGATGAGATTAAAGCAAGAAGTTGAGAAAAAGCGGCCGGAATTAATCAACAGAAGGGGTGTGGTTTTTCATCATGATAACGTGATAACTAGACCTTACGCATCTTTAGCCACTCAGCAAAAATTAAGAGAGTTTGGATGGGAGGTGTTAATGCATCCTCCGCGGTATTTTGATTAGAAGTCCCAAAATTTCTATAGCAATTGGATCATGTCCCTACTTACAAGATGCCAAAAAGTTATCGAACAAAATGGTACCTACTTACTTTAGTTAAATGTAAATAAACTATATTAAAAAATGTTATGAAATTTCTTAAAAAAAAGCGAAGAATCTTTTTTCCCAACCTATTATTTCATATTTTTATTTGATAAAACCTAATCACTTTACATAGCAGTGGGGCCCCATTTTTTAATTAGCCCCAGGGCCCTTGGTTACCTAGCTACGCCACTGTTTGCACAGCTTTGTCCAAGATGCGGCCAGGGGACAAGGGTGCTACGCCAAAAACTTCGTGATAAGCTTCTATTGATACCCCAACCAAGATCACTTTTTCTTAACTTTGTAAGACAATATTGGAATAAAAAACATTTTCATTTTGAAATAAAGTTTGTTGGCTTTATCGCATTGAAATTTAACACTTTTACAACTATTATTTTCTTTTTTGTTTACTTTCATGGTCTGAACCACCTATTTAAATTTGGCGGAAGTTCAGAAAATAACCCTGTAATATTAAATAGGAACTTATTAGGAATTATTGTATTAAATTGACCCACCATCGCTTATCTCATCATCATCATCATCAGCCCACATTAGTCCACTGCTGGACATTTCATGCTGGACATCGCTTATCTACCCAATGTTTTAAATTACTATGTCTAGTGCAATAAAGAATTTGACACATAATACACCCACGCCAACTTGTCACTGTTAAGTACAAGTATTTTAAAACGTTATTTTTTTGGACTACTAGATATTTTCTGTTTCCCATTACTAGCCCGTCTGTCAAATCGATCATGCTATCTTGAACAGGGTATAGTAAGTTTGAGCCACAAACTAAGTAGGGATGCCAAAGCTTGAGCATCGCCTTAGTGATAAAAAAAAACAAATAACCAAAAACCCGGTGGGGCCGTTATTATTATTTTTCGGTATTTTCCAGTCGCTTGGCAGTCCGGGTTTATGTTTTGGATTTCCAGATACTTAATTATAGTAAAAATGACGCAAGTTGTTTATCTCTTTCTATTTCAATAAAAAATATAGAGCGAAAGAGAGAGAGAGAGATATTGAAATGCGTCATGCATGACGTTTCACAATGTGCGGATGGAACGCAACGCAATGTGATCAAATGTATTTTTTTTTTCTCAAACGTATCTAATCATTTGTCCGTCCTATCCGCCTTATCAACTCAACCGTACATAGTTTCTCTTATTTTTACCTTTCTATCTTTAATATATTTTGTCACCGCCCATATGTCAAAACAAACTCGGTTGGCAAAATCATCAAACCCATGATGGAAGCCATAACATTTAAATGAAGAAGAAGAAGAAAGTGAAGTGACTTGAGTCCTGCTCTGTTATAGATAACTTTTGTTAGAATATCGTTTAAACCATGAGATTCCATTATAATTTGGTGTACTTTTTATGATTATTACATATCAAAAATGTCTAACGATCAACCTGATCTATTGTTCTTCGACACATTCTCTCATGACACCAATGAGGTAAATTAATTAATCCCGAAAGCGGCATCCTGGAATTGATTTTCTGTTGACATTGATTAATAATGAAGGTGATTTTATTGATTGTAGGAGCTGAATTTGGACCTGGTGCAGTTCCCTAAGTCGGTGTATGTGAGAGAAATACGTATTATCCCGTTGGGGGCGCGGGTAGAAGGTGATTTTCCTGGAGGAGTCCGTTTGGGCGCAACAAATCCCACGAAATTTCATATCGATTTCTTTGTGAATGACCTGAGTAAGCCTGGTGCGTCCACGTTCGAAGCTCTGGGCAGCTTAGACTATTGTCAAAATGGACAAATCCATATGGAGTGTGGTAATGGGTTGGACCAACCCAGGATTCCCACGGATGGGCTTGTGTTAAGAGGTTAGTAACATTTACAATTTAGTGTAAGAGGTTGGTGGACACTGTTCATAGTGTCTGTATTTATTAAGTAGTTTGAGATATTGGCCAGTTAGTATTACAAAGATTTTATTTAATATTGTATGTACATGTATGTTGTTTTGTAGCTGATTGTCAGAGATCAGAGGTTAAAATAATTAAAAAACGGATTTTTAAGAACAATATATTAGGTTATTCAATACTAAAGATTCAAATTTAATACTTTACTATTGTAACAAGATAAATTAATTTTAAGCCAAGCCTGTTACTGATTGTCAATTGTGTTCAGAAGAAATTATATGAGGTCCTTAAATAATATGAAATTGGTGTTTTGTACGGGAGGAATTTAAAATCAATAGTTTTTTTAATATATATTTAATTAATCAAAGTATGCATCATTGTTATCTATGCACTCTTGCTATCTCATAGGTAGTTCATTGATCCCTTTACTAAAAAACCATGGGGGCGAGAATCAATTAACTCTTTGAAGGTGGTTTGGACTGCCACATTGGAGTTGAATTTTTTTCCTTGTAAGAAGTTGTCCAAATAATGGAAAAAAATGTTAATTGTGCGATGAGTGCTTCTGATTTTCATACAGTATCTGTACAATGTTGAAAATGTTCATATTAATATAGCTAATAGCTGACCCGTAGAACTTTGTTCCGTCTTAGAGGCAATAAATGAGCAGATTTTGGATTTTATTTATTCCATGCCAGTGCTAATTTTATTGCACTTCCCACTTTAACGAAATATAAATCCTATGTCAATCTCCTGGTTCTAAACTACTTCCACACCACTTTTCCACTGTTCTTGAGTTGTAAATAGTGTAACTAAGACTTTCTTTTATATATATAGTAATCTATATAAGGTATTTGGATCAATATTATTTTACAATTGGCTTTATTTGAAAAGTTTGTCAACAAGTTTGTCATAATTATGTTGCCCCTTAGCAAGAACTAGGTGACATTAAAATCCATTTTCCTGCAAGAAACCATGTCCTGCCATAAAAACAAGGTTCAAAACAAAATTAAACATTGTTTGGAGTAAGAGGGAAAATTGACAAACATTGCTTTTGGTTAGAAGCAGTCTGAGAGTGCTGACCTTATTTAAAGACATTCTGTGCTCTACCTAAGATAAGAAAAATTAAATTGTGTTCTTGCTGGTTTCTTGTTCCAATACCAGGTAGAGTTATCATACAAAATCTAACCCATCCTTCAATTGTAGAAAACATTAAAATATCACAAGTTTATGCAAAATTACCATAGAGTTGAAGAAATTATCAACAGTGTTATATCTAAAATAATATATTTTCAGGCTGGTACACAACTATTACTTTGGCAGTATATGGCAATTTAACACAAGTACTGCCTGATACACCCATAGGGGCAAACCCACCTCCTGCTGCATCAAGATCAGTAATAGCTCGAGAGATTCCTCCCACACCAACAACATCTCAAGTACCACCAAACCCTGATTGGAACCAAGAATCTCCTAATCCCATCCCATCCTACACTGGCAATGTTGCCACTGCCAACCCTGATGCCTATGGGCCAAATAATTATCCAGAAAACTATGATGCTCAGTTGTACAGAGGGGATTATTATGGCAATGAGGCTCCAAAAGATCCTCGAACATACCACCACATTGATGATCCCACTTGGGATAAAAGAGAAATCAGCTGTGAAAGAGATGCTGAAAGGTTACGTCATAGTCCTCGCTCTATCGACAATGAGCGGGATAGAGATAGAAGGGAAGTCAGGAGTCGCAGGCGATCGCTCGATAGAGGTAGAAGCAGAGAGTCTTCAAGACATCGTGACAGAAGTAGAGAAATAGATCGACTGCGCTCTCGGTCTAGGACTCGCGACAGAGATTACATCGTCAAAGGCGCGTATCGTCCTCTCAGTCGTTCCAGGTCCAGAAGCGTCGATAGGATGCGGGGCGTATCCGGTGATCGCGAATGGGATAGGGGTTCTTACAAAAAAGACGATTACAGGCGCCACCGCGAACCTTCCTACGATCGCGCACGTGGAGGGTCGTACGACAAAGACGCTGGTTCCTATGAACGACGGTCGCCGTGCGATAAACGTGCGCCGTCTTACGAAAGAAAGATGTCTTACGAAAAACGCGGTTCGTCCTACGAGAGACGCGCCCCATCTTACGAAAAGCAATCTTCGTACGATAGGAAGCGACATTCGCCGTACAGCCGTATCAGGGGCTCTAGTTATGGCAGTCGCTCACCGAGTCGCGATGACATCAGGAAAAGGCCCAGAACTCCTCCCGGGGAAAGTAGTAGGCGGCCATTGTCTCCTAGAGAAGGCGATGTTTCTAGTCCCATCAACTCCCTCAGGTCGGACGAAGGTGGTGATTACGAACGTGGCGGAAAGCAAATCCCGAGAGTTGACTTTTATCATCAAAGCTACAGGCATAAAAGTTCTATTAGAAGTCCGTCTCAGGAAGCAGAGACCGCTCCTTTCGTTGAGCAACCACACTCCAGTCTGGTGACTGTGCAAATAGTTGACAATGCCACAGCTAAAGTTATAGAATCGCCACCCAGAAATCCGGAAGACGATCGATCGATGGATGCTGAACAATTTGAGCCAATATTATCTGATGAAGAGATATGCGATGATCTAGAAGGTCCAACTTACATGGAGGCCGATTATGATGTCAATGATTACTGCAGTGTAGATGACATAATTAAGTATTACAATCCATTCAAGTCCGAATGGAGCAAGTATGAAAATGTCAATAAAATTCATTTACTGGGACCTAAAAAAGAAGACAACAAAGATGTCTTAACTGCGACGTTCGACGAACTTTGCGACGCCAGCCCGGATCTCTTTAAAATTTCGGAAATGGCAAAAACCAACAAGAAGCTAGATCAAAAATTCTTCGCAAATACCTTTGTAGACCTTGACAATTCAGCCAGGGAGGAATGGGTGCATCAATGTGAACAAATCAACGTTGCCGTGAATAATCTGTGCAAGAATACGGATATAATTCTGAGAATCTTTAAGAATCCCACAAAGAATGATATTTCTGATGAATTCACTGAAATATTCTATTCGCTAATTACGTTTTGTAAAATCGGCTTGAACTTTGAATTTGCGCTGGCTCAGCAACAACCCACGTACAAGATACGGCACATGAAATGTGGGATCCGCCTTGCTGAAGCCCTAACGGCTCATGGGCACAGCGGCGAAGTCATGAGGATCCTTCTTGCGTCCGGAATAGACGTGCCAATATCGTTATTAGAAATGTATTCCAAAGAGTATATGGCGTTGAGCATTCGTCTCATGATATTGAAAGCATTGAATGCGTGTCTTTCTTCCAAGGAATCCATGGATCAATTTATGAAAGAAGCAGTTTACCCGAAATTTGATAAAAACGAAGATCTGAAACCGAGGAATGGTTACCAAGCATTAATATCTATCATGCAGACCAATCCACTTGCTCGCGTCAAGTTTTCAATCAGCGCTTTGATAAAGAAAATAAATACGTATGAATTGCTGGAAAAGCTGAATGACATGGTAACAAACCGGATCAAGACTAGTAACCAAAGTGATGACATTGAACTAAAGGACAGTGATACTCATTACATAACAAATTCGTTTGAAGAAATACTGTCTATGTATCGTTCTCAGTGCTTTCATATCTCTCAGCCGAAACGTTTCCTACCGGTTTCTGCACAATTTGAGATCAACAAAGAATGTTCCAACGAAATTCTACTGGAATTCTTTAGCATTCATAAGACACTAGAAGTCTGTCTGTATCTTTTGACTAGTCCAAGTACTTGCAATAATCTGATCGTGACAAGTCCTATTCATGACTTGATTTATGAATTAGTCAATTCGCACAATGGATTAAAATTCCTCTACAAAAACATGGAAGTGAGCGAGTTGCTATTCAAATCGTTGACTCAGCCATACAGCCAACAAAACTCTGAAGAGTTCATGTATCCACACGATTTGAGTAACTACACAGATCTCCAAATCTTGGGTCTGGAAATGGCTTACAAACTCAAAGCTCTGTATTATCTGCAATCGATTAGCGACCTTCAAGGAGGAAAAGTTGATGAGAACGAACTTATTGATAGACTTCAATCATTATATTGCTTGAGTTTCGGGAACATTGGCAGAGTGGCCGTGCCAGATGTCATAGTGATGGAGGAAAACGCAGAATGCCTCATGGATGTCTTTGAAGGTGACTTCAAAACAAAGAAAGGCGATTCGCCGTTAAAACACAAGTCACCTGCAAAGGGATACGCAATTGAACTGATAGTGTCCGCCGTCCGATTCTCGGCAAACGTGCCATTCTTGAAGAAGTTCGGTCCTAGATTAATAAACGTGTCCAAGGAACACGATAGATTTGAACCGAGCGTCTCCAGTGTTCTCCAAGAAGTAATACCTTACCTGAAACCAGTTGAAAAACCAAGCGTTTTAACCGGCGAAGACATGAGCGAGTGCGTCGAAGTACTGAAGTCGTGCCTGGAGCAAGCGCCCGATCTGCCCGGCGAACTCATGACGTGCCTGCGGGTTCTGCGCCATTTCTGTATATCTGACTACGACAACAACGCTACCATCGCGTGCGAATCGGCCACGGAGGAGTACGTCGAACTCAAATACAAGTATAACGTGCTGCAACTGTTCTCGTTGGACGGCGTGGCTCACCTCGCAGGAATACTAGATCAGCTGGCTACCCATTTCGATCAGCCGAGTATGCATACTTCCTTCTTTGCGTCGGTCAAAGGCCTTCAACTGGCCCAGATGTTGCTACCCTCCTTGCGGTTATTGGACGCGATGCTGGCCAGGGTCGTCCGCTGTCGGGGCCCCCGGTTTCGAGACTTAACCGCCGCTCCCGTCGTATTGAAAATATATGGGATCGCGAAGTCCTATCCCATTGGATGCGTCGGTTTCAGAACCGCCGCCAAAACGGCGGAGGCCGCCGTGAGAGCCTTGCTCGCCTACGCCCAACCAATAGCGGACGACGCGAACGACGGGGACTCCATCCGTCGCGGCCCGTGGACTTCGCTGTGCTCCGAAGTGATCTCCTACACGATGACCGCCCCCTACACGTTCGTGTCCGGACTGCTGGTGTTCTCCGAACTGCTGCCGCTCCCGCTGCCGATGCAAACGAGAACGCCTCCGACCGAAAGGGAATTGGCCGACGCGTCCAACGAGAGGCGCCTCTGGTCGGCGCACCTGCACGCCCTGTCCAACGACCTGACCGACATGATCCAAATCATCTGCATGTCCACCTACAGGCCCGTGGTGCACATGCTTCGGCGGGTTTGCGTGCAGATCGCGGACCTGGCCCCGAACACGGCCGCGACCGTCGCCAGAGGCGCCGTGGGGGCCGTCGCGAGGGAACTGAAGCCGGGAGAGGCGGCCACGGCCAGCGTGGCCCGAGTGCTGGGCTTCCTGGCGTGCCTGGTGTCCCACGCGCCGGTCAAGTGCGCCGTCCTGCACGCCATGAACGGCGCCGGCCCGAGGGCCGCGGACGTCCAGAACGCCCTGTGCGGCGTCCTGAGCCTGGCGAGCGCCACCCACGAGCACGCGGCCGCCCAGGAGTACGCCGCCCACGCCCTGGCGGCTCTCTGCGACGCCGAGATCACTCTCACGCCGCCGTCGGCCGCCGCGGACGCGATCCTGGCCAACTCCTTGCCCAACGCGGACGCTCTGGCGGCACTCCTGGACTCGACGGCGGACTGCCTCGAATCCGCCGCGAAGACGTGCTCGGTCGCCTCGTCCGTCCTCCGCGCCTACTTCGTGCTGACCGAGCACGAGTACGGGTTTCAGCAGTTCAAGAAATTCGTGACGCGGCGAAGGGAGTCCCTCGGGAAGTTCTTCCGGTGGGTCCTGGAGGGCCGGGGCGAGGACGGGGCGGAGCCTCTCAGCCTGTACGTGGACCTCATGAGGATACTGAAGGCCGAGGAGGGCGAGGGGCACGCGGGCCGGAGGACGATGCTGTCGGTGCACGAGATGGCCGACATGGTGGGGTACACCCCCGGAGACGAGGACCACCCCGCGCTCAAGCTAGACTCCACTTTGAAGGTGAGCGGTCCCCGGCTATCCGTCGCAGCGATGCGGTGCCCGCGGAAGTAACAGCGTGTGCCATTGCAGGAGAGGAGCGCAGACGACGACGCCGTGGCCAACGCCGGCTTCATCAGCGGGCAGCTGGCGCGGGCGGGCGCCCCAGCCGCGGCCTCGGGCGCCGCGAGCCCCGGCCCGGAGGCGCCAGAGGCCGGGGCGCGGGCGCCCGACTCGCTCGTGGCGCAGTTCGCGGGCCGCGCCGTGCACGCGCCGGGGGAGCCCTCCGACGAGCGCCTCTCGGGCGGCTACTGGCTCAACGTGCCCGCGGCCGGGGACGACGACGCCACCCACGGCGAGATGGTGAGCGGCACGGGGGCTAACACTACTTGCGCGTTTCTGAATTGCACGTCAAAATTATTATAAGAAAACATCTATTGAATGATGAATGGAATAAAAAAATAGATTATTACGTAGTTGTTATAAATATTTGACCATGGTTTGCATCCAAATGAAATGAATAGATAGAAAGCGAGTATTTTTCGTATCAATAGGGCTACCACGAAAATCGAAAGTGCAACGATATCGTCTTTTGGTAGTCAGAGATGGTTTCGGTTCGGTTTTCGTGGGGGCTCCTCTGCGCTGGTCTGTTAATCGTGGTCCGCAGGTGTCGTGCGACATCCTGGAGATGGCGTCGGCGCTGCTGGGCGGGGGCCTGGGGGGCCCTGGGCCGGGCTCGGGGGCCGAAGCGCTGGCGGGGGCCGTGCGGCGGCTGGCGGGCTGCGTGGACGCCGCGCCCAAGCCCAGCCCCGCGCACGACAAGCGCCCCGCAGGTATACTCGCGTATACTCTGCGCACCTTTTGCATGTGAAACATCTATAGGCGAGGGTGAACCTGATGGTGTATATGTACTATACATAAGTCCATACGTAGTAAAGTGTGAGATGGGGCCTGTTGCTGTTGACACGATGGTATCAAATCTAACTATTACCGAAGTCACTTATGAAAATAATGCGATTGTCGCGATTTGTTAAATTAAATAAAATTGAATATCCATCATCATCATTTCAGCCAAAAGACGTCCACTGCTGGACATAGGCCTCCCCCAAGGATCTCCACAAAGGCCGGTCCTGGGCCGCCCGCATCCACTGCTTTCCGGCGACCTTAACCAGGTCGTCGGTCCACCGTGTGGGAGGCCTACCAGCACTGCGCCTTCCGGAACGCGGTCGCAACTCGAGGACTTTTCTGCCCCATCGGGCGTCGGTCCTGCAAGCTATGTGCCCTGCCCACTGCCACTTAAGTTTGGCAATCCGGTGGGCTATGTCGGTGACCCTGGTTTTCCTGCGTATCTTCTCATTTCTGATGCGATCTCGCAGGGAAACTCCGAGCATAGCCCTCTCCATCGCCATTTGGGTGACTTTGAGCCTTCTGATGGAGCCCATAGTGAGCGACCACGTCTCTGTTCCATATGTCATCACTGGCAACACACATTGGTTGAAGACTTTTGTCTTCAGACACTGCGGTATTGTGGACGAGAAGATCTTTCGCAGCTTCCCGAACGCTGCCCAGCCGAGTTCTGTTGAAGACTTTTGTCTTCAGAATATAATTGAATATTAATGTATTAAACAGTCATTATTTTATGGAACAAATTTGTAACACACTTATCATTTTGCCCCATATTGGACTCCTGTCATAATATGTTCTTTTATGCATATAACTTATACAAAACTATTTAGGCGTCCCGTGATGGCTCACACATTCCTTTTAGTGTGACTATCTGGGTGGTAACCAATTTGTAATACGTATGGCGTCACCGCTCCATCCATCCTGTGGCTGCCGAAGTAGTAAGAGAAGGAAGTAGGCCAATTAGCCAACGGTGGTATCCCTCGAGTGAGTGAGAGAGAGATCGGTCCGCAGTGGCCCTGTCCCGCGGCCGCGAGACGGGCGACGCCTTCCGGTCCCGGCCGCCCAACACGTCGCGGCCTCCGTCGCTGCACGTGGACGACTTCACGGCGCTGCACCAGCCCTACTCGCAGCCCACGCACAACAGGTAACGGCATCACTATCCTGGCCGGTTAAAACCGCACCCTGCAGCGCCATCTAGTCGCTATGTAGTTTAATTGAACAACAAGATATTTATCTTTTTTGAAAAATGTGCATTTGTTTTGTTTGCTTGCACCCTTTTGCTGTGATATTGGTTGAGTGCAATGTCGTCCGGCCGCAGGGGCGCCCGCCGCGGCGCAGGCGAGCGAGGCCGCTTCGCGTCCGTGGGCTCTCCGCACGCGCACTACCGCCATCTGTGAGTCCCCACCAATACCGTACTTTGTCATTGCTCCACGATACAGATTTAAACCAATTGCTGGAGTCTTAAAAAACACTACTTCAAAACTCTAATGTATTATTGTTAGCTCTGAGTAAATCTTGCGTTGAACGTTTACAAATAGTACTAAATTTCTAGGTAGAATACATAATGACTGCAACATTACTGGTCTAAGCTATTCCCTTTACCCACTTAGAAAAGTTACTAGCCCTGCGATGTCACCGACCACCTACTATGCCTATGTCGGGTCTACACTAATTTTCTTTCGTTTCGTTTGTTCAATCGTAAATCTATTTCATTGTTGTGAAATGAGCATGCTCTTTCAGAGCTATAACTGTATACCTGTATTATGTATACACGGTTGGCGTAGTGGTTGAGCGATCGACTGCTGCGCAGCATGTCGCGGGTTCGATCCCCGCACGGTAGAAATATTTGTACGACCTACAAGTATTTGTTCCGGGTCTGGGTGTTTTCTATCTATAATATGAATGTATTTAAGTAGCTTATCATCCATCTCGTTACCATAACACAAGCAAGTTGCTTACCTTGGGACGAGATGGTGTTGTGTGAAATGTCCAAGGATATAAAATATATATAAATATAAAGTACAACCTACATCCCTAAAGCAAATGAATTTCAGCAGCAACCCTGAGATGAATGTAGAATATGGTGTTGATGCATTCCTTTCGTTGGCAGCCGCGGCCGAGGCGCGTGGGAGGTGGGAGGCGGGTCGCACTTCGGCCACTTCCCTCCCGGCTCGCAGTACATGATGGGTGAGCTGGAGTGTCACTTTCTGCTTCATTCACATTTCGAGTAACTTCCATCCCCTAATTCATTGCTTTCAGCAGCAACAGCAGGTTTAATTGGTCGCAACAGTGAGTCTGGCACAAACATGCTAATTGCAAAATCGATACTGAACATATAATCAGTTCGGAAAATATGCCACACGCTCTTGGCACGAGCTGTTTGCAAGAACTTTTGAATTGGGCAGATTATTGCTAGATTGCCATCGTGCCGTGCGAGCCCTTCAATACGAAGAGCAGGGTTGGGCCCTGTCCTTCTCCAAGGTTCACCAACATTTATACAAATGAATCATGACACTACGTCATACTGTTGAAGTTGTAATGCTTTATAACGAGGATAACTTATTGTTGGTCGGTTGTTGCAGGAGGCATGGCAGGAGGCTGGGGGGGAGGCCGCATGCGTCCCCCGCGGCACAGGAACTTCTTGCGCTAGGGCCTCTTGGGTAGGGCCTTGGACCATGGATCATGGACTCGGGGTTCCAGGGCCGGCAAGGCTAGGACATCGTGTGCGCAAGGCTTGATGATTATAAATATATCTCTATTCCACGAGAGACGCCGCGTAGATTGGATCTACGGCTATACTCTCATTCGTTGTTATGGCTCAATTTTGACATAACGTCGTTGTCAAACCAAAATCTGCTATGTACAAAAACTCTATTTTGAATTAACGAGTAAAAACATTTTCGTATAAAATTTTATGAAGGTGAACTCCAACTAAAATTGTCTTTGTAGTTGAAACATACTTCTAGGCAGTCGTTTGACGTGTTAGCTTATTAGTACATAAATATTTTAAATTAAAAAGTGCATTATTACGGTGTGTAAGAAAAATTCTCAAAAATGCACATAGCAGATTTTGGTTTGACAACGACTATAAACCTCAATCAATTTTTAAATGTCTGTTTGTCACCAGATTAAGGAAACACTTGTGTGTATCACTTAAAATAATCGTTAATGCAAAGGCAGCACAAAAGGGACTACTGCCCACTGCCTTAGGCTTAATTTGTTATTCATTAATGTCATTGGTGTCAATTTGTTTGATGTTAGCTTTAACCCGCATGAATTTTGACCACATTCTAAACTCGGCAGCCTAAGCTATTCCTAAAACATAGGATATATGTCCCATTCTGATGAATTGCATTTATTGAACGAATTTACCAGCTTTTTAAAGGAGCCTGTTTGGTCGTTCTAGGCCCGTATTAATAAACGTTACTCAGCCCAAGATACGTTTATTAATACGACCAGTGCTACCGCACTTGATATGTATCTTGAGATCCTGATCGTATTAATAAAAGTGATTGTTTATGTTCTCAAGTTGCAGATTAGGTTTACGTCATCAACCGAGTGATGGACTGATTAATAAACGAAATTCGGCCCTTAGGAACGCGTTCCTAAGATGCTTTATATTGAGTGCATACAGTCCGTCACTTGAGACGTGATTGGCTTGGCGCGAAACATGGGAGTTTGAAAATATTTTGAACAATGTTAAATAATACAATTTAAATAATACAATGTATAAGTTTATTTAAGGGATGCTTCAAATCCATTTGAATTACTCTGTAGGAGAATTGTTTAAACTATTTTGTTTAAATGCGAGGCACTCGATCCGGTAAACAAAGAGATGTTTATGTTTGGCACTCTTTTTTTACACTGGCTACATTGCGTTTTGTTGTCAATGCTTACTGAGATAAGTAGTAAACAATTATGTCGTATTGGGAAATAAATACACAAACTTTTTAACAATTAAACGCTCTTTTGTGTGGCAGCCCACTATAAAACGTGTATTAGCGCTATTTTTTAAATATATATTTAAATTAAAGTAAATAAATTATAGTCTTTCAATTAAAATAAAGTATTTCAATCAAAAGTTTTATGTCTTTTGACATAGCATTAACGAAATGCGACCAGTCTCATTCAAAACTTCGTTCAATTTGACGTCATCGTTCGCGAGACCAAGCCCTCAAGTACAGCTAGTTGTGGAGCAGATCTTGGTTACTAAGATACTGTACTTACGTGTCTATTAATCTTGAGATGCTGATGACGTCATAATGGCGTATCAAATGATAACGCACACGTTTTCGAGTGACGTTTATTAATACGGGCCCTATTGTCGTTTAAATGTCAATTTGATGTTGTTAATAAGTGAAAATTTGGTGTTAAGTGTAATAAAATATACATTTGTACCCGTATTTCACATACTTTTCTTTCAAACCCTCTCTTATCACTACGTAGTATAAAACGAAAGTCGCTGTCGTCTGTCCGTCCCTATGTATGCTTAAATCTTTAAAACTACGCAACGAATTTTGACGCGGTTTGTTTTAATAGATAGTGATTCAAAAGGAAGGTTTATATATATAATACATGCATAATTGCACCCATGCAAAACCGGGGCGGGTCGCTAGTTAAAAATAAATAGGATATTTTAACGAATCCTCACTAATACGTACCGAGATCAGATTAAGCTAAAGAAAACACGTTTAGAAAATTTAGAAACAAATCAACTTTATTATCAAGATTAAAAAGATCAAATCATATATTATAATAATTATACATATAAGCTTACGAAACCGATATGAGATCCGCAAGCCCCAGTCTGAGACAACGTAACCCTTGCACGAATCTTACTGTGAAACGAACACCGCTATACATATGTATAACTAAACGATAACTTTTATAATGTACAATTATTTTTTAACTCCACCCAGAATTCCCCATAGCGTTTCGTTTACCATAATTGTCTTTGTTTTTTTTTAACTTTTGTATTTTATAATTATACGGTAAAATATCTCACTAGCATAGTTTTATATTTACACGACCCCTTGGGTCCCAGTCTGTAGTATAAAAGTATCACTGGCGACGATGGCACGTTGTGGCCGGCCGGCGGCCGAGGCGCCTAAAGACCCGACGACGGCCGAATCCTGCCGACAAAGGCCGAGGCCTGCCGGAGAAGGCCGAGGCCAGCCGAGCACGGCCGAGACCCCGAGGGCACCCGAGCGCCGCCGAGAGCAGCGAGCGAAGCCGAGCGCGCACACTAGTCGCCTGGGTGCTCGGGGCACGATCTGTTCACTTCGAACCATTGGTCTATACATCTGGAAACAAACGATGATCAGTTAAACAAACTAGCACCATCATCTTTCAGAATTGAGGTTTTAAGTACTCTAAAGTCTGATCTTACTTTCTCGAACAAGCAACGCATGGCTTTAAAATTAGTAAATAAAGTTGAATAAAAAAAATCGATAAATATAGAAAAGAGTACTTTTATATGATACATATTACAATGGCTAAGCAGTTTCCACAAACAGACACAACTGAGACTCCTCAACATTGACTAAATCAAGAAGTGAAAACTAAATTAAAATTTTATGTCATTCATAACATCTAAATACGGCCCTGGAGACGGCTTCTTAGCCTACCCGCGTAAAATGATTTCTGTTTCGCACGAATCTTTTATTGCTACCTACAATAACCCATTATGTTACAAAAAGAATTGTATTATGTTGCGATAATCTGCTAAATTTTGTATTACTGGCTCTAGTCACTAATGCTATGTTTTATTCATAATATTATGTTTCTCATTAAGTGAAATTTATTGTGAATTTCTTTTGAGGAATAAAGTTCTTTAACCACAAATCAAAGTCGATTAATTTATTCAAAAATAAAAAACACGCATTTTGGAATCAAAATTGGTGATCGATATCCAGAAAACAGGTAGCTACTTGACCTAATCATCGAGTCCGGCCTCCGCGTCAGGTCAACTGCCCTGCCGGTGTGTCGGCTGACATCGCTCACGACTCGAGTGGCTTATCTGCTTTGTGTGGTGCTCTGTCGAGAGCTTACACTGAACACTGCCCGGCATCGCGGGCTTGGCTAAGGGCCATTGAGTGCAGAATCATGATTTTGATTGAGAATCGGGTCATATTTGATTGAAGAATAAGTCGAGCGGAGCTGGCCATGCGGCCGTACCGACCTCGGGGGTTCTAGTTTAAATATAATATGTTACTGACGACAAATCTCGTCTAGACGAAGATAGTACACACCCTTTGTGGTAGATGCAGAGGCAAGGCAAGCGGGCGATGGTGTCACCCGCCGACAGCTCCTCCAAGCAGATGACGCACTCGCCCTTCGCGTCGCTCAGGACGTCCTCTGGAATAGCATACGCGTTTCTTGGTTAATGTCTATCGAATTACAACTCACACGGATGTATATTATTACTGTACCAGTATGACGGATTAAGAATACACATTACACAACGTCACCAATCCATACTATCCTATGGGGTGTCGTAAAAGGACATTGGATAATTATGGGCTAGTGCTCTAAATGCAATCTCAACAAAATAAAACAAGCATACATAGGCAATGGACACTCGGCCGGATAATTCGGGCCCTTTGCTTTGGGCATACGCGAATTATACATATGGTCAAGACTTTAGTTATATTCTGACAGTAGCTTACAGACATAATAGTATCATTTGAAATGAGGGAGTAATTTCGGCAACTCTACTAACCATTATAAGAAAGTCTCGGCCTGGTTAGACACATGACCAGGTGGCACTCGATGTCGTCCGGCAACACGAACTTGCTGCATACTGGGCATTTGATACCTGCAACCAAAAACGTGCGAATGTTAATTGTGTAAACATCGTCTACCCATTGGTAAAATACTACAAAGGTGATAAAAACTTTTTAGTGTCGGACTCTAACAACAATATCTTCGAAACATTTCAAATGTTTCCTAACAAATCTGTTGATCACTTTCAAAGTTTCAAACTATTGATAATGACAGATACTTTATGAAGTTACAGGATTTTATCGAAGAAGAAGGAAGTTGTTCGTGAATTGGTATTTCAGCAAGATTCTAGAGGCCAGTTATATGTGCCTTTGCCCATGCGTTTTACTTGAACAAAGCATCGTTATACGGACGACTAGTCGTATGTCTATTGTTTCCCATCAATGCCATCCCAAATATTAGGTGAGTTTAGAATTCAGGTCACGCGTCGCTCTTGACAGGTCATCAACTGAAACGCTTCCTTCTATTATGGAGTTAACAAAAATAATGCCACTGTGCGGCTTAAAATGCCAACCATATTGAATGTGGTAAACAAAAGGTAAATTTTGAGATAAAATAACTCTTTTAAAAAGTCTTCAAAACCGGAAGAAGTTCTCAATTCGACTCTACGGTTTTTTCGTATGTGTTACCGCATTTATAAACAGATTTGGAATAGTTATTTTCACTTGGTTCAGTTCACTTTTCACCAGGTCGAATTCAAAATCGGAGCTGTTGGTGCTGGGGCTTTGTCTCTCTCTTTTCTATTGGCGGGAAAGAGATAGAGTGTCAAAACCTACATGTTTGCGCTACTGAAGTGAAATAGTTATTTGTGCAACAAGAGAGCTAAGTCGTTTTTTGCTGCGAGTGCTGATATTGAATCCCGAGTAAGCGAAGGAATCAATGATTGAATCACGAGCGTAGCGAGTGATTCTAAAGTTGATTCCCGAGTGCTGCGAGGGATTCAAAGGCACGAGATGCGAAAAATTTTGCTCTCGTGTAACACACATAACTTTTCACTTCAGCAGCGAGAACACTATAGGAAATGAAATATATTACGTAACATTTTTGAAACTATAATTAAATATTTTTAAGTTAAATATCAGTTTTTTAAGCAGTAAATACTTATTTTAGTTTAAATACAACATTAAGTTAAAAATTCAATAAATTACAATAAAATATATAATTATCATTTTTGCTAAATTTCTTTAGTTACTACGAAATTCCGAACGTGTTTGTCTTTGAGGTCGAATTAAAATCGGAGTAACCCCATAACGAATCAACTTTAGAATCACTCGCTACGCTCGTGATTCAATCATTGATTCCTTCGCTTACTCGGGATTCAATATCAGCACTCGCAGCAAAAAACGACTTTGCTCTCTTGTTGCACAAATAACTATTTCTGGCCCCTTAGAAATATTATATTACTTATTAAGTTTTATACTTGAAACTGAAACTATTTGTCGAAAGGAACATTTGTTTCTGAAGTCGCTTTTAATTGTATGTTTGAAAAGATTTTTCAGCTGTCCCGTTTTATGACAGACCTATTCACATTTAAACAATGTTTATAGCTAAAAATCTATTAGTAACTACCATCGACCTACAACGCAGTGATCTGATAGACCTTCTTGTAGTAACAATAGACGCGTTAGCATCGCAAACCGACTCCCTACCGTCACACAAAGGCCTGTCGCCCGTCACTCGGTTACTACGCGACAAGAATACGTAACACATCAGTTATCCCACATAAACATTTTTGAAAGTAAAAATGATCTACGGTAGACGATAAATATAACAGGGCCGAAAAGGATGGCTGGCTGGAATGAACATCGGGCAGCGTGTGTATGTTTGTATAGGAAAGGGCAACTAGGGGCGACTGCCGTCTAGCTCGCTGGGGGTCGGCAGTTGAGGTTTACATAAGACCGTACTTTATGGCGATTAGTGAAGGCCTACCTTTAACAGTGAATAGACAAGCTGAGAGATAAACAGATTATCCGAAAGTTATTACGAAGGACGAAATTAAACTGAGAAACCAGTAACCTGAATTTTCATAATAATAACCAAGATGTACATTTCAGTCCGTGTGGTGACGGATTTAGAATACGCAATGTCACCAACCCATACCATCTTTAGGGTGTCGTAAGAGGCGACTAAAAGTATGCAAGAGGCAGATCACCTAGCCCCAAGAGAAAGAAAACTTGATACAAACCCTGTGCCAACCCGATTTTGCCAGCGTGGCATAGTAGGCTTATTTCCCTCCGTGAATTAGGAGAAGGCCCGACCCAGTAGTGGGTCATTTATGGGCTGTAACGACGGTCAAACATGTAAATTAGACTAATTTCGATTAACCTATTGAATACAACGATCTCTAGCTAAAACATAAAAACGCCAATAAAATGTTTTTTGACGCGGGGATTTGCAGTAAAATATGATTTTATTGTGTCAGCTTTATAAAGCAATGCACTCAATATTATATAGAGGAACACTGCAATAACAATGGCAAAGAGTGACGTTTTATTTGAACAAATAGCTCGATAGGAAAATGTTATAACACAAAATGTGCGCAGCGAAATGCAACGTGACCTATTGCGGTAAAAAGGATTGTAAAATTAGGTATGATAGAGTGTGTGATTTCTCTTGTTATTTAGCAAAATGGTACCATACAACTATTCAGGTTAACATTGAATAGGTTTTATTATATTGAAGACATGATACGGTAAGATTTTATCATCCGAACACTCAAAGGAATAACTACAAAATCAGTTTACATTATAATTTGAAAATACCAAACTATTATATTTACATATATTTCTATTTTTGATTGTAAATGGAGATCATTGTTACGTGGATTTGCAGCGAAAATAAGACTTTGAAAGGGTTAATTTGGGCATGAACATTAGTACTTTATTTACTGTAAATTAGTTCATGTAGTAAAATCGATGTGATGTGGATTTTTATACTTTCGCTCGGTTAGCACTCAGTAGAAGTTTATTGGCCGCTTGTATCAAATATGGCTGTAGGTAAAATAGTGTTACCAGTGCTAAGAAGCAGCGGATTGCCAGATAATACCTAATAGAAATGATACCACAAATAAAACAATTTATCAACGCAGATAGGGTCAATACCGAAACAGTACCGACCGAAACAGCTCAATGTTAAGTTGACAAAGTAATTAATAAATTGTCCAAATCGTTAGTTGGGACTGTACTATCAGACATATGTTTTCAATTAATTATCTCGGCTGCAAGATTAACATAATTGTTAAAATAATTAGAGTGACTACGCAACTATCTAATCTCTGTAACCAACCGCCGTCCGTGTAGAGACTTATAATGACACCAACCTATTCCATCCTGAGGCTGTCGTGTGAGGTAACTAAACAAACGTTATTTCTCTACAGCAAATATTGGGCTTAGTAAAAATACTTGCAGTAATAAATTGTTAAATCACCTGAATCGTTTCAACTATAGCCTTTTGTTGTGCAATTTATGGTTGAACACTAAATTAGTAGGCGGATACGTGCCATTGCAAGGTACAGCTGCAACTTCTCACAGTAAGCGAAGTACATACTAATATACCATCGCTATTCAGTCGTTACTCGGAGTAAGCATTTTCATATTTAACGATAATACCTAGTTACTCGCACACCTCAGTGCATAAATAGCCCACCGGTGAGCCGGGCTTCCTGAGAAATAGACGAAGATTTTTTCTTTTCTCTTCCAGCTACAGTATTCTAATTATGTACGTATTTATTTATGTAACTTGTAAATGGAATGAGTTGGTAACAATTAGTTCGGAATGTTCCATAACGATCGATATTTTACATCCTGGCTTAAATATTGTTTTATGTTTTAATGCATTAACAAAGTATTGTTAATATTTCTAACATACAACAACATCTAGAATATGTCTTTTTCAGTGGCCACCTATTATTCCTTGTATCCCTTGTCACGCTACTCCACGCCAGTTCAGGAGACATCGACTGCCGAACGGCTTGTAGCACCTGTCGCGACAGAAAAGTGAACAAAGCCGTGCTGGAAGTATACTGCAGTATGTGCAAGGAGTGCAGACAAAGACGACTCGACAGGATTCTAGCTACACGCCGGAAGACAGAGGCATCGATAGATCAAGACTTTGGTGACAACATTAACTACTTTTAATATCATGTTCCTCCATTCCAAACTACATAATCATCTACTACTACTAAATATCATCATACACGCAATTCTATTCCGTATTTTATGTACACAGCATATGATTCAGGGCGTCATCTTAAGTATTTTCCTGACGCTCCTAAGGCAGTTCCAACTTACCTTTCATTAACTTGTAAGTCGATTTCATTTTAAGTGGGTCATCCATACACAAAAATAGTCTCGTAAACAAACAAACCGTCACTTTCAGAAACTATATTTACATGAGGCAGCCATAGGTTGTGCGATATAAATGACAGGTCAATTTCACCGTCGTCATAAGACTATCCGAAATGCTCCTTTTCCAAAAATATCCCTAGGAACGGTACCAATTGAAACACACATATATGTACATACCCCACAGCGATTTGAAAAATCTTGGGCATTAATCAAACACAGGCGCATATTTTAATACTCAGACCTACAACGGACCCCTCTACTGATATATTTATTATGAATAGCATGCCATGCCGTCTGGTCAGCGTGGCACAGTACGGGAGGAATTTCCCTCCACGAAACCGAAGGAAACTTTATAGGCTGAAATGTGTAACAATCATAATTTTCAGCGTCATTCCCATCGGGTTGCCCAACACCGCCCCTATGTTCAGACATCGAGCGCAAACCGTTGAAGTGGACGGTTCCTTCGACCACAAGCACGACCAGGTGCCCTCCTATTACCACCTGCAGGAAGCCTAAGCCTTCCTGCGTGAGCTGCATACCCGTGTGCCCGTGCCCTTGGGGCCCAACTCACCTTAAGCTAGATCTTACACCTTCCATAGTGGTGCTCTCTACTGAAGCGACTAAGACTGGAGACTATCAATATCTTTATGTTGGACTTCCTAAAACAACTTAAGAAGAGTAGTCTTACTTTAAGTGTATGTAAATCATAAAGATTATCCAATATAAACCGAGTTTAACTTTGTAAACAAAGCCACGGTTTTATTCTATTCATTGTTTTTTTACCGGGACTCCTGCACTAAGTATAAACTACATATATCGCGATATTCGTGATCTTGCCACGCTGGCCAGGTGGATTGGCAAAGGGTTTGTGACAAGTATTCCTTCTGTCGCGGCTAGTTTGTCTGCCCCTTGCGTACAAACGCTATTTAACACATTGGTCAGATTTAGGATACATCTTTGAAACAATATTTGAATATAAATATAACACTTTAGCCACAATTACTCTAATGACGCAAGATAATATTATATTCGTTGTGACTCAGCGACTCGACGACTGACTACCGTGTGGAAGTGCGCACTAGAACCAATCCATCAGGCCAGATCCAATCAAACTGATGTATTTATATTGACGTATCGTGGATTCCACTGCGTTAGCACAATGGGCGGCACACAGTGTACGGTACTGCGTCAATCAACGACCTGTAACATAGATACGAGTACAACTGAGCGACCGTGACCCAACTGGACACTCGACAAAACCTATAAGTATTTTCATTTTCACACCAATAACAATCTGTTTATGAAACTGCATTCAGACAATGTTTACGCCACCAAAACATTTCTTGGGAAAAAAAGAAATAAATATTTGTAGGTTTGCATATTTATTGAGGTCAACAAAAACATCCAGAATGATGCTTCACCACGTACGAAAATGTAATTTAATTTGTAGTTAAGGATCTCCCTTAGCATAATTTCATGGACAAAAGTTCCGAAGGGCCTTTCTGCAATTTGATGGTGGTCAATAAATATAGCACGATAATGCAAAAATAGATTTTCTTTAATATTAACATTATTAACAGAGATTAGAATCTCCGGTTATACAATTTGGTCTACTTGATGTCACAACATATCGTTACGATTATGACTTTCCTCATTAATCTACTTACCCACAAATTCGAGACACCATTTTTTCTTTAATGTTCTTAAGTTTAATGACTACTGAAACCTCGAGATGGTTAAGGATGTGGGCTTCTCTAAAGACACGCGAAGGGCCATTCTTTTGGTCAATTTATTCCAGTTCGCCAATCATGCCGCAGATAAATGTATGGAATGGCAGTTCCAAACCCTAATTGTATCTGTCATTCCCATACATGTTGCGGATAACGCAAGTTTGGGCATCTGGGACACAATTTGCTTACGCAGAGACCTATCTGTACAAAACCATTAAAAGAGTCTGTGACGGTGCACATGCACTTATTTGGTTTTGGCTAACGTACACCTATAATGCTACTAACTAGCACCCAGTTACTTAGTAGCTCTGTTCACAAGATGTGGGACATTTACTTAAGTAAATAAACAAATCTCAGCGGTTTCTTTAGCGTTTGTGATAACACTAACAACAAGTAGCTCACCATCGGCTTGTATTAGCTCTATGGCGTGAGGCACGCCATCGCGTTACGGCTCGTCACTGGATTAGATTGTCTTCAGGAATTATACAGGTGTCTGAGGTGTACTCAGGCATGATGACGAGATTCACGAGAATGAAAACCATTACCTAATTCGTTTATTGCTTAAACGATTTTTAAGGGGCTGTTGAAAAGAGCTATGTCATTACTCGCGCATCTATCGTCGTATTGGTTTCTGGGCAATGATCGAATTTTGCTTCCATTATATATTTCCAATGGGTATAAATAGTTTAGCTAACAAATGACACAACTTTAATCTTTTAAAAGTTAGTTTTATAGTTATTTACTTTAAAAAATTCATCATTATATTGGGCAGCTTTCCTTGAGCTACATCATCAGGTACATGGTATTGCCATATTCATTTGCTGTCCCTACAGGAACTATCAGTAATTTACGAAAAACACATAACAACCACCACATAACTGTTAATGGATGGCCAGGCAATCGCACTATTTGTACACCCGTGGGACTCGAATGGATTTTCGTTTTTACTATTCCTGAAGTGAATCAGGTAAGAAAGCTGTTACAAACGTTCAAAATCTTTAAATTTTTAATTGCTTTATAATGTGTCTCATCATATTTCAGTAGAGACATTGTAAAAGCAAATCAATTTCTCCTTGATATTGAACTTTTTCAAGAGTATAGAACCAAATAACTGAAAAAGATAAAGATTATTTCAAATATTTTTTTGTGACTTCCTGCCACAATTCCAGCACATGGAGTTGAGCCATTGAAAATATCAACAAAACAAAATTAGGCACATGGCCTGAATTCAGTTTAATTGCTAATAACTTTTTCTTTAAAAGTTATGGCAAAATGTGTCCTCATAAAACTTAAATGCCAACGAATAAAATGCATACCGTACAACAGCCTGCGCGGCGGCCTCCGCATCTGGGCACCGTACGCTGAGTCCTGTTCAGCGTCAGGCACACACGTTCCTATTATAATCCCCATCTCCACCATAACACCAGTTCCGCCACACATCAGAATATTGTCAACACTATCACCACATTTCACTGTCACACACAAAAACTCGTCTCGTGGAGAACAGCTACATTTAAATACGAAGCGTTTGTCAACACGCAGAGTTTCGATATTATGTTTAAATCCAAGTGGAGTGTTAACGTAATGACGGGTGGAGTACAACTGACTGTGGTTCCATGATCTGTGTAGTAGGCGGCAAGCATCCCCTGACATTTGGCACGCAAGCCGTGACGTCACTAGCGGTCATTTACGCGTCATTTACCTTATTCTCATGCCATAGGGCAACGGCTGCCTTACAAAAGATCCGCGGTATTTATAGAAACAACCTATTTACCGCTAAACCATATAAAATCCGTGTATTTACTAATTTCGGCTAGCCTATCAATTTTCCAAGTGAAAACCCATCGAGGTAATTCGATTAGTAAGCAATATAATCTGTTAGTCACGTGTACACGACTTCTGACAGCCGATAATGAAATCGATCCCTCCCCAGCTAATGAGATTCATTTGCGAATAACAGACGACGGCCAAAATAGAAACGGATTTCAGTAATTATATTTGTGACGTGCGAAACTGAAAAACAAAGTGACTCGTGTGGATCAGAAGGATATGGTCTGGGTTAATTCCACAACGAATATTTGGCTAGCGGTTACAGTTTTACATTACAGTTTTAGATTATACATATTTTATAGTTCAAATAAAGCATCGGCTACTCTAATGCTTTTTTGAATTTAATAAAATATCAGAGATTTCAGATTAACAATTTTGCGGTGTGAAATAAGTTGTATTAAACGAATATACTCTCTACTTTATCAATTTTCCAAGGAATACGAGTGAGAATAAACACAAAGCAATTATATTGGCTCATGTAGCATAAATTCAACTAGAGTTCGAAAAGTATCGATTCCTTTACGTTGAAACCGTGATAATTATGGGCAAGTTAACTTGAATTATGGTATTATTTTAAAAAAAAGAATGAGTCTTGGAAAATTCTAACTTTGTGTATAAAGTAATATGTGATTTGAGACAATTAAACATTTAAGATTACCAAGAAATCAGCTTAAAATTTACCAATTCTGCTGAAGAAAACATAACGCGATTTACTTACACGCACAAAAGAAATCGAAGCACAACAATAAGTGCATATCAAAGCAACATGAGAATTCTTACTGCAGAAAAGAACATTTCCTAAACAAATTACGAGGTCACACCCTTACCAAGATTCAAAAAGGCAATGATCAAAAGGAATTCACTCAGATCGTAATGCCACGCGACTCTTTGGCCCTGAATACTCTGATTAGGCTGCATTAAGCGGCTATGGTATCTAATAAACCAATTAACTACATCAATGACATACAATTTTGTATGACGTCAAGCGTCGCGCGGTGCCCTCGTCGACCCACTTGCGACATGTTACTAGCGTCTTGTGTTGTCAAATACAATAATTACGAAATCACTCTCATAGGGCCATAAAAACACAATTTTAAACTAATGTTGGCAAACTTACTATGATACTGGGTGCCAACGAAAAGTATATCTTTTGGTTGATGTTCCTGACTAGACGAGCTTGGAGTGTGACTGAGAGCCAGACACTTTAAACGAAGAAACAAAATGATGATTCCCCTCTCATTGAGTCAAGCCTCCTACAAATTCATGGAGATAAATTTGCTTACTGTGCTCACTGCCAAGACGAGTTGGCACAGGGTTTTTTGTACCCTAATATATTATTTTTACTTCTATAGGACTTCGTTAATCTTCAAGCGGCTAAGATGTTTTCAAACATAACTATACTGACAGTCTCATTCAACACCTCCAAAACATCAGAAACCAATTCATAATCGACCGTCCTGGAGGCATGCTGCCAAAGATAGATCCTGAGATAGCAGACAGATTTGTCGAGAATAAACATGACATTCCATTCAAGACGAACCCAATATAAATTTCTCTTCTAATGTTGCAGATTGACTGTTGAACGTAAGTAAGATGTTACGGATGACTTATATGATTCTGAAGTCAATACACAGCCCGTCCTCATTTATATAGTACTGTGTGGACGAAAGATCTATGCGCAAAGAACGTTTCGGGAAACTTTCCAATAATTTTCTATCGAGCTGTGACCCTTGGTGGCGTTTATTGACCACGATTCGAATGACACATTTTGCGTGCGTCTGTATCCATTTAGAAAAAAGAAACGAACGTATTCTAAAATTTGGAAATTTCTCTATCACAATAGGACTCCTCAATTATCTAATAAATCATGGCAGTGCAAGTTATTTGCAACGTAGCATGTCTAACAAAAATTGTAATATGAAATATCTTAATACTCCACAAGAAGCAGAGTAGTGAAGAAGGTTGAAATTACTGAGAATTATCACAGATTTTATCTAAAGCCTTAAATTTTTTTAACACCAATAATAAGTTACGGAATAACTCTTAAACATGACTACTGGTTCATCAAATAAAATTACATTATTGTTGAGTGCATCGCTTATTTGCAAATGGTAACGCAATTAAGATATGACTGGCAATATCGGATCCGCTGTTATGCTCATTTTATTTATTTATACAGAAAATTTCCTACTGTGATATCAAGATACACAACAAGCTATGATTTCTTCCTAATTTGAGTTCTGCGTGTTTCGTGGCCGTCGGCAATTTTGCTATCGCGTTGCTAACTTTGTTGGTTCGGAGTTTCCGTCGAGGTTCGTGTGTTTAACGTTACTATTTTGGTGCTTTTCTATTTTAGTTACTAGTGTACGTCATTAAAATATTTTTCTTAAATCGGTCAGGGAAGTTGTTCAATTGAGTGACTGTTTCTTACGACGATCAGGTTTTCTCAACCCATGAATATTGAGTCAGACCTCTTCTAATTTCATGGAAGGAAGTAAGCCTGTGTCAATTTGGGCAGATGGTTATGCGATGAAGCAGTATGACCAAACTCAAATCTATACAATAATCGAATCAAGAGTTAGCATCAGACAATCTAACCCACAGTTACCAATAAACATTATAGAAAAATTTGAAGCAAATATTTCAATCAGAACTAGCGAATAATCGAATTGCTTAACCAATTATTTGTAGCAGAAAAGTTTAAGCTAGCAATTAAGTTTTCAATGCTAGGCAGGCTTTTATGCAGTTTAATTCCAACAGATTTATAACTTTTTCAAACAATTTATTGGTGAAATATCATCGATATATTTGAATTCGCCTGTGCATGGACTGGGGTGGTATCGATTAAATATTATCTTGTATTACAGTGATCCAGTGACCCGTGCAGGGCACGGGCTGGGTACTAGGTCAATCAGAGGAGCAATTAAAATGTTTCCACGTCAATGCCTCGACGCCCGGCACTCCGTGTGCACAAATATCTGTATTTTTTATACAGCCGCTGATTATTTGACGCTAATTGCGTGCGCGGCATATTGACAGAGTATTAGATGCGTCGAGAATTCACATTTTGAACAACCATAGATTATTCATAATAGCTATACGTGAACAAAGAATCGTAGATCTTTTGTTATAAATAGGTACTATTGATACTTATTGTCCTAAATACTTTACTTTGTTTTCTTAGATATCAATCAAATTCATCAATCCCACAATTTTTAATCTACCACCCCATTCCACCCTAAGATAAGCAAATAAAGGAAATACGCAATCTGAAAATCCAATTAAGCTCTCTCAATTAATTTCTCTTCTTTAAAAGTAGAATGTAGTCAATTGGTTTTTAAACTAATTTGGATTTTTTATTCATTTATCAAAAAAAAAAGTTTTCAAAAATATTTTTATGAAGGTAACATGTTGTGTATTTAGACGATTCCTTTGAGAAGCATACATTTTTATTATGTAGTTAAAATTAAAAAAGCAGCAACCGACTCGAATTAAAACAAATATGTAATGGGTATACCCAAGGTGACATATGGAACTGAGACGTGGTCGCTCACTATGGGCTCCATCAGAAGGCTCAAAGTCACCCAAAGGGCAATGGAGAGGGCTATGCTCGGAGTTTCCCTGCGAGATCGAATCAGAAATGAGGAGATACGCAGGAAAACCAGGGTCACCGACATAGCCCACCGGATTGTCAAACTTAAGTGGCAGTGGGCAGGGCACATAGCTCGCAGGACCGACGTCCGATGGGGCAGAAAAGTCCTCGAGTGGCGACCGCGTTCCGGAAGGCGCAGTGCTGGTAGGCCTCCCACACGGTTGACCGACGACCTGGTTAAGATCGCCGGAAAGCAGTGGATGCGGGCGGCCCAGGACCGGCCTTTGTGGAAATCCTTGGGGGAGGCCTATGTCCAGCAGTGGACGTCTCTTGGCTGAAATGATGATACCCAAGGTACTGAATCCAAATGATTGTTTAATGTGTTAATATTAAGTTATTTGTTTTTAAATATTACGAGTCTCGTCACAGTAGTAGGTCAGCTACAGTAAGTAGTATAAGTATTAATAGGCAAAGGAAATGACAATTGCCTACAGAACTACACAAGGCAATAAGTTTGAGCGACGACAGCAGTCGTTATCTTATATGCAACGCACTAAAAGCATCCTGTAGAACAGCTTTACTGAATAGGACACGAGCCCGTAACATGGAGTTACAGCGAGGTAGCCTAGCCAAGTTGTTTTGAAAAGTTGATGACAACTAACAGTACGCTAAGAAATTGTATTTCAACTGGAAGACGTGCTATGATAAAGTAACCGAAATTATTTGTATAATTAACTCATCGAGTCTACCTACCCATAAGTTGCTCTTTCAGCATACTGAGCCCAGAAGAATAGGTCTCTATTTCAATCTCGGGGTCAGCTAAATCTTAGCTGAGTACCCGTACGCACTAGCGGTTGGCCGCCTAGGCGGCCAACCGCTTTTCTAGTTTAATATGCAACCGCTTATGATTGTACGCACTGGCGGTTGACATTTTGTGGCGGTTTCTACAATCATACCTATGATTGAAATTGGATAAGCGGTAGGCCGCGCGGTTAGCCGCCACCGCGGTTACAACCGCTAGTACGTAAGGGGGCTAAATCTTAAGGTCAAGAGATATTTGTGATTCATTGTGTGATAACCGAAAAAATAAATAAATATACAAAATGACGCTCCTATCCAAACTTATAATGGACTAGCGACCCGCCCCGGTTTGGCACGGGTGCAATGATGACCCTCTATATTATCAGTGTTTCTCTGCTATATTATGGATGAATTGTACTTATAAACCTTCCTCTTGAATATTACTATTTATTAAAACAAACCGCTTCAAAATCCGTTGCGTAGTTTAAAGATTTAAGCATACATAGGGACGGACAGACGACAGCGACTTTGTTATATAATATGTAGTGATAGTGATGATAAATACAACCCTAAATTGTGGTTGTGGTTCACCCCGGCTAAAGCCTGCCTCTTTTTCCAATGATAGATCCTTTATAATTTTCAAAAAGTAAACTTATTTTAGCTATGGCTATGGCGCTCTTTATGGGAGGCCTATGTCCAGCAGTGGACTAATGTGGGCTGATGATGATGAAACTTTTTTTTATGTTGGGGTTATAAATTATTTTTGTGAACATTAAGAATTAAGTACATTTTATAACTAATCTTTTTTTTTCTGTGATTAAATTTACTAAGATCCATCAACCATTTATTGTCACTGGTTTCCATCTCGCGATTAAGTGAGCTTGTGTGTTTTGGTGTATCTAAGCGATATTTTGTATGCAGTTACTTTAATTTCGCCTTCACTTATATACAGTCCCGGTCGGTAAATGGTATAGATAGAAAATATTATTAAAATATTTTTGATTTTGTTAAAATAAGCTCTCGGGGCTCTATAAAAAGGCAAAGATAAGTGTAACCCTTTTTGTGCAGAGTACGATTGAAAGCTTAGTAGATACATTTGGAATTATTCTCTAGATATCTTGATTAACATAGACCGCTTTCACTGAAGTATTTCTTTATTAACACAACTGGTAAAGGTACTTTTTCTGCTGAAAACTTGCCTGAATATTTCTTTTAAAGCGTAAAAGGCTTCAAGAAGAAGGCGCACAAAGCAAATTTATGCATGAATCTCGGCACTTGCCTATCGAACCCCGTGCGTTGTCAGCGGGGCGTTTGGGGAATACAAAATGACCTCCTCATCTTTTAAAAGTTAAATTTCATTCTATATGTCAGGGGCTCTACAAACGTGTACTTCTGGGGCAAAAGTGACACCCACACCAGAGCAAGTAACTCTTGTACCGTCCCAAGACAGTCTCTTCGAGAATACGTCATTTTGTTATCGAACGCTAGCTGAACAGGTTGCGATGAAGTGATGTTTCAGGGATTTTTTTGTAAAATTTATTTCCTTAGTCAAGTCCTTCGCGATGGGATAAGTTGGTGAAAGTATACTTAGAGTACCTATACCGCTTTAGAGAATATAAACAGTGTTGCCAAATTATTCTAATGTGTGAATAGCATTGACGCTACTAAAAGAACTAGACCAGCCGATCTGATCGACAACAAAGGAGATACGACAGTCTCTTCGAATCCGTGTAAGTGCACAAAGGCCTATTGTATAATTTCGCTCCATGAAATTGAAGGAAGCCTGATGAAACAGTCAAGGCAGACATGCAAGAAATACGTCTGGAAGCAAACGTTTAATTTACATTTCTACCGACATCAAAGAAAGCGACCGCGGCGTTTTTACGCAAAACAATTACATCGGATACCGGGCGGGTATTGATAGAGACCGGAAACTATCAGCCGGGGCGGGCGGGCCGCTACGCCGGAACCGGAAATAAAACCGCCCCAGCCGCCGGAGGGCGCGCCACCCCTTCAATTGTCTGCCTCACTTGTTGGGTGCCTGTCGCTGGTTTTTAATATACATATAGACACATCAAACGTAAATTTAATTTTGGTGTCAACTGGACATTTCAACCAGCTGATGGTCTGACTCAGATACTCATATCCATTCGACTTTTAATCTTTTTTCAATTCATCAACATCTTTACAGTATTCAATTATTTATCAATATCAACCGAATTATTTACGGGAAAAGGGAATCCTAATTAGCATTGGTCTACAAATACTTCATCAACATGCGATCAGAAAATTCTCTACTTATCACTCAAAATCTGCCGGATACCTACGAACGGTTGGATTTGTTGAAAGGTCAGACGAAACATGATAGAGCCAAACGTAAATCCATCAAAAAACGAGACAGACAGACACTCGATCTTTCAATCAGCCGATTTATATCTGCAAATGGGCGATCAGCTGTTTTATTGGCCAATAACTAATGAAAGTGAGACGGAAGATTTTGTACTCGGGACTTGGAATCACTTCCCATTAGCGATAGAATAGGATCATTATTTATTGTGACTAATTGAATTACATCAATATCTAGGCATCCTTTTGAATAGCCAAGCAAACATTGCGCAAACATTTTACATGGTTACATTACCTTCTGTCGGCTATTACCACGCCCTAAGATGGAATGGGGTGATGACAGTATGTATCCTAAATCCGTCACCACACGGAATTTATTTATTTATAAAGTATAAATATGTTTACATTTACACATTATATTAAATGAAAGAACAAAAGTAAAAGACAGACAGTATACATATGTATAGTAAGACATTATCTTTTATCAAGAAAAAAATAATTAGTAATTGGGGTTAAAGATCGCCATTAAAATAGCCCAAAGCATGGTAGTAATAGGCCTAGAAAATAAGCATGTTATTGTTGAGTGAGGCAATTTTAAGTAAGCCTTCAAATCTAAAGTGATTATGAGCGATCGACTGCTGCGCAGCATGTCGCGGGTTCAATTCCCCGCACGGAAGAAATATTTTGTATGTATTTACAAAAAAAAATGTATATAAATAGTTTATCATCCATCTCGTTACCATAACACAAGCATTAAGTTGCTTAGCTTGGGACGAGATGGCGTAGTGTGAAATGTCCAAGGATATTTATTTATTTATTATATCTGGGGTTTCAGAGTCTCCTTCAAATAATGTACGAAACTATCACTATTGCCCGAGAGTATCAGACACGGTGGATGATTATGCCAATAATGCAATTTATCACACTATTAGTAAGAGAGAAACCATAAAAGAAGAAGAAAATAGCCTCCATTATAAGAAAGATCACTTTCTTTTTTTTTGTGGGTACGTTAATAGTTATAATCTTACTCCGCAAATAAATAATCATATTTACTATAAATAATAAACTGTAACCATCGAAATTTAATGTAGACTGGAAACAATAGTGCAAAGTTTAAGTGACAGTGATTGCAGAGTGATCAGTGCTCGTTTTGTAACGTAAAATATACAAAAAACAGCAAGATTGTGGCATAGTTAAATCACGTAATAAATAGTGTGTGGGTAACTGCGAAACTTTTTAAGTTATGTCAATAGCTTGAACATAATAACTGTCAAGGGAAAAGGTACACTCTACGAATTCAGCACTAAGTATTATTGAGCGTACGGCACATTCGTGTGAGTAGCCGTCCGATCTCAAGAGCACCTGAGATCGAATCCTGGCAGCGGCCCCGAGTTTTTGTGAACACGGTGTTTATAAATTTGCCTTTTTGTACTTTTTTCTTCGTTGATTTTTATTCAAAATGATATGCGGCGGATGTAACAGTACAATTCTTGTGACACACAAAAGAATAAAATGTTCTGCCAACAAATGCACGCTACAGTATCACTTGGAATGTGTGAAATACGATGAATCGGTAATGCCTAGAACGAAATGGATTTGCCCTAAGTGCGTTGCTAGCCGCCCGAAATTAGATAATACCAATACTCCAATTCATAATAAGGGTAATGCGCAACCGTCATCAGTGCATACTTCACCAGACTTACCGACATTGGGACAGTCTAGCCTGTGTGACCAGGGGAATGCTAGAGTTGTCGTTGACGTCCTCACTATGCCTGGTGAACGGTCAATAGCTTCTCCAAAGCATTATCATGGAGAAATAAGCCATAAAGATGCAATCCTTTCAGAAATTCGTGAGATGCGCAATGAAATGATTAAGAAATTTGACAATCAGCAGGCTATGATATCAAAGTTTGAATCTACATTAACAAACGTCCAGAAAAATGTAAACGAACTGTCCTCGAAGTTTTCTTTAATATGTAAAGAATTTGAAGAGTTTAAAGGGTCTGTAGTTTTTCTGTCGGAAGCACATGACGAGCAACAAAAATTGAATTCAAGAAATAATTCATTAATCACGGAAATTAATAATAAAAATACGGAGCTGAGCGCACTTGTAAGGGAGTTAGAACTAAAAATACATCAAATTGACCAAATCGCACGTGAGAGTAATATAGAGATTCAATGCATTCCTGAACATAAGTCTGAAAATCTGCTGACGGTAATAAAACAACTAGGAAAAGTTGTGGGTAATGAAATTTCTGATAATGAGATCCAGTCATTCCACAGAGTTGCGAAAATGAATCCGGACTCAAATCGCCCACGAAACATTGTTGTTAAGCTAACTAGTCCTCGCATAAGAGATAATCTGCTAGCTGCTGTAAGAGTTTTCAACAATAAGAACATGAGCGACAAGTTAAACTGCAGTCATATCGGCATAAGCGGTGATAAAAAACCGATTTTCGTATCTGAAAATCTATCACTGGAAAATAAAAAACTGCATGCGGCGACAAGAATTGCTGCTAAAGAGAAGAAATATAACTTCGTTTGGGTTAGGAACGGTCGCATATTGGTCAGAAAAAATGTAACATCAAAGTCCTTCGTAATTAAGAACTTCGATTCAATAAAAGCAATGTAATTTTTGATATTTAGAAAAAAGATATACCATGACTTATAGAAAAGTAGTATTAACATTCAATTTAAAAATATATTACCAAAATGTCCGAGGCCTAAGAACCAAAACTGAGGAATTATATATTGCTGCCTTAAGTTTTGATTATGATATAATTATTACGACTGAAAGTTGGCTAAACGAAACAGTTTTAAACCATGAATTTTTAGATAATCGTTATAGGGTATTTAGGCGGGACAGGTCTTCTACGTCTTCAAACTTTAAAAAAGATGGCGGTGGTGTCGTTATTGCAACACTTGAAAAGTATGAAGTATTACGAAGATTAAACTGGGAGTCACAAAGCGAGGAGTTGTGGGTTAGTATTAAGTGCGATAATGGCCTGAATATCAATATTTGTGCAGTTTATATACCACCTCCAATCAAACAAGATTATTTAGATATTCTTTTTAATAATATTACTGAAGTGGTAAATAAAAAGAGTAAACCTCACTCTATTAATGTAATAATAGGAGATTTTAATATGGGCAGCATTATTTGGGAATATGACGCGGAATCTAGACTTTTAGTCCCCAAAGGGTCGAACAATATACATGAAAATAACCTTAAGGATATGCTGGCATTTAACGACATGTATCAATGGAATTCCATTGTAAATTCTTACAACCGCACCCTCGACTTAGTCCTCGTCAATAACGGCAGTGATGTGCTAGTATCCCAAGCATCTAGACCCTTACTACCCATTGACCCGCACCATCCAGCTATAGAAGTCGTATTAAAAACAAAACAAATTACTCCGGTTATAATGAGTAAAAAACCTTACTTAAATTTTTATCTCTGTAATTATGATGCTGTCAATCAAGAACTATCAAAAATTAACTGGTCAAATGAATGGTATGGTAAAACTAACATTAATGAGAAGTTGCAAGTATTTTATGACAAGCTCACACCAATCATCCGCAAGCATACTCCACTTACGAAACCACGCGATGCGCGCTATCCTGTCTGGTACAGTAAATCTTTATTAAAGGTTATTAAGGAGAAGGCGAAGTATCACAAACGCTACAAAAAATATGGAAATCCTAGGGATAAACTTACTTTTGATTGCCTAAGGTTACGCTGCAATGCTATGTCAAAGGAATGCTTTTCTAACTTTAAAAATACCATAATGACTGATCTTCGGCACAATCCTAAACACGTGTGGAAGTACCTCAAAAACAAACGAGCTGCTGACAGTTGCATTCCTAGTAAAATGAATTTAAATAACTTACATACAGCAAGGGGTGGTCAGGAAATCTGTGACTTGTTTTCTGAATTTTTTAAATCTGTTTATGAAGGGACAAGTAATGGTGTGACATTTCCAACATCATCTAATCTTCTTCATAGTAACACATTCAGCAATTGTAATCTCGATGTCAAAGAAGTTACTGATTGCCTGATTTCCCTTAACTGTGATAAAGGACCAGGGCCGGACTCAATACCACCAATTTTTCTGAAAAAGTGTGCAGACAATTTGGCTGGTCCTCTTACTTCATTATATAATCATTCCTTATCGGAGGGTATTTTCCCGGACCATTGGAAAATAGCAAACATCACACCGATTTTTAAATCGGGTAATATTGAAAACGTTTCAAATTATAGACCAATTTCCATACTCTCAGCCTGTGGTAAAGTAATAGAATCCCTTGTCCAAAAGAAAATCTATAACCATATAAAACAACTGATTAATGATAATCAGCATGGTTTTCGCTCAAAAAAATCTACAACATCTAATTTAGTGGAATACGTTTCTTATCTGACAGAGGCACTAGACACTGGGCAAGAAGTACACACTGTATACACAGATTTCAAAAAGGCTTTTGATTTAGTAAATCATGACTTGTTGTTGGACAAGCTCGAGAAGATGGGAATACATGGATCTTTGCTTCGGTGGTGCGAATCTTACTTAAAAAATCGATCCCAAATAGTATTTCTTAAAGGGTTCAAGTCAGTTCCATGTTTCGTACCATCAGGTGTGCCTCAAGGATCACATTTAGGTCCATTGTTATTTTTAGTGTTTATAAATGATTTGAATTCTAAAATCAATTCCAATTATAAGTTTTATGCTGATGATTTAAAAGTATACCGCATCATTAAAAGTGAATCGGATATATTTCAGCTACAACTAGACTTAAATAACATTTATAATTGGTGTCAATTCAACAACATGACATTAAATCAAAAAAAGTGCTACTTTATTAATTTCAGCAGAAAAAATAAATCTTGTCAAATTTCTTATACAATCAATAATATTCAACTACAAGAAGTTAAAAGTATTAAAGATCTCGGCGTGATAATGGACAGTAAACTAGATTTTAGGACTCATATGGATTCAATTATCAACAAGGCAACCAAGTTAACAGGATTCGTGGTGAGAGAGATGAAAATTTTCAAAGAACCCTCTCTTACTATTTCCATTTACAACAGCGTTATTCGGAGTATACTGGAATACTGTAGCCCAGTCTGGAATCCCTTCTATCAAGTACACTCTGACAGGATTGAACGTGTCCAAAAAAGGTTTCTCTATCACTTAAGTTTCTCAGAGAACAAGTGCCGATTACTGTTGTCGTATAAATCAAGGTTAAGTTTTTATAAAATGATATCATTAAATGCACGTAGAAAAATATTAGATATAATGTTTCTATATAAATTAATTCATGGTTTCGTAGATTCACCAGAGCTTTTGGAAAAAGTTAATTATTGTGTTCCACGAAATGGTAGTCGATTGCTTAACCGGAAAACCTTTTCAGTACCTTATAGGCGCACTAACGTAGGTCAAAATTCACCTCTGTGTCGTATGTTTACTTTCGCCAACTCGATTCGGACTGAAGTAGATGTATTTTCTGGTTCTGTGGCCTCAGTTAGACGTGTTATCGCAGCTAAAATAGTTTAGGCTAAATCTTTTTTTTTTTCTTTTGCTTTTCACTTGTATTTTTAATTTATAAAAGTGTTTAAATGTAGCTATTAGATTACCTATTATTTATTAACTAGTATAAGCATGTAGTGTTCACATCCAGTAGATGTCAATCATATGTATTTCTCTAAGTATTTATTCATTTGTGTATATAAGATTGTACATCAGTTTTGTGAACCAAATAAAAAAAAAAAAAAAAAAAAAAAAAAAAAAAAAAAAGATATAATAAGCAACATACTAAAATAAATACAAAATTTAAACTATTAAAATTAATCGTAACAATTCGTAAGAGCTATCTGACGGTTCTATTTAAATTAGGCTACAGTCCTAAGTACACTAGAAAACAATTTGTTCAAGACATAAACTTTAACATTTATTGGAAGACAAAGGAGATATTTATATATAAAATAATTCCACATTTACTTTGAAAATAGAAGACAGTTGGAGCAGTACTCGCAAAGAAAAGCATTTTGAAAAAGAAATACAACAAGAATCATGTATTATTAGAGCCAAGATTTCATTTCATGACAAAAGAAATGGTCTGCGTATTCGGTAAGTTGAGAAAACCTGAAGAAAACCCTATAATGATTTAATTCAACAAAGCAGGGTGGGCCTTGGTTTCTCCCAAGGCGAATTCAAGAAATAATTACTTCCATAATTACCAATCTTTCCACCCAGGCTACGGAGACTTGCAAAGAGATTTTTTTAAGAAATTAATTACCTCATTTCCATGGTGAGGTGTTTAATTTAATCAAACGGTATTACTTCGCTTGGTACATTTAATAGAGGCCGTTCTGAACAGCGACAAGAATATTAAAGATTCTTTTCACCGTTGAATATCACGCTATGAGGGAATAAATGAGAAAATATGCTCCCTGGATATCAAAGTAAACAGCGTTGCCATGTCTATGAAATGATGATCATAAACTCGTTTGTAACTCTTTGCAGACGTAATAAATAGATGAATACATAACATCAGCAGAATATTAGTTTAAGTATTCTTTTTACAGTCTAATTCACTGATTAATGCCTTGCCGCTCAGCACTTTACCGATTAATGATTCATGAAACCACAGGCGAGTTTGATTACTCAAACATGTATAATTAAGTTCGATTACACGCGTGTACACAAAGGTAATACCGATAGCGCGATGTAGACTCTCATTAACATCGATTAGTATCATCTGTTGATGAAAATGATCAAATTGCAATTCGGAACCTGCGTGGGGTAAACGCGGCGACGCGACCGGCCGCGATGGCGCCCGCCGGCGACTGCCGAGGCGCGGGAACGTGCAAGCTTCTCGTCGGGAAATGCGGGAAATACGGGGAAACCAAGGTACGGATGGAGGGATTTATAAAATGTGTCTTTAAGGATACATTGTACGTGTGAGGAGTTCGACATCTTTTTATGTGAGTCTCCCTTGATATATTTACGGTTTCATGTGCTCTCAGTGTCTATAATGTTTGTTTAGTAGTATACTACTAGGATCATTTGAAATTATGACTTGTACATCAAATTTTAAACCATTAGCCTCTCCAAACTTTATAAGTAGTGCCTTGTCTTTCAATTAAGCATAACTATATTTCAATGTGAACACACTGGGAAATTCATCGTATGCAAGTTACTTATTTGATTTCACAAAACCTCCGATGTTTTACAGCAATCGTGGTCTTGAGCGGACTGAGATGATAATTAAGAAAAGGATTTTCTGAAATACAGGTAAAGAACAAGGCTAGAGTAATAAGACACTATCTTTATTTTAACCATATCCATAAGGCTATCTATGAAGCTTATTTTTAGTTAATTTAATTTCAGGTAAGCTTATTGGAAAATGGTTGCTCCCTGTACTGCGTCACGACAAAAAAACTGGCCACCGACATCCAGTGACCTCTACGAAGTCGTCTAATACATACTACCACACATCGAGGCTATGGAATGTCAAAAACACTTTGGAAAGTGGTGGGAGTTATTACTACTGGAACTTGCATGTTGCACTTAATTACGTTTCCCAGCAACTTAGCAATCACTTAAAATAAAAAAGCTAATAAGGTAGCTCTACCAAAGTGTATAAGCCAATAAATAAGGGTTCTCTCTAAATAAAAGGGGTAACAGATACGGACCAAACAAAGGCAACACACTTAATTTTCCAACTATGCGGGAGTCTTAAAACTTTTTTAATAAGACCGCGAGATGACATCTCAGGAACGCGGGCCAAGCGACTGTTTGGATAAGAGCGTATGTCGTATAGTTTCGGGTTCTGCACGCTAGTTACATCAGCTATACCTTTAATTTACTTGTAACCTCGATACAATTAGTAAAGAAAGTGTGAGAGGCTGGAAAAGACACTGGACTTCTGGTCCAAAGGTAGATTAATAATCCGGGCAGTAATACAAATCGATGCGCCCCTCGTGCTAAATCACATGTGCAACACTGCATAGGAACCTTTAACGTTGCAAACTGTGTGATAGATGTGATGTGTGTGTTGTTAATAACATGATCTTGGCTTCAATTCGGCAAACTAAACATTTTCAGGTACTTTTGTGGACCCCAAAAACATGTTATTTACAGATTTCCGTACGGGCGAGCGGATCGTAAATCCGTTGGGACTTGTAAAGACAAATAAGTGGGAAACTTAAAAATAATGTCGCACAACTGCGGGATGATGGACCGGCAGTCCCCTTCCAATCAGGAGGGGACTTTCAAAGGAGATATTTGTTCGCTAGGGGTTTCTTGCACTGCCATTTGTTACTGCCGGTTGTTTAAGAGTTGTTGTGATTATTGCTTGTTCAGCTTCCTTAAGGGCTTCTCATTTGTTTCTGACAAAATCCTCGGTAATGACTACTGTCGGAAATTACAATAAGCCTTCTAGATTGAATTTTAAACCTTAAACCTATGCTATTAGTGTTAGGACGAGGGTTAACTGGATAACGTTGTCCTCAAGTTTACTGCCGAATCCAAAGAACTGGATACGAATGAACTAAATGGGCATAAAACCGTAAAATTTAAAGGTAAATTATTTAAGTACTTTGCGTATCGGGTAAGCGAATACACTGAAGCCAGTAACGTAAAGTTAGCAATAAACCTGCCTTCGATAGTAGACAATATTAAAACACTGATGGAGTTAGATAGTAGCGGTCAATTAGTACGCCATTATGGAAGTTACGTAAAGTCATTGACTACCAATATATCAAGAACTGGACATAAAGGGTACTCGAAACTAATGCCAACTGTCCTAAATAACGTAATGAATGTGTTAAATAAATTCAGGATATCATTAATCCTAAGATTATGGTCGCACCAAACCAAACCCCTGCTGTTATCTACCCGTTGTTTATCTGGCTTGGGTGTTGTAGAGGTATGATGTTATTTGAGAATGAATGGCGCTTTGAGAGTTAACTTCCAAGGTTGGAATATTACTACGCGCTGTGTGTAAGATCTTTGGGCATCTATTAGATGGGATATGGATATGGAACTGTTAGACCTTGGGATATGGAATTAGAAACCTGGAAATTCGTATAAGAACCACAGTGGCCACATGTCGAACGATTGATAATCTGTATAGGCAACGTATACTAGAGAGAACGGATAGTCTTAAAGCCAGAGTAATTCTGAACACCGTACAGGCCACTGCAACTAGGTTGAGCAGAAGACTTTCTTTATGGTTGGTTGGTGGGAGTCAGTATGTGTTTTGGTGGGCATGTCTATAGCGATCTATGTACAGCAGTTGATGTTAATAACATAAAGGTAGCATGAACTTAAAGACTTTTTCATCCCATCTACTTGAAAAGTTCGTTTTGTTCCTCTTTAAGTGGGAGCAAAGTAGCTCTTTTCTGTTCTAGACTTTTTAGCGGGCAGTAATGAGTTTTTAATCCTCTTTATACTCGTAAGTGAGCCGCAGTAAACTTTGCCGCGCACTTTTTGATTTTGGAACATCTTAGCGTTCAGTGTTGAATCAAGACTGGCTGGTACGGCGGCACATTGTCGCGCGCCGCCGCGCCGGCTGAATAAGAAAAAAAACACACTGAAAATTAAACACTGTGACATAACATTGCGAAAACGTATCAAATGTAAATATAAGTTTTTAGTTGTTTTATTATTAGATTCCAATTAATTTTAATAAAATATAAGGCGCCTTTTATTTTCTCATAGAGGGTGATTATAAGTAGAGAATATCACTCGGGCGCAAAATATTTTTTGGCTCGGGCGGCGTACTTTGGATCCCTCGCTACACTCGGGACTCTACTCTAGAATCCCTCACTTCGCTCTGGATTAAAAAAAGCGCCCATAATAATATTACTTTGCTCCCTGGTGATACAATCCACTATTTAACGGATTTATCGCGTGCATATTACATTGTTTAATTCCCGATGTTTCGAATGCTTGCGGCAGTCGTGGTCACAGGAGAGAGACAACCTGACAGTTGACTTCAAAAGTACAAAGAAATCTACCGCCTATGATCCGTTAAAAAGTGTTTAATTTCAATGTATAATAATGAATGGCGAAAACCTAAGACACCATTAAAGATAGATGTAAATCTATATTAGAAATAAAGCTAGATCAGCTACATAAGGCTACTTTATTGTCTGAAGGAAAGCATCTATTTTATAACTGAAACTCAATATTCGCCCGTTATAGTGCCAGAAAAAGGATGTTGACCCAGCTTGGCAAATGCGCCGCCAGTCGATGCCAGTTTGGCACTCTGACGGTTTGCTGGCTAAGGCAAGTTGATCTTGGAACAAAGGTCGAAGAATTAAAGCCAAATATTCCTAATAGCAAACTAAAAGCTTTGCCGTCGCAGTTATTAGATATCGTAAGATGTAGTTTGTAAATGTGTTACCGAAATTATGGCAATGGAATTATTGTGATCTTCGGCCTCCAGATAGAAAGTGAATTTGAACTTCATTGGTAATTAGGAATTATCTAACTGTTGTATACTCTTTTAATTTGTACTGTATGTTGTAGTTTTTATAAGGCTATAATTATCGTTTGGAAAGCATTCACGTGCTCAGACAATTAGGCCATTAATGGACAAAGAAGGTATACGTACGGCCATTTCTATTCGTATATCTGCAGTCGTCACGAAGGCAATCAACTTACCTGAAAACAAAAATAAATTATTTATTACTCATTTGTTTGTGGGAATATTTCTCAATATTAAACAACGTGTATCTTAAGCAATGCAAATTGCTGCGCTTGGCTGACAGCCATTTTCCTCTTCGAACAAAACTTTAAACGCTATTTCAAATAACTAAATTGTTGAAGCTTTCAAGATTTATTTTTTCATTCAGAATAAAAAGTAAGTTAGTTAAGATAAAACAAGGTAAGCACGTTTTATAATACATCACTTAGCCTTAATAATAATTGTGATACTCATTATTATCTCATAAAGGTATCGTTACGCCTTGAATCCGTATGGAGGTCGGCAAATCTGGAATAAATGCATTGGAACCGACATAGTTCATTGAATTAATATATTTGACCAATGTTAACTTATATAGCCGTTTCAAAAGCTCTCACAAGAACCACGTGATACGCTTTCATTTGAGACCCCACTCGATTATATTTGCAGACATTCGGTTATTCTTCCCCACTTTCACCCCCCATAACTTTTAAACGAGTAAACCGATTTTCATCAAACATGTCTAAGAACACTCGCCCGTAACTCACCTGTCATACAAAAAAAACTGTATTGAAATCGCTTCATCCGTTCGCGAGCTACGGTGAGCACAGACAGACAGACACATCAAACTTATAACACCCCTTTTTTTGCGTCGGGGGTTAAACAGACAGACAGACACGTCAAACTTATAACACCCCTCTTTTTGCGTCGGGGGTTAAAAAAGCATGTTATTCGGAAGGTATATGTCCCGAAAATGTGTCCTTAACAAACATCATCACCTCAGCACAAAAAACCTCGCGTCTTGCCGCGCGCCACGCTGGCCAGACGTGTTGGCACGGGGTCAAGTTTCAAGTTTGGCTTGCTTTGCGGCTGTGGTTCTGCCTTCTCATTTCCTTCAGCTGTCCTTGCGGTCACCGACTTAAAATGAGTGTTGGGTGCCATAAAGAACGCAAGAGGCAGACCACCAAGCCGAAACAGAAAACTTGATACAAACCCTGTGGCGACCCGTCTTACCAGTGTGGCACAGTATTAATTAATGAGCTGAATGGAAATGGAATGGAATGATGAATGATTTTCTTTAGTCAGGTCTAACGACACCCTCAGAAAGGCATGTGGTGGTGACAATATGTATTCTAAACCCATCACTAGACTGACATAATGAAGTATATCAAAATTTGAGTAGATCATTTAATACATGCAATAAATCCGTTAAAAATATTTGATTCCAATGTGAAATAATTGCGAATGATATCAAAATGTTAGTAGTTTTTTGTCATACAGATATGAACTCTTGGACTGACACAGACTTTAATTAACTTCAATACCTATTTATCCGCCTGCGTCAGCGGAAAACCATGCTCCGAGCTGTTAAATGTAAAATTATGCTTCACCTAAAGTCGCGTTATTTTAAACCTTGTTGAACCGGCAATGGCCAGAATGCAAATTCCAGTTAAAAATATCCCTCGCGAGGTGTTGCACGTCGATGAAAAGTATACACCGGGCTACTGCGCAAACGAGCGCCTGGTTGGAATGGCGAATTAATGGATAGACCACTCATTAATATAAACAGCGACTTCTCTAACCTGCCCGTATCGGCACAAGCGGACTCATCTATGCCTGTTGGTCTGTGGGAGGGATGCAAGCTCTGTTTTTGGATCCTTTTAGGAACAGTCAATTGTCTTTGGGTAGATTGTTTTAAAAACTATTTATTGTACACGAGAGAAATAGACAGAACACAGTATTATGAAACATTTTTGTACAAGGGTCTGTAAGAAATCGCATTCAGCATTCTTGGATAATTTTTTTCTCTTGGTAAAAGTGTCATAGCATGCCTATAAATATATAAAACGCTACATCTTCTCTAACCTTACAGGCATGTAAGGGGATGAGAACACCGCAAACTTCTGAATGTTCTAAACGGTCTGTTGGTGCAAGCGCTGACTTTGTTTTAGGAGTCTACTTCCTGCGTAGAAGGCTAATTCCGGCTAATGGACAATTAAAATTAATAGAAATTCCCTCCATGGACTTGGAGGAGGCCCAACTCAGTAGTGGGTCATTTTTGGGCTGAAACGACGACGACGACTTCCTGCGTCAGTCGAGTATGCTAGGTATTTGCTCTGAGAATCACTGCCATATTAGCATCCGTGTTGCCTGTGTTCATGAAGAGCCCGGCGGTATTAACAGCAGCGGAGAGAATCGGTAGCAATCCAAAGACAAAGTAAATAAGTTCTCTATAAGGCTGCTCGCCAGCAATACCCACCACAATAAGAGGGAGCCGCGCGCATAAGCTAGTGCAAAATAATCCTCTTATCATAAAGGTGAAAGTGTTCAGATCTGAGCCAAAGGTAAAAGCTCGCTCGCACAAATGAGATTGGTTCCCCATGACGTCAAGCAATACCGCTGATCACTCCAGATCGAGATTGTGTCCGAGAGGAAGGATTTATTGTGCAGCGAGCCGCCGCCGCCGTTCGAACTAAAAGGAACGTTTCATGGATAATGTGATAGATGGTGAGATCAAATACATCAGGCTGCGTGATGACTGATTGTATTGCAGGATTCTGTGAGATGTTTGGAGTGGGTTGAACATTTCTTCAAGGCGTCATTAGTCCTTGAGCTATAATGTTCTGGTCCGGGTGTTGTTGATTCACTTCGTGATATATTGGATGAGTCATAGAACTGGTAATCCCTGGCGTTGCCTGAAAATGCAGGTGCAATCGTAACTATAATTCGTCCACAGACTTATGGTACGATTAAACAACGTACTATGTAATAACATTAATAACACTAGAAAATCATTTGAGTATTTAATGGGGTTTGAGTTAGGCTATAATAATCGTCCAATTCCAATATACATATGTACAAGAACATTGTAAGATTGATACTAATTTCAATGTTTTACTGCACCATGACAAATTTGTAGACAACATTAAAATATACCTTATAATAATACGCCTTAATCACATAATCTTGGGTTGCATAAGAGTTGTACAAGTGTTGATACATCACACTTGAAACGGAACACACACAAAATATATTAATGACAAAAACTTCAATATGATCAAGTGTGCCATATATTTGTCGACCAGTGCATTGCATCCGTGTTGATCACTGCAGGGTTGTCTGAAGGATAGAACAACTTTCACATATTATTGAGTATTTTTTTAAGAACTCCACACTACGTAACCGAAGTACCAATTAGTCTTTTGTCGTGAAGCTCCCGCCAATTTCAGTGCAAACGTGTCAAAGATTTCAGTGCAACAATTATTATCTGACCCGGAACCAGGGCCAGTTAATAATTGTTGTTGTTTACAGTTACAATGTACACAAACTGCGAACGTGTGCAATAACATGTACCTACACGTTCACAAGCATGTACCTAATTAGTAACTATTATTAGAAAATTAACTTCAAATGTATTTAATTGTCCAATTTAAGCAGAATAAACCAACTGCGACATTCATTGAATCTAAGATTATGCAAGTGCAGCGGTGCACTTAATAAGTATAGCACAGCGCCCGGCATCGCCCGGGGTCGATACGTCGCGACGCCCCGGAACGACTCGCTTACCCCGTGGTAGTTTCGTTTCCTGTGTGCTTGTTACATTACATAGTGAATCGCGCCAAGGGGGGAATGGTACGAGAGCTAGCAACGTCGGGAAAAAAAGCATTTCAGTAAGGCCTGTTTTTAGATATGTTATAGCTCTCACTCTCCCGGACGTCATACGGGCCATCTGGCTGGTGGTAGTGGTTGCGTTCATCAGTGCGCATCGAACCTATCCAGGTAAAAAATCAAATTTTCAAATCATTTTAAGAAGGTTGTTTCTTTTTTTATTATTTTTATTGAACTTTTTGCAACATGAATCTATTATTGCCAGATATTTTTATTGTTGCTTAACATGTGCCAGACCATAATTTTGGAATAAAATAATTTTTTTTTAAAAGTATTTCAGTATGGCTGAAATTTTTATATAATGTTATTTAAGTATCTAAAAACTTAAACTTAATTTGCCAGGCAGTAACTCGGTTGTAAAACTTCAGCCAGACCGATTTAAAAGTGGTAAATCATGTGGTATTTTGCTTGGTCAAGAAATAGTTGTTGAATAAATTACAGAAAAAGAATTGAAAACTTTTGAATTAATGTGTGGATTCATATAAAATACCATATATATATTACTAGCGACCCGCCCCGGCTTCGCACCGGTGCAATTATGAACATCTAAATTTATCAGTATTTCCCTATATTACGCATGTTTTATACTTAGAAACCTTCTTCTTGAATCACATCATTTTATTTAAAAAAACCGCATCAAAATCCGTTGCGTAGTTTTAATGATATATGCATACATAGGGATAGACAGACGACGGTGACTTTGTTTTATACTATGTAGTGATATCAAACTAATTATTTATTAATGTACAAAATTAAGATAATGATCAATCCCGAGTATGAAAATATTGGAAAATATACAAAAATTATATAATAATAATTTATTTATTTATCAGACAACAGAGGTCCATGGGTTAGTTACAGGCAGCGTAAAAGTATGTTAGTAAAACACAAGTACAATTATATTTTTGAATCCATATTTGTACAAAAACCGGAGGTATATGTTAATCATCTTCATCGCTGCTGTCATTTTGTTAATTTATTAGTAATTTTATTTATTATTTTTACCTTTAATGATAATATCGGCAACTAATTATGGTAATTGCTCTCCAACAAACCAGACAAGATCATATTTATCGTCATTTATGGTCCAGCCGGAAGCTTGAGGTGATAGAGATGTCGGGTGTTTTAAATGAGCATTTCTCCAAAACTTTGTAGCGTAACGAACTCGTAGTAAATGCTGATGCAATTCAGCTTTGCATGGTGGTAGGCTTGATGGAACAACATTACCAAATTTTTTTTCAAAATTATCATTTGATTTTTTAGTACGATAAGTGTTTGAAAACAGATTGAACCGAACTTCATTGACGTTCCAAGTATCACGCGCTCCGTAAATATGACAAATTAACTTTTCTAAACTCTTCATCATCTGTTATAATATTTTGACACGCTAATTGATACTCTTCTGATTGCTCTAACAGTTTAAAAGGTCGAAGTTTACCTTTCCGGAAAAGAGCTGGTGTGTAGTCGCATCCTGTGAGTGCATGAAAGCACGGTAGAGCTTTCGATAAAGAATTCCCTAGAATTTCGTGTACTTGATTGACGCTTATAAATCGCTCATGATTACCCACACCCAAATGTATCCAGATTTTTAGTGATGCATTCAAATGATCCATGTTACCAAGAAGTATTATTAAAATATCTGTGTCTGATGTGCAAATGTGGCATAATGATGAAGATGATTAACATTTACTTCCGGTTTTTTGAGATACAAATATGGATTAAAAATTAGTTTGATATCACTACATAGTATAAAACAAAGTCAAAATCTTTAAAACTACACAACGGATTTTGATGCGTTTTTTTTTAAATATAATGGCGTGATTGAAGAAGAAGGTTTTTAAGTATAAAACATGCGTAATATTGTAGAGTAACACTGATAAATTTAGATGTTCATAATTGCACCGGTGCGAAGCCGGGGCGGGTCGCTAGTAATATATATATGGTATTTTATATTAATCCACACATTAATTCAAAAGTTTTCAATTCTTTTTCTGTAATTTATTCAACAACTATTTCTTGACCAAGCAAAATACCACATAATTTACCATTTTTAAATCGGTCTGGCTGAAGGTTTACAACCGAGTTACTGCCTGGCAAATTAAGTTTAAATTTTTAGATACTTAAATAACATTATATAAAAATTTCAGCCATACTGAAATACTTTGAAAAAAAATTATTTTTATTCCAAAATTATGGTCTGGCACATGTTAAGCAACAATAAAAATATCTGGCAATAATAGATTCATGTTGCAAAAAGTTCAATAAAAATAATAAAAAAAGAAACAACCTTCTTAAAATGATTTGAAAATTTGATTTTTTACCTGGATAGGTTCGATGCGCACTGATGAACGCAACCACTACCACCAGCCAGATGGCCCGTATGACGTCCGGGAGAGTGAGAGCTATAACATATCTAAAAACAGGCCTTACTGAAATCGTCTCTCTAAAACGTTGCTAGCTCTTAGACCATAAAGAGAACATAGCTCCGCAAGTAACATGCCAATCTGCTATAATATCATCGTCGGCACGTATAAATAACCCATTTCGATTTGGGTGATCAACAAGACTTATAATTCGTATAGACCGTACATTTCCAATTACAGATTTCCCATACATTAGGACTAAAAAATGTCTAGCTTCATCTGATATGTTTCATCTCCAGTTTTGGGTTTTTAATTAAAACGTATGTTTACAGATCTGCCTCAGCTGAGACAACAAAGGCCATTGTTCGCAAGTCGCCGCTCAGTTGTACCTCCCCTACGTAGGACATTAGGAAACAAAAAGGACGAACCGGGAAATACGTACGTGGAATTATTCAGGCGGTCGTTAGCTCCTGTCAGAGACTAAGCACTACTAAGGACTGGATCGGTGTATAAGTTACATGCTGCACATACATGGTCATTTATTGCCAATATTATATTACATGGGTTCCATTTAAAGTTTTAATGTGTGTTATTAAATCGTTAAATCGCATATTACTAAATTAATATGTTGGCAAATTAAATGCCGCGGGTTCGATTCCCGCACGGAAGAAATATTTGTACGACCTATAAGTATTTGTTCCGGGTCTGGGTGTTTTCTATGTATAATATGTATGTATTTACAAAAAAAATATGTATATAAGTAGTTTATCATCCATCTCGTTACCACAAGCACAAACATTAAGTTGCTTAGCTTGGGACGATATGGCGTTGTGTGAAATGTCCAAGGATATTACATGTTTGTTTTCTAATACCTATTAGAAAATAGTAAACCTGTACTGTATATCCATACTGAATCCCTATTTGTTTCTCTGAAACCAAATATAATTTCACAGATATAACAATATATATCTGACGACTGCCTCGTTGGTCTAGTGGTTAGATGTGCCGCCTTGGATCAACGGGGCCCCGGTTCGATTCCGGGGTCGGGCAAGTGTCTTTGTCTAAACCAGAGGCACTGGCTCGGAGTCTGGGTGTCATTTCCATCTATAATATGTATGTATTTACAAAAAAAATGGATATACGTAGTTTATCACCCATCTCACTATAACACCTTATTACCATAACACAAGTATTAAGTTGCTTAGCTTGGGACGAGATGGCGTTGTGTGAAATGTCCAAGAATATATTTATTATTTAATTATACTAGATTAAAAAAAAGTATTGTAATCGTTCATATAGGTATATAACTATTACACATAGTTTTTTGTTGTATAAAATACATTAACATTCTTCTCAACTGGTGCATGCAATCATTAAAGTCATTAAGGTAATGATTAGCTAATCTGTCGTTTGACATAATCCTGTTTTTAAAATCGAATATTCTGCTCGGGGCATGATACGGAGATACCCACGTTAGACAACAAGTGGTGCCAAACATAAGACCGCCCGCCACAATGACTTGTACTAAGCGTGTCCTCGCAGCTAAACGTCTACGGATGCATTGTACGCCAGTAGTTTGTACGTTTACGTGCACTATATAGCAAGTGCTCCACCTGGGTACGCCCGCGGTCGATACGTCGCGACGCCCGCCGGAAGCGATGTCTAAGTGTATTCTACTTAATTAAAGTATTGTATACCTGGTTATTTTCAAACATATATAAAGGAATTATGAAGAATGTCTTCCTCAATTTCTATCCTGAGGATGCCGTTAAAGACTGCAAGAGACGGCTTGAAGAAGGCCCCATGAGCTTCGACACCAAAATACTTCCATATACATAATAACATATTCAAGACAAATATTCCATAAATATATTCATGAGTCCATTTCAATATAATAAGCCATTTCCAACTAGCATTGTATTCGGAAGCAGCACACTTCACACGCTGTAAGCAAATTGACGAACGGGGTGACCGTGTCAGGTTTCTGTGCAGGCGACACGCGAGGACAATGGCAAGGCTCGCGCGAAAAGCGCCTGCTAGGGAAATGAGGCAAACTCGGACGCCAAGTCGCAATGACTGTAAATGAAAGATTCTTCATATGAAAAGTACACAGCATGTTGTTACAGACGTTTGTAAAATCACGGTCAGTTCAAAAGTTGGACAGTGGAGGTTCGAATAAAAATTACTTTATAAAATAGGTTTTGTAAAGAAGACCGTTTAGTACCGGTTCAGAGAAGACCCGGCAAGAAAGTATGTAAAAGAAGGAAAACTTAATAGGAAACCCTGTGCCAACCTGACTGGCCAGCGTGGCACAGTACGCTAATTGTTATCCATGAAATTGGAGGAAGTAGTCAGAAATATCCAGAGGGAGAGGTGTTATTTAGATAAAAATGTTAACAGACTTGAAAAACTATGATAAACTAAAAAGCGAAAAATAACTAAGAAGCAACCATTTGACGTCGCTGCCTTGGGAATACCTATATCATAATTAAACTAATGTCAATTTAAGTTAGATGATTGAGATAGGCGATAGCCTATCTTATGTTTTTGAAGTCGGTTTACACATTCATATAAGTGGGAACCAACAACTAATATGTCGCCCATAAAAACCCAAATTTACCTTGCGACATATGTTTATGTTCTCCTTTATTTCAAGTTTTACAGCACTAAACGAGATAAATTCTATGCACCATCCGGAATAGATAAAGAATATTCCAAATCTGTTTCTATAAACACATACAATAAAATAACACAGTCGCATTTAGGACCTCATCCTTTTTTAAATCGGTTAAAAGGGCAAATCTTGTCTGAGCTTTTTTACCTGCACAGCTTATTAAAAATCTCCAGTCATAGGAGTCACAAATGTCACTCGACCAACAATGATTCATCCTGACTGCCACGGTCGGCCAATGACACACATGCTATAGCGGAAAACTGCGCAGTCGGACCGTTAATGACGCGTCATTGGGGACGTGAAAATTGGGCGAACCATTGTTTTGTGCGAAAACCGAGACAATGACTTGTCACCTAGTTAGCTATTTCAGGGACATACTTGAAAGATTCTTTTGAATTCTCCGACGAAGTCTATCTGGAGGCTGATTTTTCTTATATCATTCAGGAAGAGAGTTTGAGGAATTCCAGTTCCCGTGGAGGAATAGCGCTTTATGTTCAACGCTCAATCTCTTACTCTGGAACTTATGCTAAACATACAGAAATTATTATTGTATTTATATTATACTAGCGACCCGTCCCGGCTTCGCGCGCGTGCAAATAAGCATGTATTATATCTAAAAACCTTCCGCTTGAATCACTCTATATATTAAAAAAAAAACGCTTCTGAATCCGTTGCGTAGTTTTAAAGATTTAAGCATACATAGGGACGGACAGACGACAGCGACTTTGTTTTATAATATGTAGTGATAGTGATAAGTGTCCCATTTCATTTCACGGGTCTCGTACATAAGAGCTGACTTATGGAAGTGATAAGCCGCAAAATCTGAGAAGGAAAATTATATACAGATCTCTGGGCCAACCTGTCTGGCCAGTGGCCAAAGTAGACTAAATTCCCTTTAAATGGAGGAGGCCTCACTTTGCAGTTGGTCTTTCATGGACTGAGATGGCGATCACTCCTACAATGTGTGGCTAAAGCTATGTAACTCAGCCTTATAGTGCCTGTCATCATCTATTTAAAATCATTGTAGATCCGTTTCCAAGCAAATAAAATCCATTCTAAATGTGTAATATCCTTAAGTACTGTGTTGTGTTTCAATGGTAATTTGTTTACGCACAGTTCAGATGCAAATGCCAAAAGTTGGCAGCCTGACCTTCCACTGCCCCCTTTTCCCCCTTCACCCTCCATAATGGCCCGTTAAGAGGAGGATGATGAACGACTTAGTAAATTTACACCCCGTCTAAATAAACAAATCACTGCCTATTTAAAATCACCCAGGTGGTGTTATTTACGGAAAGTCGTTTAATAAGCAGGAATTATGAGTCATTGTAGTTCATTAGTAGTAATCTCCTCCAATTTCAGGGAAAACTATTCAGTCACACTGGCCAGACGAACCGATTCCTGGTAGCGAGTTTCTTTCTTGTTGTCAGATTTGTTATTTATCGGATTTATTGTTATTAGTTCTTATGATACGCTCATGATGGAATAGGTTTGTGAATTCTAAAACCTTCACAACATTGAAAGCCGACTTGAGCTGAGCTTTCAAGAATAGTAGAACCTTACTTTTTGTGAATAAGACACGTTTTATGTAAATCACAACAATACCTCGGGTCGTTGCTTTTCCTCAGAGTAAAATGTGGCGTGTTAATTTATATTTATCCCGGAACACGTATATACTGGAGACAAGGTAATGTTCTATTCGATTGTCGCACTTCACTGCGTTTAACACGAGGTTAACAAAGCAGTCGAACAAAAAATATTAGAGTACATAAAAGGCAAAATAATTATATTTATTTCACTGTTTAATTGAAAACCTGGCCTTTACCAAGCAAAACATTCAAATTCAAAACACATAGTTTCATTGATTCTGTAACTAATATCTACCAAAAACTCCGGCCTCTTCAAAACTCATGGTGGGCCATAAGTCTTCTTTGATCCTCTGACTAGATCGGTAACCACAAGCTTTGGTCTCGAGATTTCCTCCATTTGTTCAGCCAGCTTTCTGCCATGACACTTGTGTTGAACAATGTACGAACGGATTGGTGACACTTCGCATTCCCGAACCTGACCCGAACCCGACATGAATATTCATTGGTTTTTGTAACACATGACAATACACAAATTCTGCTAATGATACGCGGAATAACTTGTGCAACCTTTTCCCACTAGTAATAAGATTGTAATTGCATAATTTCGCACACGATCACGATAAGCCACATCAATCAACGCAACGATTAGTGATTCACTATAATTATTCACACGGACCTGACACGCAATTGATTGTGCACCGCCAGATAGTGAAACGTTTGCCACCGTTTGGTGGCAAACGTTTAAACAGAGTAAGGGGAGATAAGGAAATGATGAGATAACATCGAGTTTCCTAATAGATGTATTAAACACGACTCTCAAATTATTTTCCGTGTTTTGTCTTAATAGACATACCTATTGTTTTCACGGATTTAGATTACATAGTGTCGCCGCCCCATTTCATCCTAAGGGTGTCGTAAGAGGCGACCAAAGGAAATGACAAGGCCGAAAACCTAGCCGCAAGAGAAGGTAAACTTAGAACGAAATTTCACTTTCCCTCCTTAAATCGAGACGAGGCCTGATTCAGGGGAATTATTGGGGTTTATGTAGCTCTTTACGTTAGGATAATCAATACATTTCTTAAACTTGACCTTGTACTTACTTCTGCTACACAAAGGACAACGCTATCTGCAATCTGATGCAAATCAAAGAGAAGACAGACTAGTAGGCAAATCTTGTAAAATTCATTTTAATTGGCAAACGCCCTTCATGATCGGCGTCCTCGCTGATGATGAAGGGCAGAGTGGAGTCGCTAACGAGCTGTTAAGTGAATGACCACGGGCCGATCAATACTGCAACTGATGAACTCTGACCGCATGTTTCCAGTACACCACATTATTGCAATAACGACCTGTCAATGAAAGGTTTCTAGTGGGCACGGACTAAATGGGAATTGTCGGCTTAAATATCACGTGTATTTTGTATAGAATTTTAAACACGTACTACTTTAAACAAAGTAGGACGTTTTGAATGCTATGCTGCAAACTTGAACTTAAAACATTGTTTGATAGAAGATGTTGGATCAGCTATTTGGTACCATCAAAACGCCAACTACTGTAAAGACCACTTTTAACTAGCTAAATCAGTTCGAAGTAGTTTTGATCAACATGTACAGGTTAATCTAAAGTAGTGCTGATTGAAATAAATTAAACTTTTAACCGCGAACCCTAATAAAGTTTTAAACGCGAAAGTTTGTATGGATGTGTGGATGGATCTTTGTTACTATTTCACGCAAAAACATCTGAATAGATTTTAATGAAACTATAAAGTATGACTTTAAAGTTTCATTAAAATCTATTTTTTATAGCTCACACATTAGAATACCACCTTTAAATTACAAATCGGTAATTTTATAATAGTACGCAGGCCAAGTTGCGGGCAAAAGCAAGTTTTTATGTTAATCATTGGATTCAGTACTTTTTAAATATTCTGTACCGGTAACATAGTTATCTACAAAAAACAATAACCAAATAACAAGGCATTTTGTTGAATCAAATACATAATACTACCACAAGTATAAACCGAAACAAAAAGTAATTCAAATTAAAAAATCTTATCCGGTCGTAGATTAATAACCAAAGGATACAGTGTTAATAGCTCAGCAAGTTTCTAACACAAATGATTATCGGCCGAGGCAAGAAGACGCAATACGGGCACAAATCCAGAAAAATAACTGGCAATTGCCAACACACAGTCGGATGGCGGGAGAGATCCCCGTCGCATCATCGGAAATAGATTTGACGTTGGGCGCAGTGCGATGACCGACCTACTGGGCCTAGCTCCTACTATTACTGTAGCGCGTAGAAGCAGAGTGACAACTGAGTGCCAAATAGGCTTTGTCTGGCTGGCTCAGACCGATCATGTGCTTATTCATTTAGAAAACAAACGGTAGCTTGATGCCGCACCAACCCGACTGACGTAAATATGTAGGTACTTCCAACGTTACGCAAGAACTCATATGAGCATATTTAAACAAATATATTGAGCACCTAATTTCGGTATAGGTTCAAGCAGAGACAAAATAAACATATATATGGTGGATGACCCACCATATATGTATATGGTTATTTTGTCTCTGCTTGTTGAGGATGACCTCTTCCCTGCAATATGGTTGAGGAGGGCGACGGCTGTCACATGCGTCAATCTTGTGAACAGGTGTAGTTACTGGGGGTCGGTCAGCTCAAGCCTGCAGTACTAAATACTGACAAAAGCCTTTGTGACCTTTATGAATAATGCGCGGGCTTGCTCTCACAATTTTGTCTTATCAGCCTTGGTATAGAAAAATGGCGATTTAAAAAAAGGAACTACAGTTACTTGCCGTCTCTTCTCTGTAGATCAGCCTTCCGAATCGGCGGTAAATTGTAAATTTAAAATGTATATTGTCGTGGCAAAAGAGCTAAGATGAGCCAACTTGAATAAATAGATTTGTGATTTGATTTTATGGCTGTCAATCACAGAAACATATTTCCTACTAATCAGAATACTAATAAGTGAAATTAATGGCATGTTCACAATAATAGAAACTGTTTAACACAATAATAGAAAAGGTCACATAAAATGTCTTTTTTTTAAATAGAATCGAAACCCTGCACTAGGCATAACCTGTATCCGAATGATTTTATCAATTCATCCGGGGTCGGGTAAGTGTCTTTGTCTAAACTTGAGGCACTTGCTCTGAGTCTGGGTGTCATTTGTGTTCGTGAATTACACGTTAGGAAACTGCTCCCGCTTATCTATTAACTGCCCCAGCAACATTTTATAAAGATGTACCAAAATCCTATCCTGTCTTAATCATCTTATAATTCAGCACTACTTACCTAGTTCCGATAAAATTAATACATAATATTCACACTCAAACAGTCGAAAACCTATTAACAAAACCTATTTTCAGTGTAACTATCACAAGCACTAGACAAGTATGGAATTCCATCAGCCTTGGAATTAAGAAAACTTTCATGTATGAGAACTAATGAACATTTATTGCAATCAATTTCATTTACATTGTAAGGAACATGATAACACAAACATGCGTATTGACCCAGTTTTAGTTTAAATTTCTTTCATTGTGGTTGGTGTAATTTGGCTATGCACTTACGAGACGATGGAATAAATACTTAACACCAATATTCACATCAAAACAGAAAAATTCCACTATGTACTGGAGGTTCATTTGAAAGACTGACACATCTAGAATCAATGGGATTCCATTCTAAGGCAACTCTTGATGTAAAGTGTTTTTGACATTGTAAATCTAGAACTACAAAAGGGTACAATACATATCGATATACAGAAATCAGTCAATCTTGAAGGTAGCGCTGTGAACGTACTGTTATCTGTTTACACTTGTGCTATAGGCTAGATATAGAACAATGGTTAAGTGTTATCTGTCGACTCGAAGTCATGAGGGTTCATAGAGTCGCGTATGAATAAATATAAATATCCTTGGACACTTCACACAACGCCATTTCGTCCCAAGCTAAGCAACTTAATGCTTGTGTTATGGTAACGAGATGGATGATAAACTATTTATATACATTTTTTTTTGTAAATTCATACATATTATAGATAGAAAAACACCCAGACCCGGAACTCTTCTTCCGTGCGGGGATCGATCCCGCGACATGCTGTGCAGCAGTCGATCGCTTAACCACTGCGCCAACCGTGTCGTCCAAATAGAATGAGAATAATGGCCACTCATAGAATTCTAATACATAGTGTCAGCATTCCATTCCTACTTAGGGTGTTATAAAAGCTGACTAAAGAAAAACTTGAAACGAATCCTTTTGCCAATCTAGCTAATAAGTTCCTTTCGTGTATTTCTAGAAAGCCCGAACCAGCAGTGGGTTATTTGTGGGCTAAGACGACAATGAATGGCCACCCGAACTAGAAAACGAGAACTAGATAAGACGGAACTATCCTTAACTCAATACAATCCAAAGAACTAAGGCATTTTAGAGTTTCTGAAAAAGTTAGATTACGTAATTGCAATTTCGGTTTAGTCACCAGTAAATAAAACCGTAATAGGTTATAATGATCAACCAACTAGCGTTCAATATTTAACTTTCTAAAGTCTGAGCATTGCAAAGTTGGTTACGTTAATCCTTTCTAACTTAAGATGGTGAAAGTCGGCTGCTAGTTGTTCTACCACATGAGTTATTATACAGATGACCACATATCACAATACAACACGAAGGTTTCAAAGAGCAGTAACATGACCTATATAGATGTAAAGCGTGAACAAGAGTAGCCTGAACAATCATCTGTTTTGGCATATGTTTTGTTTGAGCACGCCATGTTGTGGCCACCAAAGATAATTTCCAATATTATTTACTTTTCCCATTCATTAGACGACCTTTCATCTTGTAGGAGCGAGGCAAGTGGACATACTTCTCTGAGCATAACATCAACTCTTTCGTTTATAGAAAGAAGCTTATCAAGTTGAAATAATATAATAATATTCCCAGGACAAGTAGCCGATATTTAGAAATCCGAAATGTTCTGCCACGGTCAGAATATGTTATGGAAATAGCGTCTCGGCAGTTTTACGACCGCACGTAGAATCTCCAGATTCCAGATTCCTTTGTTCCGACCAGAAGGTCAATAAAATTCTGCACCTAGGCTTATGAGGTCATCGGCACGATTGTCGGGCAGCTACCTCTACCAAATCTTGGCCCTGTATCACCGAATGGGATTGTTCAACGACACAAGCTACACGTAAGCGTTCACGTTTATCGCGACGATCCTTTGCGGGTTTCCGCGTTCAGATAACAACACACTGTGTTTGCATAAACTTCGTTTTATTTCTTATTTGCGAACGGTCACCCTTGAAATTGAACTTCCCTATACTTAACTTTCGTAAATAGTTTATTTTTTATTCTTCCTGTGTTTTTTACGTATAGTCTTAATTTATTGTATTTTAATGATAGTTGCATAATACCGTTTATTTCTTGAGCTGAAAAGGACTAAAATTTCATGTAAGAAAAGCATAAACTAAATCGCGTCGGACTAATTCACAAGTAAATTTCGCTGAAATAAATAAATGTCCACATCAATTTATTGGAGATAGTTCCTGTAGCCTATCAAACTACTGACTAAATGATCATGCTTACCTACCGTACTTATTTATGAATTATTATATAAAATTTTGCGCCTAATTTCGATATCGACGATTGATAATCAAAAACTGCCAGGTTGGTATTTTTTGACTTGAAATAACATGTCGACTAGTGACTGGAAACGAAGATATTGTCCTAAATAAATGTTTGGATTCTTAATTTATAACGTCCTGGCCATTAGACTACACTTTCTAGTGACGTGTAAATCATTGCTAACAAAAGTACTTACTGAATATAAAAAGTATGGGCCTTCATCACATCTAATTATAGAATATTCGTCACGATTTTCCTACCCGCACGACGAATGGTTTTCGGAAAAATATTTACACACTCAATCATCGAATCCTTTCTCGAAAACATTTGATGACAGATAAGGCGATAAGAATATTTACTCGGCATGTTTTCGCAAAGCTATAAACGTATCGAAAATCTTCGCTTCCCAATTTTATAATATACCTACGCATTATTTTTGGTAAAACATCGCAGTACCGCAAAACCAAACCAAAGATAACAATTTTCCTTAATCATCCTACGGTTAAATAATTTATCGAGACAAGTATTAGCTTTTGGATGAGGCTCCGTGTGGAGCCGTTTATTTAGTTCAACGGAGTAATTTCACGGGTTCGTTTCATTCATCATCATCATCATTTCAGGCCATTAATTACTCACTACTGAGTCGGGCCTTGAGTCCTTCTAATTCATGCAGGAAAATTATCATACTGCGCGATGCTGGAAAGACGGATGGCACTGGGTTTGTATCAAGATTTCCTTCTCTTGCGCCTAGTTACGTTAGATTGGATATTTAATATAGGTATGAATTGAGAACCTTCTTTTTGGAGTCAGTTAAAAAATGACCTCCTTTTTCTGGCCATTTTTATTAATCGAACTAATATACAAATGTGAGTCACTATGCCTGTCTGCAGTTTTCACGCCTAAATCACAAAAAGGAGGTAAATTATTATAACATTATTAATATCGCGTATATTTAACTTAAAGACGAGAGCGGGAATATGTCCAAAGAGTTTCCCGACAGCTTATTTATTCACCGGTTCGAAAGCCACGCGTTCGAAGCCGCGTCGAGGGGCTAAAAGCATCCAGTATGCTACTGGGAAAAAAAGGTTAAAAGATAGCACATGAATCAGATATCATTGAATATTTGTACTAACAGAAAGAGACTCGAAATACACGCAAAGCCACGGGCGCAAGCTAGATATTATTAGATTAGAACTTTCGCGGCGCCCACGACGCGGCGACGGTGGAACCTGCACGAATTGTCACCAATTCCCGCTCGGAGCAAACTGGTTTGCTGCTGTGACGACACTTCGAACCACACCTAACCAGTATCTAAATTGGTGAAGCGACACTCAAGGCACACTTGAAGATATATTGCAGGGTTGTGCAACGCCAGAAATAGCGCTTCGATCCAAACCGAAACTGAATTTCACCTACATTAGCATCTGAATACATGTGGCTGCTTATGAACGACCTACTTCGGATTGCGGCCGCTTCGAATTTGATGGAGGGAAATTAACGTAATGTGCAACCCTGGTCCCTTGCCGCTAGATTTCCTAACTGCCTACTTCCTCCAGTCGCATTGTAAGAACCTCAAGATACTCGTCGAAGGTAGGACTTGCTTATTGCCATACTTTAATGTGGTACCTTTAAATGGTACAAACCGGTGGCAAATGGAAGCTTCGACGTCTCAATTGAAACTTTTGATGTTTGATTTGATTTCATACGGATTGATTTGATTTCTGAATACCCCCAAACCCCTTTCCAATCATTGGTACTTAAAAAAAGTAAGGCAAGGCTTCACATAGATCCACAGTCGACATTAACCGAACCGTTTAATTGGTTGGTAATGCCGTCGTCGTCGTCGTCTCGAGCGAGTGGTTCGCCTTGACGAGTGAGCGCCTCGACCGGCCGAGCCCTGGCGCCCGCAGCCGACACACTCCGCTGCGCAGGCAATTTTATATTTTAAAAATACTTCACATACATTCAATACAGAAGTAAGCCGGTTTATGCAACTTTTGTAATAGAGCCTGAACCGCAACTAATATTGGAATCGTTATTTTGTTGTGTTTATTCTATCTACGGCCTAATATAAAGCACTCCATTGTCCTTCGTGATACTTAATTTTGTTGACATTCTGCTTGGTCAACGTCAATGCTCTTGCCAGAGCACACACATTTGGGTCTTCAGGAATTACGAGGGCTTAGATTTAAGAACACCAGTTATCTCTCGGAAAGCGAGTTATCCTAAGCAGTTTCCATCTCGATATCATCGTCTGCGCCTCTCGGACCAGATCGTTCCATAAAAATGAGAAACATATCGCAGCTACTTTTTATGCTGACCTCCGAAACAGTACAAACATTTGTTACAAGTCCGAATTAAACATAATCACTTATGTGCCTTAATGTGCCTATTCACATTTAAATTGGCTGTTCGTGCTATCGTATTTGTATATGCATTATATAAGAATATTTAATGAGTATTACAATATCTGCTGTGACCTCTAGATAAATAAAACCAATATTTAAAATATTCTATACATCACACTTATTTATCAAATAAGACAACGAAACTACAAGGAATCAAGTTAAGTCCAATCGCATTGCGAAACACTTCGAAATCATGATCAAAATTCGTGCCTATTTATTCTATTTGTCCAAGAACGTTTTCCAAAACGACTTTTGCAGGTTATTTTCGACTGCGAACAATTTGAACGCGTATCATCTCCAAGACGCGCCGATGAATCACGCGCAGACAAAGAGATCAAATGGATTCGCACGATCTCAATTTGCTCATGACACCGAGCTGATGAACTGTCAGAGCCAAGTTTATGCCACAAATTAAAAATATGAATCATGTCCTATTTAACTCAATATACGACTAGACCCTAGAAAGTTAGGAAGTGATGAAAGACCATTGCAAGATTTAGTCTAAAAAAATATCATGCTATTATAAGATATGTCATCGAGACTGCCACTTTGCTATATATTTTACATTACAGCTGAGTTGTGACCATTTCAGCCTCACAGCCTAGAAACGTTCTCGTACGACTTTCAAGCATTTATTTACATGATGTAAGAGTGTGATTTGTGATTCAAAAAGAGTATTTTAGAATAGGTTAGATAAGGATCGGTCTACATGAACATAAAATTAATGTCCACAATATATTAATTTTTGAGCTGTATCCGGTACAATTAACGTGTTTCTTTCTAAATTAAAAAGAAAAGACACTTTATCAAAAACGAAATAAAAAGTATTGTCTAATGTAATAACTACAAATGATTCGCAATTTTTGTTTCCGTGAACAGCTTGGAAATACACATGTGAGAGTCACACAAAATCGACGTTACACAGAATTGTGAAATCTCCAATCAAGAACATGACAATCCGTCACTTAAGAACCTCTTTTGCGTTCTAGACAGTGATAAGGTATTGTTGTTCAAATTGTGGCGATAATTGAAGCTGATAACCAGCACTTTGGTATACAAGCAAAGGTGGTATCGCGTGAATCGGCCATCGTGCTGAATAGCTGCATCAAGACCTCGACCATAATGCTAATTTGTTTATATTTAGTTTATTCTCTGTCGTCTCCTATGCCTCTTATCAACTAAGTAAAGGTTTGTTAGATATGACATCGACACTAGCAGTTACCAGTGAACGTCAGTTTTCCTAGAGCACCAGGACCCTTTGACTTTCAATGGGAGATAGGAATAAGCATTAGTAGCAAACCAAAAATGACACACACACTAGGATCGTCATATAAACATTGTAGTCCACCTGACCAACGACCAGATTTCGTAAGACCTGATTGAAGGAAATAGAAGGTAAGAATGTTTAGATCCAATTAAACAAAAATTCTTCTTCTTCTCAGCCCATAAATGACCCACTGCTGAGCCGGGCCTCCTCCAACTCCTACAAGGAGGGTAATTAGTCTACTGTGGCCTCGCTGACCAGGCGGGTTGGCACAGGGGTTCGTGTCGAGTTTTCCTTTTGTTGCGGCTAGGTTATTGGCCTTATATAGGTTATCCTTTTGTCGGCTCCTACGACACCCTCAGGAGGAAATGGGGTGGCGACACTATGTATTCATAATCCGTCGCCATGCGGATAAAACAATATACGAGTATATATGTATAATTCTACGTCGGTTGGCCGTGGCTCAGTAGTGTAATTTCTGTTGTAAGATTCTTCTGACTAGTTTGTTTAATTAGTGGATATGAGGAATATGAATGTAGAACTTTATTACGTTTGAAGTATGGCATCATATTATTTAAAGACTACATGATACTATAACTTGTGTATGAATTAATAATTTGCTAGTCACACTGAACAAACACATCGGTGATCCGCCATTTTGCTTTCGATGACCCAACACATCACCAGATACATAAATACGCAGTTGATACCAAGTTATCTTTTGTTTATTTTTTCATTTACGACTATTAAATCGTCTATCAGTTATGCTATATTCATTTGCATAATGACCGATACGATACCGGTGTCAATTGTCTCCCACGCTTGTGTCCAGATGCCATAAACAAGAACATTTACTGACGACGTATTGCTAATGACATTTGTGTATGCTCCTGCTTATCTGAGATCCCAGATGCAATGATGGAGCAAGTCTTTTTTCTGTCCACCTTTGTACCTCTCTCTCGTCTCATGGTGGCTATCCGCTCCGACAACTTTTACTAATGCCAATGTCAACCAAACACGATATTGTTCCATCAAATAGCCCATCGACATTTTATCTACATTTATTTATCAGATATGGCGACTATGCAAAAACGGCTAAGTGAACTGACAGCATTTAGAAAATATCAAAATTTGTACGAGTACGTTCGTTCGCTATAAAACTAGTTTAAAGAAAATTACAATTTCCTTCTACCTATTCCGCAGTTCACTTGCTTACCCCAAAATTTGGTTAAACCTAAATAAAGAGTTAGGTAGTATTTATCAAAACAAGTCTTTAATAGCATTAACAGTACTAAACTGGTTTAGAGCAAAGTTCATTAACATTTAGAGGTTTTTTTCCTAATTCATTTGTGTGTGTGTGATTACCTTTTAAACAAATAAAATGAAACGGGCATGATAACATTGACTAATAAAATACAATGCCAATGAAACTGCGTATTAGTAACGGTTTCGTTCTCCCAAATTAGTTATGGAGGGACAAGTTGCCTTTGGATAAATGGCGATTAAAAAAAAAACAACTACAGACTTTCTTACCGGCTCTTCTATACAGAGCAGAATCCCGAATTGGTGGTTAAAGAGTAAAAAATAAATATAATTTTGACCTGTCAAAACGGCTCTTGATTAAATGAATTTTGATTTTCTTAATATTCTCTTCTATACTCACAAAATGTTTAGCGTATGGCGACTCGACACTTACCTGCAACAAAATTATAATGAAGTTAGTCAAATATTCTACCTACTTACATTTAATTATACAGGGTTGATACGACGTAGGGGCATTTTTATAACTGCCTATACTAGGTATCATTTCCAGGTTCTGTACCAAAAATCGATTAAATTGGTGCAATAGTAGAGCCGCAAATGATTTTTTAAATGTTTGCCTCATTTGAACATAATGTATCTTTCATAACAGATGTTTATGCCTAACGCATCGTTTATTAACCTTAGGGGCTTTAATAAATCACGTGATGTTTTTTTTACATTTTTTAACCCCTCCCTCCCCCTTGGTGATACCTGGAGAGGTTTAAGACTACCCCTCCACCCCCCATGAAAAATCACGTGTATTTTTTTTGTACCGTTTCGAATTCATACTAATCACACATATACGTAGTGTAATTGAATGCCCCTCTGTCATATCAACTCTGTATATACAGGCTGTAACAAAAGCGCTATAGCCATAACGAGAACATGGGTGGTTCTACTAATAAAATACCGTGTACAAAACTTCTGGCCAAGTTAAGCGGCTAATTTACTAACATATTTGGTCATTACCTGGTGAACACTGTGTCATAACTTGAGAAATAAACATAAAGAACTGAATTAACAAACTACTACTATTCAGCCCATAAAATACCCGCTGCTGAGTTGGGCATTACATGGAGGACAACGAGCCTACTGTGGCACGCTGGCACAGGATTTGGTTTTCGTTCTCTTGCGGCTAAGTTTTCGACCATGTCATTTCCTTTTGTCGACTTTTGCGACACCCTCAGGACGAAATATGATGGACAAAATATGACTTTTGCTAGTAGTTAGTTTTCAGAGGAGTCTTTTTAAATAATATTTGGTTCACAAAAACGTCGATTGCTCTCTCAGAATTCAACATAGACGACTACTTTAAACTTAGAACTGTTTTTTTTTTAAATTGGCTCTCTGCTCTCACTTTGGATGGCTATAGGGCTTATGTCACACTCATAGGTATAATTTAATAGTAGTTAGTCATCTACAATCGTAAGAAGTGCACCTGGATAATTAATAGTCTATAGAATCATCAATAAGGTTAGAATAGGTTTATTACGTCATCTTTTGCCGTGTTTGTTGTTTGTTGATGAATAACAAGGAAAGAAATTTACCCACTTCTTATAATTGATTGTTAAACAATTTCCCTCCATCGAATTGGTGGAGTCAAAGGTCTATCTGCTGATATGATGATGATTTTCATACAACGAATGGGAATTGCAGCATGTAATTTACGTACACTGAGACCAATATCAATTGCCTGACACTTGCCTCACACCGGAATCAAACCCGTAAGCCGCGCTAAATAGCTCTACGCGCCAAAGAAACGTGGATGAGCCACTTGTGAAGAAAGAGACTATCATTGAATACCATTTCGTGTTTATTTATACTATATTAGAATGTATCACGTTATAGACTGGTCATAAGGAAATAGAAACAAGATATTTTCCTGCATTGTAAACGGAAATCGATGGAAAATATTAATGTTTATAACCTTCAAAGTTAACTGATGCCTTGTGAGAATATCGCAGTATACTGAATATCCAATACTCCTTGAATTAATTTCATAATAATTAAAGTAGCTAGTAGTAGCGTGTAAACAATAATCCGGTAATGAATTTATAGAAATGGTGTCATCAACCTATTACGCCCTGAAAGTGTGGTACAAAGCAAGTAACTAAAGGAAATTAATTGGCCGAACATCTAGCCACGACAGAGAAAAAGCCATAAACCCTGTGTCATCCCGGCCATTAATTTCCCAAATTGGCACAGACTTGACTCAGCATAGGATCACTTATAAGCTGATCCATCTTCTATATTTAAAGAGGATTTCCACGTATCTGTATAGTCTCTCATCACGATATCTCTGGAACCATAAGACCTAGAGACTTGAAATTCGGTAGGAATATTCTTTTCACCGAGTAGAGGTCAGCAAAAAGGTTGACGGGGGTTGATGAAAATAATTGCTTTTAGTTGGCGGGGTAGAAAAGCACGCGCAGGGTACAGCTAGTACATAATAATCGGCTTGGTGTGCGATAAATCTAAACTAGGTAGGTAGAGTAGGACACTGCAGCTGTTCACAGTTGGGAAACAGCAACCAACAGGTTTGGACATGCGACTGTAGCACAACCCAAGTTGGGTATGGTTAGTGGTTTCCACATTCCGACACACCGAAGATATCAATTCGAAAGATTTGGAACAGCAGAGTGTGGTTAACTATTTATCACACTTATGCGTTTTTAAACTTCCCCTTTTTAAAGACATTTTGAAAGTCTGTTAGCGATTGGCGCAACCCAGTCCAGTCTTTCTAGCAACGTATGAAGGTTTTTATTAATTAATTTTGCCTAATTATGTATCACATATTGTTGGGTATACCTTTGTTTCAATTCAGTAATTAAGTGACAAACACACACACAAAATAGCTATACTACAATAGTCTTCATTGTACACACAAATTAAAAAGTTCACAATATACTCGTATCTGCAAAAAATAAGCAGCCACTTAAATTGGTTTAAAAAATTTAAATTTTCAAAATGGAACCATTACATTAAATTTAGGCACATAAATTAAAATACTCAGGTCAAAAGTTTACGTATTCCGCTGGGGGTATTTTCTGGAATAACAAAACAGCCAGACCGGAAAATTTGCCTCGATATGGTATCAAGTTTTTGCTCGCTGGGATGACTACGCAAAAATGCATTAACCTTCAAACTAAAAAACCTTTTGTGCGGCGAATTTATAAGAAGATTTTTGGGCTATCTGAGTTACTGCAAACCTGAGATAACAATCAAGATGACGAATAACGGAAATAGAAGACAAAGGGAAATTCAATGAAAAGCACTAAAATGGGGCCAGCAGTGAGCCATTTATGGGCTAGAATCTCATATTCTAAGTTAAAATCGATATTAGGTACGGATTGTCACGAACAAAAGCAAATTAAATCATTTTAAGAATTAGGAAATGATAGTTCCTTATTAGTTTCCTAATACCATAATTGTCTGCAAGCAAAAAAAGTAGGCCACTGGGCAACAAGTTGAATAAATTACGATAGCATATCTATCCGCTGACATCTAGGGTGACGAAGTACGCGAGATAAGATAGCGTCACATTTGTTTTCGAGAATTACTGAATACCTCCACAATATCGAAAGTAGATTAGGACCTATTTATGGTCCCTTGGTATGATAGTGTGAATTATTAAGAATACTGGTATCTTCTGGAACAAACAAAAAAGAATTTACAAAACACAATGACACCACCCCATGCTATCCTGAGGGTATCATAAGAGGCGACTAAAGAAACTCAAATGGCAGATTACCTAGCCGCAAGAGAAGGAAAACATGATACAAACCCTGTGCCAACCCGCCTTGCCAGCGTGGCACAGTAGGCTAATTACCCTCCATGAATAGGCCCGACTTAGTAGTGGGCAATATATGGGCTGAAACGAGTAAAAAAAACGAACACCATCATGGTACAGAACATCGTGTCGTGTAGCAACTGTAGAAAATATTGAGTATCATTTACTCGCCAAGCGTAGTGTGTAATTTGGTCAAAGTTAAACGTGGATATCAAATGCATATTTAAATATTAAGAATTTATCATCATTATACAGAACTTAAAGCAATTATTAAATTAGGCTTTATAATCATAATCAATAGGTCTTAGTGAAAAACAACAAACATACTAAATCTTGGATCATCTTCTCTAGAAAGTTCACTTCTTCTGCTCAGTCTGGCAGTCACGTCTAATTTCTCTGACAAAGTTAGATAGCATTTATATCACATCAAAAATTTTGACGAATACAAAATACAACATCTAACCAAAACAATGTTATTACCAAAAGATAAGACAAGCGATGAAGTGGACAAACATTGTGCATTAAACATTTATGCCCAAAACAACAAAATATTATTGCCATTCATGAAGATCGTAATCTTTCTTAGACTATCGAAAATAAGTCCTGATTTAAAATTAGCAATGGGCGATCAAATATCTGCACAATTGGAAGTAAATATAAGATTTGGAACAATAGGAAGGTTACTTCGGGACAAAAACCAACTTGATAAGCTAAATAAAACAGAAAATTTGCCCCAAAACAAGTTTCCCAGATCACTAGGACATACAAAGAGCATCTCTCTATATGTCGGCCCATACAAAAATAAAGATGATTTCGTAGGTTTCATTTTTTAAGAATAACAAAGTACTTCAAAATACATATGACGTAAAAAATAAGCGAAAGAAATGTTATCATTTTTTTTCCTTTCAATAGCAAGAAGACAAAGCTATTCTTGTCAAACAACTCTTTAAAACCTGTCAGCGTATGTCTTTTATAACGTTATAACATTATATTGAACTGGATAAGTTGATTTAGTTAAAGATTTAGTTTATACCGAGAACATAATCTATCTGCAGTGTTCTAGAAATGTTAGACTACAGACATATAATAAATATTATACAGCTGAATTGCATTGTAACTAATAAAAAATGTTGAAAGGCCTTACTCGAATAAATAAAATCACGCGGTTACGGTAGCGAGGCCAAGACATTTACAGCGGCATTGTATTGATCAATTAATAGTGTAGTGAAAGATTATGTTATAAAAATAAAATACTGGATAATACAGTCCAACGAAATGAGTGACTGGAAAATGAAAAAATATTGCTTCTTTAGGTGTAACCACGTATATGACGTGTATAGATTTTTCCTTCACATATTTGTGAGCCATCATTTTAATCCGTTGCCTAATACCCTTGCCAAGATTTCCTTCTCTTGCAGCTATCTAGCTTTTGGGCTATCTAGCTGCTTTAGTCGGGTCGTAAAAGCTACCTTGCCTTTACTAACTAGAATAGGGGGCGATCTGGACATCAGAAGCATTTGCGGTATAACAAGATTTAGAGAAGAGAAATAAAATTAGGAAAGATAGGAACAACGAATAATACCGAGTTTTGACTTATTAGATGCCTTATCTTTTCAATATTTCTTTACGGAGCCGAAACCTGGTCTTTGAGACTTCACAATTGCCGGAAAATGTATGACCATGAAATGTTGTAGTATCGAATACTCTAAGGATCCCTGGACGGCTTTTGGCACGAACAGCGCGATCTTAGACTCTAGATTTAGAGCGGTTTTCGTCGGCTGGGCTGTCATAAAGTCAGCGAAGCATGCATGCTCTCGTAATGCTGAACACCATATAAAATGAAGGGAAATTGCAAGAGGCAAACCAGAAGTGACAGTCCTCAATTACCATCACAATTTACAACTACGATCACACTGACAAGAGTGTACGACTCTGCAGATACCCTCAGGTTTGCTGGCACTAAGCCTAACCTGAGGTTCGATAGAACCGCGACAGCTTAATTCAAAGGAGTTGGAATGAACTAAACCGTCCATGTATAACTAACTATAACTAATTCCGCAAATACATATAAGAGGAGGCTCTCACTGCCTACACTTGGCTTAGGCAACAGCAAATTAATACTCTCATTTGGTAACGGAAGCGATATAAATTAAAATTCCGTATTGTTCCAGAAACTTATTTAGTGTTAAGTCCAAGCGATAAAAAGCTAATTTACATTTTAAATAAGTATGTTCGAACTTGAAACTGTAATCAACATTTAACGAATTTAATATGAAATCGTTTGAAAGTACTGTAGTCGATTTCCATTTTTTTTTCACCGTAATAGGAATAAAAAAGCCTCTAAAACTAAACGCATCATGCCCAAATCCACCAAATCTATTGTGTGTACAACAATGTATCTAATATGTACATATTTGCCAATTTTTAAGGAAAACAAACAGCAACCTTGCCAGAGACGACAATAACCATGTGTTGTTTTTGTTATAAAATTATATTAATGGTATCAATGGAAGCAGAAAGTAACCGTTCACAAGCATGACAAAGCCACTCAATTAAGTGACACACGATTGTCAGCCGTTATCACTATAATAATAGAATCCTGTTGAAGCGGTGACCGGCTCATACAAATGGCTCGGCGGAGTCACTCGGCCTTGTGCCATGTCGCTCCGCAAACACAAGACTCATGAAGTTTGATTAGAATACAAACATGATTTTAAGTGCTGACTAGTTATATGTATAGTTTTTTAATAACTACGCCATCTACCGAGCGCCTATTGTAAGGCATTTAGTTAATTTGATTGTTTATTAATTTCTTTTAATTTAATAAACCCTTCCCAGGCTGTCTTCCCGTGTCGTCCCAAATCTTTTGTATGTAAATTAACTTAGTACAGAAAAGACCCACTGCCGAGGTGGCCTCCTTAATTTCAATGAAGGCGAACTTAGCCCAAAGTTCCACATGACTGTGCCATAGGTCGCCCAGATTTTCCGTCACTTGTGCTTACACTTTTTCATTTAGTCTCTTCTTTATGGATTACACAAGTACTTAAGTTGGAGCCAAATGGTGCAATTAGTATACTTTGAGTATCACATCGAACTAGTATATTCGACTTTAAATGGAAACATCTAGAAAACATTAATATACGTCGCTCTATCGCCAGGCGCTCTGTCTAATCTACGCGACGTAACGTCTGCGTACCGTCGAGGTGCGCAGAAAAGTCTGGAAATTAATTGTATGATCATTTCCATTGTGCTGTTATTGGGTGTTCATCTACTCGTTATAATAACTTATTTAAAATGTACAGGACTTGCTCTTACTGATATCTTACTTAAATTGTTATTGCACATAGTCTATTTTGCTCGAAAAATGCCCAGATCCCGTGAGTTGCTTTTCATAAAGTTCTATATCCACGCGGAGGCAAATTATGACTTGGGTCTAGCTTAAAGCAATACAAATATGTAATATGCAAAGAATAACAATACAATTACAATAAAACTTATAATAATGTAAAGTACATGAACTTGCGACGGAGAGAGCGTGTTTTGTGGCCAGTTGGATAACACGTGTCATTTCGTAATCAGTCGATTGCTAACTTTCGACGTTACGCATACGCTCCTCTTTTTCAGAAGAACAACTTCAGACCGTCCGTTTACGTTATCATGTACCAACCTATTGACAAACCATCACATATTCTTAAAAAAGACACCACACCAGAATATCAGTGGTTTTTTTTATGATGAGAAGCCGAGCTCATTGTTGTCGGCATCTGAATTTACAAGTATTTTAGGCTATCTTGAAAAATATTTAGTAGGCTAAAGGCTTGCAGGAGGACGTATGTGCTAACCGTAGAGATGCCAACTATGTATTACTTGCGTAGCTATAAAAACCGTTACATTACAATCAGTTCCAATCCCAAGTTCTGTTCAGGATCTTAATGTATCATGAATTCATGGAATACACAAATGTGATAGGCTTTATGAATAGACAAAACTAGACTTAAAATGTTAACATTATGTTTTGAAGGGATCATAAATCAGTCCATAATGACAACACAATGATTGGTTCGCCTGTTGGACTGCCTCGTTGGTCTAGTGGTCAGATGTGCCGCCTTTGGATCAACGGGTCCCGGGTTCGATTCCGGGGTCGGGCCAGTGTCTTTGTCTAAACCAGAGGCACTGGCTCGGAGTCTGGGTGTCATTTCTATCTATAATATGTATGTATTTACAAAAAAAAATGTATATAAGTAGTTTATCATCCATCTCGTTACCATAACACAAGCATTAAGTTGCTTAACTTGGGACGAGATGGCGTTGTGTGAAATGTCCAAGGATATTTATTTATTATTATTATTATTAATGATTGAATATCAAAAGTAAAAAAGCAAGCGAATTCAATATTTAGCCTTCAGCACCAACCGGCTGTAGGCGCAGGTTATTGGCCCGCAGCCTGCCACATAATACGCACAAAACCATTTACCTACTTGAATTTGATTGAAACATTAAATTAATCAAATATTCGAGTTGGTTCAAATTCACACTTATTTCACATACTGTAAAATGAATCCCATGTTCAAATTCTAGGTTGAAGAAGCTACTGCTGCTGCTCCTCTAAGTTGGTTTACTATTGTAAAAGAGGCTAGACGAATTCAATGCAGTGGATTCAATAATACTCCAGGTTGTTGAGCGTATGTAATGTTACTATTCGAACTTTCCCATCTACCAATGAAACTCAAGCCAAAGGCAATAAGGCCCCTCACTAGTGTCAGCATAACAATAACAAACAATTTGCATACCAATCTCTTTCCTGGTATAATGCCGATGGTCATCGTTGTGAGAGTTGGTGGTGCCGAACGCTTGACCCATCTTGCTAAATATCACAGAACAGAGATCACAAAAAAACTTAAAAAGGAATAATCAGCTGATCACAGTGTACGTATCGATGCGGTTCTACGCATGCGTGGGCTCATATCACGAACACGTGCGCGCCCCACGCCGTTCCATGCAATACTGAGGAGTTGGAGCCGGCTGGCTGGCGAGCGAGGGAGAAGGCTCGATCTGTGACCGATAAGGCCACCGGTGACCTACATAGAGTTGCGCGCGGGACAGAGACAGGTAGCACCAGGGCTGCACGATGATGCCGCTGCATTTGCATCGCGACACGGTCTGTTTACATTCTGGGTAAGCGCAAAATGGCCGCAAAGTGACGTCTCAATTCGCGGATATTTTGTAAATCATGAACAATAGCCATTGGAATGGCGCTCGTGTCCTTTTAGCTGAGATGCGAGCGTTTCATATCCAAAATTAGATGCCATTAAAGCACTTGCCATTCAATGACAATTATTTGAAACGGACATAAAATGAATGAACGCGAAAATCGCTGTTTAGTAAAGTAAATAATATGGACTCTAGTTGCTCAATAGTTGCTTTCAATGATATACAATATCGTAAAAAGTTAAAATATTAGCACAAACAATATTTATTTTTAGTTAGAGCGAGATCATATGGCACCACAATGGCCGCGAGCTATCAATTAATGGAAATCCTCATTAATGTACCAACGATAACCTTGGAGTGAACCTCACTTCCAAGAACGCATTTAACGAGATAAGACTAGTAGCCAGAATAATGGCGTGCTTGGAATAATAAAACAGATCAAGCCACGGCTGCCAATTTAAATAACCAACTAAACTAGGGATTTTGATAGAGATCTCTAGGTTAGGCTATGCAATCTACAAAACACATGCTTCATTCTTTAACTTAACTATTCACTCGACCGTTCGCCTACTCTGGCAAAGACTTAAGTCTCCAATTGATTTCCGAAATAGAGTTTTCCCGGGCTAATATTTAAAGTCATTTCAATACTAATTGTATTGAAATTACTTTAAATATTAGCCCGGGAATAATTGTAATTTGGTACCGTTCATTAGAACGTAAAGACCCCATTTCATCCACCAGAATTGGACTAATTTGAAGCAGATCCCTGATAAAGCATAATTACGATCACCATTAATGTGCTTAACAATTTACTCAAATAGAATTAATCAATATAAGATTCCTATTACAAATGACTTTAGCAAAATCCAATCAGTTAAAGACGTCGTAGGATTCGAACAAAATTAATCTAATTACGGTGAAACCAGAAACCAACCAGTTACGAAAGGCAAAACCAGTCAAGTGCAAATCATGGTCATGGTCAGGCATTCAGTGTATTTTTAAAGAAGATTAAGAGAGCGTGTTATTAACCAAACAACACCCCTTCAGACAACCCTTAAAAACACGTAAAGTAAATACTTCTCTTTACTGTATTCTTTACTCTCTTTACCTTCTGTGTAGAAAAAAGGTAATGCTAACTGTATCTTAAAAAATAAAACTCATAAGTCCCGAAGACTTAATAATGATTTAGGTTTTCACGATTGCACATTGCAGGAAATAACTCCATCAACACGCTTTTCGGTTAAAGTTTGCACGAGAGCCATGATACCAAGTATATATACCTAGAACTCATGTCGATAAGCTAAACCCACCTTACCTACTACCTACTAAGGCAATGTTTGAGAGTCCAAGCATATGCATTGAATTAAACCATATTCCAGTATAGTGTGACTTCCTAAAAAGGTATGTGTGGTGCAAGGTTTGAAATACATTTCACTCACCCATTCAATATCGAGGGTCGTATGATTCCAATAAGACGAGATAGCTACAAGAGAAGAAATACTTAAGCCCACCTGACCATCTTCTTAGAATTGGCATTATCGCCAAAAGTAAGTAGCGCCGACTTGGGGTATTCATGAGGTACATGATGTTAAATAAAATATTGCAATTCTATTATACGACAGAAGTTTGCCATCGGTGGCCGCCTTTATTCAAGCCGTGGAAGCGTTTAGCTTGTACGACAGCATTAATATTCTACAAACACAGGTTCCGTGTGCTCCACAAGCCTGGTTATATTTAATTCATTAGAACAACAGACCATTGGATTTAAAGATACTCCCCACATTAATTAAGATTCCTATGGATTCAATTAACGGGCATGTTATTCATTAATCTGCAGAGCTTTGTTTTGTTTTCTTGGTTACTTGATTGCAGAGAAAATAATCTTGGCATTACGAATCTCAATGAAATGGGAATTGAAACTACCTATTTATAAACCAGCTCAACACCAGCAGGCCTGGAGCTACGAAATTGCTAAAAGACGAATGTACATTCGTAATAAATATATCAGATTGCCGATTGAATTTAACCGCAGTCCTTAAAAAAAGCCTTCAAGAGCATCAGGATCTGGTTTCAGATGCTACCGACTAGAATATGGAACGAGGTTTTAAGCTTAGTGCTGTTTGAATTGATTCGCACATGTTTAACGGTGAAAAATGGTTTTGTGAAGTAATGAACATCTTATTTTCAATAATCAGTTCTAAGAGCCATAAGCAGTGGGGTAATATCTAATATGGATAAATTCTCCATCCTGCTTGTAATTGAGATGGTTGGTGTGGTGCATATCTCGATGGACTTCGAGCCATTATGTACATCACTGTCCAAGTAACTGTAGACTGCAGAGATAAAATCAAAACTTTTGTTCCAGCACTGGCCCAATTTCGGCGCAACGGAGGAAATCCGCTTTAACTTTATACCGTAAAATCTGACTTATGCGAAAAATTTATAAATAAATAAACTCACATAATTATACTTCAAATTTTGTTTGGAAGACGAAAGACTACGGATTAGATCTAAAATTGGACAGTGTTATTTGTTAGTGCAGATTGCATGTAATTACAATATTTGCTCGGGATTGAAGTAAAAAGGCTGTTATTGATGAATACTCTAATGGTTTGACGTTAACGATAATGAGTAAGGCTCTACCGATTCGTAATCCCGGCGGAATGGGTTTTTGTTGTTCAGGTAATCAAACGGATATGCAACGTATATAAACGTTAAGAGTCTTATCATTAAATCAAAGTTTCTCACACCCCATAGCCACCTCAACCGGTAAGAATTGCGTATGTACATATTTTATTACAACAATAAGGTTGTTAGCATAACCAAATATTCGTCCTAGGTCAGACGTGACATTGCAGCTAATAAGCGTGTAGATAAGAAACAAATCATTAAGCAAGCCCCTCCAAACCCTCCCACGTCTATCGTAAACAAAAATAGTGTGAATGACGTCGCAAAGTTAGCTTTGATTTCGCATTAGAGCATCTTTGCCACACCACCCGTTTAACTGTGTTTTGCTTACAATTTGGGTTAGCAGCACAAGATGTTCGACAATGTGGATAAGTAAATAAGACCTTAAAGTGTATCTTCACGGATTGGATCCGGCATTCGACACGGTTCCGCCATATTTTTAGAGTGCTGAATGAAGTATATTTATCGGAACCAATCGTTTCTTTTAACTATGTTATAATTTGAGTTACAGATGAAAGTTTAATTGGGGTATTAATAAAAAATAATATTAGCTACACCAAATAACACACAACACACGTCAATTGGGCTAAAACATTTTAAGCCGACCGTTTAAAAATAAATAATACTTGGTTCTAGTACCAACTTATTTGGGGTTTGTTTACTCATTCAAACGGGGTCAACATATGCTATGATACAAGCGAATGTCTGCTATATTGGCCATCATTTTTATTGCTGATTTCAGTAGTTTTATAATACGCCTCGCCTACTTCAAATATAGTGCATTTTTTATTAAAGAAGATAGTGTTTGGGGTAGGCCTATGTCCAGCAGTGGACGTATTTTGGCTGAAATAATGATGATGAGTGTTTCTTTGTGGTTACAATTACGCAAATGCAGAGTTTTTAAGATTTGAGTCTCTTTTTGATTTCCAAAATTGTCTACCACCGCTTCATTGTTGGGCTTATTCTGGTGATTTCCTTTCGCCCGCTGTTCATTTCATTTCTATTCAGGTGCATTTCAAGTTTTCACTATATGTATATGTGTGTGAAATCTCGACATTCGAAGACTCCGATATTATTTAGAACCTTATGTGACTGGATTCATTATTTAAAATTAATTAAACATGTGGTGTATTCAACTCTGTTTTTCGCAACTGTCGATAAATTATTACTGGTTGCCCCAGTGTACCTAATTACAATATTTACGAAATCATATGGTTTGTTAGTTTGTTTCCCTGCGTGCACGTAATTGGAGGAGGCCCGAATGAGCAGTGGCTATACTGGCCATCATCATCAATTTTAGCCAAAAGACGTCCACTGCTGGACATAGGCCTCCCCCAAGGATGAAAAGGGCAGAAAAGTCAGTGACCGTGTTTCGGAAAATGTAATGCTGGTAGGCCTCCCACACGGTGGAACGATGACCTGGTTAAGGTCGCCAGAAAGCGATGCATGCAGGCGACTCAGGACCGGCCTTCGGGGTCTTGGGGGAGGCCTATCTCCAAGTAAAATACCAAAAATAATTTACGTACAATTTTAAATGTTTGAGCAGGAACTGCAGTGGGCTTGTGTAAGCACTCAATAATTCTCGACACTTACCTGAAACAAACACACATTAATGTTTAACATTATACGAGCAATTGTTTAAATAATAGACATCGTAAACACACGAATAAAGAATGCTCATGTGCCGTAACAAATTCAGTTATTAAGGGCGACGAGTATGTAATTAATTAAACAACGCCATGTTGGCCACCAAGAAAACAACAAAATTGTATTAACTGTTAAAACTGAGTCGATTATGGCTTAACAATCTTAACATTGAATGGATATGGCAGAATAAATGTCAAAATATGAATAACGTGGGTTGTAGGTCACGGGTCCCTGGTTCGAGGCCAGGGTTGGACAAATAGCGTTCAGTATTTTCCCTTTTTAATTGGCCGGCGCATAAACGAATCAAATAATAGTGACATACACTTTTGTACTTGATACTACTCAGAGCTTTGTGAGAATAATTTCGATGACCCGCGAGCTAAGCACCGGCTAAATCGTAATTAACTGACGTACGTATATCACATTGACCAACCGGTTGAAGCAACCTGCCAATAAACACCGATATTTACTTTGCGTTTGAATCCGAGTGTTATATGTGTAACGTATTTATAAATAGCGCCCATGTACTGTAATACACCAAAAACACCGATGGGAGTCAATATTTTTAAATAAATTAACCAAATTGAATTAAGTTTAGTTCTGGATTTCAAGTGATACCTTTTCGGGACCCAGAAACACAGTTCTCTAAAGACTTATTTCACTGTTACAAAACCAGCACCGCCTGAACGTTTCATCACAGCAAGTTATTCGAAAATTGTTGCCATTCGTTTTCACGAAGGCGCTTCGCAAATTTCTCAAGACAAAAATTCGCGCTGCGAAATGTTTATCTACTTTAATAAATATTTACGTGGGATTTAAGATAAAGATATGTCTTTACCTAATACCCCACGTAATTATTTAATCTGGTTTATTAATTAACCGTAAATAAAAATTTGGTTAAGTGTCATAATACTTTTTATACGATATCAATGAATAGTCGCATACTTATATCAATAATTAGAACGAAAGATTTTCAAACTAACTATTTAAAAGAAAACAGAATTTTCTGTCACTTCCAGTCCCGGTAATTTAGAAAGAAGAGCTTTTAGAAAATTTAAAACCTTCAATTTCAATCTTTATGAGAAATAAAAATCTTTGAACCGAATTTTGTACTCATTCTTAGATAAGAACTACCTACTAGTGTTTAGCTCTCTCGAAGTAGCTCGAATATTTCTCTCGAAGTAGCTGATGACGTATTAGTCAGCAAACAGACCACATTAAAGGGGTGCACGAACCCATTCGTCTTCTTACTGATCGGTCTATAGTTTCAAGTGCACCAAATTAAATGGTTCACGAGATAAGATATTAATCTACGTGTAAATTTCTGCAGTAAAAAACTATATTATTTTAACAAATCCTAAGTTTGAGATTTATGAATGATTTGGCGTGGCGACGTGACAAATGTCAGATAAAACCAAAACGCAACGTTATTCAACTACAATAAACAGAAAATCTTTTGAATCGTCGGATGTGAATCTATCACCTGTTCGGACTGCTGATCTGCAGAAAAGCTGGCAAGAAACTCTGTAGATTCTCTGGGACCGACGAGATTCAGCAAGTTATATAATTTCAATTATTATGGCTCATTGTAAATACGCATTTAGCATAATTTAGCATTCTATTTGCCGCCAATTCGTTTTACTTATTAAACACCGAGGTCCAAGGCTTTCCAAAGCGGACCAGGGTCACGGAGCATGCAGCTGCACTGGGGGTGAAACCTGTGGCCTTGAAGCGGGCAGGCGAGGAACGCCGTTGGTTTCAGAGGCTAGGTCAGGGCATTAATTTACTTTTCGTGCCCGGAGTCCCCAATGGCAGACTATCCATGAGGTTTTCTAACGTAAAACAACCAAATAAGTACATGAGACTCATGTTTTATATTATTCCGTCAGACAAATTATTATTATGTAAAGAATCCTCACACCAACTACAAACTGTCCTAATAATTCAATCTGCACAATAATGATCATAAGACTACGAATGAAAGTACGAAATGAAACAAAGTCAGCATGAAATGAATTGCGGCTGTTAGCATAAAACGGGACCCACGCGGCAGTCACAACACCATTTAATCGTAATTGGACACAATCCTCAAACCAAAAGAATTCCAACTGACTCTCATTGCCGCGGATATTAATACAAACGAAACTGGGTAGGTAGATGCCGTTGACCGAACATTCACACTGAACTGGTTTCCAACAAATATGACCAAGTTGGACCTGTTGCGAATAAATTGGCAATAAAATCGATAGGCTTGTAGAGGATCCTTCTAACATAAATTTCTAAGAAATTGTTGTTTTGACTTTAGGTTACCGTTTCGCCCACATTTGGGTTACATTACCATGTAAGATGTGCCAATACACGTTTCGAGCTTAGTTAATTTTCCTACATAAAATTAGAGAACTCCCGTCTCCCGACACTCAAGTGAGATGATGATGATGATAAATATTAGACGAGGTGTGACGACGAGTCGACTTGGCAATCGGTAACTAGTTACAACAATACAGTATATGAATCAAATACATCATCTAGAGCTTCCAAATTTGAATTTGCATTGAAAACGTGGCCTGCCGGAATTATACCGAAGTACGGAGCGTGTGCGAGGAGAAAACAAAAGGTTTAATTTCATCAAAGTTCTTGGTATCAGATATCGCAGAAATTGTTGTTGGCTTGAACTTTACTAAATAATAGTTTACAATCGAATTTCTATTGTGCGATTAAAGGTAAGATAACAAAAATTATGGTTTGAGAGTTTTACCCAGCGCTGTCTTTCTTGATAAACTTTTGTAGTCGAAAACAGAAAAACAAAACGTCAGTTATTGCAAATCATAAAATAAAACATTAACATTAACACATTAACAAATTCACCATCACGCAATTATAGGAATATAGTGTGACGTATATACGCATAAATTTGGTTTCCGAAATCTACATGAAGCAGCAATTCATGGATATAAAATATTGGATTCGAAATATTCTTAAACATTTTATTATTCTGTTATGAAATATAACAAAGCGTAATTGGCAGATATCCAAATAAAGATCGTCAGCAAAGAAATTGAACTTGTATAGCCCTAAAATAGATAAACAGCGTCCATCTTGATTAGCAAAATGAATAAATTTCAATCAAGACACTCAAATAGCTTGTGACGTCAAGTAACATTGAGATCATCAAAAGAAAGAAGTGTGCTACCACGCGCCATTATTCAATTACATAAATTAAAATACGCATGTTACTAACAAAATGTATGATAATTCAGTAAAACATAATTTATGTTGTCATTATTTACACCGGGGGAGACGTTTTGAAATGGCAATTATAAAGAAATTAAAATAAAACGAACATTCTAATCTTGTTATGTTGAGGCGAGAGTGAGTTAGCAGTCGGTGTTAAAATAAACTGCACATCGTTACAAGGTCACAGCCGACGGAAAATCGCCGAAGATCGATTCGCATCGAAAGAAAACAAGTCGGTTAGCGGGAACTGAAATAATTATTTTACAACTATTTATAATTATTTTACAAACTAAATCAGAACAAGAGTACCAAAATAATTAGGTACTCTTGTTCTGAGAGATAGCCTATTTTAAGAATGAAGGTTCTGATAATAGTCGATTAATATGACAAAAATTTAAGGATTATTGAACTTAAAAAAATGGTGCCTGAGATTTAATAACACTGCGTAAACTGCCCTGGCAGTACTTAATCATAATAAAACATCAACAGCAACTGTATTTTAAAGACAAATGTTTGTCGTATAGCTGTGCACAGGCAGCACAGTATACCGTAAACAAAGGACCTGCTGCCACCTCCTGCTGCGCGTGGATAATAAAGAGAAACCGATGAAGCTTCCAATCCCGCTACAGGAGCGAATTTACGATTCTGCTGCACTCGTAAACCGGCGGATACTCGGTCTTGTAACGGCAATCAGATCTTGAATGTTTAGAGAAATATTGGATCTTTCGGCGCTATCTATTGGAATATTAAGCAGTAAGATAGTGTGCACACGAAATAAATTAGCTCATTAAAGAAAGATAATAATTGAGGATGTGGGTCTTAAATTGTTGTGTTCATAAGATTTTGCGATCAAGCTAAAAACAACTCTGGAGCTTATCCAGACAAATCCGGTGTATTAATTCTTGATAAACAAAATCTATAGTAAGGTTATCAAGACACACATTTAATCAACATTAATAGCAGAATTAATTAAAGAAGTTACGCAATAACAAAACTAATATGTTTCAAAAAAACAAATGACACAAAAACATCGTAGGTATCTAAATGCGGTAAACCCCTTAACAGAATGACTCCTCACAATGAAATGTTATCCAATTATGTCGACCGAACAAAGATTCTGCACTGGACGACCACGCGCACGACAACATTAACGACATAAATAAAACAATTGAGCACTAGACTGGAGCAAATGAAATATCGCAAATTGCATGGTAGAGAGAGACACAGATAACGTCGCACATGAGGTCGATAGCTTCAACGAAGACAAGCCATTCCATCTGACAAATCGAAAAATCACCACCTCAACTCTACATCGACGATCATAAGACGAAAGGATTTCGTGAACTACTCTGAATGTTTCATCCAATAGCAAATCAAAGACTAACCTTGTTTAAAATACGATTCTGGTTAATTTGTAAATGGAACTAGGATCTTAAATTCCTTACAAGTCAAATGCGCTTACCAGGAGAAAATAATGGAAATGAGGTGTAAACCAGATCTAAAATAGTCACTGTTAAAACAGACTTCCATGGAATAAATCAGCAATCAAAATCACCTGAAAACTAACTGAAGCAATTAAATTTTCAACTTCTTTTTACCCAGAGAAATGGTTGTAAGAATATTTTCCATAGCAATAAAACATAGTTGGCGACTGCCATCATCCATTACACGAGAAAAGCTGTTTCCCAGCGAAAAACTAACTCCGCCGACGTGACTGACACCGGCTGACGGGAGAGATTAACGATGGCCGCTGGTCGCCCAACGGATAGGGCTACAACTTTGTTACCTAACTAGACATATTCTACACTGGGGCGGCGTTCAGTGTACGCTACTTAACTTCAGTACTGAGCGTATTTATTTATTTTGGCTAGTTTCCGGCAATATGTCAATATTGCTCAACACTACTATTGTATTAGTCCTAGTAATATACTAGGAAAATCTTACGGAATAGAGTGACGGTGTCGTACTAGACAAAACCACATACTACTTATAACTATCATTTGAATCACCCCTAGGTTTAAACTAAACAACAACTTGAGAAATATTTATATCAACCTCTTCGTGTGTTTATTTCAAAATAGTAATAGCAATTAGATGTGAAGCCGACAGAATTACTTTTATAAATATTATGATAAAAACTTGAATCGATATCAAAATCTTACGTATTGGCGATTATTACACATTGAAATTAAACACCTTTCAACGGATTTATCACGTGTATTTTACATAATTTAAGTGCCGATGTTGCAACGTTGCTGCATTCGAAACGCCGGAAATTAAATAATGTAAAATACACGCGATAAATCCGTTAAAAGTGTTTAATTCCGATATCTAAACACAAAAATAATGCAGCAAACTGTAAGCAGTATAATTAAATCATAATCAATTATAGAAATTACTAGATTTAGAAACCGAAGTTTCTTTTTAAATCCAAATGTAAGCCATCAGCTTTACGAGTATGCTTAAGCTTTGTAAGTATAGGGCGGTATCTAGATCTAGAATAATGAATAGTCGGAGCTTTAAAGTTAAATGTAAAAAAATTTCTAGACACGCCATTTTCCAAAGATGTAAATGGTTTGAATTTTAAACTCTATCCAGTGGAAATTTTACGTGCTCGCTCTGAATAATGGCTTCAATATAGTTCGAGTGGACTACGCTTTCAATAGGTATGAAGAATACTTTCGACATATCCTTTCTAAATTTAACCCCTAAATAAAAAGAGCGATTTTATAAGTCTGACTTGCTTGGATAAATTCAATTCAAATTCAAATTCAAATCATTTATTTTGCTTGGGTCACGATGGACACTTACAATATGGCATCATAAGCTCTTTGAAGGGCGGAATCGATTTTGATTCAAATATTTGTTTGTTTGTAAGAAGTCTCAATCAAAAGTGTTTAGGTATGTATAGACATAATCTGTTCAACTGTTTCAACTTCTGCTGGAATTGTAGTTTGCTTAAAAATTTAAATTGTGTTTTTATCTCTATCTTTTAATGCATAAACTATTTATTTATTTATTTATTTACTCTTTATGTACTACAAACTCGGTACACAAGGCGGACTTAATGCCATGCGGCATTCTCTGCCAGTCAACCTTCGGGTTAAAAGGAAAGAGCATATGGGGTACAAAAGGAATACCAGACATATATATATGTATATACACACACATAAATATATATAAATACATACAAATTTAATGAATACATACTATAATACTATAAATTTTTACAATATACGTAATATATATGAAAAATACAATTTCAACGTGACGAAGATTAATCAAGTCTGAGGCAGTGTTAGAAAATAGTGTTGCTTAACTTTGCGCTTAAATGTAAGTTTGGTCTGAGCTTTTCTAATGTCAAGAGGGAGCGCGTTCCAGAGCTTGATCGCCGTAACAGCGAAAGAATTAGAAATGAAATTGGTACGATGCAAAGGAATCTCAAGGAGTAAATTGTCAGCAGAACGAAGATTTAGGCAATGAGAGCCACCCAAGACTAGAAAATAACTTTTGAGATATTCCGGAGTACAAGGATCGTTCATGACAGAATAAAGCATACAGAGATATCTGAGAGATCGTCTCTGTCGGATAGGAAGCCATTTAAGCTGAGCACGAAAAGAGGAAATATGATCATACTTACGCAGACCAAAAATGAAACGTATAGAGTTGTTGAGAAGTCGATCCAATTTGTTTAGAAGTTCTTGTGATAGGTCTGAGCTACAAACATCTGCATAATCAATAATGGGGAGAACGAGGGCATGAACAAGCAGGGATTTAATTTTGGATGGGAGGAAATTTTTAAATCTATAGAGAGAACGTAATATTGACGTGACATTTTGACTAACATTAGATACGTATTTGTTCCAACTTAAACTGTCATCAATGTATAGACCCAGATCTTTAACATGAGATGTTAGATTAATTTGTGCATTATTAAACACTATATGTGGAAGTTGACTGGAGTCTATGTTACGAAGTTGGAAAACACTACCGATAAGGATAGCGTGACATTTAGAAACATTAACACTAATACCGAATTTTTGAGACCACTCCGAGATGGCAGTAAGATCCGCGTTTATTTTATTTATGCAGTCATTTATTCCACTAATATCCGCTTGACAGTATAATTGCAGATCATCAGCGTACAGATGGTAAGAGCCTTTGAGTGATTTGGTAATGGAGTTTATAAATAGCGAAAACAAAATTGGAGAGAGTATACCGCCTTGTGGAACACCAGATGCTAAGCTGCAGCAATCCGAGAATGTCAAGCCAACACGTATCGCTTGCTGGCGACCACGAAGGTATGAGGAAAACCAATCTTGCGAATATGACGAGATTCCAATTTGTGACAGAAGGGCAAGGAGGACATCGTGGTCAACAGCGTTGAAAGCGTTGGAGAAGTCGATTAATACCAGCACTGTCAACTTGGAGTCCTCCATGCCGGCCCTGACGTCTTCTATAATTTTTAGCAGAGCTGTACAAGTACTATGCCCTGGCCGAAAGCCGGACTGATAAGGAGAGAGAAGCGTATTGCTGTGCACAAATGCAGAAATTTGCTTGAAAGCTATTGATTCAAGAACTTTGGACTGAAATGGAAGGATAGAAATTGGCCTGTAGTGATTGACAAGACTGGGATTAGCGATTTTTGGAAGTGGGATGATAAAAGCCTTACGCCAGAAAAAAGGGAACGCCCCAGTCTGCAGAGAAAAATTGATTATATGAGTAAATATAGGAAGTATAGCATCCAGAATGAGGGATATCATTATCCTGCTAATGCCGTCACAACCAACAGCTTTTGACTTAATGGATTTAAACGCATTGAGGACCTCGTCATTACTCACAGGAGAAAAAGCAAAAGAATTGGGAGGCAATATTGGCCCGGAAGTTATCTTATGTATTGTCTCTGCTTTTACTGACAGAGGCAGAGGTGTTGATGAGGCAAAATGAACGTTAAGGTCGTTCAAAGTAAAATTAGTGGGAATTATATTAACGGGAGATTTGCAAACTCCAAGAGTTTTGAGAAACTTCCATATATCGGCCGTAGAAGAATCGGAAACATTTTCATAGATATATCGGCGTTTTGCAACTCTTACCATCTGGTTACAGCGATTTCGGGCTAATTTATACATGCACCAGTGCTCCTCGCAGCGGTCTCGCCTAAATCTACGAAACGCTCTGTCCCTACGCCGCATAGCCATTCGTACACCCAAGGTAATCCAAGGTGCTGGCGGGCGTTTTAATCGAACAGCTCTTAGAGGGGCGTGTGTATCATATAATTTTAATATGTTTTCATTAAAGATAGTCACTTTCTCGTCAATCGTGGGTGCCTGTAGTAGATTAGTCCAGTCCAATTTTAGTGCGTCTGAGGTTAATTTCCCATTGTCTAATTTTGCAAAGCAACGTAGAGGGACAACGGCAGGCCGCTGTTTTGGTGGCTTAATTTTATAACTTAAATAAACCAAGTCGTGTCGAGAAAGACCTGGGACCGCCATCTGACCATGGTTGTCAACAAAGCCAACAGAGGACACCAGAATAAGATCAAGCCACGAGTCATCAGCTTCCGTGTTATGATGAGTGGGATTTAATGCGAGCGGTAACAAGCTAGCCGACTCGAGGGTTGATCCCAACCGACGTGATCTAGGGGTATTCCTTGCCAGGTCCGTGTTGAAGTCGCCCATAATTATGAGATGTTTGTAGTCAGTAGAAACAGACTCGAAGAGGGTGTCCAGGTTGGAGAAATAGTCGATAGTGGGTGGACAATAGATGACTCCGAGAACGGCATTAACCCCCTTGACATTTATTTCAAGGAATAAGTATTCAGGATTTCCACTATAAGAGGACGGCGAAGAAAATAAAATTTTGTGGGGAATGTTGCTCCGAAGGTAGATAGCAACACCCCCGGCTCTTTTCCCTGTGCGGTCGTTGCGAATAAGGATAAAGCCTGGTAGACTAAAAGACGTAGAAGGAAGTTCGGGTTTGAGCCAACTCTCAGACACAAGAATAGCGTGAACTGATACATTGTTAAACAAATCCAACATCTCGGAATGATGCTGAGGTATGCTTTGCGCGTTCACGTGGCAAACACTAAGATGATGTGGGAAACGTTGAAACTCATATGTTAGGAAACTATTAGCAGTAAAAGAATTTTCAGTACTTGCAAAAGAATCATCACATGCCGAATAAAAAGAATCTTCGTCAGACATAACAACAAAAATAATAATAAATAAGTATAATTATAAAATATTATAATAAATATGAATATAGAATATAGCAACTTCGACTACAAAAATAATAAAAGAAAAGACTGATTATAAATTCAACAATATAACCTGCCGGCCGACTGGAGAAACAAAAAATAAAACAAGACGTATTTCCGAACGTGAAGTTGGCTGTCAATGTCATGCAGGGTTTGTGACACCTGACAGTTAGTGATATAATGTCAACAGATGTGTGTGAAAAAGTCAACGAAAACAAAACCAGGAATTACGTCTACCTGCACAAATGACAACCAAAATCACCTCGGCAGGACAAATTATCATTTGGTCTTCACGATAGTCCTCTTCGGTCTTGTCGACATCTGCGAAGCCGCTGGTTTACCTTTCACGATGGGCGCTTGGGTACTATTACTTGAGGAAGCTTCAACTGACTTGCCGTGCTCGGCGCCCAGGGCCACTACCTGATCGTGGTCGAAAACACGGTGTCGCTTACCATCAGGAGCCTTGACAAAAATGTTCCCATCCAACGTCCATGCATTCTTAACACCAAAAAGTTTACGGGCCATACCAAATGCAGTCTGGCGCTGCCTGGTCAGGAACTCAGACAGCACCAAAGGAGTACCTTTTAACTTCGTCTTAGTCTTCCAGAGCAATGCCCGCACTGTGGGGTCAGCAAAACGCAGCAAGATTGGTCTGGGGCGGTTTTCGTTGATGGTGCCCAGCCGATGACAGACTGTTAGTGAGGAAGGTTTGAAGTCCGAGAGTCCAAACTTGTTTTGGATCACTGATGTGACAGCTTCAGGAATCTTCTCATTGGGCACTTCACTCACACCACCAAGCAGAAGGAATTTCTTCCTATGGTGCATTTCCAGGCTGTCAATGCACTTGCTTACCTCTTGGATCTTCTGTTGCAAGGCACTGAATACACCCCAGACTTGCTGCTTGAAGGAAGAGAAGTCTTTATAAAGAGCATTCACATCGGTGCCCGGAGTCAGTGTCTTAATTTGTGCCTCAAACTCAGACATCCGCTGGTTGAGGGACAGCACAGCGCTGTGGTGCATATTGGCAACATCATCAAAGGTGGCCATGGTTCACAAATGTGTTACTTGCTGTGGTTAGGTTCAAGTGTTGTAAAGTTTGTGATAACACTCAGTTACAGTTTGCCGGCAAGTGGTTAAAAATAACTTTGCTTAGAACATATGGACTATGTTGTCCACACAGTATATGCTGCTGGCTATAGATCTGTACTTGTGTAAGTCAATTATTCAATTAATTATTTAAGATTTATAGATAAATTTGTGATTATTACCAGAGCACATGTGTTTTACTTTTTAATATCTACCCCCAAAAACTATTCAATGTCAATAGCAATTATCTTGGATATAGAAACGGTAGAGGAGAGGATACGGTTCCAAGCGATAGTAAACAACATTTTCGAGGCGTCAGAAATTCTAATTAAGTCCCTTAAGATTCCCAGAAAATATCTAAACTAAGTTAAACTAACTTACTAAAGAATAACTAAAACTTTAGACGATATTAAACAATTAAATTGGTGGAGTCCTTTATCTTATAATCTAAAACCTTGATAGATTTTAAAATTCTATATAATACAATGCTAAGACATTTTATCGCAAAAGGAGGATGACGGAAAAATGCCAGTGAAACTCACTTCCTTCAGATTTTTTTATTTTTTTCTCCTTGGACATTTCACACAACGCCATCTCGTCCCAAGCTAAGCAACTTAATGCTTTTGTTATGGTAACGAGATGGATGATAAACTACTTATATACATTTTTTATTGACATGATATTATTATAATAGCGACCAGACTTAGCTTTTCATGGGCGCAATGCCTAAATTGCCTAAAACCTTCATATGTTCCTATTGGTCAATATCGCTGTGATCAGATAATTTAGCGAAGCAAAATAATAAAGAATACCTTCCTATTAGTATAGAATTTTATATGTGCCCAACCTTAGGAGCCGCAAATGTCAAGAATGGCGAGTCTGACGACATCTATGCGAAGCTTGACCGTGACCGTACCTAACAAGTTTTATACATACAAGGCTCAAAAGTTGAAACGGCTTCTATTATTACTCGGAGTTCTGACACAATCATTCAAGGGACGAAATATCAAATTCGTTTGTCGGACGCGCGCAGTTGCTGGTCCAAAGCAAGATCTACATGTCTTCATTGAGCTGTATTCGTTTGTAATTAAATTAAGATTCTAGTAACCAGTGCAAGACATATCAGACATAATTTTGTGGAGCGCAGTCTTAGTTTTTGTTTACGTAGCTTTGACGAGATTGCACATGTCGTGTATCTGTCGCAGACGTTTCAAGTTTATCGTTCCAATAATGGATTTACGGTATTACGTCGCTTTTTTTTCTCAACGAGAGAAACGTTAATAAAGACATCGCAACTGCTGAAATGCTAAAGAGTGTACGCTAAAAATACGTGATAAACTAAAAAAATACGCTTTTATAGAAAATCGAACTAAAAAATTGAAAAAAAATTTTAATAAATTGGAATTAAAAATAGTGTCAGAAAAAATGATATTATTGTAAAAAAAGCGTGGGGTGCTTTTCACGAAATTATCAAAATAACCCTTCTAGACATATCTGTTCATAAAATATTTAGAACTATTGATACCATGCACCCCACGCTTTTTTTACAATAATATCATTTTTCTGACACTATGTTTAATTCAAATTTATTTTCAATTTATTAGTTCGAATTTCTATAAAAGCATATTTTTTTAGTTTTTTTTTTTAAACTGTTATTCTAAACATGAAGGCCGAGATAACAACGAAGGCGGGACCCACACGGCGGGAGCAAATCGACGTCCAGAGGCTAGTATAAATGAACTGAGTAAATTACCAGTGTTTGGGCACAGAAGTGGGCAACGGGCCGCATTGTGCATCAAAAATAGCGGGTTTAGCCCAATTCCCACAAGGCCGCACTTGCGCTTTATTTTAGTCGTAAGTCGATATACCCACTGACAGATCACCATTAGAGAGGGGAAATCTTCCCTTTATGGTGCGTGATGATGATGTCAGCACGACATTGAAGCACTGCTTAGACGGAGCTCCTCCATTAAATGAAGGAAATTTGCCTGATAAGTCCCTCTTGACAGGAGGGTTTGCAACTGATAAGGGGTGTCACGTATTTTTCATTTCTACCTTTGTAGCTTTTTATTTGCCTCGTGTCACACCCAGCGGTTCTTAATATAATACGTCACGTACAAGCGACTGCCTTTATCGCAACCACCACAATAAATCGTATTTTGTTTTGTTATTTCGACTAATATGCCTTCGACTTGGCACGACGAAAGCAAATCAGAAAAAATGAAACAACAAGAAAGTCTCCCATAAAACCAACAAACCAAGATGAAATAACAGCTTATCTTTAAGCATATTATTAATAGGTGAAGCAAATGTTTACCCCTTTTTACGAACATTGCTTGGACGGAGGGGTATGAAATTGGCCACACTTATAGTTTAAATACAGAAGGAGTGCAGAATGCTAATATATTTTTTATGCATAAAAAAACATTAAATCAATTTAAAAAACATTTACGCACTAAGTACCACGTACTTGAGACATTTAAATTAATTATGGTCGAAGTCCGACCGATGAGCGAAATCTAGTGTAAAAAAATACGACTCAAATAATAAAACAAGGATTAACTCTGACCGCCTTAAAAAACTTAAAGTGTATATCGATTGTTTCCACACCTCTAGTGCCAGTGTGAACAACGGAGATGTGACTGCGCTTTAAACGGAGGAAGGTCACGCGAAAGTAGCATCAGTAAGCCGCTTTTATTCTCAGAGGAGAAATGCACAGTTGAACATTGCACCAGTAACCAGCCTTGATGTGTTAGGCGACATGCGTGTTAACAAGAAGCTTTTATGACCTGGCCAAACAAACAAACGGGACGGCACTGGAGACAAGAAAATCGGCGGAAACAATAAGAATGAAAATGTTTTATGTTCCTATAAGCTGTTGTATATTTATTAATGTTTACCGCAAGAATATCTGTTAACACAAATCTCTAACACAATAATATTGCACTTCTTGACAAGAAGAATGTTCAGAGAGATATATTAAATCATTATTCATTACATTAAATCAATAAAAAAAAACATTGTACACATTTCGTGATTTGACACACACTCTTTTGATTATTGTTATAGGTACTCTGTGGTCAAATTGAGAAGAGAACCATAATTTGAAATAATTATCGTCTAATTTCGACCACTGGCCGACCACTAGTTAGTATTAATAGCTCGCTGAAGCTGTCCCAATGGGGAAGGCGCTGCACCTTGCTGAATACTGCAGCCAAATACAACAGCCCTTAGGTGATGTGAGTAAGGTCCGCAGGACTCTAACAGGGGAACTATGCTGCTGCCAGCTTTAAGTAGCAGAAGGAATTCAATTTCCCTATGCTGCCAGCGTCATGCTTGCATTTCTGAACCTGTGGTTCGGCGACACGTGAGCAACACGTCCGGTGATTGAAATTCCATAGGCGGCGGTAATAGCTTACCATCAGACAGGCCATACGCTTGAGTGCCACGCTAATGGTAAAAAAGTCACACATCTGCCATTTCCATAAACGAAAAAGTTCAATTTGGTAATTCCTATTATGTAACTCAATCAAACCAACCCGTAAACCTATGCAGGCGGACTCCCCGAAGAAAATCAACATATTTTTAATGAGCGATTAATACACCCAAAAGCAGCCATTAATAACGGGCCCTTTATCTTTTCAGCCACACATACGTGCTGAGCCATGTTAAACGACATTTAGAGGTCTTTACAGTTTAAAGGGGCAAATAGATTTAGGCCACATTGTGTGAACTAAGTACCCTACTCATGTGTCGACTCCGGATAATCCGTCTGAACGCGTCTTGAGGCTCAGACAGGCTACGTCTCTTCTGAAGAGCGTCTGGAACATTGAGAGCCAGACAGTGACGTATTAAAGTTAGTGACGTCATTAGCCTGGGTATATATTCTTTGACACGTTAAACGGCAAGCCATTTAAATAGGACTCAAATGCTCTTTCATTCGTGATATAGCAACGTTAATATAACTGAAACTGAAATATTAATGAAATCCCCGCAAAAACATAAAAATAATAATTGAAATCGGGTTATCCCCAGGAGCTTTTACGGTACAAACAGTCACACTTCAACAAATTCAACAAATCAAAACATAATTTTATGCGCCAACCATATCGAATACTAATAATACATCGGTGAATCAAAAAATTCTTGGAATCAATATTAAAAAATGCAAAGATTTAAATAATAATATTTTATTTTTCTACATAATCTCCCTCCAATGCAATGCATTTAGAATAACGCGTTTCTAACTTCCTTATTCCTTGTAAAAAAAAATATTTTCTTGACTCTCGAAAAAGTCCTCTACGGCAGCTATAACCGCGTCATTATCGTGAAATTTTGTTCCACGAATTTCCTCTTTTAATTTTGGAAATAAGTGAAAATCACTTGGGGCTAAGTCCGGAGAATATGGTGGGTGGTCAAGGAGATTGAAGCCAGCACAGCGGATTGCGTTGAGCGCAACTTCCGATCGATGGGCAGGAGCGTTATCTTGAAGGAACAACACGCCCAACGACAGTTTTCCACGACGTTTTTCTTTAATCGCTTCACGCACTTTCGGGATTAAATTTGCATAATAGGGTCCAGTTATCGTCTGGCCTTTTGGCATGTAATCAATAAAAAGGATTCCTTCACTACCCCAGAACACAGAGGCCATAACTTTGCCAGCGGAAGGAGCAACTCGAAATTTCTTAATGGATGGAGAGGATGGTCGTTTCCAAGACATGCTTTGTCTTTTAGTTTCAGGATCAAAATGGTGGACCCACGTTTCATCCATGGTGACAAGACGACGGCAAAAATTATCCGAATCACGCTGGAACATTTCGAGATTACGCTTGGAAATTTCCAAACGTCGCTTTTTGTTTTCGTCGGTTAACATTCGTGGCACCCATCTTGCAGACACTTTTTTGAACCCCAGTGAATCAATTAAAATGGATTGAACGCTACCAAAAGATATCTTTAGGATCTCAGCTATATGTTTTATAGTCATTCTTCTGTCTTCCAAAACCAGATTCTCAACCTTTTTGACATTTTCTTCTGTAACGGAGGTTGAAGGCCGCCCAGAACGCGGGTCATCTTTACAGCTTGATCTACCTCTTTTAAATTCAGCCACCCAGTACGCAACCGTAGAATAGGGTACAGCATCACCCCCTAATGTCTGCTGAATGTCCAAAAAAATTTCCTTCGTAGACATTTTTTTCAAACTGAGATATTTTATCACCGCACGTAACTCACTTTTATCCATAATTTTGACTTTTTAGCAACTCGTTGCACAAAAAAATTTATTACATGCGAACGAACTGACAAAAACAAGTGACAGTCTGCAGAAATATAGTGTGATAGACACTCTTTAATTTGAATATCGAACTTGATCCAAAAAGGTTTCATATATATGCACTTCTAAGAACTTTTTGATTCACCCTCGTATATTAATCCATAAGACAACTAGATGTGAGGGACTTACACTATCTAAGACCGTTCTATTTTCATGTACAATATCTATGAGGAAATAAATTTCAATTCACTTCAATAACAATACTTTTTTGCGCCTTAGCAACCCATAAAATATTTGCCAATTTTCAAGTAAGCACACTATATTACTGCGCAACGTCTACAAAACAATTTTATAGGGATATAAATCAGATATCAATATCGAGGGATGGGCAACACTTATTACCCAATATGGATGGCGAAATCGATAACAATGTTGTGTTGATAAGGAAAGATGAGATAAAATTACGTTAAAATGTAATATGAATATAATTTTTATGAACTTTTATTTGGACCAAATATATACACAGGCATAAAAAAAAGATCTGGAGAAACGCATAAAATTTAATTTATTAAGATGTGTATATTAAATGTAATAAGTAAGTATATATAGATGCAACTTTATTACGTGGTAAAATGTGAAATACGACAGTGATACGATATTTAATTGCAGAATTTATTGAATTTACATCAGCCTCTGCAGGCACTTTATTGCCATCCAATATTTAATTTATTGCAATAATTAAGTCTCCAAAAAAATATTTTAACGTGTACCAAATAGGACAATTGCCATACACATTGATAAAATATGCACATACGTTAATATCCTCGCTTAACAACTCTATCCTCAAACAAAGCTATTTTTAAAATGAAATAGATTATAATCTAAAATTGCGTTATGCGAACATAATGGAATGAAACATAAAATATTTAATAATCGACAATTAAAACGACCCTAATGCCAGAAAGGCATATTATAAATAATCTTTCAGAGTAACAATTTAAGGTCATTCAATCAATGAATGTCAGGTCTAGGTAAGATTAGAATATTAAATACGGCTATTTATGATGTATTTTATTTATTTATTATTATATCAATTTTTTCCCTATCCTGGCAGGTATTCACATCAAATCTACATTCTCTTCCGCAGTTATCTGTCTCTTATACCACCAACATCTTGGCGATGCTATACCATTTAAATTTACCACTGGAATTTGTAATACATAATTGCCAAATTTGAGCTATGGTGATTGAAACAACTGAACCGATTTTGATATAAATCCGAGAACTGCTTCTTCTACGGCTAGAAAATTTCTCCCAAAAAAAGGCTTTCGAATAAAAAAAGGTTTGAGGAGCTGCTATGCCACAGAGACTCAGAGATATACAGACACATATAACACTACTATAAACAAGCATGTCTACATTAAACAATTAGATGTTTCCGAAAGGATGAACAATTTGTATGTAACATGGCTTTGAGTAGCCTATTTGCGTGTACTAGGTCGATATTTACATATTCATGTTAACACAAGGCTCAAGCTTCTGCCAAGTTTGTTCGATATGTTACCATTATGCCACCAATATTTTTACGGTGTTCAAATAACGGTCACGTCTGACTGATTTCATATTCCGCAGAAATGTAGTGGTGACTACAAACAGGAAATACAAATACCTGCATCTCTCTCTTAGCAAAGGTCAACTATCGAGTCAGCCTCTCCCAATTCGATGGAGGAAATTATATTACTGCACCAGAATTGTTGGCACAGCGTTTTATATAAGTTTTCTTGTGACTAGATTTTGTTACTTTATACGCCACAAACGGTGACTTCAAACGAATGAAGTCACCCCAAATCTCTAATCCACTTACAATAAAAAAGAAAATACAAGTTAAGACATCACCGACAGAGCTGGACAATCACTGATCCCCCTGGATTAACGCATCTTCAAAAGAGTAGACCCATATCGATAAAATCGTTCAGTAACAATGTCGGTGTGGTGACGTATTTATAATACATACTGTCATCGCCCCATTCTATCCAGAGGGTGTCTTAAGAGCCGACAAAAAAAAATTACAAGGCCGATAACGTAGGAAAACTTGATGCGAAACCCGATGCCTACTCGTCTGTCCAGCATGGCACAGTAGGCTAATTACCCTCCATGCAACTGGAGGAGGCCCGACTCAGCAGTGGGTCATATATATGCAGCCCATATGGGCTGAGTAGTAACAGTAGTTATAGTAGTTGAGAACTTATCAACACCTATTTGTCAGGTTTTAAATACAAAACACTGATTTAGCCATTGAATAAAATCAGTCTTAAAATTACATTCGCGCTTTCCAACCATATTGAATTTGTGATTAAAAGCCAGGCAACATGAATAGACATGAATGATTGAGCTCTCTGACAGACATTTCAATGTGAGATTGTGTTACGGGTACTATTAGCTAACGTTTATCATATTTTTATCATGAATGGAGGACTGAATATGAATAGCGAAACATCACCCAGATTTCCACTGACATACGTTTGCAGACAGAAAGCTATAAAATCACCACCACCTGACCTTTTCATATTCAAAGTCGACTTAATTCAAATAGTGTCTTTTACAAACGCTATGAGCCACAGGTTCAGGATGTCTTTCCACAGCAACCCGTAACAAAGTAGTACCTCTTTTCAGCTTATAGATGTTAAAAAATAGTTTACGCAATTGTGACAAATTTGTTAATCAGTCACATTAGAATAAGCCTACCAGATAATGTTTCGGATATCTTCAGCGTTGTCGGATAGCCCTCAACCTCAGGCAAGTCTACGGCAAGAAGACTGGAAAATTGACTATTGCCAGAAAGCACATAACTCGAGAAACCTTGAATCTATGTATATCGGATCAAACCTAAAGTTTAGATTTTCATATTCCGAAACAAAAATAGAAATTATTTACACTTATCGCATTGCTTACCACTAAATCAATCGTGAGTCTTACAAGCTGCCAATCATACTCCTAAAACTTTTTGCGAAATAATTTACTCACAGTATTTACAATGTTCAAACAAGTGACAGATATGTTATTTATTATGCATATACAATTCCTGTTAATCAAAAATGTCATGGCATTAGTTAGATAGCACTCCTTGAGATACTGTTTTTTCCTAAGTATTAATGAATAATTCGTATTTTCAGTTCACTATGCTGTGTATGTAATTACTGGCATATAATGATTTTGGCCTATCCAGCCAGCAAGTATGGTAACTTTGGTAAGTACACTGACAATTGTGGGGTAAGAGTTAGCCGGACACCAGTCAAAGAGTTCTAAACTAACAATATAAATACATAAGTCACAGGTTCAGGAAGTCACTGGTGCTCGGAGCAATACTGGTCAATACTAAACTGATTTAATTTAAAGAGTCATGGACCCTGGTTTATAAAATAAAAAGCTCTTTGGTCAGGTCAAAACTAATTTATCATTAAAAATTTAACATTTACGAGTACCTACATTTAGACTAAGTAGGGTCAAGGTACGAAGTAAGGAATTGAATGATGTTCGCGCGATTTCGTGCGAAGCTCGTGATCAAACTGCCGAGTTGATATTAATTACTAGTTTCTGTTAAAACCAGGAGACGTAGTTGGCGTTTGCGTCACAACATACATTGCAGCTTGGCCGTCCACCAAGTCGTGTCGGGAGACTGATATGTCTATCTATATTAATGGATTGACGCGAACCGAGTCTAGCCTTAAAATTAATTCACTCCTTTCAGCCCATAATCGACCCACCACCAAGCCTGGCCTTCTAGCCAACTGTAACTACCACAAGGCTTGTCTTGTTGCTACAAGCCTTGTTTGTCTAGATTGGATGTGCCGCCTTTGGATCACAGGCTCCCGGTTCCATTCCAGGGTGGGGCATATGTCTTTGTATGAACCAGAGGCAATTCCTGAGTCTGGGTGTCATTTGTGAACCGCCCCTGCGGTACAGGTACCTAGTTCTTTAATGTTGCCTACTGTAGATAGACTGCCTATTCTTAAGTCGATTTTAGAATACCTTCAGGACAGAATGGCTAAGTGAGATTGAGTGACGATTATGGCTAGAATATCATAAAAAAAACTTTAGTTTTGTATAATATATTATGCCATTACATACAACCTTTTTTACATCCCATAACTCTATGGTATTAATAAGACCATATCAAAGAATCTGGCATATTAATTATTTTACAAACAAATTATTATTTTCTTCATACAAAATAATTCGACTGTCATGGTTATAAATTAAAGCCCATCGTACGTAAAAATGACGTCATTATCTTGGTTTCAAATATGAATAATTGATTTGATGACTCGTATTTACCACTGTAACTTTCCCTTCACTAGCTGCTACAATATTGACCCAAATTAATTGTAATTGGAGATATCTTCAAAACTAAACTATGCTTAGTCTAGGACGTTTTGTATTATCTTTACTAATAGAATAAAACCAGACAAATGGGTTGTAAAAACACGTTGCAGATATATGTATTATAAAGCCTTTAGACCACATTTTTAATGTAGACCGCATTGCGCGTCCCGATAACCGCTAATGGACTTGTAGTTAAGTGTAAAATTATACTAGGTCTACAAATATTTATACCTTTTGAAAAAACATTAAATTAATTTCAATAGCTTCAAAATACATTTGTTGCTAGACTGGGCAACAACGTGATAGCATTTGTAAAGTGATTTCAAAGTTAAGAAAACCTGAAACCAGGCGATCAATACCTTGGCATGAACTGTTGCCAACTACGTTGCCTGCCTTGGTTTGAATGAAATATTTTATGTACACTTTAGTGACAATCATTTTTAAAGTAATTGTAATTATTACTAGTCAGCCCATACATGACCCACTGCTTAGTGGGGCTTCCCCCCATCACAGTGAGGGTAATAACCCTACTGTCCACGCTGGCCACACGGTTTAGCACCGGGTTTCATATGAGGTTTTTCTCATGTAGCTATGTTTTCGGCCTCATCATTTCGTTTTGTCGGCTCTTACGACACCCTCAGGATGAAATGGGGTGGAGCCACGATGTATTATAAATACGTCACCACACGGAATATGTATGTATATATATTTAAAGTAATGCCGCTGCCTGACAGTTCGTGTTTTACATTTGTGATAGTCAATACAACACATTGCTTGGACCATGCATAAATGTATTTCACAAGATGTTCCAAACTATATTTTAGGCAACAACGAAATATTGAAGGAATCAATCCGACATTATAAAAACCCGTCCATTCAACATTAAAATCAGCATTTAAAGGCCAGTCGATGGACGCGTGGAAGACGTAATTAAAATTAACAACCGCAGCACAATTGGTTGGTGGAAACCGAATAGCAGCGGCAGCTGCGATCCTGAATTACGGGACGAATCCAATTTCGTACATGTTTACCCTTCAGAAAACTACCAGTCGATATGTCCAATATTGATCTATACAAAGTGTAGATTTCATTTAGTCAATTTGATTGCGGTCGGCCCCGGTCTAACCTACTTCTCAGCCCATAAATGACCCACTGCTGAGTTGGGCCGGGTAATTGGCCTACTGTGCCACGCTGGCCAGACGGATTGGCAGACGATTTCGTATCAAGTTTTCTTTCTCTTGCGGCTAAGTTTTCAGGCGTATTATTTCCTTTAGTCCGCTTTTACGACACCCTTAGGATGAAATGGGGTGGCGACACTATGTATCCTAAATGAGTCACCACACGGAACTCGAAGGTCTAAACTAAATACGACTAATTACCAGTATTATTATTAGGCATTATTATTAGACCAGCTGTCACTTTTGACGCTCTGACCAAAAGAAGCGTATATTTTGGATCGGTCGCTAAAGACATAATGCTATTTGAGCTGACCAAGGAAATAGGCTGACTTAACGCGAAACCCTAAAAAACTGGTCAGGCCGGTTCAAACATGTAAATTTAAAAACAAATAAAAACGTGGTGGAAAGATCACCAAGCCAAGATCACAGAGTTTTGAATTGACGAATTGCACAATGACGATAATAAATCTTAAGAGTTTTTCTAAGAATTAACTATTTGTCACAGATGCGGGTTACCAACTTAGACAGGTCACAAAATAAAGACTTGAATCTGCGGACATTAAAAAGAAATTCAACTAATTTGAAATCTGTCATATTTCTTTTAATGAATTCCTTTCGCTGGTCTACGACAATAGTACGTCAATGACTTTCAATCCTTTTTGCGAGGATCCCTCACAGCCGAAACAAAGGGCGTAATTTAATTTTGAAATGTATTTTCATTTTTTTCTGTTATTTGGTTTGAATAAGTCTTGGGCTTTTTGAGACGTTATTTCTTTTATTGTGCCATCGACATCTAATTTGCAAATGTCTTAGACATATTTCCAGACAGTCCGTAGGAATTTAGATAAAAACTTATAACTCTAGAAATTTATCGTTATACATATTTGTCATGTGTACCACTGTTGTAGGTGTCGAAATTCCTACGGCTGAGAATCTGTAGTCGGTTATTTTCTTTCAACTATTGGGAGAAGGCTCGATTAGGCAGTGACTCGGTGAAGGAATGAGAAACAGAATTTAAAAAGAGACCCTCGGTTGTTCAAAACAATTTTCACACAAAAGCATCACAAAAGTTAGAAACTTGGTAAAAAAAGGATTCAACAAACGCATTGCAAGTTCTCCTACCACGAAAATATAGTAAAAATTAATTAGGGAAATTGTTTTTTTTTTGTATATCTTAGGTTGAACATATTCCTCCCACGACTTAGTGCCAGCTTCCTGTGGTGAGGTTGTCTCACACATGCCTGTGGGCTTAAGAAGTGTCCAGAGGTCAGAGGCGGCCCGCTGAAAAGTGAACCAGGGCCCGTGAGGGAGCCATTGAGGAGAGAAACCCGTGATCATATTTTGGGCAGTTGCGACACGCCGTTGGTTTTAGTGGGTAGTGTCAACTACACGACAAACTTCAATTCACCATGCGATTATTTCTTCGACTAGTCTAGCCACTGCGTGCACTGGCTACTGCTCCGGTAACACATCCAGAGCTAAAATTAGCCGCCTTGTAAAAACTTAAATTAATAACGGCGGACGTCCACGAGCTCTGCGATCGGAGTGATCGTGTCATTGCCAAGGCAACATTTCTTCTTCCGTTTTATAAAGGGGTTACACATACACTTTGAAATAACTGGGTCAAAAATATTGCTAGAGATAACCAACTGGAAAATAAAATTAAACTTATACAACAAATTATCTTCGAACAGCAGAAATAATCATCAATAACGTCGCCTGATCTTTCTCAGTCTTAAATATTCCAGACCCACGATCAATGCCTAGTATCAAAAGCAAAAGCAATCTATACCCAAGTTGTAAACTGCGCAATGAACTTACTACTGTTTGAAGGTGCGGCCGTCTAACTTCACTAACCATAGTTAATATTCAGCTAATTTCACGAAAATAAGTGTTTTACAGCAACAGTGTCTTTGAGGCTTTAGAATATAAATCTTTAACAGCGCTCGTTTCTCTCTAAAAACCTGGCACGTGCTCACTAGTAGCTTTAAAAATTATTACACAACTCTAAGAAACCATTGTTCTGGTGGGAGACATTTAAAGACGCCGTCTATTATTGCTTCTATTTTGATATAGTACACGAAAAGTGGCTTATTTGGTCATCAATCTTACTTCTTACTTCGCAACACTTCGTTCTTCACGCATTTTTCAATTAACACCACGATAACCTGTTTCTAATTATGACCTTTAGGGTTTGAAATTGCGGCATTCAAAGACAACAATTGCCTCTATGATATACAACCTCCGATGGTAGAAGAATAAGGATTAGAATGTTGAATACACCAGGAATTTTAAATTGAAATAGTTTTTCGATTGTCCATATACATTTCTAACTCTCTTTACTACGTGGTGTAAATACATGATATGAGTACAATAGTGTGTGAGTAAGGAACGTTTGAACAAAACTAATATTCCGAGATTAAAATATAATTTCCCAAGGCTAGGTAGCAAAGTAAGGGCTGATAAAAACACAAGGCTAAAACTAGCCTACTGTGCTCAGACGTTACAACCGGCTAAATATACCAGCGGGCGGCACGACAGGCCTACCATGGCCTTCAACCATATTTATGGGGAACCGGTATTGCAACCCGAACACAGAAACAACAAAATTTTATCGCAAGACAGAGCAAATAAATTATTGAATCATATTTTCGAAAACACGGCGCCAGATGACGGTTTGCAAACGCGAAAAGTTCAAGGATGAGTACTATCGCCTATGTCAGCCAGTGTTAGCTTTTAAATATTAAATAATTTGCAGCAGAGCAAAACATGAAACAAAATGAAATAATTATCACAGTTTTCAAAAATTGGCCCATCTCAACTACGACACATTTATATGATTTATTATTATTTTATGTAGGTACTTTCTTCTCTAGTACACATATATTAAACAAACAGTAATTATTAACCAATATAAAAAAACAATGTTAATACATGTACGCTTTTATATTATTTACATATTATTTGATGTCGATGTTGGTAAAGCTCATTGTTCGTAAAACTCTCAGACAGTCACTAACATTCATAATATGTAGTAACCTATACAATTACAATACATAGTGTAATAAAACCTTATAACCATCCGAAGTGCAAGCATAGAGAAAAAAAGTTGCTCTGATTACCAAGCTTTTCGGATAACAATAAAGATGGCTAGTTAGTTAGTAAGAAAATGGTTTAGAAACACGTCGATATTACAGTAATTTAAACACGGAACTGCTTGTATTGATTAGCTCCATACCCAAACTACAGGCTTTTGGGGGTTTTGTTACACCCTGCATACAATGTTTCAAGGTATAAAATTAATTTACATTTTGAAAGTGTAAAGATTATATCCATTCATGCTGAAAAGGAAAAATTATATTTTACGCTTTCGTGTAGTTTTGGATAGTACCAAATGCGTACCTTTAATTAGACCCAAGATCTCCTGCTTAGTAACGAAACCCTGTGCGATCTACCAATTACATACTTATTGAAAGTATATATGAATCGGCATAGTTCAGTACAAAATTATATAGTTTATTTTTATCTTATTATGAGAATGTGAAAATTATTCTTAGTAACTACTTATTTAACTACATATGTATTAGTGTGAGCATTGCGTCTGAGCATCTTCAACTAGTTTAGCATTATCAGGATTGTAGTTGGAAATTACCAACCATGTATGAGCGTCTGTCAAGCGAGACCAGTATTTATTTTTTATTTGTTCTAAGTAGGAAAATGCTGACTCACATAAATATTGCGAAGTCTGGTTTACGTATTTATATTTTTTGCATTGCCACGACCGATTGGTCTAACGGTCGCGATCGACCTGTTGGCCAACCCTGCTTTATAACGTGCATATGAAAATTGCCGAATTTATAAAAAAGAATTTGTCTAAAGAGACAAAGAATACATTAGCAAAAAGAAAACATGACCCTAGAGATAAGTTAAGTAACCGACCGACCGACGTGGAAAAGAGGATGAAGAGAAATGGTAGCTCTGAAACTTTGCAATAGCCCGGGCCTAAGGGCGACGACACCGCGGCTTTGATCCGACAAGCACGCATCTGGCGATCCTCCAACAAGAAACTGATCCTCGCACAGCGCACCAATCGTTTATTGCCAACAAAGTGCAGCGCAGATTTTTACACAGCTAAACAGAACATTTTTCACCAACTGCTACCATGCTTAAGAGCCGAGAGCCGCTCAATCTCACATAAAAGCAAGGGAATGGAATGCAGCACATGTGACATTTGGGCAAGGAGATAACCTAACATTGATAAAATTGAAGATTCAATGATAAAACATTATCATTTTAGGAACAGAAATCAGTGTAACAAAAATTTGAGGAAACTACAATATCACGGATTTAAAAAAAAACAATACAAGCTGAGAAACACATTCACTGATTTCAACGCGGCCAATTTCGTAAAAATATTGTTGAATGGGTCAGCAATTGCTACGCATGTCGTTGAAATGAAGCGTCTGGAAGAATTGGACCGACAAGCCACACATTTTTGTTCGAATGTCGCATGGAGTTTACTCGTGCTATTGAACTTGTGAACATATTTTTGTACATCCGGAGAATTATCTGATTAATCTTGAGAGGCGTGAGAAACTTCTTTAAATAGGTGTATAAAAATATTTGTTATTTTTGTTGACAGTTGGCCGCGGTACATTTGAATGCGAAAATAATATCATTTTTTATTATTATTTCCTTATTAATGTCATCCGACTTTTTAGTCATAATTTAGTGAAAGTATATTTATTATCCTACTGTACCACGCTAGCAAGTCATCCTCTGATAAGCTCTCCGCAAGGAACTTTAACAGGGCACGCATAGCTCCAAACTGAAATTAATTTTCGGCCTTGTCATTTCCTATTATCGAGTCTTACGACACCCATAAGATGAAATGAGGTGGTGACAGAATGTATTCGTCACCACATGGAGAGATTGAAAAAGAAAACATGTCAAATGTGTCAATTCAAAGATATCAAGTTACAATAAGTCAAAGTGACGAACAAAAATTTACATATGTCCGCATTAACAGAGTACGCTATGCGCGTACGCACTATTTAAAGCGGATGTAGGGCAAGTCAGTGGGTCGGGCGGCTCAGTCCTGGTGCCAAACTTTAGCCAGGTGGCAACCAACGCTTTACTCTATAATTATCGTAGCATTACCCGATATTACTAAGCTGATATTAAAATTAAACAATGAATGAACTTTCGATCAACAAAGTCACTCCCTGAGTGAGATAAGCAGCCGTCTTACCTCTCTTTAAATCCGACCACAAAAGAAAGGAATCTAGACATACATGGACCCTTGGACCATCTATGAATTTCGGTAGTTACAGTATAGGCACCCAAAGAAGGACCTAGTAGCCACTTTTGTAGGCAAAATAATGGAAAGGCCAAAATAGATAGAAAAAAGGTCATGAGCACTTAACGCAAGGCGGACGATACCGCGGACTGAACCCACAAACTATCGGAATCTACATACGCGCCAGCAACTGTTTGTTACAGAGATATTTTAAATATTTTTGTGACCTAAGTAACAATAAACAAATTGCATGTCCTCCAAAAACACGGTTACCTAAACGAGTCTAGACTTGAAATGGAAAGTTGCTCGATCGCGCTTTACGATACACATTCATAACTCGACATATAATGGCCGACCTGATTTTTATCTATTAGTGTAATAACATATATTGTATTAGTTTTAGGCCGCGCTAGATACACAGGCTATGTAAATAAACTGGAATGCTGACGTCAACAGTCAGATCGTATCCAGCCGTATATCAAATAATAAGGTTATTTTATATCCGAGTGGAATACAAGGCCCCGTCACTTAATCGTAAAGCTTGTGACAATAAAAGTGTGTTTCGTAACGTATACGATTCCCGGATTAAGCAAAGAATGATGTTGTTTTGGGAAAATTCTGAATCATATCACCGCCTCTCGGGGGTTGACACAGGGGTTATGTGGGATTGGACCCGCAACCGACGAAAACCTTTATGTCTAAGTTGCGCGGGACGCCCTCCGATAGACGCTTGCCAGCGTAGCGGGCACCACGTCGGGGCGTCACAGTGGAATGCGTTTACGCCAACCTGTGGCGCCTCAAGCGTGTTGTGTGAGGGTATAGCTGAGCTGGGGTTTAAGTGGGTAGACGAGTCGTTTTCGGAGTCCCACATAACCCACCCCCGAGTAGCGGCGGTATGCATAAAGCATTTCCCCAGCGAAACCAAAATAAAAAGGGGTAAAGTGGGATCCCCCTCGAATGTGCTTGCCGTGGTGAGGGTGGGCTTGTGTGCCTTCATGAACCGTTGGGGCCATACCGGCTCAGGTCCTCTATCCTCAGAGTTGCCCTGCGGGGGGGCGTCACGTTGCTTGGTCCTCCCTGGTTAACTGGGTTCTCTGATCCACCACCTTCTCTAGTGCGAGGGTAAGAGGTGGACGTAACGTCACCTCTCCTCCCCGGCCTCCGTCAGCGGCGTGGGTCACCATTTCAGGCGGCATGCATTTCCTCCGCCGCAACGACAGGCGCGGCACACCCGTGGCAGACGGTTTGGTGTGGTACTTACCGAATAGGCATGCAAACCTATGTCAAATCATGTGGGCAAAACTCCCAAGTCCAAAATTCCGTTTCACGACAATACAAGTATAACATTCAGAAGTCCATTAGGAATTGGCATAAAAGCTATTTTCCACGCAATTAGATACAACTGTGTGATTAAGTTCACTATCGATCGAAGCCTTACAATTGGGCGCTAAGTGACGCGCTAATTATGTCGATTATTTCGTCTCAAGAATCATTATCAGATATAGAGTGAACGACCTTGACGCTCGGCCTAGTGATACAAATTGTGTCGTAAACTCTCGAATAAATTTAGACGATGGGGTAATACTAAAATCTGTTGGATGTGGTGATTAAGGAGCACAAATTGTCACTTGCCATATAACGAAACTAACGAAACTCTCGTGTGGTACGGTTTGCCGCGTAATCAACTCGACCAATTATGATGAATCGACCAATTTGTATGGAGATAGACTGGGTTAGAATAGAAGGAGAGTACCTAATAAAGGATCGAAATGAATGAAAGTCAAGTGCTGAGAAATTCTGTAATATTTGACATTTCAATCATTTTTCTATATTTGATCTCATATTTACACGCGAGCAAAACCTTAGGCGGGACTTGTCGATAAGAAAACCCATACGAGGCCATCAAGAATTTCATCAACCAAAAATTACAAATACCGGAGAAACAACAAATCACATGGCTAATAAAATTTCAATATGTTGCCACCATCATTATTATCAATATATCTAACCGCTTCCAAAAATACTACGTCTCATACTTGCAAATCTGTGTCATGTAAACATTTTGAGACGGAGGATAATAAATGGTGTATTAGTTGAGGAAACTTCCTCGTACCAACTTCTATATTTCCACTAGGGATGGTCACAGCGTGTAACGATACGACTATTAGATGAGCAGTCTCATTGCAGTCTACGATGTGCTTGGGTTTATTTAGCTGTAAATAATTAAGCCACAATTTGCATAATTTCCAAATTTAACTACTTAATATCTTGCTATTACAGAAATGTTGAACAACTTCCTAGCAGATAAAAGCCATAAAATATTGACACATCAAAACAAAAGTTGATAGTTTTAAAAAGAAAAAATGGACCATGAGCTTGCGAAGAAACAAAAATCCAGTATCAGATGCTATTTCGAAACCGTCACGCTAGTCAAGACATTAAGGGCCTCCGCGCATTATGCGGCCAGGCCGCGCGGCCAAGTCGCTGCGGCCAAGAATTCTTCTATTACGCGGCCAGGCCGCGCGGCCAAGTTTTGGTCGCGCGGCCAACGAAAAACATCGCGTCACATACGCGGCCTATTGGCCGCCGCGACCAATCCGCGCATTATACGCCCAGGCCGCGCGACTGGCCGCGCGGCCTGGCCGCATAAATGCGTGGGGGCCCTAAGTCAAATCGTCACTGTTGCAGTGCACACAAGGGACACTTACAAATTGTCATCATCATTATTTCAGTCCACTGCTGGACGTAGGCCTCCCCCAAGGCTCGCCACTGAACCCGGTCTTCGGTTCTATGCATCCAGTTGCTGCCGGCTGCCCGTCGCAGATCGTCGCTCCATCTAGCAGGGGGGCTTCCCACCCTACATTTGTCAGTACGTGGTCTCCACTGTAGCACCTGTTAGCCCCAGCGGCCGTCAGTTCTACGACAGATGTGGCCAGCCCATTGCCACTTCAGCTTGCTAATCCTGTGGGCTATGTCGATGACACGCGTTCTCGCTCAGATGACTTCATTACGAATTGAAATTCATTACGAATTGCGACTTTTAGCTGATGGAATAGCCGCACCGTCAGTGTCCACGTTTCAAATTGTCAACATATTAAGAAATATTATATAATGCAAAGCGACCACGGCTTAGAAGACCTGTCAAGAACCTTAGAGAGCTTGTTATTTTTTTTCTATTTAATTTTCGGTCCTATGTAACACGGTCCTATAAACACCTCATTACAAATTGATCTAGTTAAAATAACGTAAATAAGTCAGTAGGCTTAAGCGGCTAATCGTTGACGAAACTAGCCTACTACAACGATAAAACTACACACGTTATTTTATCTCATAATATCGACAAGCAGCGGTCACTTCAGCGGCCGTCCCTAGTTCCACCTAAATCGTAAAATATTAAAAGAAATATGTCGGTAGAGTGACGCGCGATTTGATTTAGCTTCACGACATCCAGATCAAACAGCCACTAAATGTCGGGAGCGATTTGGATACTCCGACATGCATTTACGTCAACTATAATATTGTGGCGAACTGAAACTATGTGCTATTGATTAAATGTCAATCAAAACATATAAATACTATACTTTTGGGTTATCCATTTTTGATAATGGGTCAAAAATGTTTAGTGGTCACATTCTAACAACTTAATTGAAAGATCAGTAATTAAGGGCTCCAGTTCGTGAGCATGGACGTATAAAAAAAGGCGGACGGAACTCTGGCTAAGACAAAAGTGAGACGCCAAAATGGCGGCAGCTCTGTATGTGTGAGTTAATTTTGGGGTTGCCAAGATACACAAAATTTTGCAATAAAAACATGGTTAAAATATAAAAAAAAAGTTGTTCGAAATTGTTATGTTTAACTTTAACATCCTAAATGCCGAGTATTTTTTTTTATAATAATGTCTTTTACTTTGAGAGGTTTTTTGAAATTTCCTCTAATTTCGAGATGTGTTGAAAACGATTCTAAATTAAAAGAAATGCTTTCATTACCAAAAATATTTTTGTGATAATATATTTATGTTGCCTAACTATAATTATTTATTGCGCACCTCTTGAGAAGCACTGGTATTAAATGGTACAGTAACAGTTTATTCCTCTGCCACGTGTCTTGACTCAAACAAATATTAAATCAAAATAAAGCACTGGGGATTAAAATAATGTATGAATATTTTTTCGATTCGACGACACGGTTGGCGCAGTGGTTGAGCGGTCGACTGCTGCGCAGCATGTCGCGGGTTCGATCCCTGCACGGAAGAAATATTTGTACGACCTACAAGTATACAGGCATAGTTACATTTTTTTTTGTATTATCCATGTCTCGATAGATTGCTAATTTACCTTTTAAGGTACTGCATAAGTAACAACACACCGGAGTCCTCCTTTAGTTGTTTATAAGTCATCCGCATCAAAATGTATACTGCAAATGACACTGTATTTGTTTGGAATCCAATCGTTTTCACCATTACAATTTCTACTAAGTAATTTTAATTCAATCATTTCTCCATACTTAATTTTCCTTAGAAAATCTAGCAAAAGGAATATAAAATAAAATACCCAGTAGTAACTATTAAATAATTAACCATAATAATATATTGATTTTTATAATAAACGAAAAATTGCCCACATTTCGGTTAATTTGCACAGGTGAATATTGGCAACACTGAACTTAAAATTTATTGTTTTGTTCTAGCAAATACAAATTGATTTTAATGTTTAAAATCTGGAAATAAGTGATTGAATTATTCATTTACGTATGAAACGTGATTCCTGGATTGTTTTTCTTTCGGTCACTGCGGTTTTTACACCATTTTACCACGCAAGAAATGATTTATATTTTTTATTTTTTCGCCGCATATTGCGTCTTTAAGCATCGATGTTCACGCGCGTAATCGCCGACTAATGTGTGAAAGTGTGCGTGCTGGCCTGTACATATAGCTGATCTGGCCGACTATGATGTCACAGTTTTTAGTTAGCGAGACTCTGTCCGACTTTTTTTATACGTCCATGTTCGTGAGCATTCCAGTTGGGAACAATGGGGGACGCGATTTTTTAATGGGTAGAAACGTAAAAATAAAATTTCCACAGCGTAGCAAGCAAGAGCTACTTAATTTATAGGTTTCTTTTTTACAAGTTCGCTCGCAGTTCATACTTTATATCTCGACGCAATATTCAACATACAAAGTACTACGTACACTTCAAAGTGTCTGAAGTCTGGAGTTTAAATAAAAATAACACGACCAAACACCGTTGAAAGTCGTTTACCATAAACGAACGCCTAAGGGGCTGTCCATTAATCACGTGGTGGGTTCGAAAGGGGGGAAAAAGGGGTTCGGCAAAAATCACGAAATATCACAAGGGGGTCAAACACGTGATTTCTAAACAGAAAAGCGGCGTGTAGTGAGTGACCTATATATTAAGATTCTTTGTAGGTACTAAAAATACACGTGATTTTAATGCGGGGTCCCACCCCCCCATTGAAATCATGTGTATTTTTTAGTTAGGTTACTCATAAACCTCACCACGTATCACCAAGGGGGAGGGAGGGGTTAAAAAATGTTAAAAAAAAACATGTGCTCCTAAGGCATCATTAAGCGTCTAACAGTTGTCGTAATGTGTGATTCCGTGTGGTGACTGATTTACAATAAATAGTGTCACCACCCCATTCCATACTGAGGGTGTCGTAAGAGTCGACAAAAGGAAATGACAAGGTCAAAAACCTAGCCGCAAGAGAAGGACATCTTTATACGAAACCTGGCGCCAACCGGTCTGGCCAGTGTGGCACAGTAGGCTGATTACTCTGCCTGTGATCACATCACAGGTCACTTTGTCACAGACAAAGCCCGACTCAACAGTGGGTAATTTATGGGATGAGTAATCGTAGTAGTTGCAGTAATTACAATGTTAACTAGATTGATTTGAAAATGGATTAAACAGCATGGATCCGTCAATGGTACATGTGTACCACATTAAGGAAACGGTTACGATCGGCGACAATTCGAAGCACTGTTGACTGACTGAGGATTGTTGTGTGATATTGTGACCATGGAAGTTTGAGCATTTTCAATGGGTGATAACACTTTATCAAGAGCAGTTTTCAGTGTGTTGCATTCGTTATGTACATCACTTAAAAACAGAACATACCCTGTTCTTTTTCATTATAAAAAACGTTTGCTTGTTCTATGAGTGCATCATATCACACTCATTATAGAAATCCATCAACAAGCTTTGACATAATTATGTCAAGAACTCTGGACTAAAATTGTGTACGAGGGAATGGGGTAACCCAGCTAAGAATATACACTGTTACACAGTACCAGTTTGTTAGCAAAACATTGTCTGGAACTAAAGCTGTATCGGCTTACTTAGTAAGTGTTTATTGCGTGTTTCAACAAAAGTCCAACTAGATTTTTACTGCTAAACGCGCAAGAAGTACGATTCTACCGATTATTTAAGAAGTTAAAGAAGGCAATCTATTCCATAACCATTATTACGAGTATTAGTCAGAATAAACCACAAAAAATGTTGATGTGTGATCAGAAAAATCACTGTTTTTGCCATGATTCTCAAACACAGAAAATTTTATCGAGTTAGTCGCCTTTGATACTCGTGACTGGCCTCATCGCCAGGGTTCCAATAAAGTTACTGACACACGTTAGTAGCACACAAACGCACCTTGCGCGGTACCGGCGTTTTCGTACTTAGACTTGAGCTTGGCGGCCGTCGCGCGCGCGTCGGACCTGACTGTATCCATGGCCGTACTGGTCGTGGAAGTCCTGAAGGAGAGGGTGGTGGAAAACGACGAGGAGAATGAGGACCCCAGCCCGAGGCCGAGGGTGGTGCGGTAGCGACGTCTGTACATGGCTGCGGGTTCCCCGATGCGAACGAAACGGTAGTTCGTACGCGACTGGACGTGCGAGCCGCGTAGGCGCAACGCGAACCCGGAAAAGCGACCGCGATTTATTATAGTATATGCGAAAGTCGCTCGGAAAAATAGAATCGAGTACGGACTCGAGTGAGATCGATCGGTAAGACTTGAACGCAATATACAACGACAATATCGTTTGATAACTATGAGCTCAGAGTAAATATTACCCCCTATTCCTATTTCCCCTGGAGGGATTGATCTGCTCATTTGGACACCCCATTTGAACGTCGAGAAGGTCGAGATTGCGCAAAACACCACGTCATATATAATACGTCAGTATATAATGGGGTGGTGACACCACATTTTCTAAATCCGTCACCACATGGACATTTATTTATTTGTCAGTACAAAAATCATCCAATAGTCTACTAGGCAAAGTGTTTATTTTTAAAGGATTTATCATTTTTTATTGATTAAGAGCACCTATGTGAAGAATTAAGACTCGACATGTGTCTTCACACACAAAGTCTCAGGCAAATGTTATTACAAAATATTTCTACGCTGTAATGACATGCAATATGTTAAACATGTGCAATTTATTGCTTAAAGCCTTGCTTTTCTCAGAATTGAGAACACTTTGTGTCAAATAAAATATTGAAAATTTGATGTCAAACAAACTTAACTTCTCTTTAAACTTTCAGGCCCCTATTAGTCATGTTATGTTAATTTGAATGAATGATTTTATGGCTGAATCTTTTAATCTGGCCACTGAGTGGATTATGAGCCTATGATAAATTATATCACTTTTACTAACAATATTCATAAGTCAATATTATCATCATTTTATCCAAATAACTCCTCTCTACCTGCAATCCCAAAGTCATTTTGTTCTCATAAAATTATTTTCCGTCAACCAACTGTAAACTATCCTTTCTTCATCAGTCTTTTTTTTTTCTAACATAAACTTACATAATGCTAACTTGAAGGAGTTATTTAGACTACTTAATGTTTTTATGTTGATGATATGTAATGTATTTCTCAAAATTAATAGGATATCATGTCAATCTGCCTACTGTTCTCTGATCACAAAATTTCCTTTTATTGCTGAATGATTAAAAAGTTGTCAAGACATAATCAGAGTTACCAGAATACCTAATACATTGTTAACAATACAAAAAATAGCTCACAACATTAATAAAAAGACAAGTCTTATGTTAGTTTAAAAAATAGGTGACACAAAATGTTTACAATGATATTATCTTTAAAAAACCGAATTGTTACGTAACATGAAATAACTGTAAGTAATCTAATTAGTCACCGCAGCAGAGTAACTGAAACATTATTCATGTTCCTAGAGCATATGCTCTATGTATTTCAATAAATAATTACTCTTAAATTTAAATTGCCATTGTTTACAAATCACAGCTGCTTTTCTGATAAGATTCTAATAAACATAATAGAAGGTATGTATGGCTTCATTAAGAGTACTTACCATTTATCGACCAGATATGTGAAGGCAGGGAGTGCGCGGCGTAGACGCGACCCAGAGCGAGAGAAGTGCCCGGAACGGGGCCGGCCTCTTCGTTGGAGCTGGAGTCGGTGTCAGGGCTGGCGGCGGCGGACACTTCGTAGCTCTGCGAGTTTGGCGGGATCGCGATCGCTTCGTGCGATGCGTGCAGGTCCGGCACCGATGACAGGGAGCGCGCTCGCTGTCGGTCGTTCGACACCTGAATCCCAGGAATCGCCCGCAGTAGGCTGAAGCCCGCGTTCCCGGACACCACGTCAGATCCTGAGCTGGTCGAGAATGTCCTTGTGCGTGGACTCTGTCCCCCATTCGCGGTGCTCGCCTTTGCGCCCATTGCGACTCCGTTACGCAAAAATTCCCTCCTGTCACTGCCTTAAACCGAAGATCACGAGCACATACGTGACGCCATCACTAGGCCGGCGGAAGACATTGTACTACGCACTGAAATTCGCTTTCTTATTGCTATAAACAACACGGTAACGACAATCACAAGTGTAGTGCAAAATTGTAAACAGCCCTTGCATGTGCCTTGCTGCAAAATTTTGACAGTTCTACAGTTTTTTTTTTCTTTGCGAAGTCAAGGACGATATGCGCATCCTTCGTTCAGAAACCTCGATCGATCGAATTATTTCCCCGTACCTATAATATAACTCGCGCGGGAGTTCATGTCCATCGGGGCCTAAATAAATAATTACTTATCACATTGATTTTATTTCATAATCTGCAAAATTACCTTAGATTACAATAAAGCAAATTGACAGCTGTTGACTAAACCGGTAATTATTATCGACATTAACAAAACTAATTAGGTAAGAACTCACGCGCGTATAATAATTACAAACGTAAATCTTTTTAAATAATTCCTCTGTATGTATGTCACTGAACTCCTTCTAAACGGCTGGATCGATTTGAATGGTTTCTATGCGTTTGCATGGCACCGGGGATGGTTTAGATTCACAAAACAGTCTGGCAGATGGCGCTGCAGTCGGTAAACGAATAACATGCTGGACAACGTCTGCCCGGTCAGTTATTAATTATATATTTAGCAAAATTGTCCTCACGCAGTACAGAGTAAGTAGCTAAAGTATCGCAATTATTATCTTAACTGAATCATTTTCTAGATTGTATTTTTCCTAATTCACTGGGTGAAGTTTGTGACTAGATTAGCTCTAGCCATCGAAGTCAAGAGTTCACTGTATGAACAGTGGTCGTAATAATTAAGAAAACTTGGAAAAAAAATTATAAGAAGAATTTTATTTATCTTCATAAATTCATCTAAGATCTCAAAGCCGCTGCTTTAGCCGCAAGAGAAGGAAACTTGATATGAAACCCTATACCAAGCCTAACCAGCGTGGCATAGGACCTGATAGGACGCTAATTTTCTTCCATGAAATTGGAGAAGGTCCGACTCATCAATGGATATGGTGATGCGAAACAGATCAACGGTGAAAAATCGGAACACCCCTGCGTCACTGGTCACTGAGCTGTCACATCGCGGCTTGTGACATTGTGAGTGTGGTGTGACAGATTAAATAAAAGTCCCTTGCTGACAGCACAGAACATTAGTAATATTAGCATACATTTAATCGGAGGCTTGCTTCTAACTTAGCTAACATGTATCACGTTGTCTCTTTCTGAAGCAATATTTTATCCGAAAGTACATTGAATGTTTTATATTTATTTTATTGATTATTGATGAAGAGTGAAGATCGATGACGAATATTCATTTCTTTCTACTGAATAATTTGTGAATATTATAAATAATAATCGGTTGTACATCAAAAATATAAAGTAGCCTCTCAACATGAACAATCCAGCTATGAATTCCGCCACTGTAAGTTGATAGAAATGTTATTTTCATAAACTCGACTTATGTGAAATCGAAGTTCGAAGAAAATACTTTAATTTTTGACAATATCCTAATGAAATTTGAAAGTATTTAGATTGCCATTAAATATCATTTAATAGTTAGTGATCACTACGATCATTGCTGCTATATTATTTTGCCTTACTTGTTTATCTAAGTAAGATAGCTTAGTTGGATCATATAACTTGCTATTTAATATTAACTATATTACTGGTACACATATACAACTTCCTCTTACTTGGTATACATTTTAAAAAAGTAAAAATATCATTAAATAAATAAGCCTTTTAATCTGAAATTTAATAATTTTTCGTTCTCATAACTAATCACTAGTGTATTCATCACAATAAGTCTAATTTCGTTGTGGCTTACGGCATTGTCCAACATCTTCCACAGTTTCCTATGTGCTGCAATTCTCAGCCAAAGGCCAAATTACCATACCAAATTAAAACATAATTATATCTAAATACTAAAAGCAAGATAATACTTTTACATATATTAACTGTATCCCATTAAATATTACTGAAAAACCTACAGACTTCATAGCATCTTTTCCAAGATAGAGGTTTCATTACCTTTTGGATATTACCACAAACTTGAACAGCATCTGCAACACAGCTTGCAGCAGTAACCTCAGTTGGAATGTAACACATAAGTACAGTATTTCATCATGATTGTAATGGCATGCTTTCATATGGTAACATTGAGTTGGCTTTGCACGGCTTGAGCTAATTTAGTGTTGTTACTGCGCTACTTACAGCCCGGTGTGCCGCAGGTGCCGCTGTTGGATGATGACACCATTGCATTTGGTGAGGAGGATAATGCTAATAAACAGTTTGTGTAAGTATTAATTCGAATATGTTGTGGACAGAGCAAGGTTACTGAAACATGTCGAGTGAAACTACTAGAGACAGTACAAGGTTTTCATTATATCTCTTATTATCTTACATATTATGCAAATAAGGATTTTAGTATAGATTTCTGTTTGGTTTGAATAATATCATTTGTATTACTTTATATAACAGCAAAATTGTACCTTGTTATCTTGTCACATGATTTGGTACTTTTATTGTTTGTTTTCGTTGGTCAGTTGAAATAGGATTTTTTATGTATGGTAAGTTCCAGTATGGACTGTTCCATTTTCGCAGATTGCTTTTTCCAACACCTACAAGCTGGAATATTTTGGTGACACTATGTTCTAAACCTCTCACTTTACACACAGACAACCACCTTCAGTATTTACAGCATGTAACTTGAATATATTCGACCAGTGATGCATTCGTCCACTGAATTTCCAGGCACCCATACATTGTGTTCTTCCACCTGGTGTTCCGGTGCTCTGCCATAATTGTGTACATGCTGTGCGGCTGGTTCTCCGATTCTTTCATCGCGAGCTTCGTGCTGGTGGTACTCCTTCTCTCTGCAGATTTCTGGACTGTCAAAAACATTACTGGTAAAAAAAAAGTTTGTTTTTGTTATTTTGAGTATCTCATAATTGCCGCTTGCTGCTAGCAAGCATTTTTCGCTCGAGGCCATTCAATTTTGAACGAGATACAATTTTGGCGTCTCCTTCATCATCTCCCAGCAAACCGGATAAAAGAAGTCGCGCCTTTTGAGCAATTTTGATATTGGGTCCTATTTTAACCTTTGGAAGATCATCAGCAGAATTAGCTGACTGTTGCTTTGGTCAATGCGGGACCCCTAGGCAGTACTCTGCCTAATGGTTAATCCGGCAGTGTCCCCCATCCCAAAAATCTCCTGATCTCTAATAATATTATGTTGTGCTTAGGATAGAAAATCAATCAAAAGGCTAATATCAAAGATACTGCGCAAGTTTATAGTAGTTTAGTTAATAACATTTGCTGGTTCCAGGGCGCCTCCTAGTCGGCCTGAGGTGGTGGAATTACGTGGATGACGATGGAAAGTCACACTGGGTGTTTGAAGCCAAACAGGTACTGTGTAATAGCATTTGTAACATTGACGAAGTGCCCCCAAGTCATATGGCCAGTAAAAGTCCGCACCAAAAAATAGTCGTTATTTGAGGTATGTATATGAGGTGTGGTTATAGGACACAAATCGGCCTAACGTCCATAATTCAGTCCGATTAAGATAATTTCATAGGAAGCGTAATATTATATTACATGAATAAAATAAAGCTATTTCAAGCGTGCCTTGCTTGAGAAATATCTGGGCGTCTACTCAACGTAGCCATTAACCACCAGTTTTTATTTATACGTATTGTCCAAATCCTTCCAGAACCGCGTGAACCAGAACGAGAGCCGGCTGTTCTGGATGGGCCTGGTGCTGTGTCCCGTCGTGTGGAGCGCCTTCTTCGTCTTCTGCCTCTTCGGACTCAAGTTCAAGTGGATGGTAAATCGGGTATTTTTGTACTACCAGGGTAGCACTCTAGCAGAGAGGTCACTTCATGGCCTACGGACTTATGCACCACGAGGAGGCGTGGCCTCACTCACACCCTCTAAAAAAAAAGGTTGATTCTGACATCTAACAATAAAGCGGGTTCCTTCCACTACCAAAATAACGCTTTGCGTGATAGAGCTCTGATAGATACATGTAATTTTCTTCAGCGTCACCAAATAATTGTACGCTTAGAGTGTTGTAGAATGGGAGGCGATTAAGAGAAAGAGATGGGCTAAAGACCTAGCCGCAAGATGTGATATAAATCTACCTGACTCAGTTACTTAGTTTCCTGCCATGAAATTGAGGAGGAGGAAACCAAAACCAACAGCGGATCGAATATAGGCTGCTATTTTATGTTCCCTATGATTCTACGCTATATAAAAAACATTGTTTTGTGATTAGAATACAGACTGCAGTTTTATCAGTCACGTAGTGATTTCCGGCTGCCCAATTAATTGAGTTTCATTATTAAATAATCGGCTAACAATCTAATCTGCCTTATCTCTATTTAATCATATTGAATTATTGAAATTCCGTCATAATTTTGTAAACTGACCTATATACTCGTATATATTTCACTTGTCTGTCAGTGAGAATGTAGCTCCTACACGCAAGGAACGAAAATGATGTTTTATTTTTCTGAAAAATATTCATGACTGGTCTGGATTGCACCATTCGTGGTCACTGACTAGGGATGCGACGCTCGGAGTCGTCACCAGAATCGTTTCCGAGTACTCTCACGCCGCTAGTTTTTGTCCCTAGGTACACTACATTCTATACTATAACACTACATTTTCTAATAAGGTCCCTAGGTACACTACATTGAGTGATTGTGTCAGCCAGCTAGTGCTTGGTTATTCCGACAGTGCGTACGACCACGGTAAAGTAATCGATTTTATCTATAAATAAACCGTTGGACCCGTACTTTTCATATATCTATCTACTAGTATTTGTGTTTTATTCTATTAGGTAGGTACTTCACTAATTCGACCGAGTAATATACCTTAACATCTTAAATAAGTGCAAAGGATTTAAAACATACAATTGTAAAGTTTTTATATTTTTTATTTATTTTATAATTGTAAAGTATGTATAACCAAATGAAATTCTCAGTTATTTTAATAAGAGATATCTGTTGACAATTGTGAATGCCGTAATACGCTTTAAAAAAATGTGTATACGCTATTCTAATACTCATTCCTTTGTATCCATTTCTTAACTTGCTAGCTAGCTTTAATTTGACAGAAGCGATATCTATTTAATAAATATTTTTAAAGGAGGTATTTTTTTTACATTGCACATACGAGTTTTGCATTGTGTATTGTTGTGTATCAGTTGCTGGTCCTAATAGCGCTGACGCTATCGGGGGCCAACCTGTACGGCTACATCAAGTGCAAGTTCGGCGCCCGGGAGAACCTGCAGTCGGCCACGGCCGACTTCGTCAAGCGACAGCTGCTGGCCGGCGCCGGGGGGCTCTTCGCGCAGCCCGCGCCCCCCAACACCGCCAACGCCGGCGTAGTCTAGTCACTCTTATCCTATTATAATCATAAGGTCCATTTTCCTTGTTTTATTTCTTCATATTCATATTTTAATTGAGTAGTTCTAAACGTCTCAACAGTTGTGAAGTTGACTGTGTGGCGATTTAGCTCCTAAATTGATGAACTCGTCGTAGTTTCTTTTTGTTATGTTTGATGAAAATGTTGTCGGTTGAAGATTGTAAGCTGATAACTATGTTTTTTAAACATGTTTTTTTTTTCAAGCTGAGAATGGATTTGTTCGTTTGTCTCCAATGTTTTAGTTTCTTTGATTCTTGATTAAAAGGGTTTCTTGGATTGCTCTTCAATAAAAATGGTTGATCTGACTCCAAAATTTGTCTATCGTCGAAAGGTTGTGTACACAACACACAGTTAAAAAATGAATGAATGAAATTAAAAAAAAAGGATTCGGATATCCGCCAACGCTCCGTGCTACGCTGAACAATATTTATTATCGTATTATTTCGATCGAAATTGTGGAGTAACGGAGTCCTATATTTATTCCAATACTGAAATTGTTACAACTGAAACTTGACATTGGCCGATGTTAGAACCAAAGAGCCATTTTACTATATCCAAATATTCCATCCAAAAACCAAAGTGAAGGGTCGGGGGCCTCGAGCTGGTGATTGTCCGAGAAGATTTTTATTGACTACTTCACGGTCGTCGCCACCCGCAATGTCTATGTAGCTTTAGCATATCGAAGAATGGCGCGAGCGTAACAGGGGTAGCAATGAATGCATACAAATTTACATTAGGGTACCAAACTTATTACAATATATATATATTTTTATGGTGTATTCTGAATATTACTGAGTTTAAACTGTACTGTACGTGCAATAATATTCTTTTTTAGAATACATTAAACAGGTTGATTCCTTAATACCTACCTACATATGATAATGAAGTGTTAAAATAAAATCAGTTGAACAGTGCTAAAATGTGCCGACTTATTTTACGTATCTTTTCAAAATCAAAATCAAAACTCATTTAATCAAGTTGGCTCATTAGAGCTCTTTTGACAGGTCAAACAAAAAAAAAATTTAAAATTTACCATTTAAAATTAATTATTTACCATCTACCACCGGTTCGGAATGCACCTCTACAGAGAAGAGCCGGCAAGAAACTCTGTAGTTGCTCTTTTCAGATCGCCATTTGGGTACAAGACTGGTTTTAAGACAGATTTGTGAGAGCAAACTCACGCAATAGTTCCAAAGGGCCAAACATCAGCCAGATATAGTTGACAATAGTAGCCTTGTAATGCCCAAGCCAACCAACCCCCAGCAACGGCACCTGTTCACAAGCATGACGCATGCGGCAGCCATCGCCCTCCTCAACCATATTGCAGGGAAGAGAACGACCCGCCGCACGACGCCACCACTGCCATGAGTCTTTAAGTGAGCATGATAACTCGAGCACCAAGGAATTGAACATTTCAAAAGTTACACTAATAACGCGTTAGGATGCTCTCACATACTGTGTATAAATATCACATAACAAGAACACTATTTCTAATTAATTTGTCATTATTCTAAAAGTATTTAAATAAGAGCATCGGACTAGCAACAACACCGATCAGTTATTCCCAAGCATTTTTGTCTAAGATATAGTCGTTAACTTTATAGTACCCCTTAAAGATTAGCCGACTTTTAATGTAACACTTAAAGTGTTCTAAAGGCAAGTCTTGAATGCCTTTAGGTATTTTATTAAATAATCGAATACCAAGACCTGCAAAAGTTTTGTGAACTTTTTGCAGCCTGTAATAAGGGACTATTATGTGGTGTCTATTCCTAGTGGACATTTTATTTTTATTGATATCGCCACTCTTTTCGTAATCGCAGATATTTTTACGAATGTACATTATATTTGTAAATATGTACTGCGATGCGACTGTAAGAATCCCAGTATCCTTAAAAAGTTCTCTTAGTGATTCTCTAGAATTAAGATTATAAATTGCACGCACCGCTCGCTTTTGTAAAACAAAAATGGTTTCAATATCGGCAGCATTTCCCCACAATAAGATACCATAAGACATAATGCTGTGAAAATAACTGAAATATATTAATCTAGCTGTGTCTACATTAGTAAGTTTTCTAACTTGTCTCACAGCATAAGCCGCAGAGCTCAGTTTAGATGCGAGACACGTTATATGTGCCCCCCATTGAAGTTTAGGGTCTAAAGTAATGCCTAAGAATTTTGTTGATTCTACAATATCTACGCATCTATTGTCAATCATTAAATGGGTGTTACTAATTCGTACATTGGGCGTGACAAACTTAATACATTTCGTTTTTTTGAGCATTTAATGCAAGGTTATTCGTCTCAAACCAGTGGCATACTTGAGAGAGTGCGCTGTTTACATCGTCATACGAACTTTTGTCTCTGTCAACCTTAAATATTAACGAAGTGTCATCTGCAAACAGCACAGTATTACAAATATTTTCCACAAAAAGGGGGAGGTCATTAATATATATTAAAAACAAAAATGGGCCTAGAATAGAACCCTGCGGCACGCCCACTAACACAGGTGAACCGGTCGACTGAACACCATTTACGCTTACAAACTGAATCCTGTCATTTAGATATGAGGCCATTAATTTCAGGGCATGATCCGAAATGCCATAATGACGAAGCTTTCTCAACAGTGTATCGTGATGAACGCAATCAAAAGCTTTTGACAGATCGCAGAATACACCTATGGCATTTTGACCATTTTCCCAGGCACTGTAAATATGCCTCAATAGAGCGGCCCCTGCATCAGATGTAGACCGACCTTCAGTGAAACCGAATTGATTCTTGTGGAGTAAATTATTTGAATTGAAATGGTGAAGCAACTGTTTAAGTATCAGCTTTTCGAATATTTTACTTAATGCTGGTAGTATAGAAATTGGTCTATAATTCCCCGGTTCTTTTTTATCTCCAGCTTTAAATAAAGGAATAATTTTGCTGTGCTTCAATAAATTTGGAAAAACACCCATATTCACACATTGATTAAAAATTTTAGCAAGGTGTGGAGCTATATCAGGCAATATTACCTTAAGTATGTAGACGGAAATTCCCCACAGGTCTTCGGTTTTTTTGAGGTTCAATGTATTAAATATGACGATTATGTCATGAGGGGTCACGTGTTTAAATATGAAATTCAAAGAGCACTCGCTCACCGATTTTTTTAAAATAGCCTCAGCATCCGATGACGAAGATTTCATAGATTTAGATAATTCTAATGGTATGCTAGCAAAAAACTCATTGAATGTTTGAGCTACATGAAAATCATTGCTTATAGTTTTTCGGTTCAAATTTAACTCTAATGTATGATCTCGCGGTGCCGTCCTCCCGGTTTCGGTTTTGATAATATTCCACGTAGTTTTAATTTTGTCTGTGGAGTTTTTTATCTTATTACTGATATGAAGTGACTTGGCTGAATGGCATACCATTTTAAAAGTTTTTGAATAATTTTTAACGTACTGTTGAAACGCGGGATTGTGATTATACTGTTTCATATCGTACAGATCATATAATTTGCTTCTACTAATATATATCCCACGCGTGGCCCATTCACTAAACATTAATTTCGGTCTAAACGCAAAGGATTTCTTTTTAAATATATTTTCAAACTCAGTTTGTATAATTTCGAAAAGAGATCTATACCAAATATCCGGGTCACCCTGTCCATAGGACATGCCACAGAGTTTCGAACTAACACATGCGCTAAACAAATCAATTCGACCACTAGTAACTGGTCTAGCAATGATGTTCACTAATTTATTTGCTTTCAAATCTGGAAGCACCAATAATTGGCCACAATGATCAGATGGGAGGTCATTGAGAATAGCTTTATGTATGCAGTCACACGTACAAAAAAAATTGTCTAGGCATGTCGAAGTGTTTACGGTAATTCTAGTTGGTTCATTAAATTGATGTGTAAACCCATATGATTTAAATAAGCTAACGAGCTTACAAGTATTCGGAGAGTCAGTCAGTAAATCTACATTAAAATCACCACACACTATAGCTTGTTTATTATTCTTGCTTGTAATTGATTTTAAGACTTCCTCCATAACCATTTCAAAATCATTGTATATTCCTGACGGGGGGCGGTACACACACACAACGATATAGCGCTCTAATTCCACACAAGATAACTCAACTACGCGCTCAATAGACAAACTAACAATGTCTTTGCGTTCCTTAGATTTAATATTGTTTGATACCAATATTAAAGAACCACCACGTATGGCAGTCCGTCTCGAAAAGGCACTAATTACTTTATAATTGGTGTTGTTGCATCCAAGCTCATTATCTTTTAGCCAGTGTTCAGTAATACAAAAAATATGAACGCGATGGTATTCTAAAAAAAGTTCAATTTCTAATTGTTTGCCAGACATGCCTTGAATGTTTTGATGAACAAAACGTAAGCGAGAAGGCAAGTCTGTTGTCTCCTCTAACAGTTTAAACTGTTAGCTGGGTCCTGACTGTGAATAGCACAGTTTGTTAAACTTATATCTAAAATAACCGAATTCCTGTTACTAACAGGATGTAAAATGTTATAGGCTATTAACATAGCTATTTGTCTCTTAAATCTAATTGGTAGATACAATGTATCTCTAGTCACCTTAAAACTAGTTATAAATTTATTTAAGTCAAATGCAAATACATCTTTGCATCTATTTGTCAAATTATATATGAGCATATTTAAATCAAAAATATGCTTATTTTGATGTTCCGTAAAGGAGCGAGAGTAGGGAAGGGTACATAGAGTAAACTTACATTCATATGCTTCGTTCAATTTTATAAGTTTATCGACCATATTTATGATATGCTGTTTCTTAACTAATAAACTATTTCCATACAAAATAATGACCGTCGAGTCCCTGTCGAGATTATCAGACTGAATATTGTGTGTTTTGACTTTTGTTGTATATATTTATGGCAAAACAGCCCACAGAAATATCGTGTCTTCACAAAATTGATAGAAGACAATTAGTCTACTGTGAGATTCATAGTAAGGTTTTCGACTAAATGGAACACTTACCTATGCATGATTCGTAAATCCCCAAGATAAACTTGGCTATGACGCTGTAACCCTAGTCATCGAAGTTGCAGAAACTATCACACGCTGTGACTTTTTTTCAAAATAGCTGGGTTTGATACTGCGTTATGATACATACAATGATGTAGTTTTGTTTATTAAAAAAATTGGGTTTGAGCCTCTTTTAATATAGACATTCACGCCCATTTGAAAAATGCAACCTGTGTTTTTAAACCGTCGCCACGCCACATGCACGGATATTGCGTGTCGTGACTAAAACCAGCTGATTTATGTCGTTATTGGCTCTAATAGTATAGAAACATCAATGCTAGTATTTTAAAGGGAAAAGATTTGTATGTTTGCAGCGAATAACTCTAGTAAAATAATTACCATTAGAAATGCGAAGCCCAAAGTAAAGGTTTGAAGCCCACCCGGGCAAAGCCGCGCGCAATGGCATATACTCACTATGTAAGCGAAGTATGACCGTCTTACTCTGAGCTCTTACTCTTCTGACTCTTCTTTGTTCTAGTATGTCCCAAAAATATTTCCTTTCACAGTGGAGTTTACGAGATTTTATATCAATGCAATAAATCAATTCAGGGTTATAGTTTGAATTCAATATAACTTTTGCTTCTGTACGCATTTTTACTTTACACAAAGATCAATATTGACGTTATCAGAGTTACTTTACTAGACCAACAACTCTCCTGGTTTAGTAAAAAGAAATGCTCCAGGTGAGGCTCGAACTCACAACCCCGGCATTACTCACACGTACACTGTCTTATAAGTACCGTGCGCTAACCAATTGCGCCACTGGAGCTGTGGCGTATCTGGCGAAAAAGCAATCCAATTGCTACAACACTACTAAAGTCAAATGATGTCCTTTTATCTCATGAATTAATCATTAAATCACCTCAATGGTTATATTAAAACACCTATAAATTATCATACCATTTGATGCCTAAGATGTATACACAATTGAAGTAATACAGAATAGTTTAATACTAATAAGTTTGACAGTTTGCGATAATTCAGCTGTATGTATGCCATTTAGCCATACGTAAACAAAATGGAAACGTCATCGGGTTTGTTGTGATTAAAAAATCTGTGTTGGATTTCATACGACTTACGACACACATTATACAGTGACGATTGTTGATAAATTCATAATAAGTGATACACCAGTTGCAACAATTCTAGTCCATCTAATGTGCCGAGGAAATGAATTGGTTCGATACGTCAGGGCTGACTAGCCTTGCCAAAACTGCGCTAAAAGAAGCACAGAAGACTATCGACAAGGCTCTGGACATTCAGGATGAAAGTGGAGAAGAGCACGATGATGAGTCTCCCTCCCAAACTAATGCCAGGGCTTCACCAGCTAGTGGTAACACGCCTCAAAAAGACAACTCGGATTTCTTCTCGTCCTGGGGACTTACTGTGAGTGCAGAAAGTGCCAATGAAAATCCTATCAAAGAACAGCCAGTCGTCACAGAGAGCCCTTCCAAATCCAACAGTCAAAGCCTATGGGGCTCATTTGCTGGGTCATTTTTTGAGCAACCACAAAATGATGATTCCACCATACTAAGACCTCCTAAAGCTAAGTCCATGAATGTTATTAGTGACTCAGAGTATAGCAGCCAAGATGATTTATTCTCTAAAAGCCAGTTGATTATGTCAGACACTGATTGCTTGGACAGCAGAACTACAAAATCTTTGAAAGATCCAGATGTAAATGAAAGACGGGATTCAACCAAGTCACATATATTGTCTTTAATGTCAAGTAGAAATAGTTCCGATTCGGTGGAAGTATTGTCTCACAGTCTTAAAACCACACCAGACTCGGAAGCCTCAGGTCACTCTATATCACATAGTAGCAGTGCTGGCCAAAAACTGAACTCGGAATCTGTGGAAATATTGCCGGACAGTCTTGCAAGTCCCAGTTCCATTGAATGTCTAGGGTTTGACAGTTACTCTAGTGACAGAAACAGTAGTTCATCATCATTATTGTCACCTGGAGAAGTTAGTGACAAGAAATCTACTGCAGTAGGTGATAAGACAGAGAAAGCAGACACAGCTGACAGTGTCAGCTTAGTTGCTGATGATGATGAAGACACCATGTCTTACAACTCGATATCTGAGTGCACAGCCCCTACAGTTTTAGACACAGATGAGAAACCCACAGGGTCCCATAAGCTAGTCAAAGTGGATAGTGGAAGGAAAGGGATTGATAAAGAATTCATACATATAGAGCAACCAATACTATCGCAGAAAATGCAGTTAAGTGAGAACTCTTCAAATGATGGATCTTGGTCAGACAGAACTTTGAATGCTGACAATGACAGCATTATTATGGATGTCAATGTAGATGAGCAGAAAAAAGAACAGGAAGATATACTAATGGAGAAATTGAGTGACTCTTCTTCATTTTATAATGTGAATGTGTCTGGTGAAATGCAAAGGTCTGAGAGCTCAGCATTTGTTAACATAGAGGCACAGCAGTGCAATGCTTCCAGTAGTGCATCCTCACACAAGGAAGGTAGCGTTAAAGAACGTACATCACCTATCAGTTCAGATAGCAAAAGTGATTTAGTCAAAATTGGTTCAGACAGAACTTCAGGTCACACATCTGGGGATGAACTGGAGACGACAACATCATCAGATATTGAAATCATTCCCAGTCCAAATGGTGATGGAAATGGTTTTCGAAATAGTCCAGCAAAATATGGATTCAAACAGTCAAAATTTGATGGTGCAACATCTCCTAATTTAGTAGATTTAGTTTTAGGAAAATCTTTGGCGACGAAAATACGAGGGCACAATCGAGAGTTGTCGGAAGCATCTGTTCAAAGCAACACCAGCGATGAAAGCCAGGGATCAGAGAATGAGAGATTAATGAGAAGACTGTGTGAGATGACTGAGATCTTAGAAGCAAGGGAGAATAGACTGATGGAGGTGAGCCGCAGTAATGCTGAACTTGCAGAGAATAATGCTGATTTAAAGAATCAGGTGGAGACTTTAATGGCAAAGCATGAGGGGGGAGATATCAACATGATTACGGAAGACTATACTCAAAGGATGTCGGCTCTGGAGAAGAAATTTCAGCAGGCTATTAGAGAAAAGGTATTTTTCAAATTGTATTGACTTGTATCTTTGTTATATTTATAGTAAGCAAATCAAAAATATTTATAAAATCTACAAATTAGGTCTTTGGGCAATTTTCGTATTTTACGCATTTTTTCCTTTAAAAAACGAATCCTCTGCACTAAGTATAACCTGTATCGCGGAGGCAGTTTACAAGCATGTAATTCTTGAACACAAATGACACACAGAGCAAGTGCCTCTGGTTTACACAAAGACACTTAACACTAGCCCCGGAACCCCGTGATCCAAAGGCGGCACATCCAACCCCTTGACCAATGAGGCAGTCCTTCGTAAGCAAAATGCGAATTTGGCACGACTGCTAAGGATGTTTTTTTTAAGTAACCAGCAAGAGATTTGTCTTATTTTATGCTGTGTGCAACAACAAAAACAAGAGATTAACCTTGTACGTCTCAGGACCAGCTACGCAAACAGCTAGACACCCTCAAGACCGAAGCGAGCGCTCGCAGGAACTCCTCCGAGCTGGAGAACCTGCTAAAGGAGAAGGACGAAGTCATCGGCCAACTGCAGGAGGAAGGGGAAAAACTGGCCAAACAGCAGTTACAACACTCTAATATCATCAAGAAGTTGAGAGCGAAAGAGAAGGACAATGAACAAGTTATCAAAAGTTTGAGGTGAGTAGATCTAGAACTGATGGCTGTTGAGATGGGGCTGAAAAGTCTTGGTAAAAGTGGGACATTCCCACTAAACTGATGACCATATAAATACTTCTGGGTATTTATGGATCTGGATCTGCAGAACACCGTACATTGTGGCGTTATATTGGGAGGCCTATACTCAGCAGTGGAACCGGGAGCCTGATAGATTGACCTAGAAAGACGTCCCATCGTAAAAAATAGATCCTGGGAGATTGCCGATATTGGCTTTCCTCTTATCTTATTGGATATAGTTATGCTAGAATTGTTGTTTTAAAACATTCAAGCAAACGTAATACAAAAATTACAGTTCTTGGATTAAGTTCTTGGATTAGTTAGTAGTGCAGGACTTATTTCGGCTAAATTATGGCTTCTGTAATACTACTGGATTAAGTCTTTATTTAATTCCAGAGACAAGATAGCGGAGCAGACGACAGAATTGGACAGGCTGAAAAGGTCAATGGCTGCCAAGGAGGAGCTGGAAGTGAGCCAAATTGAAGCAGTCTACCGACTTACCACAGCTAATAAGAAGCTGGAGATGGATCTCTTAGAGGTAAGATCTAACCAGGATAGTGCTTGCAAACTGGACTTTTTGGTGGAATAATGGGAAATACGCTCCAAAATTGTGTGTTTAATACAAAAACCTCTCTGGTATGTGTCACCTTCAGTCCTGACGATTTGTAAGAGCTTTATGAAAAAGTAGTATACAAATAGTTTTAAGTTTGAGTTTAATTTGGAGTTTCTGTTTTGGTTTGGTATAAAAATATCACAATAAAATACATATTTGGCTTCGTATTTTATTTCGTAAATCTCATCAAGTAGTTTCCAGTTTATTGAAATACATGTTTAGCAACTGTCGTAAAACAAAAGCGAGCCTGCAAACAAAGTGCGTTGTAATTTTATCCACCTTTTATGATTGTAGCAGATTGCGATTGAAAAAAAGGACAACTGTGAAAATAATCATCTCCTCTCCATGATTTTCAACTTATCATGTGTGTGTTTTTGTTTAATTACATGGTTTGCCAAGATAATCGTAATAAAATTTCGTATTCGGCTTTGAGGCGTATTTGGTCTTTTTCAATATTATTTTAAATGTTAACAGTAATCATCATTTGAGCCAATAAATGACCCACCACTGAGTCGGGCCTCCTCCAAGTTCACGGAGGGAAGTTAGCCTACTGTGCCACGCTGGCAAGACAGGTTGGCACAGGGTTTGTTTAAAGTTGTCCTTCTTTTGCGGCTAGGTGATCTGCCTCTTGCGTTCCATATGTCGCATCTTACGACACCTTTAGGATGGTATGGGTTGGTGACATTTTGTATTCTAAATAATATTCTTCCAAAATCCTATGGAAATTAATCGTAATAGTAAAGAGACCAACCCGTCTGGCCAGCGTGACACTGCAATTCAAAAAAAGTCTTTAAAAATTCATTTTTGTTAAAGTCAAAGTTAAAAGTTTAAGTTGAAGTTTAAAGATATTTTAAATATAGTATAATAAAAATATAGTTAAGCATCTTGAACCAGTTTGGGCGAAATTTCGCGCATAATAAATAAAATCGGAGTGTCTGTCTGTTTCGACTAATCTCTGAAATGGTTGGACGTATTTTGACGGATCTTTCACTGGCAGATAACTTATTTAACAAGAAGTAACTTAGGCTACTTTTACCCCCCCCCGTCCTTTTTCATGAGCTCATAGTTACTGAGTTTTCTACATTATTAAATGCCACGCAGATGAAGTCGCGGGTAACAGTTAGTAGTAAATATGCTTAGTAGAAATTCCGATTCAAATCTTGCGACTTACATATTTTTAAGGATAGAGTTATTCGACTAGCAGATAATTCTAGCTAAGCGTTATGTGAGTGGAAAATATGATTGTGCATCCTGAATCTCCAACTCATTCAATTCCAGACGAGAAGCACCTTGGAAGACGTCACACAGAAGTACGAGGCCAACCGTACCTCGCTGGAGTCCTGCCGCCGGGAGCTGCAAGAACTGCAGCGGACGCACGACGAGCTGACGAGGAAGCAAGCGAGGAGGGAGGCCTCCGAGGGGGAGAGGAGGGAGAGGGAAGTGCAGCTAGAGAGGACTAGGGCAGAGCTGGCGCAGCTCAGGGCGGACTTTGTTGCGGGTAAGTACGTACCAATATTGTGTAGCTGCGTTCATTTTTGCGGATTTATAGGCACCCTTGGTGACAGTGACGACGTTAAGGGGTACCAAGCTTCAGACCGTGGCTGTTTGGTGACAACCACTGTTGAGATAAATACAATTGTGTCAATTTATGGATTATCAACACAATGTGTCTATTTTTTTAATTTATTTCTTACAAACAATCATGTACATTGTTACATAACAATTGTTCCCAGTGTAACAAAAACCTACACAGATCGGACCGTACACCACTTTTCATAATTATTAGAAAATCGGTCATTTGTTGGTGTCGTAATTTAATCGTTATTCCCTTATGGCCTACGCACACTGGGACGGTATGGCAAGAGATTTTTTTTGCTAGTGGCCATCAAACATGTCTCTAAAGAAATACGACATATATTGCTAATTTCTAATTGTCTGCGAAAACCCTTAGTCGTCAATTTTTGTAGGTTACATGTAAATATCCTGGGCGAAAGATAATGAAATAGCCTTGTCCTAGTCCATTTGGTCATAATGGTCCATGAAACAAGACGAGCGTTAACACAACATAAAAATACAAACGTATTTTTCTATCAAAATGGTAAATAAGTACCAATATCGTGAATAAACATAAAAAAATAACAAAGAGCCCAATAGGGAGCCCTGTGAACTTCCTGAAGGAACACGAACCTTCGTGGGCCATATACGATGGCCCATATGTAATTTGACAAATTCTATTCTTTCATATTCTTTCGGTTGCTTTGCCGCAGACAACTATTAAATTGTAATTTTAGATTGACGGCACTCTGTCACGCGTGGTCTTTCTGCAGAGGAGAAGAAGTGGGTCTCGCGGGAAGAGGGCCTGAGGCGCGAGCTGCGCCAGTCCCGCGAGCAGTGCTCGGCGCTGGAGGTGGGCATGGGCCCCCCGGGGGTGGCGGGGGTGGCGGGGGAGGGGGGGCCGGCCCCCGGGGGGCTGCTGGAGCAGCTGGCGCAGCTGCAGGCCGCGGCCCTGCAGAGGGACCAGGACCACGCCAGGGCGCTCAGGGCTCGCGCCGAGCAACTCGGTGAGCCACAACAGTATATTTCATTACAAGTGCGGAAAGGCTGTCATTGTAAAGAGTTCCGACAAATGTCTAGACGGTCGGAACAAGTTGCAATGACGGTTCCGCACGTGTACTGAACGACTATTTTTAATACAGTTGCGAAAAAATTAAGCAATTTAATAAAATAATAAAAACACAATAATAACTCAACTAACTAATCATTTATGACTTATACAAAAAATGGCGCCAAGCCAACCGTAGAATATAAGTACAGATTTTTTTTTTCTTCACCCATTCTAGTAGGCAAAAGCAACTATGCCCATACAGCCAAGTCTATAGTAGAAATTTTTTATTGATATGAAATGAAAATGAAATTAAACCTAACCTAACAAATCAAATCATTAAATCTGATATTGAAACAAATTAGTACGTAGTTTCTTTTTAGAAATATACGTATTTGCATGAATCATAAAAACTTCTATGATTTTTTTTAGTAAAAACTTCATGGTTGGTTTTTACTTCTAATAGACATTATTTTGACAGTTGGGAAAGAGAACGCACTAGTGCGGTAATGGTAAAAAAAAGCACGCGTGTGTAATAGCCCACTTCCCGAACGCTATACGTCCCTGCAATATGCCACTTTTTGAGCAACTGTATTAAAAAGGATTCTTTCGTAACTAATGCCTGTGAAATGAGTCCGCCGTAGGATGCATGGCGCATAGAAGCTGAAATACAAGGCTTACAGCGGAGGCGGAACGAGCCTTGCTGGCGGCCACGGAGCGCGAGCGAGCCTCCCGCTCGGAGTGCGCGGCCATGGCCGAGCAGCTGCAGCATGCGGAGGACCAGCTCACGGCCCTGGACCCTCTCAGGGACCTCTTGGCGGACCAGCAGCGCAGTGCCGCTCTGCTTCAGCACCAGCTGGCCAGGTCAGCCTTCACTCACTCCATTTCCCGACCGACCGGTGACCGCCGTGCAAACTTGTAATTTATTAATTTTTGTTCGTCGAGACATGTCGATGCGATTCAACTTCGCAAATGGCATGCATATGTAGCCCTCTACTTGCTCGAGTTATTGGCACCACGAACGAGTACAAGCGAGTAACTTGTGCCAGTACCAGTAACTTGCATCTTTCAATTAGGGACGATAAACATCTATGTGTTTGCATTGGCGATCTAACAATGTACTGGAACATTTAACAGCAAAAACCAAGAGTTATCCAGTATGAAGTCGGAGTATGAAAGTCGAGTATTGGAGCTGGAGCAGCGCCTGAAGACCGCCGAAGAGGCCCTGGCTGCCGAGGCCGGCGCCCTCGACGTCGAGAGGAAACGCTATGCGATACTGCAGGTGCGTAATGTCTTGAGTGTATCTTTTTGCATAATCGATTGCGGTAACTAACATAATATAATTTGTAACATAATTTGCCGAATAGACGCAATTGCCTAGGTAAGAAAATGCGAATTCAGAACTCTCTCCACAATGAAAAGCTGCATTATGTATTATAGTGTCGCCATGTCGGTTGCAGGAGCAAGTGTCGTCCCGGGGAGACGTGTCCCCGCCCCACTCGGTCGCTTCGGATTCCTTTTCGGCTTCCCTGTGGCATTCCGTACGTACACGTGCAGTTTCCATTACACTTGTGTCCTAGTCCGCAGTTTGTGGCGGCGACTAGTCGCAGGCGCGTTACTCTGGAGCTTGCCCTGCAGGAGGAGGGCAGCGTGACCCCGACGATGACGTCGGCCATGTGCGTGGAGGAGACGCTGGCGCAGCTGACGCGGCGGCAGGGGGAGCTGCGGGCGCTGGCGGCGGAGAGGGCGCAGCTCAGGGGGGAAGCGGACGCGCTCAGGGCGCACGTGGCCGCGCTGCAGGCCCAGCTGGACGACCACCAGGTCCTTATTGTCGATCATTCATATCCTCCTGCTACAATAAAAACAATCATATTTTTACGAAGGCCTTCGATTCCATGTATTAGTCGACTAAGTGGGAAAGTGACAGATTCGTGGCTGGGATATTGTGTCCAAATTAAATGCTCCATGTTCTTTGTGATAGTCTGCCTTTGTAGGTGAGAACGCTTTACTTTTGGATGCCTGTGCACTTTTTATAAACTACAGTTATCTGTGGTGTACCACAGGGGTCTATTCTAGTTCCAATGTTATTATGTTTTCGAGTAAACATATTAATCAGTTAAACGTTTCACAGCTGAGGCATAGTTCTTGAGTGTGCCCAAAATAACTGTAAATGAATCCAAGCGTGTTCTTTACAGAGCGTCCAAGAACAGTACGATGCTCTCCTGCAAATGTACGGAGAAAAAGAAGAACAACTGGCGGAGCTACGATTAGACCTGCACGACGTCACGCAACTGTACAAGGCGCAGCTTGACGAGCTCATCGCGCTCAAGCAGCGGCGCTAGCCCTGCCAGCTCTGCTGAGGGGACCGGAGTAGCGCAGCCATACATAGCATCATCATTTTTTTTCAGCCAAAGGACGTCCACTGCTGGACATAGGCCTCCCCCAAGGATTTCCACAAAGGCCGGTCCTGGGCCGCCCGCATCCACTGCTTTCCGGCGATCTTAACCAGGTCGTCGGTCCACCGTGTGGGAGGCCTACCAGCACTGCGCCTTCCGGAACGCGGTCGCAACTCGAGGACTTTTCTGCCCCATCGGGCGTCGGTCCTGCAAGCTATGTGCCCTGCCCACTGCCACTTAAGTTTGGCAATCCGGTGGGCTATGTCGGTGACCCTGGTTTTCCTGCGTATCTCCTCATTTCTGATTCGATCTCGCAGGGAAACTCCGAGCATAGCCCTCTCCATTGCCCTTTGGGTGACTTTGAGCCTTCTGATGGAGCCCATAGTGAGCGACCACGTCTCTGTTTCATATATCATCACTGGCAACACACATTGGTTGAAGACTTTTGTCTTCAGACACTGCGGTATTGTGGACGAGAAGATCTTTCGCAGCTTCCCGAACGCTGCCCAGCCGAGTTGGATCCGACGATTGACCTCTTTCTCGAAGTTGGACTTACCTAACTGGACAGTGTGTCCCAGGTAAATGTAGTGGTCAACAACTTCGAGGGTAGAACCTCCGATGTTAACAGGAGTGGCTTGAACATGGATATTAGACATGATCTTCGTCTTCTCCATGTTCATCTTAAGGCCGACTCGTTCGGAGGCTCCACAGAGGCCATCGAGCATCGTAGTGAGGCCCTCCATGGTCTCAGCCATTACGACTATGTCGTCAGCGAATCGCAGGTGAGTGATGTACTCGCCGTTCACGTTAATGCCCAGCCCTTTCCAGTCCAGAACCTTGAAAACATCTTCCAGTGCAGCGGAGAACAGTTTCGGAGAGATAACGTCTCCCTGTCTAACACCTCGCTGCAACTGGATCGGTTTCGAGGTCTGGTCCTGGAGTCGGACTGACATGGTGGCGTTTTCATACAAGCACTTCAACACTTCGATGTACCGATAGTCGACTTGGCACCTCTGGAGAGCCTGCAATACTGCCCACGTCTCGATCGAATCGAAGGCTTTCTCGTAGTCCACGAACGCCAGACAAAGTGGCAGGTTATACTCCTCGGTCTTCTGTATAACCTGCCGTAGCGTTAAAATATGGTCTACGGTACTGAAGCCTTTTCGGAAACCGGCTTGTTCGGGAGGCTGGGAATCGTCAAGCCTGCACGCGAGTCGATTCGTGATGACCCTCGAGAACAACTTGTAGACATGGCTCAGAAGTGAGATGGGTCTGTAGTTCTTCAATAAGGTGTTATCTCCCTTCTTGAAGAACAGCACCACCACACTTCTGTTCCATGCCTTTGGCGTTCGTCCTTCGAGTATGACGGAATTGAATAACTTCTGAAGGGCCCTAAGGATCGGTTCTCCACCCGCCTTCAGAAGTTCTGCGGTAATTCCGTCATCACCCGCCGCCTTGTTGTTTTTAAGTTGCTCGAGAGCCATCCCGATCTCACACAGGCTGACGTCCGGGAGGTCTTTTGTGTAGTGCCGGGTTAATCTAGCTCGTGGGTCGTCTGCTAGATTTATGACGGGTTCCTGTGTAGACTTGTACAGTTGTCCATAGAAACTCTCGACCTCACCCAAGATCTCGGACTTCGACGTGACGATCCTGCCGTCATCAGTCTTCAGCCTGACGAGCTGGCTTTGCCCAATAGACAGATCCCTGGCAAAAACCTTGGAGCCCCTGTTACGTTCAATAGCCTCTTCAACACGATTCGTGTTGAATCGGCGTATATCACGCTTCAGGGACTTTGATATCTGTCTATTGAGCATCCGAAGCTGCGTCGCATCATCTGTAGACTGCAGAACCATTTTCCGTCGCTCGTCCATGAGATTTAGGGTGAGGTCCGAGAGCTTTTTGGCCGTTTTCAGGCGTTGGGTCTCACAGAACTTCGACTAACTTTGCGGACAGTCTCCACGAACCCGTCATTATAATCGTCCACGTCAACGCTTAGGCTTATAAAGCGGTTTTGCAGTTCGAGCTGAAAGCTCTCCGGGTTTTGAATTTGAACCGGCACGGGACGCAGCGTAGACCTCACCAGGCGCGACCTTTCAAGCTTAACGTCGATATTCAATGTGCCTCGTACTAAGCGGTGATCGCTTCCGGTTTTGACCATATTGATCACGGAGACATCATTGAATATGTGCTTTTCCGTCGACATGATGAAGTCTATCTCGTTTTTTGTGGTGCCATCCGGACTCAACCAGGTCCATTTCCTCTGTTCTGGTTTTTTGTAAAAGGAATTCATCATATAGAGTCCCTCCTTTTCCAGAAAACCAGCCAAAGTCTGGCCCCGTTGGTTCCGGTGTCCAAACCCAAATTGCCCCACTTGCAGCTCATCTCCGCTCCGCTTGCCCAGTTTCGCGTTAAAATCCCCCATGACAACGGTGTAGTGCGTTCTAGAGCCATGTATGGCCGAGGAAATGTCCTCATACATTGTCTCCACCGCTTCGTCGGGGTGTGCCGAGGTCGGTGCGTATACCTGTATGACCTTCAGCGAATAACGCTTGGTTATTCTGAGTATAAGGTACGCCACCCTGGTCGACACACTCTCGATTTTAACAACGTTGTTCACAAGGGACTTGTGGACGATAAACCCAACACCACCTTGGGACTGTTGGTCGCCCTCCCGGAAGTAGAGCAAGTTGCTGGATTTGAGGGTTATCGTGTCCTCTCCCTCTCTTCGGACTTCAGACAACCCCACTATATCCCATCGCAACTTGCTCAACTCTTCCTCGAGTTCTACGATCTTCTCGTCAGTCCGCAGTGTCCGTGTGTTATATGTTGCCAGGTGCAGCCGTCGTTTTTTGTGGTAGCCGGATCTCTGCCGGAGATTGTTCGCACCCCCTGCCCCACCGTTACCTTGGCTGCTACCGTGGCCGAAGGAATAGTGGGGCTGCCGGGGACTGGGGGCCGTTTTCCTAGTTGTATCCATTCATTCATGGGGGGGTTTGCCATAATCGCCACGCTTGGCAGGCGGGTTGGCGATCGCAGTGATGGATGGTGTGTTTTTAACAGAGCGTCGCTGCTGCCCAACGTCTGTTGTCCCTTAGTCGCCTTCTACGACACCCACGTGAAGATATGGGGTGGTAGTATTCTTACTCCGCTACCACACAGAAGCATACCACTTCTAGAAATACTAAACCACGAATATCAGGCTTATTTTCAGTGTTCAGCGATTTTCTTGGTCGAATTTTACGCAATATTGAATGCCAAGTCATTAAAAATGTCCGTACTAATACCCGATTTATTACTCAAGATCTTTCAATGTTACTATATAAAAGAATTATTTGATACAGAACTATTTTTCAACATTAAGATTGTCAAAGTTACGATTAGAACAGTATTTGGCGAAATTGAAACATGACATGATTAAACATCGATCATTAATCACTACATAGTATAAAACAAAGTCGCATTCTTCTGTCCGTCCCTATGTATGCGTAAATCTTTAAAACTACGCAACGGATTTTGAAGCGGTTTTTTTTAATAGATAGAGTGATTCAAGGGGAAGGTTTATATGTATAAACCACCCCCGCTTTGCACGGGCGAAGCCGGGGCGGGCCACTAGTTGAGTATAAAATGCGTAACTATTTTCTGTATTATACAGGGTGACTGGTAAAGCCCCGCCGCACTCGCATTGGCTGTCACGAACCGCGTGCGAGTGGCAGTATTTAAAACCTATGGCGCAGTACCAAGCTCTGCATGCTCTCACGTGTCGACGCACTCGCGTACATGCGGAGATTGGTACTGCGCCATAGGTTTTAAATACTGCCACTCGCACGCGGTTCGTGGCAGCCAATGCGAGTGTGAGCATGTGCGGCGGGGCAAAAAGTTGTAAATATTGATAGACACAATAGCATACAGCTGCATAGGAGTCATATGTAACCAATAAAATGTATTAAAGAGACAATATTAATTATTGAAATAGTAAAGATAATTATGTAAAAATTTAAGTCCTACTTTTTCCACATTCCGTAGCAGAATCGAGTACTAAATAATCTCAATTTGTACCAGTCATCATGTATATCCGATACGCAGAGAAGGTAGTTAAGAATTCAACTCAAAACATTTTTCGTATGCAAATTTCTACCTTGCCCTAAACACAAAGATATGATTTATAGCATATGCGTTAGTTTATTCCATACTATTAGTACATAAATCAAATATTTAAATAATTCCAATCAACTTTTTAAAGCGCTAAGACAACTATTACCCACTTGGGTATACATCTAAACTTCTCAATACTATTCTATATTGTTAGAGATTCGAAATGTGGCATTAAGGCGACCACCGTGGACCGTCGATATTTATATTAGAACATAGAAAATCTATATCATGGTGCTTGTCGGTTTGTGCAGTATTGCGAACCTTCTTCACTTAGGAAAATGATGTGACTATTTAGAAATTTATAGTTTACATACACTCGACCAAGAAGCGGCACTTGACAACTGGCTGGAAAAGTCAGAACAATGACAGTGGCCAATCGTTATCGTGCAATCGTAGCCACTGTCGCGACGTATTTTAGATCGCGATTCTCTATCTAGAGTTTTCTTGATTGAAGTTGCATACACTAGTACTCACGAAATTGATCAAGGTTCGCAATGTGATAGCGCCCAGCTTGTGGGCAGTGTTGTTTTGTAAATTGTATTGTGATATTTGCCATGTTGCACGTGAATAACAGAGTATTTTATATTATTTAAGCGAGTTGTCTATATTATTCGGGATTCGGGGCGTGATATTAGAGCCAGCCTAAGTACGGGGTATAGATGCAGGATGAAACTTGTGCTAACTTATTTTGACACTAAAATCGAAAAGTAGTTTTATTAAAAACGGAACAACTTGTTTCCCAGAGGCAGTTTACAGGCATGTAATTCACGAACACAAATAACAGCCAGACTCGGAGCAAGTGCCTCTGGTTAGACAAAGACACCTGCCCGACCCCGGAATCGAACCCGGGACCCGTTGATCCAAAGGCGACAATTCCAACCCCTAGCAGTGCAGGTAAAACTGTCAAGGCCATGTTATTACTTATTTTACGCCAAAGTTCTGCGTGTGCGTTGTACCGAGCGACTTGTCGACATGTTATATGCAATCCGGTTTATTTTATTATTAAAATAAACTTAGAACCTTTTTTTTTGCTGCTGATGTGTATCATGGCATAGTATTGTACCGGTAACCACTGTGGGTAGTGTTTGCTTTTATAGATGACCTACCCCACAAACGAATTTAAAAAAACCCTTATTATAATCCAAAATGATCCTTCCAGCAACTGACAGTGACTTAATAATAATAAAAGTTGAATGCTGCATTTATATTCTGTAACTTTATGTAGACTTAGTTATAAATTGGTTTATGCTCATCACACATTTATCCAAAAACATATTGTATCGTTAAGTTCCTCCATAACAAAGTTATCCCACTGGTGATTTTAAAGTGTAAATAAAAATATATTGCCAAAAACGATTTCTGCTTTTTATTTATAACTTGTTTTTGCACGCGGCTTCATACCCGTGCTTATCTTATTCAAATATAGCACATATTAACTTGTTATGAAGTATTTAATTGCAAAATAATTTTAGAAATCATCCAGTCGTTTTGAGTTTATTTGTTACAACATGATGCAGGGATAACCACCCAGCGATATTAGCCGTTCAGTAACTTTCGAATACGTACATTCTGGTAAGTACGGACTAGCCGATTGTATGTGGGTACCGATAGTAACTAGGTTATTGAATAAAACAATCAGGGATTATAACATACACCATTTATTAAAATAATGAAGCGATACAAGCAAACCAGATGAATGCATTGCAATTGTTTAGACCATGGCAACCTAACATACTAACTGTGATCATTTCAATTGTCCTTTATTTTTTTAAACGTGCTATTACTAAGATGGACAGTGTATTGCTGAAAAGCTTGAAAGCGGAACAATATTTTTAGTGAAAACCATTATCTCTAGGGGCATAAGACCTTCATTCCATGAATTGATGAACAATAGCATTTTTTATTATACTTTCTACACGCTACAATGACCATTTTGACACAAAAGTAATAGAAAGATAATAATCAAATTGATTCTATGTAACTGCCATTATTTTTGCACTACAGGTAAAACATAATACTGCTGTCTTTTTGCACGACAAAAGAGATTTAGTTAAATTTTTGGTCAAACCACCACTGAAATTTACAAAAATGTTTCAAGTTAACAAGAACATATTAATGTTCTTCATTATGTATTCAGGTTCACTAGCCAATGCTGGTGTATTTCCACTGGCGAACAATTCCATAAACTGTATGATCTATTTGTTCCTTCTAACCCAGGTATCTTATTATCATAACTTTATATTATGTGGATAAAGGTCAAATCGGCCATCATAAACTACAGCTAGTTTAGTCAAATTATAGTCTTGCTATTTCCATTATTTATTATCCATATTTCCATTGCTGAGTCGGGCCTCCTCCAATTACATGGAGAGTAATTGGCCTACCGTGCCACGCTGGCCAGACCGGTTGGCACAGGATTTCGTATCACGTTTTCCTTCCCTTGTGGCGAGGGTTTTGGCCTGTCATTTCCTTTTGTCGGCTCTTACCTCCTACACCTCAGGATGGAATGGGATGGTGACAATATGTATTCTAAACGGACCACCTTTACCACACGGCCCAGCTTAACTATACAATATTAGTATTATTTAAAAAAATGTGTGAGGACATCATAATGAAATCATTTTGAATTATGGGTTATAGTTATCTTAACCTCATGATTTCTATAATGGTCTAAACATAGTTGTAACATATCAATTCGACTGTTATACTCCAAGATCTTCTATTCCAAGATGATATTATTTTTCAAATTTATTCTTCATTTCATCTTTGCATCGCAGCTCACTCTAGAAATGTTGCCTATATTTTTGTTGTAACAATATTAACACATACAAAGCTAAAATTTCTTTTTGTGGCAGTTTTTATAAAACTTACAAAATCCTTGCAAATTTTATAAAACAATCTCCAAAGATATAGCAGAACTAATTATATGCAGTCTCCTAAAAATAGAGTGTTTCCTGAGGAAAGCTAAGTTATATAGACTGTAGCAAAATCCCTATAGTCATAACGAAAGAACCGATAGTACCACAGTGGGATCTCTATAATTGGGACACTTTTTTTCTAAGTGTCTTGATTTAAGTTTCAAGATTTTTGTTAGTTTTGTGGCAGCCCGCAATCATAAGAGCGCCTCACCTGTGTCCCTGAATGCTGAACTTGAGCCGCAGCGAACGATGGCATTGCTCTTTAGCACATACGAGTAGGACGTGAGATTACTTAGATTTAATCATGTGTAGGATTCGTTGAAACTTTTTGAGGTGTATACGCTGCCACAATTTTGTTACACTGAATATTTTTTATAACTGCATTGTTTTTTTGAGTTTACTGTATTATTTTAGTTTGGTGACTTAGAAGGTCTTGGTGTATAACCGTCGATTTATTGTATCAATGCATCCATCCTCGCATTCACACTGCATACAAAGTAAGGAAGGACAATCTCACACCATACACTCATGATAGCTACATAATGGGGTTACATTGTAATTAGATATTATAATTATTATTGTGAACTCATTTCCTGTAAATTGGTAAAAGCAATTAAATGTCAGTTTTAATAAGAAAGCGAATTCCACAGATTACAGAATTTCAATTTGGGTGGATGGATTTTTTTCATAATACATGTCTAAATACGTAAATAACCCAAAAATATAGATAACAGGCAATTGAGCACCACACCGACCGAATGACTTAATTTAAAGACTACATGTCTGAATGTCTCTGTACAGCAGGATTCCGATCTAGTGGTAAACATGTGTAACAGTGTGTAACAAAAGCGAACATATGAGCCTATGAGTATACGATTTATTGATGTAAGCCGATAATGCATAATTTATAGTCATTATTATTTATTTACTTTCAGATGTATCGAACTGCTACCTCGTTTTTAATGAGGACAGAAGCAAATGACATTAGGAATTCGCTCCCTTATCTCTCGCACACGCTTAATATTGAAAATTAACAGGTACCAATTACATATAAAAGCATTTTCGTCATAGTTCCCAGTGAGGGGCTTAATCCTATTTTTTTTAAATATATGCTATTGCAACAATCAGCAATTATAAAACAAAAAATATAGTTCGCAATTGTTACCCTATGAGGTGGACTTTCGAGTATTTTTTGCTATTCATTCGGAGTATGGAATTAGAATCTTCGAAGCTGTCGCTGCTTGCACGATAATATTAGTACGGGTCTAGAAGCTAGTCTAAAGAACTACGAGGAAAATGTCTGGTACAAGTAAAAAGAAAGCTGACGTTATAATAGCTGAACAAATAACGTCATCTCAACCAATAATTGTTAGTGAATATTATATTTCTATTATTAATTTCTGTTCATATCTTATTAATTTGATGTGACATTAATTTAACGATATAACGGTAAATTATATGAATGATTACAGGAAATAAGTGCAAATATTACGTCTACATAAAATACATTAGGATCGATCTACGTTGCGCGCCATCTAGCGGCGCGGCCGAGTACCACGTGCACAATAAATTTGACTGATTCATTCAATTTTCTTGTAACATTTAGCAGTTGCCAGCTAAGCAATGATTCTCGAAACAGCAAAAGCTATAATTTGTTACATCAGATAAGTCAATAATGAAATCTGGTATTGTACACTAATCTGTTGTTAGATAATAGAATGAAAAATAATGAATTAATCAGTGTATTTATTGTTCACGGTCGTTAAGATGTTATTTTTGTCGTGTTTGACAACAAATTTGGTCGTTTGAAGGTGTTGAACGACAGAAAAGAAGGGGACATTAGAAGTAATGTAACGTAAAAGCCAAGTCCGAAGAAGCTCGGCAGTATATCTAAATGATGATTATCTATAGCGGCTACGACGAAGCGAATCGGAGATAAAAGGAAGGTGTAAAACCCTTAAGCGAAGATGGTGATTCGCACTCGACCCTCCGACCTTATTCGGTGCCTCGACAAGGGTGAAACGATCATCGCTCGCACTCCCAACGACCTCCCATGAAATATTAGGACACCTCTGGCTCCCGCGGCGCGACTCGGATGGCTGTTCCGCGACGTGACGCCTCGACGAACTGAACCGTTATTCGGAAGAACCCCAAGCTGCGAGTCGCTCGGGGCCGCGGAGCGGGTATGAATCGATCTCTATTACCGAGTATAGTAAGAAATTTTCCGGTCTTCTCGACGGGGGCTCCTCTCGACGGAGCTCGGGCGCGGCACCTGCCGCCCCGGGGCGCTCGGGCCGGGCGGCTCTGGCGCGGGGGACGGCATTCGCTCAGTCCCTAGGCTACACCCACGCCATCCAGCCTTCGTACATCATGCACAGGTTCTCGACGCTAGTCGCTTCCGAAATTACGTATTCCACCTGCGAACAGTTGTCGGGTTGCTAACAAGGAATGCGCAGGGGCGTGTCTAAATAGATGAACGATTGATTGATTGAGTGAGTGAGTAGAAGAGAGGCACCTGGTCGTGCGGCGTGAGCCTCCTGCCGGCGTCGTCGCGGCCCTCCAGCTTGAGGCGGACGCGCTTCCACACGCCCGCGCCCACTGCGTTGCGCTCCCCGCCGGCTGCGACAGACAAGAGATACAAGAGATACAGGAGGTCACACCTCGCCAATCCGAGACAGCTCCACACTACGTACCGTGCCTGACGCCGGCGGTCACGGCGGCCTGCCGCGTCAGCTTGCGTCCGTTCGCCTCGGAGGGCCACCGGCTGTGCAGGCTGGGGACACAATCATTAAAATGACTACGAAACCATACATTGCAAAGAGTTCCGACAAATGTCTACCCGAGCCGAGGCGCAGCCGAAGGCGAGTGTTGACAGTCGGAACAAGTTGCAATGACGGTTCCGCACGTGTACTGAACGACTATTTTTAATACAGTTGCGAAAAAATTAAGAAATTTAACAAAATAATAAAAACACAATAAACTCAACTAACTATTCATTTATGACTTATAAACAAAAATGGCGCCAACCGTAGAATATAAGCAGAGATTTCTTTTTCTTCACCCATTCTGGTAGGCAAAAGGAACAATGCGCATACAGCCAAGTCTTCAGTAAATTTTTTTTATTGATATGAAATGAAATGTAATGAGATGAAATGAAACTCATTCAATCAAATCATTAAATCTGATATTGAAACAAACTAGTACGTAGTTTCTTTTTAGAAATATACGTATTTACATGAATCATAAAAACTTCTATGATTTTTTTTAGTAAAAACTTCATGGTTGGTTTTTCCTTCAATAGACAATAGGTCAATAGACATTATTTGGACAGTTGGGAAAGAAAACGCACTAGTGCGGGAATGGTAAAAAAAAGCACGCGTGTGTAATACCACTTCCCGAACGCTATACGTCCGTGTAATATGCCACTTTTTGAGCAACTGTATTAAAAAAGTACTGTCCGTCTCATCGTCATGTTGGATTCAACATACGCAATGCCAAGACTTAGCCCGACGAGCTCGGACGTAATGTCAGCAGAAAAGGGGTGACAAATTATTGGCAGCGTGGACTGACATATTAACTTGGGATCGGAAGCACCTCTCGAATTAACATAGTCCGTATACGTATCTTATTTATAACTAGCCGTTACCGGCAACTTTGTCTGTTTTAACGTTAAATACGGTTAGTTTCCTAATTGCCAATTGCGCTGCAACAGTTTGGAACGCAGTTTGGTTATTTAAAAATTCTACAATTACTGCATAACACAGAATGAATGGTTAATCGATTACCCATACGAGTACGATAGATTCAGTATTTGAATATTACCATACACTTGTATGATGATTGCCAAAGAAATTGGGCACGAAGTCGCGCATCACTCTACTGATACAGAAAAATGAAGTGTTGGCAATAAATGATAGGAGCGCCAAGCCTTACTTGATGAGGTCGTCGTGCAGGGCGGGCAGGTCCGCCAACAGCGCCGCGGCGGCGTCTCGTGCGCCGCGCACGGCCCGGCAGGGGGGCGGGGAGGGGGCACCCCCCACCCCCGCCCCCACCCCCGCCATCATCCCCACCACCACGCACACGGCCGACACGTGGTCACTCACTGCGCGCTCGCGGGACACCAGCTCCGCCGCCGGGTTGTTGCCCTGCAACCCACTCTCGGCCGTCAGCTTCAAATAACTCTTGTAGAAAAAGCCAAAATCAACCAAATAAACTATATCAAACAATTGAAGATGACGTCCACTGTTGGACATAGGCCTCCCCAAGGCCTATGTCCAGCAGTGGACGTCTTTTGGCTGAAATTGATGATGATGAAAAATAAATAGATCAACATTATAATAACTGTAACTTCAGGTTTGCGGTATACAATAGATCACCCCGTATACGGTGCGATGAGAGCGCATAATTGGAAATGTACGTGGCAGCCACCTCGTGCAAGGGCCGCAGCGTGTGCAGCGGCGCGGCCAGGTCGGCCACGAGCGCCCTCCGGGCCGCGTCGGGCGCCCTCAGCGCCTCCGCCGCCTTCTTGAGCGCCTCCCCGGCCGACGCCACGCGGCCGCGCACCGCCTCCACCTCGGCCGACAGGGCGCCGATCATGTCCCGCAGCAGCCCCGCCACGTTCTCCACCTGCGCCGGACCGGAAACGTCACTGTTGCTACCGACTCGAACCTCGTTTGAGGCGTCGCCGTTGCTAGATATAGGCGCCGGCGGTTACCCATTGGGCGTCTATGTTGCCTTCCGGGTGCAGCATCTCCATCAGGGACTCTTCCACGGCGGACACTTCCAGGGAGTACTTCTGTGCCAGGGTGCACGCCTGGAATGCAAACGAGTAGCCATTGTAATAACATGTCATTGATCATTATTTCGATATTTAAAAGTACATATTATGTTTATTCTAATACATTGAACCATAAAAACTTTTCCATAGCATGTGAAAATCGAGTTGCAATAATACGAGCCGCTCCGCACGGCTTTGCTCGCGGCACATCAGGAATTCCATGATGTAACAATAAACTTAGCCATAACAAAGAGTTCAATAGTGCTAGATACCTTGTGCGGAATCTTAGGAAAAGTTGTGTGTCTTGCATTTTGGTCACCACAAAATTGCAAGAAACATCGCTGGTGGCGAAAGTGTTCATCGACAGCCGTAACACAACAAACAATATGAAGCTTGTACGATTATAATAACAATTGGGGTGTAAGCTGAAAGGCGCACCTTCTCCCAGTGGTGCAGCGGCGTGAGCAGGCGGGCCAGGCGCGCTTGCGGCGCGAGGTGCGCGCGCATGGCGGCCGTGACGGACGCGTGCGTGCGCAGCGCGGCGGCGCACGAGGCCAGGCGCCGCGCGCGCCCCGCCGCCGCCGCCCAGCCGCCCTCCAGCCGCGCAAGCACCACGCCCAGCGCCGGGTTGGCGCCCGCGCCCCACTTCACCCTGTGCAGATGCATGTCGGTCAAACTCATATCATTCTAATAGAATGTCATCTAAAAAATGTCTTACTATATCATTGTGACGCACTTGAAGCCGTTAGTTAATCTTCTAAAATATATATTGACATACCGTTTCCTGTAGACGGTCACCACAGACGTGTTATCAAACATCAATATATGATCTTAGTTAGAAAAATCTGCTAAACTCTCTAAGTTTTCGTGTAAAGTGAACTGCCACTACAATCAAGGGCACGGTGATTGTTAATTTAGACTCTATTCAATTACCTTTGATGTGCAGAATTAAGAAGCGACTGCGCTTTGTTGATGGCGTTGTTGAGGCGTTCCACGGCGGCGTTCAGCTCGCGGGACCTCCGGGCGAGGGCTGAGGTCGCCTCCTGGTTGCCTCCCAGGACCTGGTATAAGTTACGAGTTAGGGATATCCACCGACCGACCCCGTGCTAAGATTTGAAATAAGAGTGTGCGTGATCTCACGTCGGCATGTAGATGCGCGTGGGCCGCGGCGCGCAGCCTGGCTACGTGCGCGGCGCTGGCGTGGCGCGCGTGGTCGCGGTGCGCACGCGCAGCCCGCACGCACGAGGCGCGTGCCACTTGCACGCCGCGGGCCAGAGGTGCCGCGCGCTCGCCCAGCGCCGCGCCCGCGGGCCCGCCCCAGCGGCGAGCCTTCTCGCACAGGGACTCCAGGGACACGCTCCACGATGCGCCTGAAGCGTAACATTTGTCGCGCGTCATATTTTAAGTACCTTCAATTTCTATACCTAGTAAACACTAAAATCAAACGATTGAAAAAGTATTGTTACCTAAGACGGTGCGATGGGAAGCCGTGCAAAATACTCACCTATCTCTTTCTGTTCGACTTCCGCATGCAGATCTAAACGCGCGCGTCTAAGCAGCAGGCAGAGCACGCTGGCCAGAGCTTTCGAGTGGACTCCTAGCACGCATCTCGATACATATTCGGCGGTGAATCTAGAAATTTGATAGATCGTGTAAATGTGGGATTAACCGATAAAATAAATTTGATTTTGTGATTAAATAAACGAGTACATTTATTTACCTTCTGACCGGTTTGCATAATGCTGCGTCATCATATAAGGTAAGCGGACCGCTCCCTTTAAAGGCACATGCCATCTGCGCACACATTGCGAACACTTCAGCAATCGTTTGGACCCGTCGCACCAGGAATATATCCTCGAGAACAGACCGCAGCAGCGGGTTTTGCAGAGCGGCCTATGGCAAAATCATAGGTTAAACATGCTGGTGGTATTAAGGTATTCTATATTATTATTATTTTTTTTAAATCGTTCGGCTTTTGCAAAGCACTATCATCTATTAACATAGGTACATCCATCCACCGCTCCATATTTATATTTATATACGAATGATGATAATCAGATCCTTACCGACATATGCATAGATTCACTAATATGGTCGATTTTCCTCCATGCCGGTGGAGTGGGTATGGCCAAGTGGTCAGCCAATTCTCTCGCTCTCAGTTCAACAGCAGCGAACAGTCCATTGAAACCCATCAAGAGCATCCGGCCCGAGGATTGCCCGTCCACTTCAGATGCTACTGCCGATAAAAGAGCTTCGTAGCGCGTACGAACTTCGGAGGCCAGCAGAGGCGCGCTACTTGCTGGGGACTGCAAGGAAATAGTAATATGATGCCAATAAATAAGAGATGCTTGGGTATACGATACCCTCAATCAATCGAGAAGGAAAACTTAATATGAACCCAAATTATATTCCCAATATTGCCGTCAAAATGACATACTGAGATAATACGTAAGATCATGTAATAAGAATGTTAGGCAGTGTAGGCTTGGTCTTACCTCCATATCCATGACCAGGTATCTTAGGTGCATCTCTAGCTGTGCCAACAGGTCATTCAACGGCACAGGCGAATTGACTATAACCGCATTTAGCTCATTGATCATCAACAATACCGACGGATCCTCTGAATGTACTTTCTTTAGAGCTTCCGGTAGTATAATCGTACTAAAGTTGTAATTCAACTGTATCAGGTCTGCAATCAGCAGATTTGCGTTTCGGACACATTCCACCGCCACAGGCATGGCAGCATCCTCGGTCGAGGCCGACTGTAAGGGGAGCAATGAAAGCAATTCCACCGCTTGCATCGAAAGGGCGCTCATGTCATCCAAGAACCATTCCCCTTCTCTAGATGTCAAATCTACAAGACAATCACCGGCGCTTTGAGCTCCATTTTCCAACATCAAGTATCTCCTATTCAGGTTACAGAGCATACCAATAACCACACATTCCAAGGCGGCAGCTGCACCTTCTTCAGTTCTTACCCAGTTACTGATACTTGTCTTCGCTTCTCTGTAAGCTTCTTGAGATAAAGTTAAAGCATCAGGTCCACCTTCTGATTGCAATCTTTCAATGGATTTTGTCAAATTAGCGTTCGCTTCGACATTAATGTTTTGCAAGCAGTAATTGTAAGCTATTATTTGCTGCGACGTGTCTGCCTTGTTGTTCTCAGAGTTTATTAAAGCGGACACTTGACTGGAAACTTCTCGACATACTTCAGGGGATTTGCTTTCCAATGCTGCTGCTAAGAATTTTCTGAACGTCACAATGCGATGGTACTCTGTTTGGCTCTGAGGGTAGTACTGAGACACAGCTACAAACTGAGACAGTAGTTCTAGACAAGATCGGACTAGTTGGTGTGTCTGTTTCATACTTTGAAAGAGTTCTGTTTCAGCTTGTTCGCATTGTGTAAGCATTGAGCTCTGTCCAGCGTTAGTCAGAAATTCTTTGATATGGTCAAATATTGGTTGCTCTTCCTCTTCCTTCGACCCAGAAAATTCCTGAACCCAAGCCATAAGCTGAGGTCCATTTATCGCCTCTGTGGTTTTGGAGAAATTTTCGATTTGCGTATCAAAATCTTTTAAAATTTTCACAAGAGCTTTTTTCGAATCTTCAACCGCATTCTTGGCTTGTTTATAAGACGAGTACTTCTGAGATATAGCATACAAAGGGTGATTGTTAAGATTCTGTCCATATGCTTCAATTTCTTTAATTAACGCCATCTGTTGATGACACTCTTGCAGCCTAGTTTCGATTGAATTCATTTCGTCATTTTCTTGTAGCCAATTCTCGGCACATTGTTTTATATCAGGCACCACTGCTAAAAATTGTTCGCTGAAAGAGAATTGGGGTGTTGGATCAACAATTTACTGTCGGTTATAAATTTTTAACCCGCTATATTGAATGCATGGCCATCATTTATTCAAGAGAATACGTTCAGTTTACGAAGCCCGTGTTATATAAAATTTGCGAGGGGTGACATTAGCATGTGGTTCGCGGAAGGGCCATGCGAGTTTGAAGGCAAAAGCAAACTACTGTTTACTATTGTAGAAGTTTAGGACGGGTTCTTACCGAAGGTGCAAACGTTGCGACAACCAGTATATGTAAAGCATTATACCTATTAAACCATAGAACAGTGACTAGAAATCGTGTGCCTGCCGACTGGCGGTAAATGGAAAAAATGATTTACCTCCGTTCATAAAAAAATGCGGATATTCACTACTCCATGGACTAGGCGAAAGCTAAAAAAATGCGTTTTGGCGATGACATTTAAATTATGTTTAGCTATATGCCAATCAAAACCACACGGGGAGTGAATTAACCGTTCGTTCCAAAACGATATTTGAATATTGATGCTTCGCTGAACACAAATATTGGACAATTGAACCTTTCCGGGTTGCGTGCATCATTAATGCTGTATCGATTCGTTGTGGTAGCTCTGTGCATGAATTGCTATTCATATGACGAATTTAAGTTGAGAGTTGTAGTTCATATATGGCGTAAGTTTAAAAGGGTATGGCGGCACGAGAAAACCTGGAAGGAGTAATGCTTCACTGTTTGGGCGCCTGTATAGATTGCTGGTTTATGCAAAGTTTTTACCGTATGTTTTTTAGTTATATGTCAACAAGTTTTCAGATATTACCTGGTATTGTCAGAGAAACTAAAATAACGAAATCGGTGGGATGATGCTTGATATTCAAATTTAAAATAGTTGACCCTTCCCTGCGGCAGGTGTAATGCAAGTTACTTACGCAACATCGGTAGCGTGCGTACGCAGCTCTAGTGCCCGTACAGCCAGCATGTCTAGAGCAGCACGTAGATCGCGGCGCGAGCGTCGGCGTCGACCGCCATTGGTACCAGTAGCCCCAGTTGCCCCGGCGCCCCCTGATCCCCACTCCACCAACGGATCATACACGAACGCCTCCAGTAGCGTCAGGAGCGTTTCGCGGCCGCGACGCATAGTTCGCACCACATGCTCGCACGCCAGACGGAATATGCCCTGCAGAACATACAGAAACGTGTGATCAGAAGAAGACTACATGGCGATAACAGTCCATTTCACATGGGCCCAAGCGCCTGAGAAAATTGGCAGAAAACTTAGCAAGGAGAGGAAACCTTGACTTGAAACCTTCTCCTAGCCCGTCTTGACGGTAGTGCAGCGTAGTAGCCTTTAGCGTAAAGCCTTTCATATTTTCCTTCTTTTTCACGGATCATGCGACAGTGTGACGAACTTGGCACAGGATTTCATATCTAATCTTCTGCCTATTCACTTTGTTCAATCACGTCGTATTGCACCGTCAGGATGGATTGGTGACACAAAGTATTCTAAATTCGTCACCACTCGGACAAATCATAGCTAGATGTAAATTTGCATCAGAGGCGCTTTCAAGTTAGATGAACTCGGGGCACCGGGGGCGGTCTTCTAATGTCATAACTTGTTATAAGTTACTGCGACATAGCGCAGTCATGCGAGTTCGCTCTCATGCAAATTGTGTGTGGGAGCTATCTGCAAGTGGCCAGTTTCAAGTTGGAAAGATTGAAATATAAAACAGCATATTGACATTTCAAATTTTGTCTGAGCACCATCAAAAGGCTCAATTCACCCAAAAGTCTATGGAGAGGGCTGTGCTCAGAGTTTCCCTGCGAGATCGAATCTGAAATGAGGGGATACGCAGGAGAACCAGTGTTACCAAAATAGCCTACAGGATTGCCAAACTTAAGTGGCCATGGGTACATAGCTCGAAAGGCTGACGCCCGATGGGGCAGAAAAGTCCTCGAGTGCCGACCGTGTTCCGGAAAGCGCAGTGCCGGTAGGTCTCCCACACCAGACGGTGGACCGACGACCTGATTAATATCGCCGGAAAGCGATGGATGCGGGCGGCTCAGAACCGGCCTTCGTGGAAATCCTTTGGGGAGGCCTTTGTCCAGCAGCGAACGTCTTTTGGCTGAAATGATGATGATCATGAAAAATGTGATGGTAATGTTTAAAGTACTTGCTTAACTTTTCAGCATGGCAGAACATATGTGACATAGAAATGGAAGAAACATTGGCAGACTACCTGGCAGATGGCGAGATGACATTGTCGGGGGGCTGCCGCGTGCCATTTAATATGAAACATGATCGTGACATGAGCCAAATGTAAATAAAGGTAACGATTTGTATGTAATCATTTATTTTCGCAAGTGGAAAGCTTGACTTTTCGTATTGTAATTTAGCCACTACCTTTATCAGTAGTTCGTAGCAATTTGTTACTACGGCGTAGTGCCGTAGTCCAGTGGTAATCCGAACAGAGTGCACTCAGCGTAATCGATGAGGTTAGGACTGTGTTAGTTCTAATTCCTGCCAATTATTGAGTCCCCGGTATCGATACCTCAATTAAGTCTACAGTTTCATTCCATAACAGGAAAGTGTGTAATGTGTCGTAGGCACATACGTAATTCACATATGATACTATAAAAAAACAGTAGCGCGGATCATATTATGGATGAAACAGAAGAAAAACATAAAAAAACGAGGGTTCTAAGGCTAGATAAAAACGATGCAGACTCCCGACTAGGTGGACGGACGACCTTGTGAAGGTCACTGAGAGTCGGTCGATGCAGTTTGCACGATATCATAGGCTATCTATACTAATCTATACTAATATATAAAGCTGCAGAGTTTGTTTGTTTGTTTGTTTGAACGCGCTAATCTCAGGAACTACTGGACCGATTTCAAAAAATCTTTCAGTGTTAGATAGTCCATTTATCGAGGACGGTTATAGGCTATATTTTATTTTCAAAAGAATTAGGGATCCGTATGAAAATTGCGATTATGTAAACCAAGGTGTAAAATCGAGAACCTATTTATGCGTGCGCTGCAAAAACGATTGGCAATAGAACAAAATGATGTACTACGGGTTTGTAGGTCTTATAAAAATCTAAAAAAAAGTCCGCGAGAGCACATATCTAACTATCATAGTTTAGTCACAATAACCGATTTTATGTTCATAAAAAATATGCATAGAGATAAGCACGGTTTCAAAGCCCACGCGGGCGAAGCTGCGCTCAAAAGCTAGTTTTATACTAAATCCGAAAACATCTGAAGATTAGCATTGCTCGTCAAATATATGAATTCCAACAATTCAAAAATTAGGTCGCATGAGCACAGGATTTCACGGCCTAAAACAGATCGAGGTATGAGGTACAGAGTGTTGTGTAAGTGTAGTAGACTGAAACAAACGTCATCGCGGCTGAGTTCACCGGCTCTGGGCGTGACGTGTACGACTTTGCTTCAGAATGTGTAACTTACAAAGACGCAATTGTCAGGCCAAGGTTTTAAAAAAGTGTAGATAAATATTTTTGTTTGCAATATGGGTATCTATCAGCCTCTCACTGCTGACATAGGCGTAGACCTCCCCCAGAGATGACAAGTCACCGTCGTGTGTGCAATCCGCATCTACAGACTCCCAACGCCCTTTAAAAGGTTGCTCGTCAACCTAGTCGCGGAACATCATCATCATCATCATCAGTCTATTTCAGTCCACTGCTGGACGTAGGCCTCCCCCAAGGCTCGCCACTGAACCCGGTCTTCGGTTCTATGCATCCAGTTGCTGCCGGCTGCCCGTCGCAGATCGTCGCTCCATCTAGCAGGGGGGCGTCCCACGTTTCTTTTTTCTATACATAGTGGCTACTTCAGTGTATCTTCCCCAACGGTTCCTCAAATAGTAATACATACATCCATATTTGTATGTATTACTATTTGAGAGAATAAAGTTAAGTCGCGGGTAAGCCCGCTTTCAGTTGGTCTCGGGAGTGTTTGGAATACAGGTTCAATTCCCGCACGGGCGATCTTTTAGGATCGGTTATTAGAGTACGTTTATAACATGATCCGTGTGGTGGCGGGTTTAGAATACATAGTGACACCACCCCATTCTATCTTGAGAGAGTCTTAGGACCGGAAAAAGGAAATTACAAGAGGAGGACTTGATACAGAAACTTGTGCCAGCCCGTCTGGCCAGCGTGGCACAGTAATTACCCTTCTTGTAATGAGAGGAGGCCCGACTCAGCAGTGGGTCATTTACGGGTTGAGTGAGAAAACGAGTGGCATAATAACTAGGCCAGCGTTATAAAATTAGTAAGGTTTTCATTTTTAAGAGCACATGGTTGGTTTTTCTTGCATGTGCAGAAACCTCCCACGTCACTTTAGTGTAAATAGAATTGCAAAAAAATATTAAAACTATTACTCAAGGCTGGGCAGCGGGTCGTGTAAAGAGATGATCTCATACATAGTATATTCAAGTGGTTCCGCAGAGTAACAGTACCCGAAGATTCATTTCGAGCGGTGCGAAGCGAGTGCCGACTCTCGGGGTGAAGTTTTAATGAAGTGTCGCGAGCAACACAACGTGGCCAGAGTTAAGACTTTTGAGGAAATGTCGCCACCGCATTGTTCCCGCCGAAAATGTGCTACCTTTGAGCTCTGTAGTCATAACATATCTGCCCTTAAAAGATCCACTGCTCAGGCGAACCCCCTCCAATATCACGGAGGATAATTTGCCTTATGTGCCAAACTGGCCAATTGCATGTATCAAGTTAAATCAGTGACTTTTCAGTTATCTTAAAGTTATTCGCAATGTTTAATGCCGGCTGTACACACTCATCGAGACACCCCGAGACAGACCGAGAGCGAGTGTGTACATGGTGCTCTCGTATTGTCTCGCTTGTCGGTTTTTTGCGCCCGAGTCAAAGAAGTTAAAGGATCTTCATTCTTCAGTACAAATGAAAAATGAGTGTGTACAGGGATGCTCTCGTCGAGGGCCATATCGGCTGAGACTCTCTGCGTGTGTGTACAGCCGCCATAACAGTCACTACGAATACTACAGTATTATAGTAAGCAACATTTAAAAATATTAGAAACACCCGACATTATTTCGTCAGTCCCGCTTGTGAGTGACACTATGCCTGCACCCCAAGCATAAAAAAATCACGAGTTCTGCGAAATTCTTAGTAAAGCCATTGACTTGTGATGTCCCCTTTAATGGGAGCGTGTCACCCGAAATTACCGAGAGCGCGGTGCCAATGTGGCACGTACAGGAATCGAACCACACTCATTTAAAACGCGCGACATGGATAATGCTTCGATAAGTAAAAAAAGAGACATAAGTACCAATGTGTAAGATACCAATTTTATTCATGCCACGTTTTCGAGACATCTGAAATTTATAATTCTGATTCATTCAGGATTAGATGTTTCTTTGATTTAAATACTTTTTTAAATAATTTAATTATATATTCCGGCTTGACGTACTCCACACTTGTGGCTTTTTGTCTATAGATTAACAACCAATTATTTTGACTTTCACTCTAATTTTCGCGACAAAAAACAGGCTTTTCCCAAAGGTTGACAAACTATACCAATATTCATTATACTAGTATAGTCTATACGACTACTATAGACGCGGTTCTAGTATGGAATCGTAACAGAGAACCCATTACTGAGCACAGTGCTGGTAGGCCTCCCACACGGTGGACCGACGACCTGGTTAAGGTCGCCAGAAAGCGATGGATGTGGGCGGCTCCCTAGGGAGAGGCCATTTTTTCAGCGGGCGCAACCCATTTCCACGTTAGTTATATTAAGTACTAGTAGCCCGCCCCGGCTTCGCCCGTGCAAAGCGGGGGTGGGTTATACATATAAACCTTCCCCTTGAATCACTATATCTATTAAAAAAACCGCTTCAAAACCCGTTGCGTAGTTTTAAAGATTTATGCATACATAGGGACGGACAGAAGAATGTGACTTTGTTTTATACTATGTAGTGATAAGACACTGGCCCGCCACTTCAATAGCCATGTGTATGTAATTTCATATCTTATGAAACGTCGCGATGACGTTATTTGAATTGATGGGAGCAACAGATTAAAATAATATCAGTCGAATCAATGTCCAAGTAAGTACATATTTCAAATGGCTTAACGCGAACTTCCAACAATTGACGTACACTTTTTCAATAAATCTCAGAATGGAATGTGTTCGGCTTTCTCAGTAAGTGCCGAAGGTCCATTGCAAAGCCTTGGTACCTGGATCAACTTACATTTATTTTAAGGTTAATAATAGCTCATTCTTTCGTCCTACAATTTTTGTACTCCGATTTTGTACTCCGAGTATTTTACAAAGGCGGCCATGTTTGTAATTTGTTATTCATAATGTTATATATAAGACTATTAGACTTAGAAGATAGATCTCAAATGGCAAAATAAAGAAATGAAAAATTAATTAAGTAAATCACTATCACTACATAGTATAAAACAAAGTCGCTGGCGTCTGTCCGTCCCTATGTATGCTTAAATCTTTAGAACTACGCAACGGATTTTGAAGCGGTTTTTTTAATAGATAGAGTGTTTCAAGAGGAAGGTTTATATGTATAATACATGCATAATATTGAAGTGAAACACTGATAAATTTAGATGTTTATCATTGCAGCCGTGCGAAGCCGGGACCGGTCGCGAGTAACTGATAAAATATGAATGCTTCGCAAATCTGTATTACCAAGCGTTTTTATTATCTCCAATTTATAGATTGCTGCGTTAGAATAAAGTAAACACAAGAAACCTGCTACTGCTTCTAAGCCCATATATAACGTGACCATTTTTTATTCGTGAAAGCGGGACGCTTATGGAATTTTGTATACAAATAATTACATATTATATATTTGGTACGTCGGTGCCAGATGTCATATAGCCACATCAATGAAATAAGACACTTACCATAGCTAGTAGTCCGGGATCCCCGGTACATTGTTTTCACTTGATTACTATCAAGCTAATTTTTCGTGAGTAGCTTCATTTTCATGAGACGCCCAACATTTTCTTGTCGACAACTCTTGATTGTGGTAGCTAACAGAGGTAGCAAGGGTGAAATATGTTGATTTTATGATTCAAAAAAATTTATTACTAACCGGGTGCTTTTTGGTATATCTGATGATAATTATCTAAATTATTCGAAAATGTATTTGTCCTACAAAATGTGTGGTTTGATCAAAGAGTCCTCCACCTCCAATATGTATGGATAACGAGGTCATAAAAAATGATTACTAACCAGCTGGTTTTTTTTTATTTACTTAATAAATATGTATATTATTTAACCGTCATATTGTCCTACAAGTTGCGTGGTACGTTATCCCGGTCCTACGCTCAAAAGTTGTTAAAACCACAAGACCCATTTTGTCATCACTAACTGTAGGACAATAATTTTACATGATAGGTTAGTGTATTCTCTGCCCAAATGATACAATGTCCTACAAGAAAACAGGTATGTAACGCGAGTCCGACAAAAATTGTAATTTTTTCGTTTTCCTACTTATAACTTACTAGCGACCCGAACCGGCTTCGCACGGGTGCATGTATTATACATATAAACCTTCATCTTGAATCACTCTATCTATTAAAGAAAACCGCTTCAAAATCCGTTGCGTAGTTTTCAAGTTTTAAGCATACATAGGGACGGACAGACGACAGCGACTTTGTTTTATACTATGTAGTGATGATACAGTGAAAACGTCTTTTTTTTTATTTAAATAAATTATTTTTCTTAAGTAGTACAAAAAAATAATTATTTACATATAAAAAAAAAAAATATTCATCAGGATGTCTTAGGTTTTCACGATCTTTACACATTGCAGGAAATGATGGCTTCACGGTTATGATCGTTTTATTTTATTTTATTCCCAACGTTTCAGACACTTTGCAGTGTCCGTGGTCCGTGTCGTCCCGCGACCACGGACACTGCAAAGTGTCTGAAACGTTGGGAATAAAATAAAATAAAACGATCATAACCGTGAAGCCATCATTTCCTGCAATATTCATCAGATTCATCTGATAAATTTTCAGTATCATCACTGTCATTTTCATCTATTTCATTTTCCTCGTCTCTGTAATGACGTAAAAAATTAAGTACTATTATTTAACATAAAATGAATCCACTTCGTTTTATAGTGTGCAAAACTTTTTATATAGTACACACATACGGATTCCGCTATACAACGACATTCACCGTTATGTTTAATGGATGAAAATTATTTTATTAGAAATGTAGTATGTTAAAAATAATTTTAAAAAATGGATTGCCTGAAAAAGTCCTAAATTTCTAATAAAATATTTTTCATCCATTAAACATATCGGTGGTCGTTGTATAGCGGGATCCGTATATGTACTATATAAAAAGTTTCGTACACTATAAAACGAAGTGGATTCATTTTATGTTAAAAATACTTAATTTTTTACGTTATTACAGAGTCAGAAGACGAGGAAAATGAAATAGATGAAAATGACAGTGATGATACTGAAAATTTATCAGATGAATCTGATGAATATACATTTTTTTTTAAGTAAAAGTTATTTAAGTTAATAAAAAAGATGTTTTCACTGTATCATAAGTTATAAGTAGGAAAACGAAAAATGACAATTTCTGTCGGACTCATGATACATACCTGTTTTTTTGTAGGAAATTGTATCATTTGGGCAGAGAATACTAACCTATCATGTAAAATTGGTGTCCTACAGTTAGTGATGACAAAATGGGTCTTGTGGTATTACCAATTTCTGAGTGTAGGACCGGGATAACGTACCACGCAACTTGTAGGACAATATGACGGTTAAATAATATAAATACTTACTAAGTAAATAAAAAAAAACCAGCTGGTTAGTAATAATTTTTGATGACCTCATTATCGATACATATTGGAAGTGGAGGACTCTTTGATCAAACCATACATTTTGTAGGACAAATACATTTTCGAATAATTTAGATAGTTCTCATCAGATATACCAAAAATCACGCGGTTAGTAATAATTTTTTTAGAATCATTAAATCAACATATTTAACCTTTGCTACCTCTGTTAGCTACCACAATCAAGAGATGTCGACAAGAAAATGTTGGGCGTCTCATCAAAACAAAGCTATTCACAAAGATTCAGCTTGATAGTAATAATTTTTTTTCTATGATCTGTAGAACAACTTTTGAGTGTAGGACCGGGATAACGTACCACGCAACTTGTAGGACAATATGACGGTTAAATAATATACATATTTATTAAGTAAATAAAAAAAAACCAGCTGGTTAGTAATCATTTTTGATGACCTCGTTATCCATACATATTGGAGGTGGAGGACTCTTTGATCAAACCACACATTTTGTAGGACAAATACATTTTCGAATAATTTAGATAATTATCATCAGATATACCAAAAAGCACCCGGTTAGTAATAAATTTTTTTGAATCATAAAATCAACATATTTCACCCTTGCTACCTCTGTTAGCTACCACAGTCATGAGTTGTAGACAAGAAAATGTTGGGCGTCTCATGAAAATGAAGCTACTCACGAAAAATTAGCTTGATAGTAATCAAGTGAAATCAATGTACGGGGGACCCCGGACTATAGCATTAGATAACTAAAAAAAAACTACGAATATTTATGAAAAACGTCTTGATATAGTTTTACAACTTACAACAAGCCCTTCTGCACACATTTTTGTCGTTGAAGGAGAATAGGCACAACATCTGCCCTTGTGTCGCGACACGCGACGGACGTAAATCACGCATCATTGGCTGGTGACGTCATTTCTCTGTAATGTACCGAAAACCAAATCCGAGATACACACAGCCTTCGGTGGCTCATGGCTCTTTAGTAGATATAGAGCCGAGATATAAAAAAAATCTATATCTATACTAATATATAAAGCTGCAGAGTTTGTTTGTTTGTTTGTTTGAACGCGCTAATCTCAGGAACTACTGGTCCGATTTCAAAAATCTTTCAGTGTTATATAGTCCATTTATCGAGAAAGGTTATAGGCTATATTTTATTTTCAAAAGAATTAGGGATCCGTATGAAAATTGCGATTTTGTAAACCAAGGTGTAAAATCGAAAATCTATTTATGCGTGCGCTGCAAAAACTATTGACAATAGAACAAAATAATGTACTACGGGTTTGTAGGTCTTATAAAGATCTACAAAAAAGTCTGCGAGAGTACATATCTAACTATCATAGTTTAGTCACAATAACCGATTTTATGTTCATAAAAAATATGCACGGGTTCGAAGCCCACGCGGGCGAAGCCGCGCGCAAAAGCTAGTGTTCAATAAAATCTGTGTCGATATGTAATAAATCGAAAACGAATTGGTGTGAAATAATCAATCATTCCGTATGGTGAAGGATTTAGAATACATAGTGTTACCACCCCAGTCCATCCTGATGGTGTCGTAAGAGTCGACCAAAGGAAATGACAAGGCCGATAAGCCGTAAGAGAAAGTAAACTTGATACCCTGTGCCAATCCGTCTGGCCAGCGTGGTACAGTAGGCCAATTACCTTCCATGTAATTGAAAGAGGCCACATGTACACTTGTAGGTAGGTGATAATTCCATCCTCATCATAGTAGGAGCCTACAAGTGACCCACACCTTCAATGCATACGGTTAGCCTGATGGTAAGCGGTTTCTTTTTTTAATGGAGGTAGGCGACGCAAGGTTTTGGACACACGTGTCTGTAAAAACAGAAAGCATGACGCTTGCAGCAAAACGATCCGCGAGTCAATTCCTTCCGCTCCCAACATCATGCTAGACAGCTTTGGCAGGTCCAGCGGTTAGCTGGATATCTGCTACTTCGGATCGCAAAGGGTTTTCCTTCTGTCGCCGGCAGATGCAGTTTTTTTACCCCTTTATATCTCAGGTCAGGCTGGGTTGGTAATTTTACGTATTGTAGGTTTTTAACCACATCGTGACCAAATTCAAAGCTATTCATTTTCGCCCGTGAACCCAAGTCGCGTCTTACAGCAGCAAGCGTGTTCCTTTTGTGTAGGATAATGATAAGATTATGTAGAAGCGAATACAATATATCGTTATCAAGCAAATTATGCGTTTGCTTACTGGAGATTATGAAGAGGTAGTAAACTATTGGGGGTTTTCATGTTATCCCATAAGCCCATAAATTACCTAAGTATGGCAGGCTCCAATTTGATAGAGGCAAACTAGCCTGCTCTTAAACCTGCTGGCCAGGCGAGTTGGCATAGCCTTTATTATTCAAGTTTCCTTCTCTGCGATACTAGCTGTTTTAAACGCCATTTAATGAAAACATGAGGAAAAAGGGCTTACTGACAACCAATATTATCATAATTTCCATCTAAGGAGGATTCACAGCCGTGGAATGGGCCATCGTCAGGCCATATTTCTGCAGTGGACAGTCCTAAACAACCCTCATCTGATTCTGAAATTATGACATAATGTAATAGAGCAAGAGCCCGTGAACCCCAGACCTACGGTATTTTATAAAAGCTGAAAGTTTGTCGGCGCATGCTCCCAACACAGGTAAGAACGATGGACCATTTATGAAGTTTGGGTTACAGTGGCTTTGGCAGGTACACCCCACTAAAGGTGTGTAAAATACCGATCTAATTACGTCAAATAATAAAGTGCGATTTTTTGGTATTACCTTTAGATTATTATAAAAAATCATGTTATTCATTGTCAGACACTTAACGTCGTGGAAACCCCTTGCCAGACACCCTTAATGTTCATGGCAGTATGCATATGGGTGGGTGCGCGTGAGATAGCGAGTTAAGTCTACCGCGGTCCCTCACTGCGCAGTTTTTATTTCTACTGCGCGTGTATTGTTTAGTACTTAGTACGTGTTTACATCAGCTAAAATAATAAAGCGCCCCCTATATTGTTCCTTTATATTTATTCTGAGGCTCCATTCGCTACTATAACTATCTGCAGACATAATCGGGCGTGGAGATTAAAATGCGGTCTTAATTCACAAAATATAATCGCAAATAATTTCGATAACAATTATTGCAGTTCAAAATCAGTACTATTTTAAATGGTTCGAAGGTGATCAGTTACCAAATTTCGTTATACTCGTAGATTCACTAAAAACTGTCTCAGGTCTTATACTTCAATCTATTTTTCATTTTTTTAATACTTTTAATATAATAATAAGCTCTTTTAATATAATCCCATTATATTTTTTATATTTATACAGAAACTGACGAAGATTCGATATCGAATGGAGTAACGTTGACGAAGAAAATGATAACATTGGTGATGATAATGTTAATGAATGAAATAATATTGTCCTTATACTCTATAATAGTATGTCATGTCATCAATCAATTTTTTACCCTTTTTAATAACTTTTAATATCATTATCCAGTTTTTCGTTAAATTTTTGAGGAATATTTTATTTGGCTTTTTTAAACCTGATATTGACAGAATAAATTAAAAAATGAACAATTTAATGTAGTTGTAGCATCGAATGATTTTTTCTTAATAATTTTTTTAAATGTACGTAACATAGACTCTTACTTTATTACATAGACTTTGCTACTTATTACAGGCTGCAAAAAGTTCACAAAACTTTTGCAGGTCTTGGTATTCGATTATTTAATAAAATTCCTAAAGGCATTCAAGACTTGGCTTTAGAACACTTAAGTGTCAAATTAAAAGTCGGCTAATCTTTAAGGGGTACTATAAAGTTAACGACTATAACTTAGACAAAAATGCTTGGGAATAACTGATCGGTGTTGTTGCTAGTCCGATGCTCTTATTTAAATACTTATAATGACAAAGTAATTAGAAATAGTGTTCTTCTAATGTGATATTTATACACAGTATGTGAGAGCATCCTAACGCGTTATTAGTATAACTTTTGAAATTCCTTGGTGCTCGAGTTGAGTTATGTTCTCTTCCCTGCAATATGGTTGAGGGGGAGATGGCTGCCGCATGCGTCATGCTTGTGAACAGGTGCCGTTGCTGGGGGTCGGTTGGCTTGGGCATTACAAGGTTACTATTGTCGACTAGATCTGGCTGATGTTTGGCCCTTTGGAACTATTGCGCGAGTTTGCTCTCACAAATCTGTCTTATAACCAGTCTTGTACCCAAATGGCGATCTAAAAAGAACAACTACAGAGTTTCTTGCCGGCTCTTCTCTGTAGAGGTGCATTCCGAACTTGACCTGTCAAAAGAGCTCTAATGAGCCAACTTGATTAAATGAGTTTTGATTTTGATTTTATCAGTAGAAATAACAACTGCGCAGTGAGGGACCGCGGTAGATTTAACTCGCTATCTCACTCGCACCAACCCATATGCATACTGCCATGAACATTAAGGGTGTCTGGCAAGGGGTTTCCACGACGTTAAGTGTCTGACAATGAATAACATGATTATTTATAATAATCTAAAGGTAATACCAAAAAATCGCACTTTATTATTTAACGTAATTAGATCGGTATTTTACACACCTTTAGTGGGGTGTACCTGCCAAAGCCACTGTAACCCAAACTTCATAAATGGTCCATCGTTCTTACCTGTGTTGGGAGCATGCGCTGACAAACTTTCAGCTTTTATAAAATACCGTAGGTCTGGGGTTCACGGGCTCTTAGTCTATAAGTAAGTTCTTTCAAGTTCGTGAACGCATTTAAGGACATGTAATGTTTTTGAAAGTACCACGAACTTCATGTCATGTCATGTTTACGAGACACGGTGAAAATTTGAACAAAGTTTTAAAACGTATCCTCGATTTTATACCAAGTGCTAAGGGTTTGCCACCTCTGTATCTTATAAAGGTAAATAAACGAGAGGAAAGCGTAATAAATTCACGCAATATATACTTCTGAATAAATTCGCAGCGATATGTTTGGGTATAAATTCCCTTCATGTTTGCGTTGTTTATGTGAGGGTAGGTGAAGTTTATGTCTCCGTTGGGTCATTATTCAAGTTATCTTCTTAGTTGTACTAGATGAGTTGGCGATAGGGCAGTCTTTCAGAACGGAAAATCAGAACCAGAATAATGTGCGATCCCTCGACCGCATCAACAAACTATAAGAGTAAAAAGGAAGGCTAGCCCATAATAACAGCGCAAGTGAATCATTCCTCTGGCTCTTCAGGGATTCATTATTATTTCAGCGTCGAAGTTATTGCGTTGTTCTACATTGTTCCCCACCGAGTGTGTGTTCGAAGGATGCTTGCTTTTGAATCTTAAACAGCCAAGTTTCGGAGACTTTTACATAATGTTTTCATTATATCAAATGTAAAGGAGCGCCATCGCGGATATATTTCGCTTTGAATATCTAACACGTACCATTTATTAGATTATTTTCATGTGAGGTGCTCGTCAGCCGCGGTTGCGCTCATATAAAAGTATAAAGTAACGCGATCTAATTACATTATGCCTTGCTAATTATTTTTATTACTCCAGAGCCAACTTTTCAGAAAAATTAAACTATAAATATCTCTAATTAATAGTATTACTAAATAAACTGTTGATTTCCGAAATTTCGTAATAGTGAAACAAACGTTTATAATATTAGTAGGAAAAAATTAAATTAAAAATTTAAATAAACCCCCACACAATAACCTTTAAAAAGTAAAAAATAAATACTTCGCGTTGGGGGACCATTCCCACTTATTTATTACCTGACCCCTGGTCCCCCAAAGCGAAGTATTTATTTTTATTTTTTACTTTTTAAAGGTTATTGTGTCGGGGGTTTATTTAAATTTTTAATTTAATTTTTATTTTATACTTTTTATAGGTACATACTTATTATAATGTAGATTTTGTTAAATTGCACGTGATGCGCTTTCATTTGAGACCCCACTCGATTATATTTGCAGACATTCGGTTATTCTTCCCCACTTTCACCCCTCATAACTTTTAAACGGCTCACCCGATTTTCATCAAACATGTCTAAGAACACTCGCCCGTAACTCACCTTTCATACAAAAACTTTATTGAAATCGCTTCATCCGTTCGCGAGCTACGGTGCCACAGACAGACAGACAGACAGACAGACAGACGGACAGACAGACAGACACGTGAAACTTATAACACCCATCTTTTTGCGTCGGGGGTTAGTAAAAGACACGAACGCTACGTACAATTATTGTAGCAGCGCTACGCCGTAGCATTCAGTAATTGTGTTTACTGTAATACGATGTACAAAACGTATTTCTATTTGCTAATAACATTCACTGTAACTTGTAGTTGTAGTAACTGTAGCATATCAATTATTAGACTCACAAAACTGGTGCATTAATCGTGCAAATAATGTTAATTGTTTGAAAAATAAAAGTATGAAATTAATTATTTATTCCATCTATGTTAAGTTCAGCAAGAATTAACATTGTGATGTCTAAGGCCACTGATTACATCTGCAAGCTGGAGTAGAATGGATATTAGCAGCTTATCGGTGGCGCGGGTCTTTCAAATGAAGACAAAGGATATCTACGAGATCGATCTCATACTGCACGTTAGGAGGCTGCGAAAGCGGTCGATCGCCTTTACCTAACTTAACGTATCTCACACAAATTTACAAAATGGTAGATTAAACAGCAGCATATAAAGGTCTCAAGGTTGAGATAGTCTGATGGAGGGAAACTACTATATCAAGCTGGTCCGCCTGAAATCAACATGAGACACGAAAATGTGCAGCTTTTTCAAGATTCCCTTTCCTTGCGGCCGATTTTTCTGATAGAATAATTTCTTCCGTAATCTACGACACCCAATGAATTGGTGACACTGCGTATTTTAGCCTGCATGCCGGTCGGGAGAGTTTAAAACTCGCTGTGTGTAACGAGTCTGGCATGGTAGAGCAATTGATAGGCTTGTTAAAAATGTTAAATGAAGCAAGTGACCAACAGATGTTAGAGTCTCAACCAGGAAATAGGTTGTCATTGCTTAAAGCCCTTAGAGCTCAGATCCAACTCTTAGCCATAACCCCTGGCACAATTATGACTGCGAAAACCGATTCCATAATTAGTGAACCCGCCGCGGCATCGACCTACATACGGAAATAGCTCTGGAGTGTGTTACGAATCCATTTCAGGTCTCCAGAGAGGCCATCAAAACTCCACCCACATTACCGTCGACTTTACGTCTCTTTTAGTGTAGAAACCTGTTACCGAGTCACGTGTCTGCCAGAGGAGATCTCAAAAGATCCTCGAAATAGTTTAGCGGAGCTTATTGAATACCCAAAGACTAAAGGTCCTATTAACATTTTCAAAGAATCATAATACAGTTTGGCTAACTTATCCGAGCACAAGAAATAAATACAAGATAAAGGTACCTTAGTGACAACGCCGTGCATACGCTACAGTGCAATATGCTTCGGGTAATCTACTCGTACAGCTTAAAATGGGACTGAGTTTGATATGAAGTTTGCCTGCTATACTACGCTCTAGTCCCAAGTCGTATATCATCCTCGGGATGGAATGCATAGATGATACAACGAATTTTAAATCCGTCTTCCTACTGTCATAGTCCATGGACATAACATAACGCCTGTATGTAACAAACATAGCTCTGCGAAGGAGTACTAGGGCTATAATAGTCTTGTGGAAATATCTTCATAAATCTTAATGTTCCGTCACTACGAGAATCACTATGGGGAGTATAGAAAGACTACGTAGACAGGGTGAAGTTTACAATGTGCGTCACATTTAAAAGTATAAGGTAAATGATCAAAGAAGGCTCGACACTATAGTCTTAGTCAGGAAACCCGAAGATTTTGATACAATAAACACATTCGTATTATTGCGCCGTCCAATAGTTTTTTAAAAGGATCAAGTTCTGGTGCTTGAAAGCCATGCCAAATGAACAATAAAAAAACTGCTAATTTTTATAAAAATATGCAACATTTAGCTAGAGTAATCAACAAAAGATATCCAAATTAGGTAGCTTTTAGATTACAATTTCATGACGTGAGTCGTGAAAGTTCCAAACCTGAATAAATTTGTTTTGTCTTTCATAATGACATTTTAAAGGGATTTCGGGCACTCTCTCGCACTGTCTCTATTGTTTTTACTTTATTACTCAGTCCGTGTGATGACATAAATAATACATGGGTCCACCACCCCATTCCATCCTGAAGGTGTCGTAAGAGCCGACAGACGGAAATGACAAGGCTATAAACCCGCCTGGCCAGTAGTGGACGTCTTTTGGCTGAAATGATGATGATGATGAGCAATAGTAGTATTTTGAATAGCGCACTATAAAAAAGCAAACTGTGAAAAGTAAGTGCAAAATTGTATGCCAAGTTACGTCAGGGGCCACGCGACGTAATTACGCGTTCCCATTCCAACAGTCGTAAAGAATTTTCACATCAAGTTTTCCTTGCTACCAACCTCCTGTGTAGTTTCATTCTTTTGCGGCTAGGTTTTCGACCTTTTGTCGGCTCTTACAACACTCTCGGGATGAAATAGAGTGGTGACACTTTATTTTAAATCCTTCACCACACACACGGGTTATCACTTTACTGGGAAATCTAGATACCAATGGGAGTACTAGTTGTAAAAATGTCTAACTTATCTTTATTAAAGTTAAGCGGCTTCAAGGATTTATTAGTTGGTCCGGGCGCACGAACAGAAGGGGGTCCTAGAGGATGATGCAACTTAATAATGCGAACAGGGACACTGATTCTGTCAGTTGCCGTTGTAAACGCAAATTGAACACTTTAATAAAGCATAATGTTTGATACACAGCCTGGTTGAGTTTTCCTTGTAGAATTGGAATGGAATTAGTTAGGCCTAAATATCAAGGTTATAGTCAGTACAGCAAGCGACTTGAAACTTTTTTCATTAAATGAAATCGAATAAGAATTGTAGAGTTCTAGAACATTATATTTCTTAAGGTGCATTAAGTTTTGCAATATAATGGTCAGATCCCAGGAATACGTCAATATACTTAGTGTACTTATAGTGGGAGTGTAATAAAAATGGAAATTACTAGTTTTATTATGTTCATCATTATCCTCATCGTCTCAGCCCATACATGGCACACTCCTAAGTCGGGACTCGTCCAACTTCATACAGGGATACTCCACTGCTCTAGCTGGGACAGGTTACTGTGACAAGCCTGTCGGACTTGTATCAATTTTTGTCTCTCTGTTGTGTCTGGATTGTCTACCTCTTCCATTCCTTTAGTCGCCTCTTACGACACCTTCATGATGGAATGGATAAATTCTTCACCACATGGACAATGCTATTTTATATCATCAATGTTTAAATTGGAGTAAAGTTAAAGGGAACTTGCTCGTACACAGGCCGGGCATAGACTCGCCCTAACTTGCCACTTGCCTGTACGCAAGTGGCGCGGCTAGTCCACCAATTATACTACACACCGTACAGCAAAGCTTTTGCAAGCACATTCTGTTGGCACTACCCGAAATACCGCCCGTTTGCAGGTAGCCCGACGTCACATTAATCTAAGGTCGTGAACAAAACTCGCTCTCACAGTTTGCACAGTTTCGCGAGAGAAAAGTGTGAAATTGCATTTCTTCTTATTAAAGTCGCCAAATAGAATACATTGTTGAGAATATACTACTTTAACAATTCCCCGCATAATGTATTTAAATTTTAGTACAATAAAAACTGCTTCTGCTTTAGTATAATAAAACCAGCCAGGCCCTGAAGGCGTTATACTCGTCTGCCTCGTTGGTCTAGTGGTCAGATGTGCCGCCTTTGGATCAACGGGTCCCGGGTTCGATTCCGGGGTCGGGCCAGTGTCTTTGTCTAAACCAGAGGCACTGGCTCGAAGTCTGGGTGTCATTTCTATCTATAGTATGTATGTATTTACAAAAAAAAATGTATATAAATAGTTTATCATCCATCTCGTTACCATAACACAAGCATTAAGTTGCTTAACTTGGGACGAGATGGCGTTGTGTGAAATGTCCAAGGATATTTATTTATTTATTTATTATACGAGGCTACATGGGTAAAATTCAACTTAAATAATCTTTTAGGCGCAAAGGGATGATCATCCAACCATACGAGGTGGTATGTCTGGCTAGGGGACGCAGCGCCTATCCCTCGATAATTGTGGTCGTGGATAATTTATAACTGTGCGAATTGCTGTGGAAACTTCGCTATCGCGGTGTGAGACTTTTTGGTAATAAAGCATACTGGTCGCTACAATCTAAAAGTGAAGGAAATATTAACTTAGTGAATCTTCTTTCTTCTGCGTGTAGATCTTATATGTAATTAAATGTTACACTAATTAATATTGCTAACTACACATATCCAGCAGTGGACGTCTTTTGGCTACATTTAAACAATTCAATTTCGAGATAGTCAGTTCATTTCCTTGGCAACATTTAAGACGTGGTGTATCAGCTATACCAAGTGTCTGCTAGATGAAGCTACGATCTGCGACAGGTTGCGGTCAGCAGTTGATTGCATTAAGCTGAATACAGTGCATAAGGAAGGCTTGTCTAGCAGTATACTAGACTGGGCTGAAGATGAGACCGACCTAATGTTACATTTCTAATCACTCCGAAGTCCGAGAGGGAAATATTTTAACAGTACACAGTACTTTGACTCAAGACTACGATGCAAAACAGCTGAAACTCAAATTAAATTCTCGTAAATCGAATAATCCACAGCAATTCAGAACATTTGGCCCAAATACAACAACAATACATAACAACCATCCGATTGTTAATTAAATTTGTTATTCAGGCTATAACTTTGCTATCCGCATTAGTATTCCATTAAAATTCACAAACTTACCAATACCGAAATATAATTAATTATTCTTAACAGATATTATTTAGGAAGTGCTATTTTGAAATATGAAATATACTCTCAACGCAGAAATGTTGACCCAATACTTACTACTACTTCTATTCTGTGTTGCACTATGATATCAAAATAATCCCAGCCCTGCCGTTATTACACATCATCATTTCGGCCTCCTCCAAGTTCATGGAGGGAAATTAGCCTACTGTACCATGCTGGCAATACTGCTACGGGCTGGCCACACTGGCCAGACGGGTTGGCATAGGGTTTTGTATCAAGTATTCCTTATCTTGCGACTGGGTTTTCAGTCTTGTCATTTTATTTTGTCGGCTCTTAAGACACCCTCAGGATAGCACGGTGTCGTGACACTAGTATGTGGATATGATGAAAATCAATCGGTTGTACAGGAGGTACAGGCAATTCTTATTTATACTACCTGTATAAATAAGAATTGCAATATTATGAAGTTGGACAGTTTATCCTTAGTCTGGAGAACACGAAGTGAAACTAAAGACAGCAATCCAATTTACTAGCCGGCGGAGATCGGGCAAACGAGTTTAGTGTACACGTAATACGCCGAGAAATAGTCGCCGCTGTATTTAGTTGCATAGCGAGATAGGACAACGCAATTGTCTCGTTGAGTTCGTCATTTCTGATAACAACATTAGTATCATCATCATTTCAACTTACTGCGTAGTCGAGCATAATTTAATGCGTAATGAGAATCATACGTTCTACAATCATACGCTACTTTAGTGTGAGTCTGTAAATCTACTGAACCACGCAGACCAGACATGTTTGACAAGTTTTCTACGCCTAAGATCGCTGCCCACCTGATACCTCAAGGAGAGTGAGTTATCGAGAGATATTGTAAATCTATAATCACTACGCCGCCGTCTGTATTTAGGAGCTACATCTAGAGATAATGTTTGTGCTTCTTTAAGTGACCTTAAACGTTCTCCGAGTTGAAGAAGTCTTTGCGAGCAAATAGTTAAACTCGTAACATTAAAATAACAGTTTCACAAGGCGTGTACAAAGACGTATGTGTTTGGAGGCAACATAAGTTAGCAATAACGTGTTGTTGCTTACTGTCGTGATTGCGGCGAAAGGGACAGATGTTTTAGATGGCTTTTTGCTGCTGCCAGGCTGGCTAACTTTATCGACTAAGCTGTTTACGAGTTTTCAAGGCTCGAACTATAAAAACTCAAGGACCTTAGCCTCCACTTATTTTCACAGAATAAAGACTGAATTACTATACGGGATACCTACTGAAGTATAAAACATAGGTGGGTTAATGTCTGGAAGGTAGCAAACTCTAACATTTTGCCGATACGGCTTGATCTCTGTCTCGACTTCGATGATAGAAAAGAGCTAGCAGAAGTACTATTGGTGGTGGAGGTGTAGCCAAGACTATTCAGCGGCATAAACAATCGAACGTGAACAATTGACCCCAGTGAAGTTTCACGACAGATTTATCTCATTATCGAAATGAATCTACATCCCGTATGGAGAGGGCGCGCAAGGCTATCTCTTGATTGATCAAAGAACCCAATCACATAACACAAAGACTGCGCTTTACAATAGGAATCTCGGATTCCGTTTTGTCGTATTCCAACAAAGTTTGAATGCTTTTTTAATATATTAAAGATGCGAAAATTATTCATTTTTTGTTCGAATGAATCTATGGCCACGTCGGATGCTAATTTAGTGGAGTTACAATCGACAACCAACATGCCTGCCTGATAAAAGTATGGTCTTTTAATAATGACGCCGCACGCCATGCAATCAATGAAACATATATATCACAGAATAAATATATTTTAATTCAATACCACAGTAGTGGTATTTATTTTCCAGTATTCAATAAAGTGTGAAAAAATTAACTTATAGATTTTTTGATCTTACCGCGATTGGGTGGAATCTAACCCGCGATCTACTGATTGACCATCCTTACTCTACAGCTCTGAATATGGATATATAATGTTTACACTACAGTTCATAGAAATTGCATAAACTGTGACACTTATTTATGCTGTCCATTTGCTTTTAATCATAACACAAGTTGCTTCAAAGACGGTTAATTTGCAGATTCCTTAGAGAAAGTTTTAATAGTTACACCGTAGCCATACGCTTGTCTTGTAAATGATAGAATCAACTAACCAGGTTTAGAAAATGATAGCATATGGCGGCAGTAAACCAATTTTAATCGTGAATGAAGCTCAAGCTATTTGAAGCGGGCAAATTGAAAGAAGCTCCGCATTAGACTATCTGTGATTGATCGGAGAACCCAATTAAATCGACAAAGGGCGCATCGCTATGGCGGGTGTCAGGTGCTCCGGCCATTGTTAGCGTTGCTAAGCGAGCGTAAAATTGGCTGCGAGCGCGTTACGGCTAAGTTGTATATGACACGGGAAATCACGGCCTTTCCATAGCAAATGGAAATTTGAACACAAATTGAACACATGCTACAATAACCATATCCAGTTATGGATCCCAATTTAGGAGCTCAAATTTTATGAAATCAAGTAAAAGATCGTAGAGAGCCTATCATTATTGAATATGTCATTCTGTCCAAACGCTAGGCTTCATCAAATTCAAAAAAGGTACTACGAGTACCATCCTTGTCCTCCATTGGTACAGTGACTACACCAATTTATCTAAGACACTAAACAATATATCTTCGTACAGACGATATTCGCGACGGTAATAGCGCGAGTGATGTAGAGCAAACAAGATAAGGCTTATAAAAGTTTATGGCGTCACATAAAAAGTTCCAATGAGCGCGGTTAAGCTCCATGGGTGGCTTATTTTACACGTGGCGAACAACTGAGGAAAACTTTGTAGACTGATCGCTGTAGAAATTGACTGACACCCAGGTGTCAGTCAATTTGGAATCTTTTTTTACTGTATGTTGCTATCACTTTGATAGGACAATGGCTAAGATCTAAATCCAGAAGAGAGAACGATTAAATAGGAAAACCTCTGCGATAAATTACCCACTGCTGAGCCAAGCCTCTTCCAGTCCCATCAAGGGGAGGCTAATAAGCCCACTGTGGCACACTGGAAAAACAAGTTGGCGGGATATCAGGATTACTTTCTCTCAGTCTTATTTGCCCCGCCAGCTTTTTAGGATAGACTGTGCTGGTAACAATAAGATTCTAAATCCGTCAGAAATTTTACCATAAATTACTATTAAATAGTAATTGCGCTAGCGGATATCGTAGTGTGAAACATATCATCAAAATATGAAAATCCTTCAAAGCCCCCGCATTAAGGACTCGCTACCACTAAACGTGAGCAACGCAATCTGGCGAGGTTAAGTCAGTGATACATTTTCGCTGCGTTAGCCACGTAAACAGAGACCAGTTAATTGGACACCGCCAAGTCATTCGACGCGACGGCAGGGTTGCCGGGAATAATCAAAAATCTTTTATAATTGCTCAGTGACGATAGTTCTTTTTTATTTCTCTTTCACTTTTCAGGTATAACCTGTATCGCAGGGGCAGTTTACAAACATGAAATTCACGAACACAAATGACACCCAGACTCCGAGCCACTGTGTGCCTCTGGTTTACACAAAGACACTAGCCCGGCCCGGGACCCCTTGATCCAAAGGCGGCGCATCCAACCCCTAGACCAACATAGCAGTCGCCAGTCAATATGGTGCATGTTTATAATTATGTTAAAAAAAATGTAATAAATGTGTCACCAACCATTTCTTTGTGAGGGTCACTGGCAAGAGGAAGAGAAATAGTCGCAAGCAAGACAAGGAGTACTTGAGGACAGACTCTGTGCTAATTTCTGATCGTGATATTACTCGCCTAGATAAGTTTTGATAATATTCTAAAGGCTCAACCAATTTTCGTCTAATATAGCTAAGAACACAGTCTATTCGTTCGCTGCCACATACAAAGTGACGTGCTCACCCTGCAACATTCCTCTTTTTGTGGCGGCGCGGCTTAAAGTGACTGCCCTGCAGTGAAGTGAGCACACAGACGCCTTAATGGCCGACGTGGTAATTAAAAGTTTCTGTGTGACTTGGCTCTCCACGTGGACTTCCAAACTCTCTACACTCAGTAATTAACTGTGTTTTAGTGTTAGTCCACAAGAACTGTGGCATTTAAGTCCGTCATTAAAATGCGCAAAGCAATCAGAGGATTCTTCAGTTATTTGATCACTCGAAAAGTTTTACTTTTAAACTGTTGATAAAAGTTTTAACAGTCATAATGTTACGAACCAACAGTGGGTAAAATGAATAAAGAAAATTGTATTCTTTAAACAATGTTCTTTTATATGTTCTCTATGTATTTTGGCATATTTTATAGTTATAGTATCTAAAACAAAGAAAATTACCGTAGATAGAGAAAAAAAATACACCACAATATAAACGACTTACATCATAAAAGCTGTGAATCGGTCTCAAGGCATTTGATGTTTTATTTATCACCCGCCCGAGAATTTTCTTTGAAATGGAATTATGACAAACTGCATAACGTGATGTGATCTAACAGTTGGATCAGCGAAATGCGAGTAGCGATTAATAAATACTTTTTCCATAAGCACAGAAATTATGGCAGGAAGTTTTTTGAATATATATTTGGACAGAGGTTCAAACAACGTTAACACAAGCACAGTTATTAATGTCTGATGCGTAAGGTATCAATCTCAACAGAAATCTTCTTTTATTTATTCAGGATGATAGGTTGTGTATTACACCACACACTAAGACAATGACTATCAGTACTGTGAAATGGTTTTGTATGGTATATCCCATCCGTTGATGTAATTTTGAAGCTATTCCGAGATAGGCGCCAAGCGAAAACCTTTCAGGATATTATAATCAACTTAAAAATAAAGTGGCTGTTTAAGTAACAAGTAAGTCCGATAGCACTCTATCTCAAATACAAAATGATAGAAAGTTCGACCCTAAACGTCCAATTAAGGAAAATACTTAGTAAATGGCTCCTTTTTTTAAATGGTGTGTGGATCTTGGGACCAGAACACGTCAGACCTTCATGGCCATATTTTAATAGGGCACCAGCTCCCAGAACATTCACACCAATGAGGGGTGTAAAGGTCTTTATGACCTCGCTCTGCGTGGGGTAGATGTGACAGTACTTACCAATCGTGGAAAACGAGGTTATGTTCGGATGATATTCCAAATTATATATTACCTGAAATAAAACAAATATACATATATGTTCAATGTGTCATCATCTTAACTAAAACATAAGGGTTGCATAGGCTTGGTGCCGAATTTAATTGGCAGTGGGCAGGATACATAGCTCTCAGGATTGACTGCATATGGAGGACCTGGTTATGGTCGCCCGAAAAGATGCCTTCGGCCTTCGTGGAAATCCTTGGGCGATGATAATAACGAAATCCTATAAATAGAGTTGTATTAGGCTATATCATGACTAATATTACCGTATCCCTATCGTCGCCTCGCCACATTTTCGCGTATGGTAAACGAACACAACCCATTTACTTCCACAGTGTAGTCAGTTTTTCATGACGTCAGACTTGTGTTGTTGCAAATGAAACAAAGGACGTCACACACAGGTGCAGCCGCCGCCATCCACAAACATCCATAAATACAACGAGTTTACACTGACAACTTTTTATATTACACGCCCGTGTAGCAACGAGATAACAATTTTAATTACGCGTATACATAACTGACCTTGTATAATAAAAAAGAAGATAATTCGTAAATGGTCATCTGATTTACATACAATAAAAACACCACTTATACGTATAAAGATAAAAGCACATGATTTAGGAGACGCAACGTGAAGCAATATTGCGTAATCAATCGACAACCAAGTTTACTCAAATGGACGACTAAAGCCTTGACTAAAAACGAGTTTAGTAAAGCTGTAAAGAATCGCAAACATAATTGTATACAAACTCAGGACAAGCCATGTCATGCCTTGATAAATAAAATTTATCGACGACACACATGGCGCATTTCACCGGCTGCTCCAGTTATCGCGCGCTGATTCAATTTAGAAACATATCCGGGGCCTCATTACAGTGCCTTATGAGCAGTGAGCCTAATCCTCGTAGTTGACAATATATTGATAAAACAAATATTTACGCAAGAAGCGTCATTTATTCTATAACCAGGAACTACCGACGAATTCCAGATCCGATAGAATATTACATTTTATTAAATATGACCGCAAAGTAATAAAAAAAATTACAAGCCCTCTGAGTTTCTTGCCCGTTCTTCCCAGCAGCAGTTCCGAACTGGTGGTAAACTAAAATATATTACTTCGCTTTGTATACATTTTATTAATATGTTGACAATTTGTAAGAGTCCATTGCGTAAATTTTGGACCGTCTTAAATCTATACTTTATCCCCAAAATTTCTGTAAATTCGCTTTAGACGTACATTTTGGTTGGCATTGTGTTTTTTTATTAAAAACGCCCGGTGGTATTTTGCGCAGGAATTCCCACACGAAGTTTGACTTTGAGTACTGTCTAATGAAAACCGATGCTTGTGAAAGTTATGCCAAGCAAAGTTACGTAGGTAAGTAAGAAAGCAAAAGTCTAACTTCAAAATGGGCGGCTGATAAGGTTTACTAAAATGTTAATGATTTCATAGAGGCTTCACACTCCAGTCAAAGGATAAGTAAACTAAACGGTCATCCGTCCATGAATAACAACATTGCCTAAAATAATATCTCAAATAATCTTACATTCTCCTAAAGACAAAGAAAGTTGCTGTTTATCGTAGTTACATTGTTATCGATATTAAGTAAATGTTTGTCCGTCAAGGCAGCGCGGTCTACCGAATAATTCATAACACGAGTAAGTAAACACGTGGAGACGTATCGCCGGCGGCACCGTGGCGTCGCACGTGCCCCCTTGTTACAGGACGCAAGAGCGCGGCTGTGACGCCCGTGATGCAAACACCCTACCCCACTATCAATCGTAACTAGCGGAATCTGCGGAAAATTCCACTATGCCTTCCAATAGTATACAGGTACAATATTCCAGGTACAACACTATGCCTTCCAATAGTGCACGACACTTTGATGAACCATAATTTAGCATTGGATAGCATAGACAGATCACGAAGGATATAAAAAACCGAAATATTATAACATATTTTTTGCGCCCACGTGATACACTCTGCTTTTTATTACCATACCAGCGACCCGCCCCGACTTCGCACGGATGCAATGCTGAACCTCTAAATTTATCAGTGTTTCTCTACAATATTATGGATGTTATTATACATATAAACCTTCTTCTTGAATCACTCTATCTATTAAAAAAACCACTTCAAAATCCGTTGCGTAGTTTTAAAGAAAGATAGGGATGGACAAACGGCAGCGACTTTGTTTTATACTATGTAGTGATGAATCTTAAGAAAATAAGTAAGTGCCACTCATGAATAAGAAGAAGACGTTTGTGTATGTTAATATCACTAATTGACGAAAGCACGCTCGTGTTTTATAGAAGTATCAGCATAAATCCGAACTGAGTAAACAATTACGAAGGTGGATTTCAATTCGCATTATGTACGCGTCGGCTTCAAAACAATAAACACAATTTCAATAATAACCAAATGTGGAACCGGTACAAAATGGAGCCACAAAAATCTTCCAACATTAGAAGCGCCACTGGACATTTCATACCAAAAACCTTGAACACTGTAAATATAACCTTGAAGTAAACGAAAACTTTTGTCGAGGAAACGTTTCTATTGTGTGTAACTTTATTTGATGTATCGTTAATATTATTTGTTGTCTGTCGTGAAAACAAATTGAAATCACGTGGGAGTTAGGATAATCGACATTATACACACACACATAAAATATAAGATTTAATACTAGGTTTCTAGCTTTGGTCACAGGAGTAGATAGTTATACAGAGCGAAACCTTCTAAGAACAGCGCCACGGTAGGTACACTACTACAAGCACGGTGCGCGTGTGTGCGGGGCCACTGGTGGCTCGTCACGTACGGAACGAAACCGGTTTATACTGGTTCGGCCAGTGCTTTAACAAAGGGCTACCTCACCGCTCGCTGCGTATCGCGTCGTGCGTGTTTGTTTAAAATTGAAATTTGAATTAATTAGAAAGAGTGTAAATATGGTTTATTGTACTGTGTGCATGCATGAATGAAGACTTTTTGAAATGATGTGATTAGTTTATGACTAAAAGTATTTCTCAAATTACTAAATGACAAATAGTTGTAAACAAACTTTTGTGTATTTAATTTAATCCTCCTGTGCCAACCCTATAAGAATAGGTAACAATTTTGCTCACTCTTTAGAAGGTTTCGCTCTGTATTACTCTGTGCTTTGGTCCTTCAACGTTCAGTAAACAAAAGTAAGTTGATATGATTCATCCTATACGGTATTGCATAAGCCTACTTTTTAACCCAGATGAATTCCGGGGATCTTAAGGGACTGATGACTGAAATTGCCTTGATGATGTGTGATCTGTCTGATCTCTGTGTGACATCATCATTGTGGAATTGGTTTACCCGATTAATGTTGATTTAATGATTTCTTAGGTTTTCGCTATTATTACACATTGAAATTAAATCTACCGCCTATAATTTTATTTTAGATTTTAACTGTTTCTTTGTACTTTTGAAGACAACTGTCATCTAGTCTCTCCCGCGACCACAACTGCTGCAAAGCATTCGAAACGTCGGGAATTAAATAATGTAATTTTACACGCGATAAATCCGTTAAAAAGTGTTTAATTTCAATAATGATAGTTTCTTTCTCTGTAAAAAAGGCGTCTTAGTCGATGTTGTAGGTAATTTTAAACTCTGTCGTATATTCTAATTATCGCCGCCTTTGTGTACTTTCTAGGTCGTAAAATTGACATTTAAATTGTCATTCATTATTGCCTAAAACTAACAAAAGATGCCATTGCATAACATAATCTTCAACATGTTTCTAATATTCCATCTTTGTAAGGCCTCACGCGGCGACTCATATCAAAGGCTAAAGCTGCTCTCGACAACAGCTGTTTACTCGCGACATGCTCAGTGAAAAAAAAAATCTAGTTGAATATTAAACCGTGATACTTCCAAGCTTCCGAGGCCATTTATCTCTCCTCTCTGTTATATCTCTCGGGAAATAGATGGTGACCTTGTCTCAATAAGATACTACTAATTTGTATGCTTCCAACTAGTTTAAATACTGGAATTATATGCACCACTATGTGAGGAGACCTATGTCCAGCGGTGGACTAGAGTGGGCTGATGTTGATTATATTCACTGCATAGATCCATGTCGACTTGGATTAGTAAATAGTGTCACCAACCATACCACGCTAAGGGCGATTAAAAGGGCTAGTTAGGCGGAAAGCATCAAGCCAAAACCAACGGTGTCCCTCAACTGCCCGAAACAGGGCCACGGGTTTCACTCCCCAATAATGGGGAGCATGCTCCGCGACCCTGATGGGTACAAGCGGACCTCACGCTTTGATGGGGAGCTCTGGCTTCTCAACCCATCGAGAGGCACGTGCGGGAAACTGCTAGTGCTCCCGTCAGGCGTCGGATAAACTGGCGCCCAATCCACGCGCTTGCGGCGGCAGCCGTGGCCCGCCTGACTGGCCGCCCCGCCGCTGCTAGTGGTGGCAACACGGTCGAGGAGGGAGGAGATAACCTTGGCAGACTTCAGTTATGTGAACATAATCTATTTTATAAACTAGAGGTATAAATATTAATCGAGAATTATTAAATCTTGAAAATCCATTAATTTCGGGCCCTGGTTTCAATTTTATTATGAACATTACTTTCAAGAGGTACAAAAGTAGCGCACGTTTCCATTTTCCGTTCGCCGTGGTGACGGATTTAGATTTTCGTGTTGTGAACGATTTCGAATACATAGTGTCACCACCCCATTCCATCCTGAGGGTGTCGTAAGAGCCGACAAAGGAAATGACAAGGCTGAAAACCTAGCCTTTTCATCATCATCATCATCATGTCATGGTCATCATGTCACAGAAGGCAAACTTGATGCGAAACCCTGTGCCAACCCGTCTGGCCAGCGTGGCACAGTATTCTAATTACCCTCCCTATGATTAGAGGAGGCCCGACTCAGCAGTGGGTCATTCATAGGCTGAGTAGTAGTAGTTTCCATTAAAAGCTAAGAGCAATGTCTCGTATCTAATTGGATAGAGTAAAGAAACCAAAAACGAAGAAAACACCCAAGGAAAGAAAGAAATCTTAATCGAGCACCTAAAGATGGTTTAGAGAAAGAGCCCTACAATTAGCAAATAAGTGGAAACAATAAGGAATTAGGCCCGCCCTTGGACGGCAGCCGGCAGCCGCACAAACATGCCCATGCATAATTCATCATGGGAAACTCAAGAGGCGTTCACAAAACACACTAGACGGAGTCGCTGCGAATTCGGACGGTTATTCCAAGTGAACATAGGTAGTGGAAACAGGTAATTTATTACTTCTATATTGAGATTTTTTCCGACATTAATAACAGCTAACTAATTTACTAATCCTCCTTATCCCGCCCAGGTTTTCTTACTTTTTTCTTACTTTAATAATAATTTATAAAAAAACGCAGACCAATTATGGCGCTTTGTTAGTCTGGGAGTCGCAAGCGCTGACCGTGAAGCCCAGGTTCGATTCCGAGGATGGTCTGATTGTCTTTGGTGACCGTGAATTCTACGTTTACCAACTACGAAAATGAGGCCTTACATATTAAAAGGGCTGATATTGCACATTTTAACATTAATCGGTTCATAAACTCGTAGCTCATAGCTTTATTAAACAAATTATGGTTTGTTCTCCAGCCATTACGCGTATTTTATAGTCAAAACGGTGTAATGCGTCATTCGAATGTTTTTTAATTACAGACTCACAATCATCCATATAATATATCACCAATAGATTCCGCTTTAACGAAATTTTACATAATAAATCATTCTGTAAATGGGTAGTTTAACAGTCTCTTTAATAATAATTATAAAACATTATTGCAAAGTATATATATGCTAGCCGTAGCCGTAAGTGTGAAAAACAGAATCATATGAATCAAGTCCCACGCGATATGTCACGATGAGTCATGTTCAATTTAGGAAAATCGCTAAGTTCTTTTCGCGCAAAGGGTCGTAATCGGGTCCTGAAGTTGAGTGGCTCTCGGCAACGGGTTGGTTAGGCTGTGTTTATCTAGTCAATGTATACAATTATGAGTAATACTACTATTACTCCTAATTGTCCCTCTTTTTTAAGAAAACTAGCGCACTAGTTGTCGCTGTGTCGTTAGGTTAGGTTAGGCTATGCAATAGACCGAGAGAGACGACGTGTATAGAGTGGAACAACTCCGCTCAAGAAAAGGAATGCTCAGAAAGAGCAAGAGTTGAAGGCAGTAAACTTCCGGTCTGCAGCAGCAAGGATAGCGCCTTCACGTACCCATGCTGTTGCATTCCAGGACACGAGACGGAGCACCCCGGGGATGTTTAGTGAGTATGCCTCTACGGAGGAGAGAATCACACGCCCCCCGTCGGCCAACCCCAGGCTGACGGTGTGGCCCCCCGGGTGACAAATAAAGAAGTTTTTGCAAGCATGTATTTCACATAGACAAATGACAACCAAATTTAGATCAAGTATTTTTACACAAAGATAACCAATCCATTACCCAAAGCCGGAATCGTAAAGGGACTCGTTATCCTAAGGCAGTTTCAGTTCGCTGTTGGTTAGATCATCAACACATCAAATATTAAAAAAAACCCATGACGCTATGAAATTAAAAATATGCAGATAATTTTGAATGAACAACAAAATGTAGATTAAAATGATATAATATACACTTATAACTAATGTATGTGATGGTTTGAGAAGCAACTCAATGACTGGATTTTAAATTACTTTAAGTCCGGATCGCGAGACATACTAAAGAAAAACTGGCATCAGCTATCTCCATTGTTAGAAGTTATAGGAGTAGAATTTATACTCAACGAGAGCCTAAATGTTCTGATAGAATTGACGTTCAACTATTCTACTTCACGGTATTCAGACTCAAAGGCTGTATTATCGTCTCTTTGCAGGCGAAGTGTAGTGATATCACTTTCTACACTGTTACACTCGCAAGGGCCGTTCCAACTGTGTATCACATAAAAACCAATTTCACGTTGTTTTCTTTAATGTTATGTAATGGATTTCGTCTACGATATTGTATACTTGTTCCATCATCATCGTTTAAGCCAAACAATTACTAGACGTCGGCCTTCCTCAATAACCAGTCCTTATCCGAGTTGGAGTTATCTATCTGACAGGAGGCCTTCTTCAGAACTCATGTCAAAAACATAATAAACACAGGACTGATAATGACAGGTATAGTGACATTACTATTCAATGTTGGTGACCCGCTCCTAAAATACGTAAAATAAAAATTCCAGACTTAAGCTTTAGGCATAACTTTCTTGTACGCCTGGCAGGTAGAGAGCCCCAACTAAATCGCCTTGTATGTATTTGTAAACTAAAAATCCGCGTGGCACTTTTATTGCGAATAAAAATGCAACTTTATGTGACTGCAATTCCTTTTGGCCGTAATGTCCCAAGTCGGGCCTTCAGTTCTATGTTCAGGAAACCAATGGACAAGTTTTCAGTGCGGTTCAAATACTTATCAAAATTGTCCACCAGCTCTCAGACCAATATCTCAAAATGTAATATTTTGTTAAGTTTACTGCCTATAAATTTATATCACACTAAATTTATATGAAAATCAAACTAAAGCAATCCAATTTATAACGTCGTCTACAAACAATTTTAGAATTAACCGCCTAAGTGCATCTAACTAATAATAATGAACTTGTCCACAATCAGTTAAAGTAGTAGTATGTTTGCTTTAAAGCGATGGAGTATTTGTTATTCAGGCGTCACCCCAACTGTGCAAATACATACAATAAGTGTCAGGGTACCCATCCTTTGCTTTTGCCAAGTGTGATAACATTTTTGGGGCATTACGGCTTATATTAAATAAATAAAAATTACTTTATCGACGAGACTAAATCATAACTGCAATTAATGATCAACTCGTATAAATGCTCCAGAAATTTAAAGCGATAACAGTGGTGCAGTATGTGTGGATTACAGACTGCACCACTTTGCCGCTGATAATGTCGAATTAAATTGGAGGTACATACATACTCATCATCATACTAAGTCAAAGATAATAATAATAATTTCTAAAATTGAAATAGTCGCCCTGAAGTAACTTAATATTTGTAAATCTGGCAACCCTAGCTCCAGGCAGACAGACACGTTTTAAGACAACAATTTCGCTCAATCCATATTGACAGTGCTCATTTCAACCGTGGCTGCGACTGTCTCATCTCCGCGTGAAGAAAACAAATATATGTTCTCTTTTAACATGCATTATAAAGGACATGTCTTTTTAAATAAACTGAATAAAATAAAATGTTTATTTTGTTTTTAATCTTGTCCGCTGGCAATACTTCGAAATATATTGCTTTGATTTCAAACAGTGAGCAAAATGCGATTTTGCCCACTGAGTGAGACAATAGTTATTTGTGCAACAAGAGAGCAAAGTCGTTTTTTGCTGCGAGTGCTGATATTGAATCCCGAGCAAGCGAAGGAATCAATGATTGAATCACGAGCGTAGCAAATTATTCTAAAGTTGGTTCCTGAGTGTAGCGAGGGATTCAAAGGCACAAAATGCAAAAAAATTTGCTCTCGTGTAACACACATAACTTTTCACTTCAGTGGCTCAAACATGTAGGTTTTGCTCACTGAAAACAGTGGGCAAAATGCGATTTTGCTCACTGAGTGAGACAAAGTAACTTTTTAATTCTAATTCGAAACATTGACACTCTATCTCTTTCCCGCCAATAGAAAAGAGAGAGAGACAAAGCCCCAGCGGCCAGCACCAACAGCTCCGATTTTTAATTCAACCTCAAAGACAAACACGTTCGGAATTTCGTACTAACTAAAGAAATTTAGCAAAAATGATAATTATATCTTTTATTGTAATTTATTGAATTTTTAACTTATTGTTGTATTTAAACGAAAATAAGTATTTACTGCATAAAAAACCGATATTTAACTTAAAAATATTTAATTATAGTTTCAAAAATGTTACGTAATATATTTCATTTCCTATAGTGTTCTCGCTGCTGAAGTGAAAAGTTATGTGTTACACGAGAGCAAAATTTTCCGCATCTCGTGCCTTTGAATCCCTCGCAGCACTCAGGAATCAACTTTAGAATCACTCGCTACGCTCGTGATTCAATCATTGATTCCTTCGCTTACTCGGGATTCAATATCAGCACTCGCAGCAAAAAACGACTTTGCTCTCTTGTTGCACAAATAACTATTGTCTCACTCAGTGAGCAAAATCGCATTTTGCCCACTGTTTCCAGTGAGCAAAACCTACTTGTTTGAGCTACTGAAGTGAAAAGTGTATTCCATTCTAATGCCCAATGATTTAGGACCGAGGCACTGTTATTATGATTTTATTACGGTCGTTCACGGGATACATGTGTTAACCTACACTCTCAGTGCTGGGCAAGGGCTCCTTCTCCAAGGCCAACTTGTACCTGTTGCCACCTAACTTGTCTCTCAATCATTCCTCGATCTGCCACCTATACTTCGACCATGAGGTACATTTCCTACTACGTAACGTTTACTATTAAATGGCAACACCCACGCACAAGAAAGATCTGACGTATGAGTATTGTTGCATCGAGCATTCTTGTATATAAAGTACCCAATTTGATAATACATACATGCTGATCAATAAAGCCGCTTATGTAAGGAGCAAATAATTCCAACAAAGTCTCATTTCAAACAGAGTATCTCGGTACATCTGGAAGGTTTTCTATCTAGCTCTAGAGAGTGCAGACACAACACGAAGACATATCAGATTGAATTCTGATTTCATTATAAATATCTTATCACAGCGAAGACACAGCTGCTATAATAAGATTATGGCACATGCATAGGTAGGTTACATGTAGATTTTTAGGTTTCCAATCAGAGTACGATGCATATCTTTAAAATTGTAGAAGCTTGCTTGGCTCTCGCGTGCTAATATGGATTCAATACATATTGCAATTCAAGCCACATTTCCGCTACATTGGCATTGTACTTTTCCTATAGTTCTAAGCGTGAAATAGTGGCATACATATAGCTACTTGCAAAAAAGTTTTAAGTTATAATATTAGGGTGGTAATCAGTATTTAAAGTGTATTATGTACTAGTTATCCTTCAGCAAGATATTATTTTAAATGGCATTTGAAAGTGGCTTTCAGTGGCGAGCCATGGGGGAGGCCTACTTCCAGCAGTGGACTGAAAAAGGCTGATGATCATGATGATGAAGATATTATTTTGGCAACATAAACTGTCTTTATACATGTTTTTTTTCAATAAAGAGTATTGAAAAGTAGTACACTATATAAACACAATGGAATTGATCACATTTCAAAAGTTAAAAAGCTAAAAATGATGGCGAGCAGTCGAGTTAACGTTCACGCCGAAGTTTTAGAGAACTAAAGGGCTGCGAGAAGGCTAGACATAAAGGGCTTGCGTATGCCGCAGCTGCCTTTTCTAATTTACATACATTAATCACTATACGAGGCAATTTTACAAGATGATAATAAAAGGGAATGTTACCACAAAACCCTTCAGTATTTTTACAATTTCGTTGTCCCTGCTGATGAAGGGTTATTATAAAAACAAAATAAAATCCTTAGAGGTCACAGCTATTTTCGGGTGTTAACGCTGCCAAACATTGCTAAGGGGACTGCCATGCTCAGTCTTAAAGAGTCATGTGGCAACGTTGCTTTTTTTAATAAATGTGGTTGAATAATATTTATTGTTGCGTTAGCGCCTATTGCTGCTGATGTGAGTCTTCATCTCATTACTTGGCCTGTATACTGGTCATATTGTCAGGATTTTTTTTAATATAGGGACTTGTCACACGTCTGTATGACAAATTACTCTTCAACGCGGAAAAGTGTGCTGAAGAATATTCTGCTAGTCAATTGTACAGGCTAATGCAATTTAATCAAATTTAAAGAACATTTTAATTTATTTTAACTCTGTTATGTAATAAATAATAATAAATAAATAAATATCCTTGGACATTTCACACAACGCCATCTCGTCCCAAGCTAAGCAACTTAATGCTTGTGTTAAGGTAACGAGATGGATGATAAACTACTTACCTAACCGAAGAGCTATTTTCTACTAAATATGAATTAAGTTGCGATTTGAAACGTGGGATCGTTAACTTAACTCGTATTTAGTAGTCGTAGATTTGTATCAGAGACAGTCTAATCCCAATCACTTTCAAACACAGGTGTCGTAAAACTGTCTCTACAGATTACGTACCGTGCTACCAGCCAATAAATGTGTGCCACCGTCGCGCGGTGGACCAGCACATTTAGAGTACTCGGGAGACGCTCCTAATGTCACCATTTTAGCCGAGTAAAGGTTACCCGAATACAGGTTGCTGGCGACATCTCCGTCTGGACATTTTGAACTTGCACATGCACCGTGAACATGTAATTTATATTGGGTAATGAGTACGAGACCTACTTAATAATGAAATTAAGAAAACAGAGACTGGTGTGTCTAGATTTCTTCCTCTAGATATGTGAAAAATAAATATAGGGAGACATATCTGGAGAAATGAATGAATATTACTATAGTTGCTGGTCCCGCAGCTGCGTGGGATTCTTGTATGAAATTCAGTCCTAATAATACTCGTACAATAAAAGCCATCGATCGCAGCTGAAGTGATGAACAGCACCCAAAACAATATGGCACCCACACTATGTTAGTGCAAATGTGTCTAACGGCCGCAGAGGCTACATTCGCCATTTAGCCGTGAAATATAGGGCGCTGTGCGTTATGCAGCTTTGCGCACTGACGGCTGAAACTGCTTGCAGCGACCAAATGTGTTGCAAACATTGTATTATTCAAGTCCAGGTAATTTGAATTAGAATCTATTTTATGATTATTTCTAACTTTTCTAAACTATAACAATTATCTGAAACAAAAATTTGAAGTGATTATTTCCAATAAGACCAGCCTTCAAACCACACGAGAAAGTGTTAATCCTACCAAAAGTTTACGCACATTTTCTCATCGAATGCACAAAATAAAAGAAGAAAGGTCTAGTTTGTAGTGGTTAGATGTGCCGCCTTTGGATCAACGGGTCCCGGGTTCGATTCCTGGGTCGGGCAAGTGTCTTTGTCTAAACCAGAGGCACTGGCTCGGAGTCTGGGTGTCATTTCTATCTATAATATGTATGTATTTACAAAAAAAAAATGTATTTAAGTAGTTTATCATCCATCTCGTTACCATAACACAAGCATTAAGTTGCTTAACTTGGGACGAGATGCCGTTGTGTGAAATGTCCAAGGATATTTATTTATTATGTATTTATTTAAATACAATCAACTTCAAAACTTGTTTCAATTACTATTACTATGAATTCAATAACTATGAAGTCATACTATGGAAGCTCTTTTTTTAAACGGTCGGTTTAAGTTCCAGCTACAAACACGACTTTTAAGTTCGACGGTTCAAAAGCTGCTAATTCTGACTTATTCATATTTTAAGTAATCTTCAGTTTTGTAGGTTGATTTTTAATGTTTCAATAGGTGTTCTCATTTCAGTGAAAGATAGACCTCAAGGAGCTGATCCCACACCAAGTCTACTCGGCTCAACAACAACCTAGCCGCAAGAGAACGAAAAATTGATACGAAACCCTGTGCCAACCCATCTGGCCAGCGTGGCACAGTAGGCTAATGACCCTCCCTGAGATGGGGGGAGGCCCGATTCAGCAGTGGGTCAATTACAGGCTGAGTAATAGTAGTGACGAAAAAACAAAACGTAGGTGCCAACATTAGCATATTTTATGAGGGCTAAAAGGATTAACAGTATAATTACACTGGTGAACGTACACTGAGATAAATTAGGGAAAGATTAGCTTTAAAACGATTTTGGTGCACACAGAAGCGTCTGGACCGTTGTCAACTCTGGCAGTACACGTCTCTGGGTATTTGCATTTTAATTTGATAGCTAATGTTAACAAACCTCTCAATTAATCTTTAATACATTAAACCCTTCTAAGTTAATTTAGTTAAAATTAAATTTATAATTTTGTTCTGTACAATAAATCAATCAAGGATTTCTGGTCGGATTTTATTTATATATGAAAATACCTATGTAATACTACTTAATATATTACTTAATTAATGTCGCCATTAATTTATGAACGAAAACCAAAAGATTGACAGCTTTTCAGAACCTAGCCTGCCTCGGAAATGATCCGCCTTTTCTAACCCTCCAAGGGATATAGTGAGTTCTGCTAGGTCATCTCACCCCATAGAGGATGCACTGCTGAGAGGGCTTCTCCCAAGCTCAGAGAAAAATGAGCGTACTGTGCCAAGTAGGCCCGGCGAGTTGGTACAGAGTTTATTAGCAAGTTTGTCGGACGCTTCTTACGATACTATCAGAATTCAAGGAGTCGGTGAATGAATTAACACACGGACAACCACTCAATTACCCAACACTAATTGCAAAGTTGATAATAACCCACACACGTTGTTGCCCATCTAGTGACAAGCCCCCGGACGCCGCGACCACAACAATTTGCATTTTAATTAGCTGTTCGTTGTTTTGATATCCCGGGGTCCGTGTAAAAACGTCACAGGGACGCAGGAATAAACCGGCACGTGATAGTACTATATAGGGTTTCACCAAACCCTTTCTTTTTGGTTTTAATGGAGAAATTCTTAATGCATACCGCCGCCCCTCGGGGAGTGGTCGGCGATTATGTGGGACTCCGAAAACGACTCGCCTACCTACTAAAACCACAGCAGTATACCCTCCCCAGACACGCTTGGGGCGCCACAGGTTCGCGTAAACGCATTCCACTGTGACGCTCAAACGTGGTGCCCGCTAAGCGAGCAAGCGTCTATCGGTGCACCCGGTGTATCCCGGGCAACTGCGATGGCCTTAGACAATGAGGCTTTCGTCGGTGGCGGGTCCCCCGACACGCCATCAGCCTCTACAGCGAGGGCAGAAGGGCGTGGGGGCAAAATGTCACGTCCCCATCACCACGGCAAGGCAGCAGCACAGTCGAGCGGGTGTCACAAAAACCCTACTGCAATCCGAAGTGAGCCTACAGAGACACGTGTGTTCAAAATAAACTTATTGGAATAATCTTCAATTCTGGTTGCCGCGATACATACGTATTTGTTTTCGCTTTATCCAGCTAACAACCCTGTATTTAGGTTTAATAAAATGAATCCGCGGATGAAATTAGTTTGAATAATATTTTGGCTGCGTTTAAACGCAAACAGTAATTATTCTGCTGTGAACTTTTCATTGCTGATATACATATATATATATATATGCATTTGTTTTATTTTTTAGTTCCTGTTATATAAAAATGAAGTGAAAGGACTCTCATTGTGTTCATTTTCCAACCACACGAACGCATCTGATTATAAAATTGATGATTCCGCAACTAGTCTACCTTAACTAGTCCTGAGAAGAATTTCTTCAACACGCGAATGCATAAGTATGAGTCACGGTTCGCCGCACGTGTCCCAATTTCCACCCAAATCCACACAAGAGGTCTTGCACGATATTCACGGATTTGTGAATTCAGTATATGCAAATTGGTCTTGCAGTACATTTTTCTCGGGTCGAGATTTGGTCTGGTCATTAGGATCCGTAACGGTACACATTTCGTCGTTCAGTCGTTTTTAGGAATACTAATTCCATATTCATTTTATTCAAATAGGGTAGATTACAAACGTTCTTAGTCCTATGTATAGCCACCAGTTCAGGAGGTACTCTACAAAGAAGTGTCGGCAAAAATAAGTCTACTGGAAAACTGTAAATTTCACGCCACAGTATTGTAAAATTAATAGAATGCATAAAAGCGGAAGCTTACAAAAATGACACAATATTGTGAACAAAAGCTAACAATTGTTAGTTACAGTATAGGTAGCGGCACGAAACTCTAGCGCCGACTGTTATTGCGCAGAAGTCAAAAATTAGGTCTCTCAGGGGGGCTAGAGGGACGAAGGGTGCTCGTGCGTGTTCTTAAAATTATTATTATTAATCATGTTCTTAAAATTATTTTATTAAAGTTATAATTGTCTTGCGTGCGCGACTGTACCCATGCGCAGCTATCCCCTCTACATTTCGCTCAGCGCTAAACTTACGTGCCGCTACTTATAGTACATTGATAGTTGGTTGTAAGGTTCATTATTTTTGTTAAAGATTTTGCGCATTATCATTGGCCAGAAAATATAATAACAAAACCAACGCCAAAATCACGTCAAAAAAGTTATGATAGCAAGTAGAGTAGCCACATTCACATCCCAATTTTATTTCCGTTTCATGGAACAGCAGGCAAGCACAATAGCAGCTTCGAGTTGTTGGTGAGTCTCCACGAATGGCAAACAGGGATCAATATAGCTTGCGCTCACTGTGCTCTGTGCCCTTGAATCTATATTTAGTATGAAAATGTACAGCTCCGTAAAAATAGCCTTTGCCTTTTACAACCATGCAAACTGTAATTGTAATTCCTGAAATAAACAGCGCGATGTCTGCGCAAATGGAATTGCTACTAAATGCTGAAAAGTTTTTCATGAAACATTTCCATTCGTCTACAGCGGAGCGTTTACGTAAATTAAATAATTGGCACCAATTTGAATTGAAAAGTTTACTAAAGTTAGATAGTCACATACACACATTTTATAGAACAAGTACTTTATGGTTCGTAAAGGGGGCCGGGCAAGTGACTTTGTGTAAACCAGAGACACTTGCCCCGAGATATGTGTCATTTGTGTTGGTGAATTACCTGTTTGTTAACAGCCCCAGCGATACAGGCTATACCTAGGGACGGGAGTTCGTTTTGCATTAAAATAAAAAAAATGAAAGTAGTTTGGTTATGGAGGAAACTAGGGACTTATTAGCCAGGAATTTAATTTGAATTTACAACATTAACATTAGGATTTGAAAACCTTTTAATGTTCATTAAGGGCCCCCGCGCATTTAGGCGGCCAGGCCGCTCGGCCAGTCGCGCGGCCCGGCCGCATAATGCGCGGATTGGTCGCGGCGGCCAATAGGCCGCGTATGTGACGCGATGTTTTTCGTTTGCCGCGCGACCAAAACTTGGCCGCGCGGCCTGGCCGCATAATGCGCGGAGACCCTAATAAACAACATTTGACATAATATGTCAAATGTCGTTTAATAGCAAATAGTAAATAATATGTCAAAATATGTTCCTAAATATATATTTTTTTCTGATAATCCTTACAAAATATAAACTTGCAAGGTGTTTCGATTTTTCTGATGAGAAGTGTATATTTTTATTAAGAACATTGATTGAATTTCTTCACATGCCTATCCGTCAGGAAGTCTTAAACATGGAGGTCCGATAAAGTCAATGTCATGCAGTTCAAAGGGCAAGCCTTCGTTAGCCACCGCTCCAATGTGGAATTCCACCGCATCCCACATTCGGCGGGCCTTGGCCCCGCTGGCGCGCCGCCAGAGGTCGCCTCCACTTTCGCCGATATCGATTGGGTCCGCGTTGCTGGGGGCAGAACGTCTGATTCCACTGTTAATTGATAGCTTGTTGCTGTTCATGTCACGGACACGCGTTATCAATTTGACAAGGACTCTGTTACATGTAGCGAATTCACCATTTTGTTTGGTGCCAATTAAAGAGGCAGACAATTTAAACTCTGGAGCGTATTACGTTTACCATTCAACGGATTATCTATTTATTTCTGAGTTTAGTCTTCTTCTGGACTTATGAGCTTGCCTCGTGGATCGCATAAACTACCATCCTGCGCAGACCGTATCAGTTGAGATCGTCATCGTGCAAAGTTAAATAGCATACCGATTAAGTTTTCCCTAAAATTCCCAGCGCACACACAACGTATCTGGCAATAGAGCTTGTTGTGATAAGCCCCTCTACGGCTGCACTAATGGCGCAACGCGATGAGTTTCGAACTCGATTTCCAACCAAAATCCTCTACAAAGTTATTTGTTTTAGCTGTACTAGGGTTGTAACGTAGGTACAAAACCTCAACCGAAACTATCGGATACCCGATACAAAAACAATAGCTATCTTTATAATCAACTGAGAATCCGACATAATTTCAAATGTGTAACTGGAATATTATTCTCGTATCGACAATAAGATCTGACGATTTACATCAGTAGCATCCCTGGTTCATATTCGTACCATATTGTCTAGGTCAGTAAGAGTGAATATTAGTATTTGTGTGGGTTGGGTAATTGTTGCCAAAAGATTAAGCGTAGAAGTAGTAGAACAGCGACCCTTTATCTTAGTAATGATACTGTTTTACCTTTTGCAATTAACCATTCCTTGCAACAGTGTTAAGTTCGTTTAGCATGATTTTAATTTAAAGCTTGCTTTAAGTCTCTGTTTTCCGTCTGGTGACGAATTTAAAGGAACGAAAGCCGACATAGGAAAAGACAAGATCGAGAACCTAGCCGTAAGTGAAGAAATCTTGATACGATACTTTGTGCGAATCCAATGATGTCTTAGGTTTTCACGATTGAGTTGTGTGAACCCGTCTGGCCAGCGTGACACAGTAGGCTAATTACCCTTCATGTAACTGGAGGAGACCCGACTCAGCAGTGGGTCATACATGGGCTCAGTAGTAGTAGTATGCTAGTTCATTATCTCGGTTTAAATTAGAGTGCTCTTCAGTCACGTTTCCTCCAATTTTAGGAGAAAAATAGGGTGTATTTTAAATCAGGTTCGCCTACTCCGGTTTTCTCTTCGACCCCTTTTACGGGTGGAATTTTGTAAAATCCGTTCATAGCTGAGCTATACTCTACTATAGTACTAACCCCACCAAATTTTAGCTCCTAAATTTTTAGGCCTTTTGGTTCCAGAGATAACGTGATGAGTAAGTATATAGGTGGAAATGTCATGTAGCCGCTTTTGGATCACGGGTCCTCGGTTTGATTCCGGGGTCGGGCAAGTGACTTTGTGTAAACCAGAGGCACTTGCTCTTAATCTGGGTCTGATATTTGTTAACAGCCCCCGGAATACAAGTTATACTTAGCAAAGGGGATTCGAATTTCTTAAAACCGATGTTTATTGATTTTAATTTTATTTTGATGTAGCACAGTGTTGGTTGTTCATTTTGTATGTGTGTTATTGACATGAATTTGGACATAAAGTTGTGGTTAATACCTTGGTTGTGTGTCATAAGCCATTAAACGCAATTAAGTAAAACACTTGCCTACTACAAATTCATGAAATTGGAGGTATTATCGAAAAACTGTGTATTAAATATGACGAAAACAATTTATAACCTTGGCACGAAGGTCGTCACCCTGTTCAAACTTACTACTCGTAATAACATCATCATAATCTGAGCCAAAAACCGCTGCTATTTCGGGCTTCCTCAAAATGCTAGGACGGAAATTATGTTACTGTGCCCGACAACCAAACAGATAAAAGTCTAAGTTCGTGAGTGAAACTGTATGTCCTAGAAAATTATAGAAAAGAAAAGGCTGCCATTATATAAATATAGCAAGGCGGTTGCCCAAAGCCCGTATGGCTGTTGCCAGCTCCAAATCGCTAGAAAAAATCTTTGGAACTTGTAGTCGTTAGGTCTCCTTGAAAACAAGTATTAAAGACACAAATCTATTATCTAATGGATATCACTAGGGTGGCATAATTATCTATGCCCTACCATATGATCTACCTAATGGTAAGTGGTTTCTATCGCCTATGGAAGTTTGTAGCGCCAACCCTGTAAAATGTGAAAGCATGACGCAGGTACTTGTTCATTTACTAGTAGATACTCATCTAAGAACACCAGACGATATAAATGTTGCTAAGTGTAGTGAAATAAATAAGTGTGTGTTGACGGACTTAAAATACATAGTGTCTTCACCCCATTTCATCATACATAAGGGTGTCGTAAGAGCCGGCAAAAGGAGATGACAAGGCCGATAAGCTAGTCGCAAGAGAAGGAACTTGATAAGAAACCGCGAACAGACGCTAACAACCCTCCATGCAACTGGAGGAGTCCTGACTCGGCAGTGGGTAATCTATGGGCTCAGTGGTAGTAGTAGGAAGTAACTAAATAATTCTAGAGGATAAGTTTCCAAATTACATTATTAAGTTTTCGTGAAAACCCCGCCGCCGCTTTGGCTCTAAGCGCATTGGAATGGCCCTTGGGCTTGAGCCGCCCTAGACATTGGCAGTCACGGATCCGAAGCGAGCCACATCAGATTACTCCAACGAATTTGCATTTTAATCGCGTCGCCCACTAAATTATACTACACTAGCTTATGCCGGCTGGTTCACTCGTGTACAGATTGTTGCATTCGGAGTGTAGATGGTGATGACGAAAGAAGTAGCCTCAGTTACGTTTTATAACATTACCATCCATGGCAGTCGTTACACGTAGTCGGTCGCGTGAACACTGACACCTAGCCCTATAATAACCGGTGCACAGACTGGTATTTGGCCCTAAAAGCTGGCCAAAATCGTTTTTTTTAAATATGGTTCTACTCCCTCCAAGCCATTTTTTCTAAAAATTAGTATAAACGCTCCAAACAATAACAAAAAACACAAATCGCTACTACCATCCACCACGTGGTGGGCTCAGTCGGAAGTTACCGTTCGCCTACAGCCTACAGTGTGATTGTTCGATGCACACAAATTTCATTGATTTGAAATGTTTGCTATCTTGTGATTTAAAAATTATGTGTTGGTTTTCACTATGTTTTGTGCACAACCAGGTATGTACTTTATTTGGCACTTAATTTTAACAACTAATCTCTAGCCTTTTGCCATTTATGTCCTTGGAATGTAAGTACTAAAAAATACTGCTACAGAAACACATTTTGGAAGATCAAAGGGGGTTTTAATATATTTCTCACCATTTCTAAGCCAAAATTGTAATTGGTAGTTGTAGGGTAGACCTTATAGGATATAATGAAGCAAGAAACAGCCACCCCAAAGCACCCCCCTATTTTTGGTGATTTTTTTCCGTCGGTACTTACGATACTCAGTAAGTTAAGTTTTACTTATATTTTGTGTATTTTTGTTATAGGCTCTTCTGGAATGAGGGTTTTGATTCCAAATGATTCATTTAATATAATGGAGCGCGTTGTATCCTTAACATTTATTAAAAAGTTGCAATTTATGGAGCGGGAACTACTCAATCAATATTCCGGAAATGACCAAAATATTTCTTATTTAAAGCAAAAAACTGACGATTATCAGACACCAGTTAAAACAAAAATGGGCAGCTGCTCGCAATACAAAGGCCAAACCCCTAAAAAATAACGGTGAGTGCCTTAGCGGATGCATATGGCTATCGTAAGCAGGAGTAAATCCCGGTAGACCTCAAAAGTCGTTCTCAGACTTGAATAAAAGAAGTAAAAGTCGAAATAATAACTTTGATCACCTGACACACAGATGAGTTGACGTATGCAACACAGATGAAATTACAGGTGACAGGCAAAGTAGATGCATCAAAAATTGTAAGAGACTTGACAAAAATGCCCAGAAGAGCAATGAAATATGCAGCAGCGATGAAAAAAAACACCATTGTAAAAGAACAGGACAGTTCAAACAAATTAACACATTTACGTACCTTGTTCATGTAAACGGAAGCAGGACTAACACTGGCCGAAAATGAAATAGTGCAAGAAACTAATCCAAGCTTTTATCCGTGCTATTTGATATTGCAAATGCTAAAGAAAGAGTGGTATCCTGAAATCCACCGTGTAACTGAAATTGTCCGAAGAAGCGGCAGAAGTACGCAACAAACATATTGGAATGTTCCGGCAACGCCGATGTTCTAAATAGACTCGTCTATTTAGAACTCCTCTAACCTCTGACCCTCCCCTGACGGACATGAGGAAGAGGAGGTAGAGTAAAAAAATCTACCTTCGGACGAAGTTGTATAGTTGATAATAGACACTTTCTAGTTAACATTTTAATGCTTTTAGCTACATTATTATTGTAAATTTTGAAGATGACGACGAAAATGACAAATAAATGCTTGTATATATTACGTATGCCTTTATTTTACCTTTTCCAAGCTAAAAATGAAATAAAACCATTTAAGACAGCCATTAAGGGTATCAAATATTTTTGGCCAACTTTTAGTACCAAATATGGTAGACGGCGATCGCGCCGTACTGGGGCCTTACTCTTGAATCCAATATCAATTTTAATCCAATGCCAATTCCGATCCAATTCATAACCAATCCTGTCAAATTACCGTACTCTTGAAAACAATTCTGACAACATTGGATTGAAATCGGAATCGCTCTTGTATAGGCTAGCAAAAGTGTCATTACACATGAAATTAGCGTTTGAGAAATGCCCACGTTAGTCGAAAACCGGTATAGGAATAATAATTACTTTATATAATTAATATTAGATTGAGTCCAATAGTGATTAGTTCATCCAATATCCACACAATATTGAAACAATTTTGCGCTAGCGTCGCGTTCAAGTTTGCTCAAGAGTACGAAACGTCACAATTCCAATCCCGATCGATCAGAATCGCGTTCGAGAGTAAGGCCCCTGGTAGTTCCAAGGTAGCCCAATCAGGTTAGACCGGTGAATGAACTTGGGAAAACGCGAGTCGATGATTGTGGTCTACACAGGATCGTGCTTTGTGGCGATCTATGGGGTAGACTAATGCGATGCCCTCGATAGAGAGATGTTGCTCTATCAGAGACATTTCATTTATATGTATAGACCATTTGTACTATTCAAATATTTACGCCAAGATAGTGTTGTCACAGTGCATTCTAAGTAAAATAAAATACAATATTAATCAATACTAGTCCGGGGTCCCCCGTACATTGATTTCACTTGATTACTATCAAGCTAATTTTTCGTGAGTAGCTTCATTTTCATGAGACGCCCAACATTTTCTTGTCGACAACTCTTGATTGTGGTAGCTAACAGAGGTAGTAAGGGTGAAATATGTTGATTTTATGATTCAAAAAAATTTATTACTAACCGGGTGCTTTTTGGTATATCTGATGATAATTATCTAAATTATTCGAAAATGTATTTGTCCTACAAAATGTATGGTTTGATCAAAGAGTCCTCCACCTCCAATATGTATGGATAACGAGGTCATAAAAAATGATTACTAACCAGCTGGTTTTTTTTTTATTTACTTATTAAATATTTATATTATTTAACCGTCATATTGTCCTACAAGTTGCGTGGTACGTTATCCCGGTCCTACACTCAAAAGTTGTTCTACAGATCATAGCAAAAAAATTATTACTATCAAGCTGAATCTTTGTGAATAGCTTTGTTTTGATGAGACGCCCAACATTTTCTTGTCGACATCTCTTGATTGTGGTAGCTAACAGAGGTAGCAAAGGTTAAATATGTCGATTTAATGATTCTAAAAAAATTATTACTAACCGGGTGATTTTTGGTATATCTGATGAGAATTATCTAAATTATTCGAAAATGTATTTGTCCTACAAAATGTATGGTTTGATCAAAGAGTCCTCCACTTCCAATATGTATCGATAACGAGGTCATCAAAAATTATTACTAACCAGCTGTTTTTTTTTTATTTACTTAGTAAATATTTATATTATTTAACCGTCATATTGTTCTACAAGTTGCGTGGTACGTTATCGCGGTCCTACACTCAGAAATTGGCAATACCACAAGACCCATTTTGTCATCACTAACTGTAGGACACCAATTTTACATGATAGGTTAGTATTCTCTGCCCAAATGATACAATGTCCTAAAAAAAAAACAGGTATGTATCATGAGTCCGACAGAAATTGTCATTTTTCGTTTTCCTACTTATAATTTATGATACAGTGAAAACATCTTTTTTATTAACTTAAATAACTTTTTTTTTTACTAAAGTAAGTAGTACAAAAAAATAATTATTTACTTAAAAAAAAATGTATATTCATCAGATTCATCTGATAAATTTTCAGTATCATCACTATCATTTTCATCTATTTCATTTTCGTCGTCTTCTGACTCTGTAATAACGTAAAAAATTAAGTATTTTTAACATAAAATGAATCCACTTCGTTTTATAGTGTACGAAACTTTTTATATAGTACATATACGGATCCCGCTATACAACGACCACCGATATGTTTAATGGATGAAAATTATTTTATTAGAAATTTAGGACTTTTTCAGGCAATCCATTTTTTAAAATTATTTTTAACATACTAAATTTCTAATAAAATAATTTACATCCATTAAACATAACGGTGAATGTCGTTGTATAGCGGAATCCGTATAATGTACTATATAAAAAGTTTTGCACACTATAAAACGAAGTGGATTCATTTTATGTTAAATAATACTTCATTTTTTACGTCATTACAGAGACAGAAGACGAGGAAAATGAAATAGATGAAAATGACAGTGATGATACTGAAAATTTATCAGATGAATCTGATGAATATTATTTTTTTTATATGTAAATAATTATTTTTTTGTATTACTTAAGAAAAATAATTTATTTAAATAAAAAAAAAGTCGTTTTCACTGTATCATCACTACATAGTATAAAACAAAGTCGCTGTCGTCTGTCCGTCCCTATGTATGCTTAAAACTTGAAAACTACGCAACGGATTTTGAAGCGGTTTTCTTTAATAGATAGAGTGATTCAAGATGAAGGTTTATATGTATAATACATGCACCCGTGCGAAGCCGGTTCGGGTCGCTAGTAAGTTATAAGTAGGAAAACGAAAAAATTACAATTTTTGTCGGACTCGTGTTACATACCTGTTTTCTTGTAGGACATTGTATCATTTGGGCAGAGAATACACTAACCTATCATGGAAAATTATTGTCCTACAGTTAGTGATGACAAAATGGGTCTTGTGGTTTTAACAACTTTTGAGCGTAGGACCGGGATAACGTACCACGCAACTTGTAGGACAATATGACGGTTAAATAATATAAATATTTAATAAGTAAATAAAAAAAAACCAGCTGGTTAGTAATCATTTTTTATGACCTCGTTATCCATACATATTGGAGGTGGAGGACTCTTTGATCAAACCATACATTTTGTAGGACAAATACATTTTCGAATAATTTAGATAATTATCATCAGATATACCAAAAAGCACCCGGTTAGTAATAATTTTTTTTGAATCATAAAATCAACATATTTCACCCTTGCTACCTCTGTTAGCTACCACAATCAAGAGTTGTCGACAAGAAAATGTTGGGCGTCTCATGAAAATGAAGCTACTCACGAAAAATTAGCTTGATAGTAATCAAGTGAAAACAATGTACCGGGGATCCCGGACTATACGTTATTGTTTGCCTTAGAGAAACGTGACTAGAATCTATGGATTAAGTTAATAGGTACTGTCCTATATTTGATATTATAATTCTGAGAGTGATAGAAAAAGTACTGATTCCGTCTCTTGCATCGGGCTCCATCAAAAGGCTCAAAATCACCAAGAGCGCAATGGAGATGGCTATGCTCGGAGTTTCCATGCGTGATCAAATCAGAAATAAAGAGATAAGCAGGCGAACCAGACCAACGTTACGTTACCTACGTAGCTCGCAGGATATTGCCAAACTTAAGTGGTAGTGGGCAGACCTGACGCCCGATTGGGCAGAAAAGACCTCGAATGGCGACCGCGTTCTGGAAAGCGTAGTACTGGTAGGCCTCTTACACGGTGGACCGATGACCTGGTTAAGGTCGCCGAAAAACTTGGCGAAAAACTTGGACTTGCGGAAATCTGGAAGTTTAATGATCATTACCTGAAGTTCTTTCGAATAAATTCACTCTAACAATGAAAAGTAATTCTCTGTTGATACACTTGGTACTAAAAGCTTGGTAGAAATTAGTGCCATTTTATTTGTCCGCTGAACCAAACCAAGAGTAATATATAATATAATTACTTATTTACATGGTCGGCGATAAGTTAATTATGCGAACAAAGTTAAAACAAGTGAATCCCAGCACGACCCTTGTAATCCCACCCTCCGTGTGAACCCTCATTAGGTAATTGTAAATACTAGGGTGAATCAAAAAGTTCTTAGAAGTGCATATATATGAAACCTTTTTGGATCAAGTTCGATATTCAAATTAAAGAGTGTCTATCACACTATATTTATGCAGACTGTCACTTGTTTTTGTCAGTTCGTTCGCATGTAATAAATTTTTTTGTGCAACGAGTTGCTAAAAAGTCAAAATTATGGATAAAAGTGAGTTACGTGCGGTGATAAAATATCTCAGTTTGAAAAAAATGTCTACGAAGGAAATTTTTTTGGACATTCAGCAGACATTAGGGGGTGATGCTGTACCCTATTCTACGGTTGCGTACTGGGTGGCTGAATTTAAAAGAGGTAGATCAAGCTGTAAAGATGACCCGCGTTCTGGGCGGCCTTCAACCTCCGTTACAGAAGAAAATGTCAAAAAGGTTGAGAATCTGGTTTTGGAAGACAGAAGAATGACTATAAAACATATAGCTGAGATCCTAAAGATATCTTTTGGTAGCGTTCAATCCATTTTAATTGATTCACTGGGGTTCAAAAAAGTGTCTGCAAGATGGGTGCCACGAATGTTAACCGACGAAAACAAAAAGCGACGTTTGGAAATTTCCAAGCGTAATCTCGAAATGTTCCAGCGTGATTCGGATAATTTTTGCCGTCGTCTTGTCACCATGGATGAAACGTGGGTCCACCATTTTGATCCTGAAACTAAAAGACAAAGCATGTCTTGGAAACGACCATCCTCTCCATCCATTAAGAAATTTCGAGTTGCTCCTTCCGCTGGCAAAGTTATGGCCTCTGTGTTCTGGGATTGTGAAGGAATCCTTTTTATTGATTACATGCCAAAAGGCCAGACGATAACTGGACCCTATTATGCAAATTTAATCCCGAAAGTGCGTGAAGCGATTAAAGAAAAACGTCGTGGAAAACTGTCGTTGGGCGTGTTGTTCCTTCAAGATAACGCTCCTGCCCATCGATCGGAAGTTGCGCTCAACGCAATCCGCTGTGCTGGCTTCAATCTCCTTGACCACCCACCATATTCTCCGGACTTAGCCCCAAGTGATTTTCACTTATTTCCAAAATTAAAAGAGGAAATTCGTGGAACAAAATTTCACGATAATGACGCGGTTATAGCTGCCGTAGAGGACTTTTTCGAGAGTCAAGAAAATAATTTTTTTTCACAAGGAATAAGGAAGTTAGAAACGCGTTATTCTAAATGCATTGCATTGGAGGGAGATTATGTAGAAAAATAAAATATTATTATTTAAATCCTTGCATTTTTTAATATTGATTCCAAGAATTTTTTGATTCAACCTCGTATAATTCTACGCGTTGTACACACGCTAATTACTACGTTCGTAGCGCCCGTAGACATGCCTACGGCTACGACACGGCGTAGCGCTCGTAGGGCCACGATTGAATACGCTCGTAGCGAGATTGTTTGTTCATGTGCGGTCTTGCTAACAAGTAAGCAACGACAAGTTTACTTAATTAATTACGAATGAACTAAAGAGTTAATTCGTATGTAATATCTGGTAGTGACGGCTGAGAATTATTACAATATGGGCTAGGTCACGTTCGACTGATCATGATCTGAATTTTTAGTAACTTTACGTGTCCTAAATGCTTATTAAATATGAAAATTCGAACGCACATAATTAGTTCATGTAATAAAAAGAACCTAGCGACGGGCGACGCAAAACAAAACTATACCAACACACCAACAAGGGATCATTTATGGGATCAGATGGTGAATAATATTTTATTATGTGGTGCCAAAAGAACATTCCCCACCATATATTCCTAAGTACAGAGAAATAGTTATTTGTTATACAAGAGTGCAAAGTTGCTTTTTAACCGCGTGTTCAATTTTGATGACCGAGCAAGCGAAGGATCCTAAAATTGAATCACGAGCGCAGCGAGTGATTCAAAATTAGAATCCTGAACGTTAGCGAGGGAATCAAAAGAGCACGAGGTGAAAAATCTTTGCACTCGAGTGCAACACGTAACTTTTCATTCCACCTCAGCGAGGAAATGACTAAATGCAAAAAAAAACGTTTACAATCACAAGATAGGTACACTTTTATTTCAGTTTAGGTATTAATTACTCCATTATGACAGGTAAGTATTACAGAATAATCTTTACTTTATTCTCTAGCGAATAAAAACGGCTTTTGCACTCAGATATCGAAGAGCAAAAATACTTTATTCTCTAGTGAATAAAAACGGCTTTTGCACTCAGATATCGAAGAGCAAAAATACTCTTTCCGAGATGGGGGGATGAAAAGATTGTTTCTCACTCTTGCATTTTCGTAACCCAAATCCTTCTAAGGTACCATTTTCCCTTATTAAATATAATTAAAATTATGTCAGCTATGAAAGACCAACAGTATCTTCTTGTATTTATTATTAGTTGTGGATTCCGATTAGCCAAAATAAACATATTGTAGTTATGACCGATAGGATAAGGAAATGCCGGATAAAAGCATGATAAGCCATTTCAACGCAACGTACTAGTTGCGTTGTCATGGCTTATCACGCGACAACAAGCTGACTGCTGTGACGCGGTCAGGGTAGCTGCTCGTACGCATGATGGGAATTGTTTTAATTCAGCACTATTTAATCACAATCTTGCGAAAAGTGGCAGTGAGGCGGGTACATAGCTAGCAGGACTGGCAGCCGATGGGTCAGAGGAGTCCTAGGGACGTTGTAGGGAGCTACGCTCGCATTACTATTTCAGATAGAGGGAGTGAGAGTACAAGGGCACAGAAGAGTCAAATTGAGCACAGGCTTCCACGGTTGTCGTTGTGGTTGAAACAGTGGCGGCAGTGGATGGCAACGGATATTGCTTCGTGTGGGAACAATAACGAAGATGGCACCAACTGCGTAAAACTTGGAATCCATTTAGCTTCAGGTTAAATATCGCTTTTATAACTATGCGCTCACGATCAAAGTGCCGACATGTTGTTAACGTTGTTTCAATACTCGATAAGGGACAAGTGGTAATCTATGAAATTAATTTCGGTTATACGTGGTGTCACTAAAAGGTTATTCACTAGAAGAGAATCAGCATGAGCACTGATATCGTGAGTGAAACTGTTTTTTCTTCTTCTACATACTGTGTGAACATTAGCAAAGCACATAAGTAATTCACGTGGCGACGGCCCTGGAAAAAGGGAAGACTAGCCGCTGCCAGAAAAATGAAAAGGGTTCCTGTAAGCCACGAAGGGAAATAGAATAACATATATGTAAACAGAAAATTCCACCTCAACTAAACTACAGAAAAACAATATAAATTGAGGTTATATGAGGATCGCTGTACTCAAAAGCGTGACATCACGTCGCACTCAAACACAGGCAGCATTGAGCATGGAGGCGGTTACACAAGCAATGCGATAGTTGCTTCCAAGCAATTACGAAATGTAGGCAATTATTCGTTTAAGCAAATCTAATTAACCAACGAACACTGTAAACACAGTAAATAGGTCTCGCGCGGATTACACCCGTTTCTGTATTCATTATATTCAATTTCATTCTGCAACGTCTGGCCACAGTAGCAGCGTTTTTATGTATTTTTATTTTAACGTATAAGGTACACAAAGACACCGAGACACAGAATTATGATTTGTATGCATTAATTTAAATGCAAGAGCTTGACATAAATACAGGGTGTAACAAAATCGCTACAGCCATAACCTACCGTTTTACAGTATCTTCTTACTAGTACGGAGGTAAGTGTCATTCTTACTCGATAACCTATTATAGTCAAGTTTAATTATTTTAAACTTGACCATAAATTGATCTAAGATCATAAACAGATTAGCATGTCTAAATTTCATTAAATAATAATAACATGTATTATAAGTGATGATTGTACTTATACATATAAATAAATAAACAGTAATAACGAAAGTATGGATATTACTAGTGCTCCAGAACAGCATCACTTTTTCCTTACAAGGTTGGATACGTAGCTTGTAAGATAATACATATTTACGATAGATGGACGGACTATTTTCCATGGAACACTCATTTTGTTATTGAAAATTGGATCACAAAAACGTCTGCTTGTCCCTCATACTTCAAAATAGAAAAATAATTAATAGTCAGTACCTACTACTTACTCCTTTCGGTCTGCTCTATGCGCTCGCTGTATTTTTTTCTATGTACATTTAACTTTATAACCGCTGTCACTGCAACCACACATAGTTAACATTCAGAACGTAGAGACGGGGCACTTTTATTTGCGCGCATTATCCAGAACGCTTACTACGCACCCATGCAGATCTGCGTACCTCAACGAAACGCTGTTTACGCGAATACGTAAACAATTTATCGATTACGATATAAACCTTGCAGGTGAGGCGCAGGAAGAGGCTAATATATATAAAAGGTAGCAGAGAGGAAGATGTATCTAGTTTTTAATCAACCAACACTGATTTATATAATAGGGCAGAAAATCTTGCTACAAGATGAAACGGTTACTCGTTAACCATTTCCGGTTATTTATCAGGTTATTTGCTTACAGAATACGATACACACACCCAGGCCGAGCAAGTCTCTTGTGAGCGAGTGACTCGCTCGACCTCGAAAGAAATAGGTGAACTGCGATCTAAACGCCTGAAACCCCGATAGACGATAGAGACTATAGTAGGGCCTAGACCAACAAGACAAAAAGCGAGTGATAATTAAACGTTATTTTTTATTATTATCAAGATAAAGGTTAAAAGCCTTAGCTATCAGTCCGTTACAACGGTATTAATTATTATTATTTCTTGTATGGTAGTTAGGAGGATAATTGAATTAACATGATGATGATGGCTCAGTGTTTAATTTTTAATCGAGCCGTCCGCAATGCCCGTTAAATTCGAAATGCGTTTCAACGACGTAATCTATTTTTAATGCGCTCTAAACTGTGAGGCATCGATGGAATCGGGCAAGGGTTTAGTGAATATGGGAAATGTACTTTATTTTATGGTAAATGCTGGGCTCTATATTATTAAGAGTTCTATGTATGTTAATTTAACTCTTACGGTATCATAAATGTAATACATTAATCTAGGGCGAAATTCGCAAATTTCACACTGTTCAAGTCCAAATCTCCGCTGAATAATGATATAGCATTGTGCCATTCAAATCTGCCTTTTTGAACACTTTAAGAGTTTCCAAAAAGAAACTGTCTAATTAATCAAATCTTTAAAGAACATAATCATTCGACTTGGTTGTGTTAAATTAACGAAGAAAAATGCGGCAATCCATCATGACGACAAAGCCACTCAGTCGCCGAAACAGACGAAGATCACAGTGTAGCTTCACCGACATTGTTCTGTGAATCTCCAGATTTTGTACAACAAATTAGTATTAGCACGAGAGCGCAAATTATATCAAAATATGTCACCAATATCTCACTTCACCTTTTGTCAAGGTCGTTGAAGTTTAATGGCACATACTTGGAAGTAATTATTATTCGTTACTAGAAAATCCTTGTACGCATTTAAAGAATATTATCAACTCAAAACACAATTGACAGTTGTTGATTCAGTCAAGATGGAAAACTGTGCTGAGCTTTTGCAGAGGGTTTCATATCCAGTTTTGTTTATGTAATACTAAAATTCATGTGATGTGCTCTTTCCATATTTTACTAGGCCTTGATATGAAATCGTACCCTTTCGTGTCCGCCTCTCGGTCCAAGCCCACGTCACAGCGCGGGCTGGCAAACTTCACGGCCTATTGTATTATTATTACAAAGTTTCCTTTGAAGTCAGATACTGTGCTCACAGATAAAATAGGTTTCAAAATCTTAGGTTTCTGCGGCGCTCCAGTTTGTCCCTTATTGACATTGTTTTCTTAAGCAGTGTCAGCAAATTATTATAAATTCTGTTTGATAAAATAACTTTAGTTCTGACAGGTGTTGTATGAATGAAACGCAAAGGTGTAAACCAAAAAGTTATCCAGAGTACTGGTTTGATTCAATTAAAATATAAAGTATGCGTAATATTATGATGTATATGTTCCAGATAATGGCATCTCAGCATAAAAATAATGCAAATCAAGTTTCCTTTTACATATGTCCCTATTTTGTGATAGTTATGTACTTAGTACCAGCTCATCAAGTTGACACAATGAATACCAAATCTCTCACCACACGGAGATTGTGTCATGTTCATACACTTGTGCACATTGGTGTGACAGCTTGAGATCCCGTTAACTTGTGGGCCAGTGTTTCAGTGACGGGTCATTCAGGGATGATAGATGCAGCATGGATAGATGCTCCATCCATATCTCCCTTCTATAACAATATTTCCTTCAGTTGATTTATTGCGTCATTAGTTAATTTTAAGAGATACATGAAAATATTTTTCTCTGGGGTTTTCTATTCAAGTGACTCTCTTAAGTTGCAGGAGTGACCTGTTAGGGTTTAAATATAGTCCCTAGGAATTTTTAGGTGACCACTAAAAGCATTTTTGAAATAGTAATATGAAAACCTGAATATACGTCTTATTAAACCTCGCAAATAACCCTTGGACATATAATTATCAAAGGCTATTTCAAAGGAACCCACTGCAGTCCCGCAGTCCCATTTCTACCCACTGCATAACAAAACTCCGTGACGGAACGCCTTTACTTACTCCCGCTATAAGACTTCACATTTATAAATTGCCAAGCCATTATCGAAACCCGTTGTTCGACTTTTAATTATCATCTTAATTTTCCGCCTCTCCGTCCTAATCTACCGCACCGACCTCTTTTATCTTTTCAATAGTTAGGTACAATTAAGTGTGACGCTATCTTAATTTTCGCAACCGCAAGGAATAATAATGGTGAGCTCACAAATTTATTATAAAGAACGATGTCTTTGGTTTTCGTGATTATTACACATTTAAAATAAACACTTTTTAACGGATTAATCGCGTGTATTTTACATTATTACCGACGTTACGTCCCAGTCTGTCCCGTGACCGCGACTGCGGCAAAGCATTCGGATCGTGGGGAATTAAATAGTGTCAATTCCCACGATTCCGTTAAAAAGTATTTAATTTCAATTATTTATATATTAATACGTGAAGCAAAATCTATTTTTACAAAATTCAGACGCAGACGGATTAGTATGAAATTTCCCATTCTTATAGTTTATACGAGAAAAGGAGTGCAGAATGCAATTTTTTTAATTATGCATAAGTTTCATTCAGACAATAAAAAAATTACACACACTATCATGTATTTAGCACATGCATATATATTATTTAGTTTTTTGAAAGTCAGTGGTGAAATTGAGAATAGACGAATATTATTTGTCTTTAATATTAATTATCTGGTCTTACTGAATCATAATAAAGTTATATTAAAATATTAGCCTTGGCCAAATCTGTGATTATGGAACTATAGTCTTTGTTCATAATATTCAAACTTATAATTTAAATTAATAGTGGTAATTTCGACCACTGGGCGACCACTAGTTATAATTAATCTGTTTAACGGGTTTCTGTTTTCTAGCCGCCGCTCCATCTAGCACAGAATATATCTCCATCTGAATATATTTGCTTCCCTTTAATTGTCAAATGTTATACTGACATACTATATTATCGGTGGTAGCTGAATATGAGCTAAATAAATGAACACACAAGAAATGAAAGAGTCAGCTGTCTAGACCACTTCTAAAATGTATTTATTTCCAAGAGGAATAAAATACAATCAAGCACAAATAGAAATCAGCTGGATATGTCGCTGTACACATTAATAGCCAATATGCGGGCCGCGCTGTAGCATATTTGGAAAGCATGATTCAATATACCTACAAGTAAAATTTGCTATATTTCTAGCCATTACTTTGTATAGATGGAGTAATAACAAGTTTTGCCATAGTGTAAAAATGGGCTGTTTTCGAATCACTTCTAAGATAATATCTGATTTTTTTTGTAGTTTTCTCTCACTTACAAAAAAATATTTAAACCTTCGACACAGTGCCGATACGTTTTTATTAATTAAAAATTTTGACTAAGTATTATTTAACCAATTTATTATGTATATAATACGGATGCTATGTGGTACTGTAGCGTTCTCAGGAAATGCGTTCTCATGGAATAAAGGAACTGAATGGCTGCTGAATATACTTCTCGAATTTGGGTTCATGATTCATTTTGACGCCTAATAGGTTCGACTTATTAACGTTCGGCTAAAAGTTAGGTGAACTATTAAGAAATGTCTTTTTACCAGGATGAGTTTAAATCATAAATTTCATTTTGAGTTTACGTCAAACGCTGTATATTTCGACCATGAGCTTCACCGACGATTTCAATCCCAAAGCGATCTCCGGACCCGAGATATGCGAGCTCGGATTAACTGCGTTGCGCTTGGATGAATTATGAACGTATGTCATCGTCCGGGAATACTTGCGGTAGCATGTTATAATTTCAAAAACATGTTTAGATTTTTAACCCGACCTGGTATCTGTGGGAAAACATCGTGCATGTGGTTTTTATCGATAAAATAGAGGCGATCTTTATCAATGAACCTTCCTTTGTTAGAGATGCATAGCAAAGCCGTCAATAACATCTAAAGAACAAACATTACCGCCACCTTCCCTAATGAGAGGCTTCAGCTTGCCGCAAACGTGAGACGCAGCTTTGCTAGATGGAGCGATGATCTTTGAAGGGTTGCGAGCAACAGCCTATAAGTCAAGCCAAATACTAGCGTTATTCAAATTTGTTTTCCTTACAAAGTACCGGTGCACCTACAGGTGAAAGAATGTACATCATAAAAAAGTCCAGGTAAATTTGTCAGTCGGTTTTCTGCCTCGGAAATAGGTTATATTTTGTAAAATATTCACAAATGAATGCAAAAATCAAGACATGTTATAGCACCTGGCAAATAGAGCTGTATTTGGAAAACAGGTTTAATTAAACACGTAGTTCAAGTCCCGCATGTTAATAGGCAATCTAGCATCCCATGACGAGATCAGTTACGTGTGGCCGGCTAAATTGACTAGGGTCCTCCGGGACATGCCAACTGAGTGATGAGTTTGGCCGTAAGCGTAAGGCTTTTTGGTACGACGGCAATTTAAAAGAAGCAAAACCGGTCATAATTATTGGAATAGGTAATACTGCAGAGCGTGACAACACTATGACGTACGGGAATGGTAGAATAAAACGGCATTTAATATTGCACACCATTAAGTAATGTCATCGCAGCCCATTCAACGCCGAATAACTAAGTGAAACTTATGCCATTATATCAATGGATAGTTGTGAAAGTAGAAAAGCATGCACCGCAGTATTCACCGTAATTCATATTGAGCACACGAATGGCAACGCAAATGTATCGAAATTGACATAACAGTGACTAGGCCAACGGCAGGCACAATATATTGGAAAAACTCGTGTAAAATAGCTGCTTACTACTGCTTCTCAGCCCATAAACGGCCTACTGCTTAGTCGGGCCTCCTCCAACTACATGGAGGGTAATTAGCCTGCTGTGCCATACTGGTCAGGCGGGTTGACACAGAGGTTCGTATCAAGTTCTCCTTCTCTTTCGGCTATCGGCCTTGTCATTTCCTTTTGTCGGCTCTTACCATACCCCCAGGATGGAATAGGGTGACGGATTTAGATATATATATATATATAGATACTCTAAATCCGTCACCACACGGAGCAGCAATATTGAATCCGAAATGAAAGAAGAAATGATAAATTCAACTCTAAACCGAACACAGCTCTGGGACAATGTCAGCGGTCTGTCCCGCCGGCAACATTGACCCAAATTCAGAAACAGAGCATTCCCAACTCCTAACCAGATGCAGGCGAGTTTGAATACTCCACAAGCTAAACGCCATTGTGACGAGATGCCCGTGGTCGACGAAAGTTAACGCATATATGTCTATCACAATACCACTCAGTATACCACAAACAAGACCTGATTTGGCTCAGTAGATTTTGATCAGTAGACTTAACGACTTTGAAGCAAAACCGGCACCGTAATGGAGGATTTATGAAAAGTACTATAACGATACTAAAATCAACAGCAGAGTCCGTTTTCTTTTCATTCCGCTGGCAAACAAGAATAACACAAAGGGGAATTACATGGAAGCGAGTAAATGTAATTCTAAAGTTGGAAATAGAAATAGTCCCGCTTATGTAGGTCGTGGGAACTGAAAACTTGAGAGCACTTGCGAAAAAACAGCGCGGAGGGAGCGGCGCGCTTCGCCTGCTGAATCACATTACTTTCTATTGGGCCTTCCGTGTAATTACACTGTCTCGCTCCAACACTTTGATTAATACACTTTTTCGCAGAAAATAGTCTTCTTTTTTAAGTTTAAATTATGTTGTCCGTAATGTCGTAAAAGTCGAATAGCATTGCAAATTTATGTTCACTTACTCAATTGATAACTCTTTATTGTATTTGTACAATAAGTATCCATTTCGCTAAAAAGCATTTCTCCCAGCTACTCAACTACTTCAATATATATATTTTTTAAATTGATGTACATATTTATTTCATCAACGGAATAGGTAAGAACACATGACACTTAAGTTGTACTTTTCAACGTAATAGAATAATTAAATTCTGCTGAATCAAATTACATAATAAAATTCCATGCAGTAAGGAACATAAGGCATCAAGGTTTACTTTTAAAAACTAAGAAATATACAATAATCAGTATTTAAGTTCCATATTCATATGAAGGTTTAAACAATAACTAAATTGATAAACAGTCGACCGTCGCGGTTTCTTGAACCATAAAGTTCAAGAAATCGCGACTAAACGACGTGCGTGGACTAAACGAAACAGGAAAAATATCTCCAGCGAAGGACGGTCTATTTTGAAGGAAATTCGTTTTCATTATTGGAGGCCTAAAGGGTTACGTAAACAGGGAAGGTGGGACTCGGCTATACTATTGAGTGTTAGTACCCAAGGGTGCATATACTCTGTTTCCTTGGGCAGTGCTTCAATTGTTCATTTCAAACTATATCTTGCCATGATCGTTTATTTACAGAAGTTACTGCATCCTAAGTAACTTCTATTCTCAATTATAAGGTACTTTCACTTTAAAAATGTATTACGTGAATAAATATAATAGAGCAAGAGCCCGTGAACCCCAGACCTACGGTATTTTATAAAAGCTGAAAGTTTGTCAGCGCATGCTCCCAACACAGGTAAGAACGATGGACCATTCATGAAGTTTGGGTTACAGTGGCTTTGGCAGGTAAACCTCACTAAAGGTGTGTAAAATACCGATCTAATTACGTCAAATAATAAAGTGCGATTTTTTGGTATTACCTTTAGATTATTATAAAAAATCATGTTATTATTTGTCAGACACTTAACGTCGTGGAAACCCCTTGCCAGACACCCTTAATGTTCATGGCAGTATGCTTTTATTTTTATTATTATATATATTTTTGTATATATTATAAGATATGTATGTATATATAATATTATATTTATTATTTAATGCTGACATATAACGATCCCAACAACAGTATTTGCGCAAAATTTCTTGTAATAATTTGTTGGTTGCCTGGAAGAGATTGCTTTTTAGTGATAAGGCCGCCAATGGTATGTGTTAAATTTAATTTCTCTTGTAAACCATGTTAATGTCGCAATTATACAATAAAGTGCTATCTATCTATCTATCATATGGGTTGGTGCGCGTGAGATAGCAAGTTAAGTCTACCGCGGTCCCTCACTGCGGATTGGTTCTTGAGTTAACAAGCTGAGGCTAACTGCCAAGTAGTTTCGGCAGTAGGTTCATGATTAGGATGCCATATATTCCAAGGTAAGGGTTGACGCCCGTAGAGCGTCGTGCCATAACATAACTTTTATTCGTTGTTTTTTGACTAGACTCAGAAAGTCGTAAACATGTCATGGCCTGAACTAGGGTCATTGGCGTCAAGAAGTCGGCAGTGTTTCTATCGATAAAATATCGTTGTTAGCAAAGGGTTTAATTAGCATTTAGCTTGGGATATGAGAGTAAAAATTTCAGTTAAATGATGGCAGTAAAACAGTCTGCAGGAACCAAAGCAAAATAAATTACTAAGTCACTAAAGGAACATCGCGTCGCCTCTGTAGCACTGCTGAAAAACTTCATAAACACTCCACGATACGTGCCCACGTCTGTAATTTATTGCATGGGTTCAGTGACCCAACAACGAAATACCAATTTGTATTTGAAAAAAAATGTGGTGTTCGTTTGTGACCGGGCAATTTTAGTATAACAATAAGTAGAAGTAAACGTTAATAGGATTGAATAAGGTTCTAAAGAGAATAAGAAATTGGAGCAATTTTATAGACGCAGAAAATACACGTGCAGTTTATGATAATCCTGTTTTCGGCGCCTTCCGAAGTAATGTTTACTCGCGCAATATTCTAATTTATTGGCCGTATAAAGAGCCTCAGCTACCGCAGAGATCGTCCGAGAGATTTATTTCTGTTTTCCTACTATTATGTATTTTCACTGCCCACGTAATGAGGAAGGGTTCGAAGTTGGTATAAAGAACGCATCGACACTGAGATAACATGCCCTTCATAACATCGCATTAATTATCGTACTAGACAATCATCATAAATAAATAAATATCCTTGGACATTTTACACAACGCCATTTCGTCCCAAGCTAAGCAATTTAATGCTTGTGTTATGGTAACGAGATGGATGATAAACTACTTATATACATATTTTTTTTGTAAGTACATACATATTATGGACAGAAAACACCCAGACCCGGAACAAATACTTGTAGGTCGTACAAATATTTCTTCCGTGCGGGAATCGAACCGGCGACTAGCTGCGCAGGCCATCAACTTAAAGGACTGACTGTCGCACTACAATTTGATCGAGGGAAATTAGCATATTAGAAATGACAATGCCTGTAGTATTTTTCGAAAATTGTACATCTGTGCCACACCATTCTAGAAATCGGTGCTACTATAACAAGTTCTGGTGGTGTAATTTAGAAAAGTAATTGTAAAAATGTGTTGAACAAAATACATGTATGTATTTTGTGTATGTGTAAATAAGAAATAGACCTCAGTTTTATTTTAAAAAAGTTATATATGAGCGCATGAAACTTTGGACGGTACAAAAACTGATTGTGGGTTTAACGAGACAAATATAGCGTAGATGTGTTCGAGTTAGGTTGTGCAGAGTATTTGAATATGCAAAAACCTTAACATGTGGTGTGGTTCGAGATTACAAAAAAATGCCTTTGCGAGAGGCGGTTTAATAATACAATCTATTCTTCATCATGAGGTCTATGGGTTTGTTAAGCAAGAAAAGCATTAAGGACCCAAATTATGTTTGTTAGGAGAGTTTGAGCAAACCTTACGCAAAAATGGTATTAAAAAATTGTAGAGCCGATGTTGTCTAGGGCCATAAACTTTATGTATCACAACACTGCTACTCCAAAAAGATACGTTACACACAACGTTCTAATATAATAATTCTGAACGTTACTTACGCAGCAATTTGTTAATTATAAAAACAGAGCAGCTACATCGATTTGCAAAAAAAATATCAAAGCTAATCCAGCTTAATGTCAACTATATTTTAATATTGTGTGTGCTACGTTGCAAAAGCCAGGAACAGCGGCGTTCTAAGGATGGAAAAGCATGATTACTTTCTCACTTCAACCAAGATAAATAGAAATATATTTTGAGCTTCTTTCTTATCTCTGGATATAATTGCTCAAAATATATTTCAGTGAAGACAATTATTACGCCATTACTTTTTTATACTCCCTCACATTTACATAAATATTGGGCAAAAGTTATTTTGTGTAAGGATTATTTTTCCACTTAAATATCATTCAAATCCTTATAGATCAATCGCGTATATACATATATGTATATATATAATTCATGGATACTCTTTCTTTTGACGAACGCAATCCCGAAAAACATCTAACCTAAGCAGAACTCTGTACCGTGGTCGTATTTGTTTCATCCGGATAATCTAAGCCCAAATTGAAAAGGTTGATCGCAATTTTATATCGGACGTTATTCACAAAACTCGTAGAAAGAGAACAAAATCAAATATGACTTTTGAAATACAGCCTTTAGTTTTACTCATTTGAAATAAGGTACCTAGTTTGGTGACGATCCTACGAATGTTTGTAGGTATCATTTTTTTATTTTCCTGGCTTAGATTTTTCAAAGGATATCTCGATCACGAGCAAGACTGTTGATATATGGTGCGTCCTTCTAACACAACTTTAAAGATAACATAATTTTCGTCTATTCTAACAAGCTTAATTTGCTGTTTGCACGTGTTTCGACTTGGACTTTTTTTTTTTTTTTTTTTTTTTTGTAATAGTGCACTCTTTTTGAAACTGCACCATTCTTATTACAATCTAGCTTAGGCTAATAAGTAATTTGTATCTGTCCTAAATTACTACGGAAATGAATAAACTAAGGCAGCGTCCACTAACACTTGTCTTATTGTCTCTAGAATTATAAATCACTTTGTTCATGTGATCTTCATAATATTGCACTTATTGTACTATATATATCACTATTATTCACTACACTAGTTCAAAAGGTTTAGTCCTTTTTAACCGTCTTATAATGTCAGTGGTGTCGAGGAGCTGGATAGCCTCGACATTCACATGGTGATGAAGCCTATGGTCATGCGCTTCAGCATGTTTCTTTATGACGTTAGCAACAAAGTCCACTTTCAGGTCCCGGTGAATGTCATTAGTTCTGATGTACCACGGTGCGTTAACTATACCCCTGAGTACTTTGTTTTGGAATCTTTGTATGATTTGCATATTACTTTTTTTGGTACAACCCCACAGTTGTATACCATAAGTCCATATGGGTGCTAGGACTTGTCTATAAAGGAGTAATTTATTCTGTACTGATAAAGCAGAATGTTTACCAAGTAACCAGTACAGTTTTTTGTAGCGTAGGTCTAGCTCATCGCGTTTCTTTTTGACATGTGACTTCCAACGTAGCTTTGTGTCGAGGGTCATCCCAAGATATTTTGCAGTATTTGCATATGGTACCCTATGGTTATTTATGTACACCGGGTAATAAGTTGTTTTTTTATTAGTGAAATCAATGTGTACTGACTTCGCGTCATTAAGTTGGATGCGCCATTTTTTTGTCCACTCATAGATGGTGTTTACGGCCTTTTGGACCTTTTTCACAGCTTCTTCGTGAGTGACTCCAGTAGCTAAAATAGCTGTGTCATCTGCAAAAGTAGCTATGGCTCCATTTTCTATTTCCGGGATATCACACGTGTATAATAGGACTTGGACTTGACCAAGGAATTGAAGTAAACTCACTTAGCAAACACACTATAGTAGTTAGTAAGTTTTAGGTCATGAGACAGACCATACGCATGTAGAGGTGCCCAACTCAAAAAGGGCAGGTGTCTAAAGGTAGTTGTTAATCTGTGTCAAAAATGGTTTTGGCCTGCCAAGAGCAAAAAACAATTTGGCGGAATAGCCTTTAGCATTAGTCCACCGGCCATGTCATTTGTTACAACACAATAAAAACTAAGATCAAAGAAACCGCTGTAGGGTTGGCATCCACCAAAATGTACGGCAAAATGTATGTAAGTATGAAAGAATTGTCTAAGGTATGTTATATGGGATGGCAGAGACATTTGAAATGATCTTATTTTACGACCATAAAGACAGTGCCATTGTCTGTTTCTCCAGAATCCAGTATATCTTAATTTATCTGTGTCACATGTTCACTCGGTGATTAACGTGAAATACGTTGGTTATTCATAGCATACTCAGTTATAGTTCATTATTTAATGACATACACTAACGCATTGGTTTTACACACTGTAGTATTAGTGTATGTATAAAATAAATAAACATTACCGAATTATGGTTCGCGAATTCAAATCATTTACTTTGTTTCAGTCACGATGGACACTTAGAAATTGTCAACATATCATTCATAAAATGTATATAATTCACCATCGACCACTGCTGAGAATATTGTAGGTATATTTAAGATGTAACCCGAAACAAATTTATTGATATTAAACCTCTCCGGGCACTCCCTCGTAAACAGATCCTTATCTGAACCGTTGTTAGGATTTATGAATGAAATGAAACACCGCGGATGAAATGAAAATGAATGCTTTTCCAATTTTTACAATAATCGTAATTTTACAGATATTGTCAGCCCTATCAATAACTAAAAGGTGTCTTGATGAGAGCGGCGCGGCCGTAAACGGCGTTTGATGGCGATTAAGGCAGACGGCTGGCTGCTTCCGGTTACCGATACAATGCCGGATGAAAAACACCGCTCCATCCGGTTTCATGATGGGAAAATTAAATGGGCGCCAAATTCAATTTGGGTTTTCACGTGGATCTGCATAAAGTATGCTATTAAATCATAAATAACAAATTGGCGGACTGTTGCTGTTATTTATACACTAAGCTTTAATTGGATTTAGTCCTTTATTTTATATGATCGGAAAAGTAATGTTTAGTAATGAACTAGAATAGATCGGTCACTTTGTTTGGCCCTTTGCGACTATTGCGCAAGTTTGCTCTTACAAACTGTCTTATCACGGCTTTGTACCTAAAAATGGCGATCTAAAAAGAGCAACTACAGAGTTTTATGCCGGCTCTTCTCTGTAGAACTGCATTCCGAACCGGTGGTAGATGGTAAATTTTAAATTTTATTTTGTTGTTTGACTTGTCAAAATAGCTCTAATGAGCCAACTTGATTAAATGAGTTTTGAATTTGAATTTGAACTATCTTGCATACTCGAAAATGATGAGCCAAGCAAGACTAACAAAGTAAAACCAAAGGTTGAAAGGTGTTAAGAGTTTCTTCAAATGAATGTACCAAAACCAGAATCCACCCAAGGCCCCAAACCTGTTAAGTTATTGAGTCTAGAATCAAAATAGACAACCACCGTGCTTTTGATTGCCGATTTTCTCAATTTTGCCGATACTACCTACCACATAGTATAGTGTCACTTCGGGACGTATACCACACGCTTTTGCCACAAGCACTTGGCAAGAACTTTTGAATTTAGCAGATTAAGGTTAGCAATTGCAACGCTGACACCTTCAATAGAAAATAGCAGATTTAGAGATTGCCATAATCACAACGCCAAAGAGGCGGCACAGTGTCATGGCGGCGATTTATGTTATCCGCACTCCTTCGCTATCCGCTATCATCTCACTACCAGGAAATATTACACCGATCTTGAACTTCTGAGCAAATATAAAGAAATGCAATAAACAGGAGCCGGCCATTAAACGTTTATGGGGGCGCAAAGAAAGCCGCGCACACCGCGACACAAACACTGCTTATCACAAGTTTTACGGCCGCATTCCGAAGCTACAGTAAAGATATGCCACCTACCAGCTCGCATTTTTCACATCACATAGCATTTAATATCAAAAGCATTCAGGTTGATGCCTTTCAAATTATTTGAGGGTATATCAGCATTCCCCATTGGTCACTTTCTGCGAAATTATTTAGGCTACATTGGTGTATCCTAGCTTTCAGGCCTTTTAAACATATTTACTAGGGACACACGTAAAAATATACAACATCAGCGCCAGATTGAATGCCATTACCAAAGTCTATTGACAAATTAACTTTCTGTATGTGTATATGTCACTGGACTCCTCCTAAACGGCTGGACCGATTTGTGAGATTTTTTTGTATGCGTTTGGGTGGCACCGAGGATGGTTTAGATTCACAAATCAGCCCGACAGATGGAGCTGTAGTCGGTAAAATAATATCATGCAGGACAACATCTGCCCGGTCAGCTAGTATTGATACATATATAATATGTTGTAATTTTGCACTTTATATTACCAAAGTAAATTAATTTAAAATGAGATAAATTCTCACAAAACATCAGGCAAATTCCCGAATAGAATAAAAAAAATGTTTGTGTAATAAAGCAAACAAATGCTTTTGAAACTACGGTATGGTAGCCTGATTAAATTCCGCTGTTTAATTCTCGAGTTTGTTTTTCAGGGAAGCGGCAGATTTTATTTCATTAATTCGAACCATTAGCAGTATATTAATGTCTGGAAGTTATACCACGCGTTTGTAATTATCTATATCCATAATATACTTAATATTATGAATTATCTATATCCATAATATACTTAATATTATGGATATAGATAATATAAGACACATTCTGAACGCATACTTAGAAAGTGCAAGAATTTCCAAACGCAGTTCCAATGCCCTTGATTGGTCGCGTGACAAGTGATACGCGTACGCGAAGGGGTGGCAAAGTGGCAATCGATTCGACGACCTCGACCCTCGGGCTTATTAGTAACGGCGTTACCAAGAAATGCCAAACTTTATCCCTCTTTAAGAGATGTAGTTTCATACAATAATGGTGTATATTCATAACCGTTTTCCGTCATTTATTCAGGTTGGATATTGTTATGTGCGACTTCCGGACTCACTAAAAACAACTGCCCAAAACAGGGCCACGGGTATCGCTCCTCAATTGGGGAACATGCTCGGCGACCCTAATTAACCTTGGTCTGCCTTTCAGCGGCTTCGACCCCGCACTTTAATGGGGAGCTCTGGAGGTTCCCCAACCCCAGAAAGGGGCACTTGCGGGACGTTGCACGCGCGTCTTTTAGGCGCTAAATGTAGGTAAGGGTGCTAGCCAGCCGCAGCCCTTAGCTGCTGCCAACGATGGCAGCCCTATCTCTCACGCCTGGCCTACCCTCCACTGCCACTGTTGCTGGATTATATCCATCGGCATTATCGCCAGTTTAAGGGTCCCAAGGCAACTCTGAGGACCCAGGAGTCCCTGGAAACAAACCCACAAAGACACCGTCTTATCACTCACCTAGTCTCGCCCGGTATTTGTGACCCTGAGCAGGTTTTGAACCCCCCTCAACACAGTAAGATGAAGGATGGCTTATCAACATACCTGTTGATACAGCTGGCACTGCCAAAGTCCATGGGCGGCGGTTACCACTTACCATCAGTCGGGCCGCTAGCTCGTAAAAAAAATTGTATAGCAAGTTTTAACTTTGTAGCAACATCAAAGCTTTGTCCAAGAAAATCTCGAGAAACTCTTTGTAAATTGACCCGCCGCAAGAGGCACTCGTAAATATTTCTAGCACGCGCGACAGTTCCGATTGGACAATTTACAAGGAAGATCCGTTCACGTGCAGTCTCCCAGCAGAAAATGAGAATTAGTGCTGGCGAGGCAAGACTAATAATTTTACTTGCCTGTCTGTGCTCTGCTGCTCCTACATTAAACGTTTTGATTACACCTAAGAAACTGCGAGTCTTGTGGTAACTACCTACTAGTAGATAACAATACAGTTCTAGTAATCCTACTATTAAAGCGACACAAAACACAATACAATCACGAAAATAGTTGCCCAATTGATTTCACTATTCGCCAACAGCCGATAAACCGTTTCTCCGTCAGGATAGAAGAAAATAATCTGACAGTCTCACTTTTCCCTAAAATCTCGAGCAAAGCCCATAAATAACGTCCCGGGGTCCCCGAGCGAACCCCCATGATCATGGCATTCGCTTGCCATTGACATTGGCGCCGGCTGGCGGCCTGCCAAGGGCAGCCCACGAGGGCGCGGACTGCCCGACTTACCCCAATAAAGTTTGCCTCGGGATTGTTACAGCCTTAACCGATATAGAAGCGGAAGCGGAAAGCAAATTGGAGACGTTGCTCTCGTTTTATCTTTTTTTGGAAAGTATCTGTACTACATCTTACACCTATTTTAGCAACTGATGATACATAAACTTTGTCTTTCGTGTTGACTAATCTTAATCTTATTTTCCGCGTGGTAACGGCTTTAGGATAAACAATGTCACCAACCCGTACCATCCTGATGGGCTCCTGATGGCTTCCTGTCACCTCCAAGTAAGAGGTGACAGACATGCAAGAGGCAGATTACCTACCCGCAGAGAAAGAAACTATCTTGCCAGCGTGGCACAGTAGGCTAAATGGGTCATTCGTTAATGTGGTCAATCATAATCATTACCTTTGAATCATTACCGTTGGCTTTAAAAATAAGGACGATGATGATGATAAATCTAATTTTACTATAATTCAATATCAAGCCAGTACATTCAGTGGGGCCTACCACAATACATCTTTTTTCCTCAGCGAAATGGATAAAAGCTTCATTCTTAACCTAGTAGAGAGGGTAGTTAGTGACAATGGTGATCCACTCGAAATGTATGAAGGTAAATTTGTCACTTCGTTTACTACGTACGTATATGGGCATAGGATTTTGTATATCACAATAAAATTTCTTTCCATTGCAGCATAGTTGCGTCTGTCTTTCGCTGCTTTAAGCGTCCCATACCGTCGCTGCTAAGAACATACATATACTTCCCAATAATTATATATACACATATAATGCGTGATTCATCTTGTCAGCTAATTAAATAAGAGAGTAATAGGTACTGGAACTTGCCGTATGTGAAGAAACTTTATGGAAACCTGCCAATGACGTAAATTCTTACCTGAAACAATAATCATATTTATGTGTGAAGATTTTGTACGTTCGTATAAAATGTACAGTTTCGTCAATTCATGGTCCAACTATTGAATGAGTTTTCGTCAAGGAGCCATCATCATCATTACAGCCAAAAGACGTCCACTGCTGGACATAGGCCTCCCCCTAGAATCTCCACAAGGGCCGATCCTGGGCCGCCCCCATGCGCCGTTTTCCGGCGACCTTAACAAGGTCATCGGTCCACCGTGTGGGTGACCTACCAGCACTGTGCTACTGCTATTATTCAAACAAAGCAAACTGTTTATATTAACAGCGCCAGCCAAAGAATCTCGGATTAAACGAGCAGCAGAAAAGGCTTTTATATTTTTTAAGATATACTGTGAGTAACGTAAAAAAGTCCTGTAGTTGCGAACACGTATGAGAAAACGAAGCGTGGGACGACCCCCGGACTAGATGGGAGCAATAAATAACATTAACTTTAATTCATTCTACCGTTTTTATTCTATAATGTGTCAATACCTTGAAAATTAATCTAGCCCATACACATATTTCACAATGTATCTTACTGATAGTTTTCTGTTACATTGTCAAAATAAATTAACAAATAGACCTATTTTATACATTTAACAAGCCATTTCCGAAAGAGTCGGGCGCAATATTTCAGACGGCCTCTGTCAATCTTGCGGGAAGCGAGTTCGAATCAATAATGCAGCGACATCGCAATCCATTTTCGCTATTCCGCGCAGTTCAATCAGTTCGCCTCTGGCTATGATTCTTTTTAAATTTAATATTTGTGTGCAATGCCTCACCAGGTGGAAAACCTATTTCAATTTGTCGTCACTATTATATAAAATTATAGGGTTTGTAGTATCATGATTATGCTTAGATGTGGCAGTAACCACTGCAATTGCTAGCAATAATGAAGCAACATCTGAAGAATATGCATGATTAGGCTCAATGCCCAAGAGGTGGCTATTTTCTTACTATTCAATCAAGTGTCTTATTGTTGTTACTACTTCTATTCAATCAATTGATCGGACCCTATAATATTGTACTAGAAAATTCGAGAAATAAACAAGGCTTTGTTACTGTTACTGTAATCAAAAACACTAGAACATTAGGAAGCTGAAAAATATATAAAAGTCCAACTCTAATTCCCCATCAAGAGTCACCTACAACACCCTCAGCTACGGAGAAGGAAATTCCAGCAACGTAATCCAGCATATACAACAAATGAGAGGGCTTAGTAAATACGTATGTGTCTTATTTCCCAAGAAGGTAAAATCCACGTACATGGTCAGTGGCTAGACGAAATAAGAATACCTACAACCCAGGTCACATCCATCTTGTTTGCGGAAGTATGTCAGCTTGTATTGAAGAAATAGCTTCTATGAAATCTAGTTTAGGACATAGGACACAACTTACAAATCAAAATGATTAACTAATCCGGTTCAAAGCTTGGACATATTTTCCCCGTTATTAAATTGTTGTCCGACTACAACAAATGGCTCGAATGGACGATTGAATATCGAGACGATAAGCAAAGGGATTGTTTAGGATATATTCGGAATGAAAATATCCATAAAACGGTAGACGTCGATGAAATACCGAAAATGGTCATACCGCGGTAAATATTTCAAATATTGTTTACACACTGATGTATTCTAGAACGACTATCGCAGTTAGTTATAATTGTCCCAATCGTAGCAGAGACATATTGTTTTGGTTTCCGGGGTCAGACAAAAGTCGGTACAACGTCTATTGCCGAGTATTATTCGTTCACGACACGGAAAACGTGATAAACCGTTTAGGAAACAAGGCCCTTGATATACTGTTACGAAGAATGATAGTCCTTTGATGTTGGATTTGGCTTATTTTCGTACTTGACCCATTTTTTCAAGGTCACCATGATTAGCAGATTATGCATAAAATTCTCCTTCTTTTTACAAGGAAATCTCCTAGACCTTGAATAAAGTGTGCAACTATGTCTGCAAGGTTTTACTGGTACCTAACACCGTAAAGAAACCTTGGGAAAGTTCCTCAATAAATTCTACCCAAACTGTCCAACTGGAACGCTTAAAGTCAGTCCAATGTAAGAATTAGTGCACTATAAGTCTATCCTTCATAAATGAAAGATAATCATGTTAATAAATCTGCCAATAATGAACGTCCTAGTACAATGTACGCATGGGAGGAAACGTTAATGAGGAGCGCGTGGGCGAGAACCATTTTCGCCGTTTGGTAAAACAACATGTGCATAGTACACTCAAAGTTGCGAAATTTTACTGGACTACACCACTTTTCATACACGTATAATCGAGCGACACTTAAAGTCCAAACTTTTTTTTTTTTTTTTTTTTTTTTTTTTTTTTTTTTTTTTGTGGGTAGGACATAAAAAGTGCAGACGTTATTTTATTCACTATTATTCAATTTCATTATAAATATTCTAAATTTCTTTACAGCTAATTTTCTCCATGTTTGGCCTCCTCAGGAAACAAATCAGTGAGTGCTCTGCTCAGGTTGACTATCTGGAGACCAGACACCGGAGGAAAACCTTACTGTTCTTAGGGGTGGTCGAACCTGCACAAGAGGACTGTCGCTCAGTTGTAAAAGAAATACTCCATGGCAAAATGGCACTGAAGAGTCTATCGGAGTCCTCTATTCAGACTTGTCACCGTTTAGGTACCCCATCTGGAGATCATCCCCGACCCATTCTAGTGAGGTTCTCTGATATTAACGCCAAACATGCTGTCTGGAGAGCCAAAACCGCATTAAAATCCACTCCATTATCGGTTAAGGAGTTCCTGACGAAAACCAGGCAGGCTGTATTCGGTAAGGCGAGGCAACATTTTGGTTTACGCTCTTGTTGGACCACCGACGGTGTTATTTTTATCAAGACTTCCGACGGCCATCGACATCGATGTGTGACCGAAGAGCAGCTATCTGCGCTGGTTGCAAAATTTCCGAAGGCCGCAGTCGGTGATCTGAGAAACGTAAGGAGCAAACGCTGATAAACAGACCGTACTATTTTCAAAGTGCATAGTGGTTAAGTCTGTAGATAGTTAGTTTACACTCACTTGGTATGGTAGCCATAGTCATATTTATTTATTTTTTCCCCGCCGTTTTACAGTATACTCTACTTAGTTTTATACTCAACGTTTTGATTGTATGTTTAAGTGTCCAGTAGTAACTTTATCGCATTCTTTTGTTTGGTTTTGTTTACACGGCTTCCATCATTGACTGATGATTTATCAAAGATCACAATCAATATCCAATTCAATACGTCATAGGGTATTGTCAGTCATTGACTGACAGACATGGTATGACACATGGTATTTTCGGTGGAATGGCTACCGAGTAGTTTCATATTCATTACCTTTAATTATTACTCTTCTTATCTTTTTTTTTTTTTACTAAGCATTGTTTTTAATATGATCTCAGCGTGTTTTCTTTTCTTTTCTTCTGTTGTTTCATGTTAGCTGGCGGGTGATGCAGATGATTATCCGCTGCACTAGTTTTACAGTATTTATAGTTTTATTTATTAGTTATATTTTTTTTAAATACTATATTACTTATTTATATTATATATAGAATCATATACGTTAAATTATTATGTATGCTGATGAGTTATTTTTGTCTGCCAATGAATCTGGCACATCTAGTGAGGGGAGCTTCTGTTCCATGGACAATAACTTGGGGGACAGCCTGCGTTGCGCTTTCCTTGGCAATTTGAAACAAACTTTCAACGCATGCCATCTTAACGCGCAAAGTATACCTAGTCATCACAGCGAGCTGTATGATACTTTTTACAATAACCATAATGTCCATGCCATCCTAATTTCAGAGTCTTGGTTAAAACCACATCTTTTATCAACGTCTTACTCCCTACCTGGATATATTCTACTGCGAAATGACCGCCTCGGTAAACCTGGCGGTGGAGTCGCGGTATATCTCCGTAGTGATCTTTCTTACAAAATTATTTCTTCTTCCCCATCTAACTACACCGGCACTGCAGAGTACTTATTCATCGAAGTTTGGCTCAAGGGAGCCAAAATAGTTATCGGTGTTGTCTACTGCCCACCCACCATTGATTACTTCACTGAATTCGAATCAGTCTTAGAATCGGTAGGTTCAAATTATGCACATCACATCATCATGGGAGACCTTAACACCAATCTCCTTGCTCCTGACTCCTCTCGATCCAAAAGACTCCTGCGCCTCATTGAGGCAGTTAACATGCATATTTTGCCTCTTTCAGCCACTCACCATAACGTAGTCGGTGAAGACACCTGGCTGGATGTCGTCCTTACATCGAATCCCCTCCTTGTTTCGTCTCATGGACAATATGATGCCCCCGGCTTCTCCCACCATGACCTAATTTTTGCCTCGTATGAGTTACTCCCTCCCAAACTTAAACCTAAGGTCATTTACAGGCGCTGCTTTAAACGTTTGAACCTAGATAATCTGCATGACGAGGCAAGTCGGATCGATTGGGAACCACTCTATAAAGCAACAACCATCGATGATAAATTAACTCTTTTTAATGCTATAGTACACAAATTATATGACAACCACGCACCAGTAAAAAAAGTCAAGGTAAAACATTCACCAGCCCCCTGGATGAATCGAGGTATAAAGATGGCTATGAGGCGTCGGAATCGAGCCTTCAATATTTATAAAAAGTTCCGCTCAGAAGAAAACTGGTCCCTCTTTAAGGTCGCAAGAAATCGGTGTAATAGAATGATTCGAGACGCCAAAAGCCGCCACATTCTTAACAATATATCTTCTTCCTCATCTTCAGCTGAGATGTGGAAATTTCTTCGCTCTCTAGGCATAGGCAAAACTCGGAATGATATCTTCCCTAATACAATTGGACCGGACGAACTCAATCGCTATTTCTCCTCTTCCTCTCCGTTAGATCGTCTAACCATCGACAGCACTGTCTCCTATATTGCCAGCCTAGAGAAACCTGATATAGACCCCTTTCGATTCTCCCCCATAAGGCCCGATGACACGAAAAAGGCTATTAAATCCTTTAAATCTAAAGCCATGGGATGCGACAATATCAGTCGTCATATGATTATCCCCATACTCGATCATATCCTCTTACCAATGACTCACATAATAAATTCTTCACTCGAGTATGGTGATTTCCCATCCCTATGGCGCAAAGCCTATGTTCGCCCAATGGCAAAAATTTCTAATCCATCGCTCCCATGTCACTATCGCCCGATATCCATACTTCCTTTCCTATCGAAGATTTTGGAGGCCTGCGTCCATAGGCAGTTCTCCAACTTCATCCATCATAATTCCCTTGTCAGCCAGTTCCAATCAGGTTTCAAACCTGGTCATAGTACCACCACCGCCCTCCTGAAAGTGACTGGCGATGTTAGGGCAGGCATGGAGGAATCTAAAATCTCAGTTATGGCGTTGATTGATTTCTCAAATGCATTTAACACCATCAGTCACGACATCCTTCTTTCAATTCTATCCCATATTCAAGTGGCACCGGAAGCGCTTAAATGGTTTGCATCTTATCTTCGTGGACGCCAACAATCTGTAATTATAGACGATTTGACTTCAAATCCCTGTGATGTAGATACTGGCGTTCCACAAGGCGGCATACTTTCCCCTCTCCTATTTTCAATATTTATAGACCTCTTAACCCTCGAACTTCGGTGTCCGTATCATCTTTACGCCGATGACCTGCAGATTTATACACAAGCCGGAGTTGACGAAATATCAGTGGCCATTAGCAAATTAAATTGTGACCTCGCTGCTGTGGAAGCATGGTCGCAAAAGTACGGACTCTCTGTAAACCCCAGTAAGTGCCAAGCAATAATTATAGGAAGTCGGCAAAATATGAAAAAAATTGATTGTCAGTTGCCACCAGCCATAACCCTGTGTTCCTATACGATTCCATATAGCTTTGTTGTGAAAGACCTTGGCATTTACATTGACAATACGTTGAGCTGGATACCACATGTAAATAGTGTATCCCAAAAAGTGACCGGAGTGCTGCGGTATCTATATCCTTTAAAGAATATGCTCCCTCTGTCTGTTAAGGTAGCGCTTGTACAATCCTTAATACTTCCAATTATTGACTATGGTGATGTTTGCTTCTTTGACCTGAATGCAGATCTTTTAAATAAACTTGACCGCCTTCTTAATAACTGCATTCGATTCGTCTTCAGTTTGCGTAAGTTTGATCATGTGTCAGAGCGCAGACGGACGTTGAACTGGCTGCCTATTCGGCAACGTAGAGAACTCAGGGCTTTGACCACTCTCTTCTCAATATTGTTCACTCCACACAGCCCTGAATATCTTTTGTCCTGCTTCCGTTATCTGTGCTCTTCACATGAAAAGGAGCTTCGCTCAAGTAATAATCGTCTTCTGGAATGTCCCATCCATCATTCTGATTTCACTCACTCATCCTTCTTTGTTCAAGCTATTATGCTCTGGAACGCCTTGCCTCAGGAAATTAGGATGGCACAATCTCGTCTCACATTCAAACGAAAGCTCCGAGAGCATCTCCTTGCGTTTTGTTCTGGAGTCCCGCCTCACTAACCATTAGCAGTATACAGTGTATGTATTTTATTATATATATATCGATATCCTTATATAAGTACCTATATAATATGTTTTGTAAGATATTTATGTGTTATGTATAAGTATATATAATTATTAATAATATTATCTTGCTGGTTTCCTCGAGAGTGCACCTACCTAAAATTTATCTGCATGACCTGAAGGTAGACTGGGAGAAAATGCCGTAGGCATTAAGTCCGCCAATGTATATGTATGCATGAAGTAAAATAAATAAATAAATAAAAAATTGTCGCCGCAAGAACAACGTAACTAACACAATTGAGCTTTTATTTTAGGCGTAGGACTGATCAGAGTATTACAGAAATAAGGTAAACTAGAGGACCTAATAGAAACCAAATAGGATAGACTATAGAAAATCAAAGTACAGATTCAAAGCAAATAATGTTTCATAATATACACATTCAGATCGCTTTTACGAATGACAGGTTTCAGAGAAAGCGCTTAAGACAGTAACATCGTTTGTCTGGCGTTTAGCCAACTATCGCATATGGCACTGACTTAATATAAGATTGATAAAGTATCACAGCGTGGCCAACATCAACAAGAAGCGGGAATATTTTGGCCAATCTTGTAGACAATCAATTTTTGACATCTTGTTAGTTCTTCCTGGGGATGAACTAACAATACATACGCAATAATAGCACACCAATAGTAAGTGAAATATAACGTACATCCCATAAGTCGACAAATAAATTACGGATTGTTATTTCTGTGACAAATTGCAAATGTCACGTGTCTTATTTAGCTTCCAGTTACTTATAGAGACGAAGGGTCAAAGTTTACGGTTACCAACAGAATTCCCTTTATAGACAACAGTTATTGGCAGGGTAGTCATAGAGTCAGGCTCGATGCCTGCAGCATATACAAATTTGTCCATATATTTAGGATCTTTGCCCTGTTACATTTATTTCACAAATATTCCGAAATTAATTACTCCATAACCGCTAAATTGTCGAAATATCGATATGGTGATACATACTAACCATAGCTTCACTCATTAGTAATATATTTTCTTTTTTTATATACCTAATTACACGAATTTCCTTCTTTTTTATACTATGTAATGTATTTTACATTTAACACAGTAGTGAAATCTTGTAATTGGCCATATTCTAAATTATTTTTATCAAGCACTGTATCCAATAGTTGTGAGCAACAGTACAAATTAAGTATAGTCGTGGAACTTAAAGGCTTCAACGATAAAATTGACCCTACCCTTTTCTACCTTACCTGTACGGTAAGGTAGAAAAGAGTAAATTCAACTTCGCACAAATAACGTAAACAAACTACAGATTGACCTGATTCTGCCCGAGACCGGACGAAGACTTAATCTCATACCGTACGCTGAATAATGAATCAGTGTGATTAACGGGCGACCACATTGCAGCCTTCACTCCAATTAAAATGACAACCTATAGTCATGCATCAATAATGCTTGTTTAAATACCAGAGCAGAGCAAGAGCAAATGGTAATGTTATTAGGGGTGGTGACGGATTTGGAATACATAGTGTCACTACCCCATTCCATTCGAAGGGTGTCATTAGAGCCGACAAAAGGAAACGACAAGGCCTAAAAACCTAACCACAAGAGAAGAAAATCTTGAAAAAAAAATACGGAACCCTGTGCCAATCCAACTGGCCTGCGTGGCACAGTAGGCTCTGCTACCCTCTATGTAACGGCGGAGTCCCGACTCAGCAGTGGGTCATTTATAGGCTGAGAAATAGTCTGTGGGGGTCTTGTATAGCGCAAACAGCAAGTCAAAGTCAAAGTCAAATAATTTATTTTGCATAGGACACAATGGACACTTACAAATTGTCAACATATTAATAAAATGTTATACAATGCAAAGTAATATTCTTTACCACCAGTTCGGAACGCGACCACTGCTGAGAAGAACTGGCAAGAAACTCAGAGGGCTTGTCATTTTTTCTTTTTTATTACTTTGCGGTCCTATTCATAATCTAATATGTATATATTTACCCAACAAATTCCTTAAAACAAACTGTTCAATCGAATCTGGAAGGCGTCAGCTGAAATCTGAATATTAAAACAAAACAAAACAAACTTTAATGAAATAGAATAAAATCTTCCTTGGTCCAGTGAGCCGACCAACCCCAAACAGCAGCACCTGTTCACAAGTATAACGCATGTGACAGCCATCGGTTTCCTCAACCATATTAAAGGGAAGTGACCGACCCGTCACACGTCGCTACCGCTGCTCAGAGTATTTTAGTGAGCATGACAACTCACAAAACCGAGCCCGATCACCGATAAAGCAATAAAAAGTAAAGCTCGAAAAAAATCAGTTCCAGCAAGACTGCAGTTTCAGATCCAAAGATACATTTGTTCGTATATGTATTCATAGTATTTGAGCTCAGCAGCTCAACCCCAAGCTACCGGGTCATTTAAATAGTCTGTAATACTAAGTATCAGTTTTTATACAAAAGCAGGTATATTTAGCTCCTAATCAATATGAGAAAAAGATATGTTAAGTAATTGTCAGTACTATTAAGTAGTATTAAAACACATTGTGATCTTCTATCCATATTATACATACCTTCGTTTAAGCGTCATAATTTGAGACGGTGGTTATAACGTTATAAATACATACTTTGTTATGCTTATCATTTGGTAAGGCAAATGACAGCCACTTTGCGAATGGCTGTAAATGTCAAAGTGGGCTAGTAAAGGGGACGATGTAAATAATTGACGGATCTGAGCAAAGCATCCAATTATTTGTCCAGAACTTTGACCGAACCAAGGTGGATCCGAAATACAGCCCTGCGCCCCGTCTAATCTTATAGCGTCCGCTGAATAATGAATGAGCTAGATAAATTGGCTACCTGGCTAGCAGAAACGTTTACCGTACATATTAAAGACGCTTTTGGAAAGGCTCTCAACATAATTAGATTATCGGAATATAACAATTTTACATGATATCTCTACCAATTCAAAAATATTTTGATCATGTTCGCAATAACTTCGTATACGTGTGTAAGAAAACCAATGAATAAAACATCAAGGGCAGTGCAACTTCACAGATAATAGATTCTTTTGAAACAGCTATGTTTGGAATAGCAATATATAAGTCTAATAAAAGCAACAAATGGAAATCGTAGCTTAAGACTATTTTTCGACTTAGAAATTACTACGCCTAAAGAATATGACTGAAAGTGACGAACTGAAAGATTACTCCTATGGTAATCTATATTAATAAGTAAGAAAGAGAGCCTGCTTGTTTGAATGCACTAATCTCAGATATAATTGATTAGATCTGAACAAAAAAAATATTAATTTTCTATAGGATAGTCCATTTAGTTACAAAGAGTTGATATGACAGAGGGGCATTAAATTATACTACGTATAATATATGTGATTAGTATGAATTCAAAACGGTTAAAAAAAAATACACGTGATTTTCATGGGGGGTGAATCTTAAACCTCACCAGGTACCAATAAGAGCGAGGGAGGGGATAAAATTTTTTAAGAAAACATCACGTGATTAATGGACAGCCCCTAAGGTTAAATAAACGATGCGTTAGGCATAAACATCTGTTAGGAAAGATACATCATGTTCAAATGAGGCAAACATTTAAAAAATCATTTGCGGCTAAACTATTGCTCCAATCTAATTAATTTTTGGTACAGAGCCTGGAAATGGTACCTAGTATAGGCAGTTAAAAAAATGTCCCTATGTCGTATCGACCCTGTATATATCACCACGTTACTCCCCAAGACGCGAAGTAGTAATATTAAATGCCAAACGATAAACTCGGGTTCGTAATGCATGCAGGCAGTTCCACGCTCAATGCTAGTGTAAATTATAAAAGTAATTTTATGGAACTTTGTAAATACATCAAACTACAAATGGATCGCACTGAGGAAACCTGACTTCTAATACCTTCGATACCTAATATCGACTTTAAGAAACAACATTTGGTATAAAGTTTCCAGGACCGAACTACGTATTGATGTTCGTAGAGCGAAGGTCGACCGTTAGCAGAGTCTGGCCTTCGGGAGTACTACCCCAACCACTGAGGTGTTACTCGGATACAAAGCGATAACAATCTTATTATAATTATATTAGAGTCTATTTTTACTTTAATATCAAATATTTGGAGACGGCATGAGGATCAAGGAGTGCTTAAAGATAGTCATACATATTTATCATTGAACTGAACGAAGTTGGACGAGTGATTTTGGTTTGAACGAAAATGTAAACAGACTTTAAAAAAGACCATAAATAGCGAACACTAACCAAAAAAAAACGATTTGATGTCGGTGCCCTACGCGCACTTAGATCCTAATTCCTGTCGGTGTCTATCAAATGCGTGTCGGTGTAAGAGTAAATGGGATGAAATAGATACCATTAGATTTTTTTAAATCTATTAGTCTAATATATAAAATTATCGTGTCTCTGTGTTTGTAATAATTAAACTCCTTCGAAATGGCTCGACCGATTTTGGTGAAATTTTGTGTGCATATGGGTTAGGTCTGCGAATTGGAAAACATCTATTTTTCATCCCCGTAACTGTTAATGGTGGTCCATCTAAAAACAAAAACGTTTTTAATTTTGCTTTTTTTTCGTCTCACTGTTCGTGCGACCAGCATTTGCCACACATTGGTCCGTGTGGCCCTGTGGCAATCCGTCTAGCCACTCAGTTCTATTCGCCCTCCATGAAATAGGAGGAGGATCGACGCAGCAGTGGGTCATTTATGGGCTACGTAGCAGTAGTACTCACATACTCGTCCCTAAATTGTAAAAGGTCTCAAGTTCTTTTCTTAAGCCAAGTCTCCGTGTAATTGTACTGAGTCAGGTATCTGTATCAATTAGCTGGAAGTTTCCATCAATTCACCATCATTATCGTCGGGCAAATAATGGTCCTTATGAAAATGCAACAGCTCGGGAAATTTAAATGCGCCCCTAAAACGTCACTAACACTTTCCGCACCATTCACTTAAAACACGTTGCGGAACCACAAGTCAATGTTTTAGAAAAGCAATATCTGGGAGACATGCTCAGAATATAGATATAAACTTTGGAGGTTGCCCGCCATGTCACTTTCATATTAAACTGACTTGACAATGTGAGATATTACCCCGAGACTTTCTGAACACTTGCAGATAATGGTGGCAAATCTACCGTCTCACACAACAACCCAATAAAAGATAATAAAAGGCGTAACATTTTCTTGACAAATGTTCATAACCGCAAAGGGGCTGTCAATTAATCACGTGAGGATCGGCAAAAATCACAAGGGGGGAGGTATAGTAAGATATCGTGTATACATTTTTTCGTCATACGCGTGATTGCTTAACCGAAAAGATACAGATTCTTTCTAGGTACTAAAAAATACACGTGATTTTTAATGGGGAGGTGGGGGATTAGTATTAAACTTTACCACGTATCACCCAGGGGGCGGGAGGGGGAAAATGTAAAAAAAAAACATCACGTGATTAATGGACAGCCCCAAACTCAAAGTTTGGCAAAGTCACATGGCTTTCTTATGTTATCACGAATTTTTACGTTAATTCAATATTGTATATATCGATCAGACCAACGTTACATGTTTACATACACAGCTTACTGCAAATCATGAAAAGATTACAATCTTAATAAAAGCAGTGGAATATTTTTGTTCGTTTGGTAACGACTTACGATTCAGATAGTCATCACAACACATAAACTGAATATTGTAAGAGGCGAAACATAAAGAGAAGGTAAACTTGAAATTAAACCCTATGCTTCGTGTTACATTAGGTCAATTTTGACCGATGACATTTACACATGACATTAATATGTTATTCATTGTAGAATACTATTTATTAAGTTTAATAAATATTAGCCATTTTTACAAACGCCGCTCGTCGGCTGAACAATGAGTGTGTGCAATAATTGAACACAAGACAATAGAGGCTGCCAGGCCGCGCTCATTCTGCTAATGAAGGTATGATATACTGTGCTATTACAATAGCTAGCCAGTCCGCATGCTATATTAACTTGAGCTAACTTCAGCCGAAGTTGGAGCAAGCCATTTCATTCCGCCTAGAGTTCAAAGCCATTCTTCAATAGCCTTAAAATATGTATGCAAATTTCAGTTGTTGAATTTCTCATCTGTTTCCAAAGAAGGTCAAAATGACCAATTGATTAAACAAGATAAACTCGGTAATGGATTTATAATGAATCATTTAAAGTAAACACACACAGAAGAATGTAATTTACAAAATTGCATCTAACATTTTTTGTGGATAGTGCTCGCAAAATTTCGGTATTCTCGTTATTTCATCATCATCTATCTTAAATATGATAACAAAAAATATTGGTAGCAAATTGCTGAACACCACAATCTAACAACGGAACTGAAAATCATTCAGCTTAGAAGCTGCTTGCATCTGGACAACTGAGAAGACTAAGTGTGATTAAATCTATCTGTTCCTTGACACAACGCCACGACGTCCCCTACTATTCCCGCCAACATCCAACAAAGTTACCGGAGTACGTAACTAAGTTACATTGCCTCAGCGACGGCTCTAAGTTAGCTACCCGTTATTGATTCCAACTTCACTTGTCACCCGCCAGTATACACCCAGTTCATTATTTTAATTTGGCTTGATTATAATACACATTTTTTTAATAGTGTCCAAAGTTCGTAGTGGTTCAATTTTAGCTATACACTGTGAGCTCTTTACTTTTGTCTTTCCTGGATGATTCACATGCCGACAATGCCGGCATACCAACTAGACAAAGCCAACTAAGCTCAACAGTTATACGTAACTGATAAACGTAAATCGATCACGAACTTATCGGAGCGACGTTATTCGGTTTTAACGACTCGGAGCCACACAAATAACAAAACGTCTAAGAACCCATTAAAAAGTACTTCGTTAAAAAGCTAGCTACCAGATTCTTGTATGATGATATCTTGGATGAACCGTCCGACTCTTTTCGTATCAAAATGTCTTTTTACTGATTTTCTAATGGAATTAAGGATATTTTATTAATAGCATAAGTATAATTTCTTTTTCATAACTGTATTCGTAACTCCATCATTATCATTTCAGCCAAAAGATGTCCACAGCTGGATGTAGGCCTCCCTCAAGGATTTCTACAAAGGCCGGTCAGGCATCCATCGTTTTCCGGCGACCTTAACCAGGTCGTAACTTAACTGCTCCATAGCTACAAACAAATCAATAGATGGTCTATTGATTTGTCGGTGTATGAACAGAACATGGCAGAGGTAAGTTTAGTGTAACTTCCAACCCCACCACTTAGCCAAACCGCAAGTACTTGATCAAATGGCCGGGAACGGCTGTGCTTTGACATGACCCACAACCGCACTATTTGAAACATCCCGCTCTCTGTCAAATACTTTTTCAGATATAGTATAACGCGCAATATAAAAAAGGAGCTGTAATGGTCAATTGAGATACATAATGTGATTAGGGACTAATATTTATTCCTGAGTAAACATACTAAAAAGCAGACAATCTGTGGGGCACATCCCCATGCCATTAGAGGCCTGACTCATCAGTAGACGAGTTACGGGCTAACATGACGATGAGAATAAAATATGCACCCAAGGTGGCAAGATCCAACCTGGTATCCACTTTATTTCCTGGTATACACCACGCAAAAGAGGAAATAATCTTAACAATGAGTAAGACCAATGGAACTTCCACAAACTATAATCAAGAGGCGCTTGGGTTAGCCTCTGGTTTAACATAAATCGCTTACATCGACATTGGAAATAAATTACCAGTATGTATCGTGTTCGCTAGACACTGAGCTTTTCTAAACGAAGCTGAACACAATTTATCGTGAGCAACCAATATCGTAAGGTATCATTTGCTGCTTCATCAGCTTGCATCGAGGCGATATTTATGATCCCTTTCTGATAGCTAAATAACATGTCGAAATTAAAAAACAGTAAAAATACGACAGCAATTTAAATATTAACTTAAAAGTCAATAAGCCGAATATTACGTATACCGTCTATCTTTGTGTATTAAACTGTTATCTAATATACCTAATTGAAATCGTCGCCTTAAAATTTTGGTTAGTAACTCAACTCCGACCTTTAAAAAAGCACAGAAACCAACGGCTAACTGTACATATTGATAACATAAAAACCCCCTAGACAACATATTTCGTGCAAAGTGTTTCGCAACAGCAATATTTGTCGCATGTATCCACCGAAAACCATGACCTTTGCCACTGGTGTTACTCCACTAATGCTTCTGAAGACCTCGAATTTTGTGTTTGGGACCGACGAAGCCGACCGCCAGTCGCGTGGAGACCGCCGGTGCGCACGTACGTCCCTATCGACCCTCTCAACGCCCTCCGCGAACCCTTCGAAAAAGTTACAGTGCATAATCACAAGTGCGGACAGTGTTGTATGATGTAGACCGGTGCTCAACTCGCGCCGTTAGGTACATCGAGGAGGTAAATATTTAAACCGTACCCGGTGCCAGATAAGTATTTGCTGACCGAGTTCATTTCCACACGATCGCATGGCCATATATGCATTCGACAAAAATTCAATTAAACGCGACGGCTAGCGCCTATTAGGTGTGCGTTTAAAAATGCTTAACCTGAAACTTTTCTCATTTTCTTTTCACCCTAATTCTAGGCGCACAGATGCGTGTTGTGTTGTTGACAGTGAGGAATACATTAATGTAGGGCCTTAGGCGAGCACGTAACGGGCTGTGTGTACAAAATACCCCGAAAATGTAATATTTAAAATGCCCATATATATTTCACCAAAGTTCCAGACCGCCTTACGTAAGCCTCCAGGCTCCCCGCCCCCACTTATGTAACAGGCCGATTTCTACGGAAATTTATCTTTTCGGATTCAATTTTAGGGAATATTGGAATTGTTATCTAAGACTAGCTGTGAATAGCCGGTCTCATAATATCTGCTAGCGTGCCAAACTGCCAAGTTAGGAAAGCTTCCACTCTTTCTTTGGCTATAAAGAGGCGAAAAGCTTAAGCTTTCGCTGTGAATAGATTTGGAAGTATTGTAGTAAATAGGTCGGCATGACCTTGAAATTATATGGTTTTAGAATAAAGCTTGCGATGAGCACACGTGCAATGAACAAACGATGCACGCGAACTAATGGAGTTAACGCAATCGTATGTTGCCCTTGAGCGAGCATCTCCGTGGCATCATCAATGAAGATAACAATGTATCCTAAATGCATCTTAATGTCGGTCGGGGATTGATTGAGGATGGTATACTATACATAGACGACTATACTGCAAAAGGTACGATTGTTATGTTCATGTATTTAGTCGTTAAAGTAAACGGCGCGGGCAAGGGAGTTGCTCCTAATGACAAACCCATCATTAGGTCTGGTTTGTAAAAGTTAATTATGGCATTTAATGCGAATAGACTTTTTTAGGGGTAGGTGAGTAAGGACATTTTCTGAGGCACATTTTCATCGACATTTTGTATAATCGCATTATTTATTATTACTTTTTCCAAAATATGGTACCAGAATAGCTACATGCGTGGTTCTGGAATGGTGTTACAAATTGAAGAAGGAAAATTTAGAGGTCCGACTAAGATATAGAATCTAGACTTCAGACTGCACAAGATTGAATAAAAAAATAATTTTGTTAAGATCGTATCAAACACAAGTTTCAGCGTAATTAAATTAGTATTCATGGCTGAAACAGTTATAACTCACGGAGGAGTCAGCATAATCCAAAACTGAACGTTAGAAGGCTTAGGATTTGATAGGACCATTAACAGGCTAATCCCGGCGGATTTTAGACTTATTATCTGGCACCATTTAGTTTATGAGCCGATGCTGGGATACTATGTAAATGGCACATAAAATTATCGCTTAGGTTACGTGATTTATAAATGGCGAAACTCGTAAACATTTACGCGGAGATATAATGGGGTGCTGAAATTAATTCTACATTAAATTGAGTTAAAGGCTCCGATGAAACAAGATACTTGGGAGTTTATAAAATCATAATAAAATCTGAGAGTTCATACAAGAGATGCCAATAATTGAGTAATACATGAACCCCTATACGGAAACTATGGTCTAAATGTGTTCATAACACAACTGAAAAAGTGTGACGTATGAAAACCGAATACATTGACAAGTCTCAGCCGTCGATAAGCTTGGGATTATCTATTCTATTACACCGGATAGTATGAATATCGGCTGGGAAAACCCTCCTGCGGAATGACCCGGCATAATTTGGGCCCGGTACGAAAGTCCCATGGGCCCTATCCGTTTTACAACGGCGGCGCTCTATTTAAATGTATACTATAATAGTACTAAACATTTAACACAAATATTTTTATCTATGGTCACTTTTTGGAGATCTTTGCCAAATAACATTTACAGAAATTCCATTGTAGCACGTGAAGATATTGTTAAAAAATTCTAAGGCTTTAAGCAGTACAATCGCTACTTGCTGGTTTTTCAACAAGAACTTTGTTTAGTTCTTTGACGTATTCGTAGTAGATGCTTTGGCAATCGTTACAATGTTCGTAATGGAATTAAAATTCACTATGAAAATATTGGTTCTGTTAAAGTTACATTTCGTGAAAATCGTGATATTTTTTCGGACTACATAATCGTCCTTCTGAGTTTCTGAGATCTGAGTTAAGTGACCAGCCAGATCGTCTGCCCTATTTGAAAAACAAAGTTCTTGTTGAATAAGCCTATACGAACAGCTGAATCGATGTTTATTTTATCGGTAGTAGAAAAATATGAGATCTAAAGGAATGTGAGTGATACACTCGACAGCGTGGGAAATCGGTAATATCTCCTGAGAGTGAACTGAAACGCATTACACAGTAGGTCAACAGTCAACACTGGAAATTGAACACAACCAATGCTCTCGACACATTCACTCCTTCACGCTCAACAGTGCTGCATAGATACAAAACGTGATATTAAAATACAAAGTTTTTTCCCGTATATACTTTAAATGTTCTTGGCCTTTCGTAATATTCTGAGCTTATCGCAAATGATATGGCGTTCTATATTCTAGCCTATACACATTTTAATATCAGTTGGATGCTGTTAATAGACTTAGATACATTAAAAGTTTTTTTATCAATCAAAATATCAATATAACATCGTCAAAAGCTTTCAATCGATTGCTAAGTAGGTCGTTCCTGGCATGGCATGAATAATGATGGCAGGTGATGATGAGAAAATATGACAAAAACCATATTTTGAGAAAGGAGATTATCCACAGGAAAGCTAGTGGATCAATTACGTAAATATCAGCAGATACCACAAACACAATAAGCTTCAATGACAACTTGTTATGAACACGCGTAAATTATTTGCCATAATTTATGATAAAAATAGCGAAATACTACTGAAGGATAACAATACTGATAGTAGATTAATATCGATAGGATTATCACATGCTCAGATAACAAAAGTATGAGCAGTCCTGCCTCTAGTTTAGCCGCTGACGCTGAAATATTTAGCAGCAAATCCGTAATTAAATATTAAGCGATGAAGCACGTGTGAAAAAACATATGTATAGGAAAGACTTGCAATATACAATCTATACTAATATATAAAGCTGCAGAGTTTGTTTGTTTGTTTGTTTGAACGCGCTAATCTCAGGAACGACTGGACCGATTTCAAAAAATCTTTCAGTGTTAGATAGTCCATTTATCGAGGAAGGTTATAGGCTATATTTTATTTTCAAAAGAATTAGGGATCCGTATGAAAATTGCGATTATGTAAACCAAGGTGTAAAATCGAGAACCTATTTATGCGTGCGCTGCAAAAACTATTGGCAATAGAACAAAATGATGTACGACGGGTTTGTAGGTCTTCTAAAAATCTACAAAAAAGTCCGCGAGAGCACATATCTAACTATCATAGTTTAGTCACAATAACCGATTTTATGTTCATAAAAAATATGCATAGAGATAAGCACGGTTTCAAAGCCCACGCGGGCGAAGCCGCGCTCAAAAGCTAGTTAGGTAATAAGCTGTCAAACTATTATAAAAAAGAAACATACTTAAAATACTATTAAATATTTAACTTGCCACTTGGCCACTTGGCCTAATAACAATGAATTTAAACTATCACGCACTGAAACCAACGGAACGTAACTGTGGAAACGGTATTTGAACATCACATCATTAAATGCCAAATACTGTTGAGCTAGCTCGCCACAATACGGCGAACTCGCAACAACAAAGCAAAAGCTCTCGTAAGAAGCAACGATACTGCTGAATAAAGTATGAGAACACCTTAAAACTAGACAAGGACCGCTTTTGGTAAACTTATAACTACCTATATGAAATAGTTCTCTGAAACTTGGAGAGAGGAATTCGTTAAATTGGTAGAAGAAGGAAGGGCGCATGTGGAGCGTACAAATGAGGGGGAAAAAGTCAAAGGCCTATTAAATTAAATTTCGGGTGAAACTTATCGCCTCGGAAATTCAAATTCTCTAACCTGTTAACAAATAAGAGTAACAAAATATATAACGTATAAAGTTTATAACGTAATGAAAGGAATACTCTTTCACGAAATAGAAAGATGCCAGTAGGTAGACTCACCACTAGATCATTTTGGGACTAAACATACACATAGAAATATGAACAAGTTCTTTGTACATAGTGAGGTACGCGGTATGGTTCAACTGATCCAATAATTGACATTTCTAAATATAACTTTATGTCTAACGCGAGAGTGTGCTAATGATATTCATTGCCTGTCAATGAGTTAATAACACGGCGGAAAAAACTCGACACCTCGTTTGATCTTCTGCCAGTTTTTATCCGGCATTAATAAAAACAATATATTAGGAAACAATATATTAGGAACGCGCCTGTGTAAACTAAGACTCGTAATTCTCTATCTTAGGAGGTATAATACGTTTTTTGATTAGGTAGAGACGGCATTTTTGATGGCAGTCACTTAGTGCCCGATAAACAACAGTAGAATATTTCTAGACATTTTAACGTTCCACAAAGTATATATGTACCAAGGCGTTCGGTTGTTACGCTTTAAAGGAACAAATCAACACGAATTAGCGGCTCACTTCCAATGAATTAAAGACGGCAAAATTAAAAGCGTCTCTTTCGCATTCCCATATAATTTATGACATCATACTTATAACTACTAAGACAGCGGTCATGTTTAGAAAAGCATTGACACTTAGTACTTTACTTTTTCACGCTGTCGTATTCTCATGAATACCCGGCTGCTGGGCTACCCGGTCTTAATTATTAAATTGGCTGCGGAAAATCATCATTACGTACGAAATTAAACGTACTAAGCAATAGACTTAAATCGTGTTCAAAGTAGAACAAACGCCTTTGTGATTAGTGTGCCTGTAAAATGATTTATCCGATAGAAATAGTCAAGTGAACAACCAGCTAGTTGTAGAAATCATGAAACTCATTAACAAATGACTAAACGACGTGACTCAACGTGACAATTATTGCAATAGTTAAAAGGCACTATTACTATTCTTCTTGGAAACTACTTTGTTACGAGACAATGTTTGCTCAATTACTCCCGAATCCAAGGGAACTTTCGCGCCTACTGACAATTAAAGTGTAAGCTTTCAATAAACACCCGGCACTCAAAGGATTCTGTTGGCAACAGCATCGCAACGCCTTTTTAGTGTTCCCTCTCGATAATGCCACAATAAGGAGGGTGTTAAGTCTCTTGAGCAATGTAAGTTGTTTACACAGATCAATTGTACTTAGTACGGAATTAATACAGCTGTGATTAAGCTAAAGCATTCGACAGCTCAGTGTTAGAAAATACAACACATATTTTAATAAGCTCAATACCCTATATAATAATACTGTACAATAAACGAATAAACGAGTTACTTGTGACTTTTCACACATTCGAGAACTCCTACCAACTTTAAACTTGGTAGGTTGTAGGTATGCAAGTTTATAATTAAGCAAAATTATGCATAAAAGGAAAACACAGCTAAGTGTATGAATATTACATGGTAAAAAAGCGAATGTTTATAGAACGAGTATGATTTTCATCTTTAACATGCCTTTGGGCAAACACAACACACTAAAGTTGAAACAACACGTCTGAACGTTAGTAAAATTAACTTTTCAACAACCAATTTAGATATCATAATGTGATAGCTACAAAGGAGACTGTATATTTAAAATAATAAACGTGTGCTCCAAGGGCGAGGGTTAAAGTTCAGGGCGATGAACTTAAACCCCTGAGGGTAACCCCAATACGTTAGACGTGATGGACGCGGGCGTTTGCGCCCGGGACGCTTATATTAGGATAGAGGAAACGCCTGATTATCGGGAGAGTAATTTAATGACAGCTAGAGGCTACCAACACAGAAATCTATTTTTCAAAAAGACATTAGCCGGCAGTCCTAATTTACTAGGTATACTTGGCAAATAATAATACCTGCGCTACTAGGCTTAAATGTGACTAAGTATTTTTTAAATCTTCAGAGGGAGTGTATTATTTTGCTAATGAAGCAGCAAGACATAATCTTATTTTAATTTCGAGCAGCAATTCAATTAAAGATATAATGTATTGACTAAACTTTATGTCTCTATTTTAGCATCGGCCCAGTGGCGGATTTACCAATAGGCTGAGTAGGCTGGAGCCTAGGGCGGCATATTCTAAGGTAAGGGGCGGCAGATTTAGGACGTCTAAAAAAAGGTCGTCTCAAGAACTGTAGAGGCGGCAACAAACATAAAAAGCCTACGGGCGGCAAATCTGTAAATCCGCCACTGCATCGGCCCTTGCATAATATGAACTTCACCTTGAGATTAGAACAACGCACTATGTGTCACGGGAAATGTGGCTGCATCCTCATCCGCGTTGATAACTTCATCACTAATTTCCTCAAGTACTAAGCAATCTTACATTTGCCCTTGTCAGGGCATCGAACTACTTACTAGACAATTTTTTTTTTCTTATATCTATTTACGCATATTACCGATATAACAAATGAATATAGGATGGAACTTTTCCCCATTCCCAAACATCGGTACAATCCATTTAGTGGCTATAGCCGAGATAGTAATGTTATTTCCTAAGTGCTTAGAGCGTAATGAGTTCATCTCGAAACGATAATTTCCGTTCTTAAAGGGTTATGTGATATCTGGATAAACTTTGAGAAGTTATAATTAAGATAAAATTTCACTGCCGAGCTTAAATTAAACTAACTCCAAAAGTTAGAAATAACCGGCCAAGTAAATGTTTGGTTGAAATTTTCTGTAATGAAATTATTAAGAAAACGTTATGATACTCCGATTTTGTGAGACTGTAATCATAAAAAGTTAAAATTGAAACGGTTCCAACAATGGGTCCAACAAAGTAATGGAGATTTCGGTAATGATTAGCACAGTCATCAATACCAGAATATGTGTACGCAAATGTGTGTCGCAAAATACATTACAGTTTATATTTTTATTAGCAGTTCGTTAATTGGCCATTGTTGTTAGGTGTTAAAAAGTAACAAGTAGAATGAAACAAAATTTAGACTATATCTTGTATCTTACAATTTAACCACTGACATAAACAATATTAGCTTCATAGAGGTGAGATATAACTACGAAAGTGTAAACTTACTTAGAGAATGCGTAAAACATGGTATTGATTATAAGTACACAGAATTTATAAGTTTATAATGATTTCAGATAGCAAGACAGGGAGCATAAAATGTTTAAGGTCTTAAATCAAGGTTGGACAAACGTGAACAATTTTAAATCAATGATTGAACTAGGCAAGTAATTAACAATTAAGCAATTAAAATATTTGTAACTTAATGTTACGAAATCGAAAAGCAGAGGTCGCGGCGACACGCGACGGTGCCGACACGCCACCTCACGTAAAGAGCGCACATTGGAAACACAGGACTATTTATATATAAATCAATACACATAAAGTTTCCACGATTTCATTAACAAACGCAGAAGATTCTGTGGTGTAAATAATTTGTAGAATGAAATAAATACATAGAAAAATGCTAAAGCAGCCTTTGGCCACGGCTGTGAGTGTAAGTGTTAATGCTTAAGTGTCTCAGAAACATTACAACAATCTAAAACCTATCATTTCAGAAATTCACTTAACCCGACATCTGTTCGGATTTATTAAACCGTCCTTCTTACTTCCTACAGCCCGCATAAAACCCACTGCTGAGTCGTGCCTCCTCCAATTACAGGAGGGAAATTACCATAGTGTGTCACGATGGTCAGGCGGTGGTCTCAAGTTTTGCTTCTCTTGCAGCAAGGTTTTCTGCCACGCAACTTCTTATGACGACACCGTTACGATGGAACAGGGTACTAACATTATGTTTTCGAAATCACCTATCAGTTTAACTTATTGGTGTATAATTTTCATGACCAATTTCCGAACCTCTGAAGTACACATTTCTTTTTTTCTGCCTCGTTGGTCTAGTGGTCAGATGTGCCGCCTTTGGATCAACGGGTCCCGTGTTCGATTCCGGGGTCGGGCCAGTGTCTTTGTCTAAACCAGAGGCACTGGCTCGGAGTCTGGGTGTCATTTCTATCTATAATATGTATGTATTTACAAAAAAAAATGTATATAAGTAGTTTATCATCCATCTCGTTACCATAACACAAGCATTAAGTTGCTTAACTTGGGACGAGATGGCGTTGTGTGAAATGTCCAAGGATATTTATTTATTTATTTTATTTATTTATTTATTTTGTTTTAAACGCATATTCAATTATTAATTAAATTTTATGCCACAAAGTAACTTAAATCTATACGCATAACGCTCGTAGGTTCGTTTTGGTAAATTAAATCATAACATACTAGGGCTAGGTGTGGCTACGCGAGCCAGAAAAACGAAAATCTATGTCAATTATTCACTTAATTCCAAAAAACAAAGGAACAACGTCAATCAATAATCTATTGACACGCTATCCCGCGATATTATTTTTAAATACATATATGTATGTATATAGTGTGGTGTGTAATAAAGGTATTAATGGCTACAGCTGGTATAAACTGTTAGAACTAATTGCATAATTGTTTTTTTAATATTTCATAATACCCTGCAGAAAAGCATGGTTGTGCGAAATAGACGCTCGCTTGCAAACCCTTCTCATTAAAAAGGTCTCATTAAAACCGTGAAACTGAATATCTCTACGAGTTTATAGTTCATAGGAAATTTAAGTGAAACTATCAGCGAGCGTGGATTTGCCTCACAGTAAACGTCACACAACATTAGTGACAGTGATTTGGCGCCATCATAGCATATTAATGCGCCTATCATTGGTTAAGGGCATTCCGCGTAGCCCTGCCCCGCCTGATCGGAATACTAGTCCGACATCTAAGGTCGTAATTTCGCAATGGAACGATACTCGCAGATACATTAAGATAAACCCCTTGATCAGGTGATATTTGCTTTCGGTATGGACTAAAACCAAAATCTTGGTGTACACGAAGATTTCTCAAATTTAATGAAGATTTAATGATTAGCCAACTACTGGATAGGCGAGCCGAAAACAGGGGTAAATTATGATGCTTATTATATCATAAATATTTTGTATGTATATATAGATACATATATGTAGATATTTTCGTTTATGGTTTTTAAAAAATATTGGTGTATATTCGCTTTTTTAGCTTTATTTTTGTCCTTTATTATACAGACATTATCGATATAATTCCTCATGTCTACAAAGACAAGATTTATTTATTTAATTTGCGTTTTCCATGTACGGCAATGATGATATTCATATGGATTTGAAAACAACTATTAATGTTAAGTGAAGCTACCAAAAAATCTTAATAGGCCCGAGAACTATACCCCAAACTCGTAATCGTGAACAAATTACGCACGATATTAAACCATTCGGCTTTAATCAACCAACAATCTCGATAAATCTAGAGCCCAATGTAGAAGCACTGGGTACAAAGTTAGTATTAATTGAACAAACATAAATAACGTAACAATGAACTACAGGCGTAAACACGCTACAATTACAGCAGAAATCCATCTCTTCGAAATAACTACGGCAAGTTGAAAATCATCGCGTTACAAATTGCTATATTTGTCATTGTCTGGCACAAAGGGAAATTGTAAAGCCACATTTGACATTTCATTCATCAGAACTATGGTTTTGCGAAGCGATTTTTGGTTTCATGCACATCGCACAGCCGACACTGATGTCACATCGCTGTGACAAAATTATAATGACAAATTCATTGCAAATAATATATTTTCAGTCTATTATAATATAGAGAATTTTGTAAATCAACGCCAAAGAGGTACATCGTAAACCGGCCGAAAAAACAGCATCGAAATGGTCCTTTTCCAATATGGCGCTGGTTGTAGTTCTGATTTTTGCGAAATTTACTTACACCTCCGCGTTGACTACATTCACATCCTAATTTAACGCGAAATGCCGGCACCAATCCCACTTAAGTGCAATCGAAATAAATGGACCGGCTATAACTTTACGTCTCATTAACAAAAATATACACCCGCTCTGACTAAAACATTCGGTATTTTAACAGCCCGTCGATTTGGCGATAGTTTATGCTGGTTAGTTAAAGGATAGTTTTGTTTTTATTTATTTTAAACTAAGGCGGAGCGTGGGAAGACCCCCAACTAGGTGGACGGACGACCTTGTAAAGGTCGCTGGGAGTCGGTGGATGCGGTCTGCACGAGATCGCACATTGTGGAAATCTATGTTCAGCCAGGCCTATGTTCAGCAGTGGACTTCTGTGGCTGATAGATAGATAGATAGAAGTGCCAGTAAAGCAAATAATTGACTCGTAAATTATGTGTTTCCTTTTCCATAGAAAATACATTTAAAACGTTATTGATCAATCGTTTATAAAGAAAATCTAAGAAAGTAGTTCACTTACAGGTAGATCATGCTATCAAGTTCACTACTTAGTCTTTCCCTTCTGAATACAAAATGATCAGTCGCAAAATTTTTTGAACCGTGTCCATTTGAAATTCAAATGCCATCGCCATCAGGCACAGATGAGCTGGATATAATTGATGCCGTCACTTCCAGTTGCGTAAATATTTTATCAGCTAACAATATACTTTCTGAATAAATCAACAAAGGGCACTAAAACACCGAGAGATACATTTTTTATCTGAAGAAAATTATCTATCGGCCCTTCAAATCCCTTTTATCCTCTTGAAATTCAGTTAGTCGTTTGTTTAGTTGGGACCATACCATTGGTCCCTTACTTTATAATTAAAGAGGAGTAATTCCCTGACGATTATAAGACAATTTTCAACGTTCACTTGATTATATTATCTGGTAAATGAATTGCAGCGACACGTGATAAAGCGTTAAATAAACGTGTAACCACTTCAATGGTTTAAAGTGTACCTAAGCATTTACCGTAACTTATAGGATCACAAATAAACCAAACTATCAGTTATAAGTATACCGAATAATTTACACGGTTGGCGCAGTGGTTGAGCGATCGACTGCTGCGCAGCATGTCGCGGGTTCGATCCCCGCACGGAAGAAATATTTGTACGACCTACAAGTATTTGTTCCGGGTCTGGGTGTTTTCTATCTATAATATGTATGTATTTACAAAAAAAAATTATATATGTATTTTATCATCCATCTCGTTACCATAACACAAGTTAAGTTGCTTAGCTTGGGACGAGATGGCATTGTGTGAAATGTCCAAGGATATTTATTTATAATCGATTAGCATACCGCCAGACAATGCTCGTCTTATAGTTTCCACCATAAATAATTCAGAGGCGACAGCGATCCCTTGAAAAACTAAACTTAATGTGATTGCGCGACACGCAGTGGGGCGAAGATGTCCTGCGAAATAATTTGTGGGGCGACGCGCCCTTGCATACAGATCGCTCCGCATACTGTAGTGTTTGCATTGCAGACGCCGGAGTACTCGTAGCTTAGAACGGCCAGCCGAGAACACGTAGGTACCCGCACGCAATAACAAATCTTATTGTTTCAGGTGTTCATCGGAGAAAAAACATGTGCAGAAAGTGTTGCACCCTAAAGACTTGTAACGTGCGTTTGTCCGGACCGCAAGCGTCGAGTGACGTGAACAGTTAAGACAATGTGCGAGTGAAATTCGACCACGACGTCGAATCATTCCGAGTGGGGGGCGCTGGCGACTGCGGCCAGCGATGGTATGGACGTTGATTTCGGGAACGAGAGCGAGGGGGGGTGGAACTCGACGGAGGAGGGGTCGAGTGCGAACCTGTACAACTACTGGGCTTGGAGCATCGTGGACGGCTCGCTGATGGTCCTCATCGTAAGCGGGAACACGCTGACCATCCTCGCCGTGACGCTGAGCCGGCGGCTGTCATCGCTCGTCTCCAATCAGTTCGTACTCAACCTGGCCATCTCCGACCTCATGGTGGGCCTCACGCTGCCCTATCATCTCACCTTCTACTTGAACAACGAATTGGGGACGATCAAATGGTCGTGCCTTATGAGGTTCATCCTTATAATCTTGGCGTGTCTGGCATCTATTTACAATATTATAGCGATAGCGGTAGACAGGTGAGCGAAATATTACATTACCGTTTTTAAACCCGAACTCGTTGTTTATTATTATTTGATAGTAGCCTGTTCATATTAGTGTACATCTCATTATAGCACACCTAAACGACTGAGTCGCGGCGTCTCGTACTATACGTATTTTCAACGCGCAATGCAATACGGACCGCTTAATAATATGTATAAACTCTTGCTGGATGCTACCTTCGATAGGATATCTAAACATTCCTGACGTAACCCGACCTGGCGTGATATCATTGTTGTGCGTTGCAGGTACATAGCGATAGTGCACCCACTGCACTACAGTCGGTATATGACGAAGTTGGTGACGCGTCTGCTCATGGGCGCCACATGGTCTGTAGCTCTCTGCATCAGCTGTATCCCCATGTTCTGGAACGAGTGGCATGATGGCATCACCTGCGAGATGAATATGGTAGGACTAACTACTATCATGCTAAGAAATTACGCGATCTATGACGAATTCACTAGAAGGAGCATTTTCGCTTTGTTGAACCTCGTACACTTAATTTACGTAGATAATTCTCTTGTGTCTTGGAAGAAGGATTCCTAATAAATCTGTCAATTTCTCCGCAAAAGAAGTAAAATCATATTTTTTTTTTGTATAAGTGAGCGTCCTTCACTAAGGCTTAGGTAAATCGGCGTTTAACTATTCGGGAAACACAGTCATATAACCAAATTTTTCCTATTCAAATGTTTTAGTTATTTCTAAATTACTAACAGTAATTTATCAGTGGATGAGCTGATTATTACCAAATAGAACTTAGTGTTTTTCTAAATGAATATGGAGACAAACAAGTATTTAGGTTAGGTTCTCCAAAAAGATTTCGCATTAACGCTGAACACATAAGTTCATGTGAAATTGTACCGAGAATTATTGTGCTCGAATTTCTTTCGTATGAGCTAATGTCAGCTTTTCGCGATCAAATTTAAATGCTCGAAGCTATTATCCTAGAAATTAAAAATCTTCGGTATATATTTTTTAAGTTGCTTGAGAACAACGGAAAATACCCTGTAGTATACAATAACAATAATTTCCATCGTTGTGGACGGTTAAAATAGAATTTAAGAAAACCCCGACACGCTTATGGAAACGGAGATAATCTGGAGCATCATCATTTCAGCCAAAAGACGTCCACTGTTGAAAATAGGCCTCCCCCAAGGATTTCCACGAAGACCGGTCCTGAGCCGCCCGATCCATCGCTTACCAGCGACCTCAACCAGGTTGTCGGTCCACCGTCTGGGAGGCCTACCAGCACTGCGCTTTCCGGAACGCGGTCGCCACTCGAGGACTTTTCTGCCCCATCGAGAGGAAAGTGAAGTCTGGAGCATCCTCGTATTTAATTCAATAATACAAAATTAGATTAGGCAATGTTTGAAAAAGTCGGAATCGGCTCACAATATGCACTATAATAACACAGAATATAATAGAATACGTGCTATAATTGAGTGACTGCCATACAATTCCAGGTAGTGCCGAAGCAGTACACGACAAGCATCCTGGCACCAATGTTTTCCCTCATATGGATGGTGATGTTCATACTGTACTGGCGGATCTGGCGCGAGGCCACGTGCCACGCACGCCGCATGAGAGCCAACACCTGCTGCCCAACTGGCACCAACGATTGGAAGAGCATTCAGGTACATTCATAATGGCTATATCTGCCTAGTTGGGTCCTTCATCTAAGCCCATAAATCCCACTAATGAGTCGGGGTTCCTCCAAATACATGAAGATCCAATTCCTTCTCTTGTGGTTAGGTAGTCTGCCTTCCGCGTTCCTTTAGACGCCTCTTAGCCGACACACTCAGAATAAAATAGCTGGTGATATTTCGAAGTTTATAATACAACTTAGCCAGTTCTATAAAAGTAGGTAATATTTATATGCAAAATTGAGAATATGCGTTTGAATGTTTACAGTATTGTAACACTTAGCGTTTCGAATTAACATAGTCAATTAACTATTTGAAGATTTAAAAATTATAGTAGCTATATGATATGACTATAATTAAAGATTGGTAGTCCGATGTACCCTACTTTGCTTATATGTATATAAACATTGGTGATATTAAAAAAAAACAGGTAAATGAGAATTGTCATTAAATACAATAAGACTAGACAGGAAATACTTTATATATATATAGTGTCTACGTCTAATGTTAAATCACAATCTAAAATACATAAAATTATCGCGAAAGCCTAAAATGTTAAGTTCTGCTCCAAAATAACCTACAGATCCCCCAACGTGTATCTATTTATAAAAGCCCTTCAAATCCTGTTCAACATAAAATTATCGGTTTAATATGGTTACTTATCAAACTATTATGACTGTGTAAATGTTTACTCGCTTATCGGGTATCTACAGTATCGATCTACCGCAGTAAATATGGAAAACAGCAGTAGCACAAGTGACCAAGACATAGTGAAAGAAAAATAAAAGATTTCGAGAAACCCCCGATACAACTAGGTAACAGATAATAAATAAGCTTAACGTAGCTAAGAGGACTCTCGATTCAACCTTTCAATCAAATAAAACATAATCGATTCTTCCGTTTAGGAACCATGATACGACAGAAAGAGACGAGAAACTATTTTGTCTTAACAGTTCTTTGATAGGTATCCTTACATGTCCATCGTTGTATTTCTCATGCTAAGTGAACTGTGTTCTTTATGGGAAATAAATGTCTTAAACCACATCCTCTCTCTCTATCCTCATTATTTGCTGCCTGTCAGCTATGTAAGGTGTAAGGTGTATGTATCGCCAGTGAAAAGGTCACTGGCGATACCTACCACCATATATTTAATAACCCATTTATTCATGTACACACATGAAACAAAAATACGAAAACTAGTGTATGGATATATGTGATATGGATATAAATAACGTTTTGTAACACATTCCAGGTGGTACTCCTAGTTCTGGGGTCATTCTCGATCTGCTGGATGCCGTTTGTGGTGGTGGCTTGCGCACAGACCCTGCCACTGATGCCGCTCCACAACCACATCGCGTACCGCCTCACCTCCTCTCTGGCCATGTCCAACTCCGGGATAAACCCGCTCATTTACGCGTGGAAAAACGCCGGGTTCCGTGCTGCATTCGCCAAGTTACTACGATGCAAGCGCCCCGATACTTCAGAGTACAGAGGGTCGCCCGCACCCGAGAGGAAACGCGGCTCGGTGGCCTTACGCGAGGGTTCCATCACGCGCTCCAGCGCCCCCAGTGGACTGCCCAGCATGGGAGGTCGGCCCGCCAGGCTGTTGTACGTGGAGAGGGACACTGAAACGGCCCGCTGCCGGATCATCGAGAACGCAGCCTATGTGGAGACGGAGCGCGGCGACCTGAATCCGTCGTTCGCCCCCGACCCGACACCCGTGCACAGGCCGCAAGTACGCCCAAGCATAGTGTAGTGTGAACGACAATGGACGTCCAGTGGGAAACGTGAAACGCTTCTAGTATTTAACGTTGTTAGTGACTGTAGGTACCCTTCTCATCGAGCGCTTACGGCACAGTTCGCGAGCATTCGTTGCGTGTTTAAACATATATTAGTATACGTGTTTAAGGCTATAGTAGATATATAAATATCCTAATTATGAAAGTTCAAATTATATGGGCTATATTTATGTAATAGAAATCCGTCTCGTGTAAATTGCAATGACTGTTTTATTATCCGTGTAGATGAGTGACCAATTTGATGGATGGTGTGTATGTTATGCGAACGAATGCTCGCATAGTTCGAATGCTGTCGGTGAGTGCGCTTTTAGGTACCACTTCGAATCTACGCTCAAGTTTTTAAAAGCTTTATTGTTAAATGTTTATTGTGAGATTATAATAGGTTCCCTGCCATTAACGATGTTTTCAATTAAAAAGATTATCTGTCAGGTGGAAATGTTTAAAGATGTAATAAAAATGTTCAATGTCATATTAAACTATTCTAACAAGCGTTTGTTATTGATTGCTCATCCGTATGGCAATATTCTCAACTAATTATATAACACCGCGAATATAATGGTGATAACCTAGTTGCGACTATTGGTCACGCAATGTTGAAAGCAGGCCGAGCATTTATTGAATATATCTACAAATTGCTGATTTAAATAACAGTGTCATTAACACATTTTGCCGGGGCAAAACAATGCGTATTTATCTAAGAAACAACGTGATTGATTAAAACATAAATTTCTCCTAATTTACACTCGTGTAACTAATGCCTCAAATAAAAAACTGTATTTGTCGCGTAGTCATTTTGAAAGGACAGCAGGAAACCACCTTAGCATATCAGTTCAACGCCATCTCGTGGCAATAACGTTATATCAGCGACACGTCACGCCAACCGTCTCAACTCTCAAGCGGGCGCACATTTCAGCATTATTCAACTAGATGGCATTAAAGGACAGAAATAAAATCCAAATTTACGATATTGATTAAATTCAACTGGTTTAGAAATATAAATGAGTAAAAATGCAAGAACGAGAAAAATGGGAATATAAAACAACTTTTTGGAAAAATCTCCATATAAACCTTTTTATATAAAAAAAAATGTCTGAAAGTAGAACCTGGGCAAAAAATCCGAATTACGGATACGTACAATAAAAATAACACACACTAATGTGATGAGCTGGCAAAATGTGGTCGAAGAAACCTATTTGCTTTACAGGAGTCTGATTTTCTTAGCTTCTTAATTTTAATAAAGTCAAGTTGACCCGATTCAATATGTAGTTTCGATCATTATAAACTTTCTACAAGCAAAATGTTGTGTATCTTACTACTTAGTATAAAACAAAGTCGCTGTCGTCTGTCCGTCCCTATGTATGCTTAAATCTTTAAAACTACGCAACGGATTTTGAAGCGGTTTGTTTTAATATAGAGTGAGTCAAGAGGAAGGTTTATATGTATAATACATAATTGCGTGCGAAGCCGGGCGGGTCGCTAATTAATTATATAGGACAAACATAAAGTAATAGGTATCTCAACTCGAGCTACGTAAACTGGTATTTTGCAGTATAGAGAGATGGCGCTGTTACATCCTAAGTATTTTCTAAAATGTAGCGTCATTATTTTAGCTATTTTTTTTAGTAATATCTGTTTAAGTTTCATTCCAATTGTGTTTGCAACGCCATATATCTAATGTTTATATCACACACTAAAGAAATACGATATTTTTTTAACACGCACGAAGTCGAAGTTCATCTAGTCTAGTATCTTATACAAAATATTAGATCACTGACCCCGACTAACATAAGCCATTGTAAACACAGGTGCCAAATGTACGAGTTCCAACGGCTTGCTGCAATTGATAAACGTAAATTAAAAACACAGTTGCTTCGTTTTAATAAAACACAGGACCCTCGTTCAGGCAAGCATGTCCAAGGCTTCACAAGGTCCTTTGCGGACTGTCTCCCTCCTAATACATATCAACAAAACTTCGTCATATTAAAAGTTATGAATAAAAAGCACTCACCTCTACTCCAGTGACACCGAGCGCCGTCACCAAGTTGGGAGTCATTCGGAACGGCACCTTCTCCGGCACTCGCAGCGTCTTGCCCTTCTCGAAGCACACGTTGTAATCAATATGCACTACCTCTCCCGACGTAAGGTCCACTAAAACATTGTCCAAGTGTCTGTCGCCCAACCCGATAATGTATCCGATCGTACTCATTACGGCGACCGAGTAACTGTACCTACGCGTCATTTGCCACCACTGCTCCGGGCTCACGCTGCTACACCAAAGCTCTCGCGATAGCAGGTCCCGCGGCGTCTCCGCCGATAACTCTTGCAGAACTTGCTTCAATATAGAGACGGGCCATTCCTTTCTGTTCTCCGTTGATATCCCGGCCTCTTTCAATAAGGGGTTCAGTTTGTTGTAAAACAACTCCGAGGGGCGCAACACGCTAACGGTCTTGTTGGTTTTGGCGGATAGCATCGCCGCCTCACGATTCTGCCAACGCTTGTATAGAGCAAACAGTGGTGTCACATTGTCGACCCAGCTGATCAAACCAGACCGCGGACCCAGTGGTATAACTGAGTAGTGACGGGCTCTGTATGTTTGGTTATCATTGTTTTCAGAGTCCCGCGCCATCATCGTATTCGTGATCGACAACAGCTGCATTATTCTTTCGTCTAAATGCAAATCTTCTAGGCCTTTAAATAGGTAGGTGTATGCTTTCCCGTCTGATCCGTAGAAGACTAGCTTCTTTGGCCTTGTCTTAGTGGGTAGGATCGACACATTATTTTCCACCGACTTAATAGTCACTCTAACCGCTCTCTGGTTTGTATGTACTCCTGGCATTGTAATCACTGTATTCTTGAGCTCTGACAGGACCGGACTAATGTCAGACATTTTCAAAATGTATGAAGTTCTCTTGTTTACTTTTTGTTGAAGTTTAATCTGCAATTGTTTTAGTGGTGCCCAAGACTCTTGCGGCTTTTCAGGATTACTAGGATTTTTCAATTTATCTATAACGTCGGTTATTGCGGCCAGAAATTTATTCTGGAATGAAATCTCGTGTGGTGTTTCTGGTTTTGCTGAAGTGACTTGATGTAGTTGTTCCAACACGAACACGATAGGTTCGAAGATTATCCGATGTTTTTCTTTAATGAGTTTCTCTTTGTCTTCTGCTGACAAGTTTGCATTGTTTTTTACTTTGGTCACTTCCGTTTCTAGTTGGGACAACCGTTTTGTAAAGTCTGAATGATGTTGGACCAATGTGCCAAGACACAATTCATCCCACAGCAAGTTGATCCTTTGCAATTCCTTGACTAAAAGTTTAACTTGTAATATAGTTGTCGGAGCCTGCTTTGCTAAAGTTTCAACCATATCAAGGAAACAAGAGTTTAGTTCGTTGTTGACGACTTTGTCACTGGCAGCCTCTTCAAAGTCCAGATTTTCAACGCTGCTCAAAGCATCGTTAGATAAATAGGATCTTGCAACATTGAGTTCCATTAAATCGTTTTGCTCATTTTCTACTGCCCCCACTACAGCGGGAAATGTAATAAGATGTGGCGTGTCTTCAGCTAGACGGCATAGCAAATCCGAAACACATTTTCTTACATAAGTTTCTGGGTGATTTAGACGTGAAAAGAGTTGCGGAATGATAACTTTCCACGGTTGTGTAGGGGTATTAGCTAAGCCCGATTCAAGAACCGTCTGCAACTCCATAGCATGTTTTACAATTAATCTAAGCAGCCGCAAGGTGGCGTTTACTACAGAATTTTCACCACTATGATTTATGAAGTCAGAAGCGCAGATGAGTTGCAAGAATTTAAAATATGCGTCCGCCGATAATTCGAAATACGAGAACACTCGTTTCTGTGCTTGTCGCCAAATATCCACCAGCAAGGCTAGATGTTCTGGAAATGCGTTACTCAAAGATGGAACAGTGCGCAGCTGGCTCTCTATCATTTCCGAGGTATTAATCTCGTTCCAGTCAATGTCTTCATCATCGCATGTGGCTTTCGTTTTGGAAAGTATTTCACATACTGCCTCAAAGTCTTGAGGTGAGCAGCCTATCATAACATTCTCGATTTGTGATTTATCATTCTCTGTAAGCTGTTCACGGGTCTTGGAACTGAATTCAACCATTTTGCGACCCCATCTGAAGCACCAGGCAGCAAAACTAGCCCAAGCTTTAGCTAAACCAGGACATTGATTCACGCCAAACTGCAGTAATTTGCCCACAGCAGAATCAGACACTGGGATAACGTTTTCAGAAATGTTATTGTCGACTAAACCGATTTCTGGTAGTGCCGACACCAATTTTAGTAACGGCGAATCTATTTCTAATATATTTTCACTTTCATTTTGGACCCATTTTGAAAGGGTAAGCAACATTCGTGTTCCTTTCTCGCGCAATTCATAACTTTGATCGCCCATCGCTAATCTTTGAGACAGACCGAAGGAAATGCTAGCACACAGATTTATAGCACGTATTTTAGTGTCCTCTTTGGAGTATGTCAATTTGCATAACTCGACCAGTGCAGTGGCGTTGTTCAGACTCCATATGTCCAGATCGTATGAATTCGTTGACAAGAGCAACGCTTCGTTCAACTCTTCTAAATTATCCACTGTACCTAAGCACATATTGAAAGCAGAATTCAGTTTAAAATGTTTTAAAAGTTCGCGCTTTGCCATTGTCATATTACAGTTCTTTCTTGCACTTTTTATGACGTCTAATCGTAGACATTCACCGTAAAATATATTCTCCTCGGACACGTTTAATTTTGTAAAATATTGGTTCCACCATAGTATTCGGCTTAGATTTTTAAATTCAGTCCCGAATTTGTGTTCTTTTACTGTAGATGGTTTGAATGGATTAGATATTATTTTTCCATTTTTGATGATACTGAACAGTCCGTGATTTGCCAATTGTAGAACTGCGATTTCCTTTAAAAAGTGCATAGCATTTGTCCTAGCAAACTCTTCAGCAGTAGCTTTAAGAAGAGTATCGCATTGTTTCAACAAGGGAATATGATAATCCTCAGAGTAATCAGCATAAAAAAGGTCAACTGCCGTACAGACCAAAGTCGATTCCACCTTGCTCAATAATCCTTGATAAGAACACACATTTTTAGATATATCTTCAACTTTAGCGTCAAGATTATCCCAATTTCCTAACGTATCAGGTATTTTCGAGCTTTCCTCAAAGTACTTGAGAGCTGCAAACGATTTCCATTGCGAAACGTTTGAGTTATTTTGCTCTTTCCATTTTTCCATATCTTCCCAGCATTGGATGTATTTGTAGCTTTCAAAGACTTGCTCATCAATAAATCTGGCACTTCGGGAATTCACTTGAGAAGTAGATTCACTTTCTTTCGAATCTTCTTGTGATTTTACGCCCATGATTTTTTTATAAAATTCGACAGCTGATTCATGTTTGCCATTAGCTTGTTCCGCAGCGCCTTTTAGCCAAAGTAGTTTTTTCTCAAATATTTGTTTAATCCATACATAAAGCCCGTGTAAAACTTCGGACTCCTCTATTTTTATAAGCGCTTTTGCAACACTCATTGTGATGGCTTCAACATCGATATTAGTATTCGATCCTGCCGCTGTCTGTAGTATCAGCGAAGCATGGTATATAACAGCTCCGTAATGGCCCGCGTAGAGGCTTACAGCTAGCGCCGCAGGGCGAACCCTGGTCAACCATTCGCGGCACGTCGGCCAATTGGTGTGGAAGAATGTTTTGACAGGTTTGGACACAGCCGGTAAAACCGTGGCCGTACCCTCTGCCGCATTATAAATGTATTTCTCTAAAAACATCATAAATTCTGTGATCCATCGAGTTCTAGTTTGTTCAGTAATAATGACTTCCACCAGAACATGCTGATCAGTACACGTGTATTTAGTCTCTGTAGAAGATATTTCTCGCGCAACTCCTTTCAAGGCTCCTTCGATTTTCATAAAAGTTTCTTGCGGTTTCCCCAAAACAGTCCTAAGTTTTAAAGCTACACAAGTCTGAGCCAACTCTGACATCGCCCAGCCAATGGAAATAGATGAAAAGTTTGTAGCGCATTGCCTTAAGAATAAGATATTATTCTCATCTAAATCCTGGGTTTGTAGTGGCCACGTCGTTAAAAATGCATCAACTAAGAATTTCTTTTCGCCATACGTCGGAGACAGGAGGCAATTGATTATGACTTTGAAGTGATGATTGGACAAGTTGGCAAAAGATCCCCGCATGAGATACTCCTTGAAGGAATTGGCTTTCGTATCACTATTGAGTGCATTCAAGCTCATTTTTCTGGTGGTAAAAACTTTCACGACTTGTTTATCTAGCTCCAGTTGCACTATATCCCAAGGCAGTTCAAACAGTATGCCTTTGCTTACATCGGCTAAAGCCCTATTATGGTTATCGATATGCAAGAAGCACAAAACTGCTATGTTTTTCAAGATCATAACATTCCATGCGAGAGTCTTGTTTTTTAGCAAATGCTGAGAATTTTTTAGAACTAGCAAAGCCACATCGTCGTCAAAACTGTTTGCTAGAGTTAACATATTTGTAGTTAACACCAGGAAGCTTTTAGACATACTCACAATAGGTAAATATTTATCTAACTGGGTAAATATGTCTGACACCCAATTCAAGATAAGCAGCAAAGTCTCCTTTGGTACACTCTCTTCTAAAATCATGCTTATTGAGTTTAAAATTATGGCTAAATGGCCTGAAGTGGGGCTCGACCCTGAAACATCCCCCAGGCTAAGATTGGACAACCCAAATATATCATTGGTCCGTTGCTGTACATTTGTTACCAAGTCACTGGAAGCTATAAAGTGGTTGTTTTTCTTGCAGTGAGAATACAGTAAATACAGCACAGAATACTGCAGAGCAGGTTTCTCCTTCATTAAAACTTCATCATGAGGACACATTTTAATGGCCAGTAATTCTAGAATGCTTGGTTGCAGTGCCCACATGCCTATAATGGAGTTACTGGCATTGGCAAGCTCTGATAAGCACTGGAGATAAAATATTACATTTTTTTCAGCATCATCAGTGGACATTTCTTCAGAGTATTCAGGTCTTATTACATGTACAGCAGGCACAATCACTGAATAGCAATTTTGTATATCTGATAGGACATACTTATATGTTTCTTGCAGTAGTGGTATATTCTTTAAGTTCAGTAAGTTACTGTATACTGACAACACACCTTGTAATATATAAGTACTTTCGGAGTATCTAAGGGGCCGCAAAAGTGATTCAGGCCCAATAGTTTGGGTAATAAACTCAATGGGAAGATTTGAAGCAATCTCTTTGATAGTAGTTGATATCAAATTTATTATGCTAAGTTTCATACTCTCCTCTCCTTGCAAAAATGTATTCATCTCCATGGAAATTAAAGAGAAGAGTGCAGGGGAACATGACGAAGACTTTGCCTGTAGATATTTGAGCAGCAAACACATACATTCATTACCTGCCAGTATCAAGTCAGAGTCCACACTATCCTTCATAGTTTTAGTCAACACCTGCAGTACTTTAGTGAAGGACTCTGTGAGAAAGGACCATGACACAATTTGGGAGACAGTTGGACTCAATAGGTTAGACAGGCTCTTAACAACGGTATTAAAAACATTAAGAAACGAGGTTACCTTTTGCACACTATCTTCACTAGTATTTCCATCTTCATCTTTTTCAGTATTATCTCCATTTAAATCATTGGAATATGCTACCATGTCTTCAATAAACTGGTTCAGTAGATTAACAGAAAAGCCAACATCTGCTTGCCAGTGACGACTTAGCTTAAAAAGTGATTGCAAAGCAAAATCTTTGATCCTCTTAGGCTGTGCATTATCAACATGCCAACCAACTAAAATATCAACAGTGTCCACAAAGTGGTTAGCAAAATGTTCAGGATATGAATTGGACATAACTATCATAGCATTTATTGCTGCCATAAAAACATCAGCCGAATCCGTCCCTTCAATAATAACCTGAAGCCTGTCCAATGTCATCTCAGCAAAATCTGGCAAGTTTGGTGTTTGGTAATCCAACTGGAAGGTTTCTGTAAAGGACAGGATTAGCAAGTGCTTTATAGATGTATTATGCACTGCATAAGTGGCAGCAACCCAGTCCAAGTGTTTCCTGAAGTCTGGGCCCATAACATAGCCTATTCTGCCCAGAACCACAGCAGCACCTTCCTTTGTCTCAGGTCCAGGAGCATCATACAACACATCGAGTAAGGACTCTACTAGAATATCATATGAACGTCGTATGTAACGCCCGTTTTCCGGTAACATGACGGCATCTTGTAGTTTGCTGCATATTACGAGGGACTTTTCAACGTCTACCTCAGCACACAGCCGACGAAGCAACTTAGAAATGCGAGGATCTTCTGGGAGGTTCACAGCAAGCTCGGGCCGTTCGTAGAACTTATTGGTACTATTTGACTGAGACCAGGTGTTATTCAGAGGCTGACTTAGCGATTCGTGATATTTGTAGCTATTGTCATGAGTCTCACGCTCACCACGGGGCGGGAAACCACCGCGGCCCCTACCGCCTCGACCGCCTCCGCGAGAAGACCTGTATTCAGTGTCACGCCCACGGGATCTATACCGGCCATCTCTGGAGGGTCCTCCGAAAGTCGATGAAGCATCATACGCACCAACATAACCTCTGACCTTATCATCAGTGTTTTCTTGACCGATATCGTCCCGATCGGGAGTGTCGGTGCCCTCCGTTCCCTTGGAGCTTTTCACTTTACTATTTGCAGTGGTGGATATCATCACTAGAAATTGCGTCAGGTACGTAAATAACACCACACATGGCAATAAAATTACGACAAAATACGGCCAAAACAGAACTTCGCCAACAGTCACTGAATTCCATAGACAAAAAATGACACTGAATCTGTCATTTTTATCAATGCTGTCATATCAACCGTCACACAACCAGAGACAACACTTTTTGAACTATGTTTTGTTCCTGAACGATCAATGCACATATAATTTGTAATTTACAGAGTAAGTTGATATTAGATCTTATCTAATAGACTTATCAAGTAGAGTTAAAGTCAACAATTTAACAGAAAATACCATTATTTTAAAAAAAGTTGAACTGAACGAAAATTAAAAACATTGACGTCTAAAAGTGTAATCGGTGCGGTGTCTAACCGATTACACTTTTAGACGTCAATAACGGAGAAAAATAATTATAACCTCCCAAAGTCAGTGTTTTGGTTTTATTTTATTTACGCAATTATTTAAAATTATTGTTATTAGAACGTCATGAAGTCTGCTAAGCGAAGTCCAGATTTCAAAGGTGAGGTTGATACCGTTTTTTTTTATTTTAATTTATTTCAATTCAAGTTATAGCAATAATGTATACTTACTTCATTAGTAGTTATGAGTTAAAATAATCTTTGTATTGTATTCTTTACAGCGGTTGCACTCAAACTTTCCGAAGATTCAGTATCACCTCACACAGTTTACTTAAAAGAACATTTAGTTAGAGAGCATACTAAAGATAGACCACAAGGCAGAACACTGCTCATAGTAAATATTCCCCCATATGCTGATGAACTAGGGCTGATAAATGCTTTCAAAGATGCCGGCACTGTACAGTCAGTAGAATTCTGTTTGAAACCCACCACAGCTGTTGTCAAACCTGTCCATAGATTCTTACCCCAACAAAGCCCACCCACATTCAAAGCAGCTTACTTGGTTTTTAAAAAAGTTGCTGAATTAGATAAAGCTTTAACAATATCAGAATTACACCCAATGAATAATGATGGCCATTTAGTGAAAGTTGGTATTAAAAAATGGGTTGAAGATTATAATAATTCAATATTACTATCCAAAACTCTTAAGGAAAATATTGAGATGTTTATGAAGAGGTTTGATGAAGAAACTGCAAATTTGGAGAAGAAAGAAAAAGAATTGGAACAGGAGGATGATGAGGGATGGATTACTGTTACTAAGAGGGGCAAAGTACAAAGCTTTGCACGAAATGAAAAAGTTGAAAACAAAATTTTACAGAAAGAAGAGAAGAACAACAAGCGGAAGGAATTGAAGAACTTCTACACTTTCCAAATAAGAGACTCAAAGATGAAACACATTGTGTCACTTAGACAAAAATTTGAGGAAGATAAGAAGAAAATAGCACATATTAAGCAGAGTCGTAGATTTAAGCCATTCTAATAAATAAAACCATTACTAGATCTATATTGTGTATATTTTACATATTTACATAAACAAACAAAGATCTCAATAGGAATATCACTAGTGTACAAATTTGGTACTGATTCTGAGGCTCCCATCAAAGTGATTGCAAACTGGCCATTATAGCTCCTCATCCACCGTAAAAAACAGCTTTTACTTGCACATTGAGTGACAGATCCTTCACTACACAATGGAACATTACAAATTGTAGTATAGTGATAGTCTATAAACAAATAACCTAGTTTACAGTAACACTTGCAATAAGAAAACTTAGATATTTTACATCCATTGCTCACTTTGAATCCATGAAAAATTAATCACTTGTCCTTATTTTAAAGATAACAAATGTCTTTAAGTGATCTGTTGTTCATAATGGCTGTCATATAATCTGCTGATGTGTCTTGATGATGATGCGTAGTAGCCTGTTCTCAGGTAGTGTGTCAAGGGCAGCCAGCAAAGTGCTGATGTTGCCATACACACAGTTATTGGCCAATGCCACTTGCACTGCCTGGCCTATTCTATCAAGGCACTCCTAAAAACAGTATCATGATATTAGCATACAGGTTTCTTGGATATTCCTTTTAACCCAACAAGGACATACTGGGTGTAACAAACTCTTACATATAAGTACAACAAATGTATGATGAAAATGCCTTAAGTAGTTTTTGTGAGATCGTATACATGTCTCCTAGATGTTTAATGAATGTGCCCTCTGAAAATTTAACTTGAGTTGACAATTACTGCATAACACATATCAATATTTATAAGCATCATCAAGTCAGTAAGCAGTTATTATCCTATTTTTTCTTTTTATTAAAATGAATAAGAAAAATTCAGTGTTAAGTATTCTTGATATCAAGTCTATCCTAACACACTACATACCTGCAGTTTACGGTCATGCTGCAAACTGACCCCACGTGTAACAGCAGCTCTGGCATAAGTCTGTACAGCTGGCAGTAGTGCCAACAGGTGTTGGGCATTAACTGCAGTGGGTGGTACTCCACGACGCCCACGCATGCTCTGCACCACACCCAAGTGTAATTTCATGTATATCTCCCACTCAGATATGGGTTTTTGCTTCACTGTCTTCACAATGCACCTGTCATTTTCTCCTTCTGTTTTTATCTTTTTTGCTGGCACTGGTGGTTCATCAATTTCTGTATCTGTGAATAGGCTACAGATTTGACAAATGAATAGTGGCATAGCTCATCAGAGTTGGGCCCTCCACCAAAATGATTAGACCCCAGCACTGAACTACTTTGTCATCATTTCATGAGCACCTATCTCTAGGACTCTATCCAGAATCCAGCAATGGCCATAGTGTCACCAACTAAATAACTTATATTTTGTATTTACAGTAATAAAAATTTCACTGGCCTCAAAATGTAATTAGTGTCCTCACTAACACATAATATGGCAAACTAAATAGCAAAATGTGTTCAACCTTGTTCTATTTGAGTACCTTCATCAATGTAGAGTGGAGCAAGAGCACACCAGTGTATGAGGCCTGCAAGAGGTGTGACTGCAGCCATTGGAATAGAGCCACTTGGCAGTGCAGCAGGGTTTAATTGGGCCGACATGCACAGAGTAGGATTAGAGTAAACCTAAAAAAATATATGCTTATTTTAGACCACATAATTAACAGGATAAGCTCCTCAAGATTCTTTCATGCCATGGAAAAGAGCTGTCAAGAAACTTATGTAGTTTCAGGTTTCACTAAAATGGTTGGTTGTAAAAAGAGATTATCCCATTTCTGAGTCATACTTACCCATGATGTAACAACTTCCAGTAGATTCTTTGGAGGCAACTTTTTATTACCTTGCGCATCATGTGAATAAAGCTCAGTAATGGCTGTTATGAAATTTGCCACAAACTGTGGGGCTGTGTTGGCCAGGGATTTTAAAGCTGTCTGATTAGATGTATTAAGGTAGAAGTGATCTCTAATAATATTTTCTGCTAACTGCAAACTTTGAACCGATGAACAACCCATCTGTTGAAGCCAAACACCTACTGCTAATAAAACCTGAAATTTCATAACCCTTTTATTACCTAGTAGGTATTGAAAGATTCCCTATAAATTAGATTTTACTAATAATAAGCAACTTAAAGCCAAATTTGGATGGTACAGGAAATATTGTACCACTTTAAGTAAGTCCACTTTAACTTCATAATTCCACAAGGATACGTAAGAATAAAAACTACCCACAGGCGTACTAGATGCAGATACAGCCATACTGGCCAGGATACTCAGAATTTTCAGCCTCCTCTGGCTCTCCATGCCACCAAAAAGGGACAAAAACACTGTATTTTTTGTTATTTCATTCATACAGGAGGACAAGTAGTCGCAGATGATGTCGATAAGCTGCAGTTCTTGGAGAGGCGACAGACCTCCGCCCCGCCGGCCACTACGGCGGTCCGACTCACAGAACACGTATTCGGATATTATATCCATTGCTATATCCAACTGTTTACTGGATGGAGCTGAACGGCCAACGAGAAGTTGTTCTAAAACATTAAAAGTATTAAAAAATACAATCGTTTTATAAACGTACTATAGGTACTTAAATAATTGATAATCACCGACGCGGTTAAGCGCTTCCCGAGCTGAAACTGGGAATTCATGTTTTCTAAGCGAATGTTTTATATCAGTTATAGACATTGTAGGCAATATATTTTCTCTTGGAAGATAACTACTTTTCCTACAAATATTAATACTTTTAGTTTCCTTCCACATAAAATACAATCAAAACAACTGACAAAACAAATCACTTTCTCGAAGTTTGACTGACAATAGCAAAGTGCAGTGTGCAACTGTGCCCACTATCTCTCTCTTTCTGAACGCATATTCAAGGAACTAGGAAGAGATAGATAAATGGTTAAATTAAATACATTTTTTAGTCATCAGTTATGGAAGGAACGCAACAACAAAATGAAGTCAGTATTATTCGGATATTGACAGTCGTTACCTAATCAATATTTTTAATTATAAGGTATACAAAATATATTATACACTTGGCTAATTCAGTCGACTTAATTCAGTTGCTACTGAATTCAGTCAAGTGTAATAGCATTAAGGCGGGCCGCATAAACACGTTTTCCATAATCGATTTCCGAATTCGTTTTTCGTGTTCGGACGTCCGAATGTATGAAATATGGATTTTTTTCCGTACGGAAACAAAGCGAACGTGTGCGTCAGTTAGTGTATTTTATATTGATTCCATGCGTTCGGATTTCGGAACACGGAAAACGAATTCGGAAATCGAATACGGAAAACGTGTGTATGCGGCCGGCCTAAGTAAGTTTAGGCGCAAAGGGATGATCATCCAGCCAGACGAGGTGTGATGTCTGGCTAGGGGTCGCAGCGCCTATTCCCCCCTGATAGTTGTAGTCGGGGAATTCTTAACTTGCTAATTGCTCTTGAAATTTCGCTATCGCGGTGTAGGACTTTTTGGTAATTCTCGCATTTGTAGGCGATATTCCTTGATGCAATTAGTTCAGATTTTTCGGGTAAACTGTGTAAAGTATGTAGCATGTGGTCGCTACATGGCTCCCCCTAAGACCGGAGGTCGATCCTCTTGAATCGCTGCAGTGTGATGAGCTTGCAAGTGCCAGGAGCGCTCGGAGTCTACGGTGAGTCGAGACTGAGCACCTCAACTGTGTAGTGGAGTCCACTGGGCGGTTGAGTGTCGTGCCGCAGAACCAGGTAGCACGGTGAGTCGGCTGCGTGTGGTCCTGTTAAGGCTGCTGAGGAGTGTTCGTCTTAACCAGGTTGACCAGGCAGGAGGATGTTGCAGACTCGTTGGTAGGTTGCTCTGGAGTCCAATGTCGAGGGTTACCACTTTATGGATCTTGCGTGTTCATATCACGTCGGGGTCACCACTTAAGGCGCAAAGGGATGATAATCCAGCCAGACGAGGTGTGATGCCTGGCTAGGGGTCGCAGCGCCTATTCTCCCCCGATAGTTGTAGTCGGGGAATTCTTAATTTGCGAATTGCTCTTGAAATTTCGCTATCGCGGTGTAGGACTTTTTGGTAATTCTCGCATTTGTAGGCGATATTCCTTGATGCAATTAGTTCAGATTTTTCGGGTAAACTGTGTAAAGTATGTAGCATGTGGTCGATACATAAGCTAGCATACTGAATTCAGAAGCAAGGATGGTTTATCCGACTGACAAAATCATTTAGAAGCCTAATTAGAAACGCATTTAGGAAGGTGTAATAGCATTTAGTTACTTATTCACTTCCTTCAGTCGTCCCATAGCTCTCCGTGCGTGAGGACGTTTTATATTGTTTTTTACTCTCTCTCTCTCTCTCTCTAGTCGGTCCCTCATGACTGAGGATCGTGGTCATCAGTGGATGCGTAACATTTGGACCAGATGATGTGCCTCCATCGAGTCCTGTCCATGGCTTCCCTAGCAATACAACAAAGCTTGGAGGAGTGCGTGTCTTTTATTTGATCGGTCCATCTTGTAGGGGATCGACCTCGAGCTCGTTTGCCTTCATTGTTCCCGATTACGATCAGCTTTTCCAGACTTTCGTCTCCTCTTTTTTTGGGTGACTTTGAGCCTTCTGATGGAGCCCATGGTGAGCGACCACGTCTCTGTTCCATATGTCATCACTGGCAACACACATTGGTTGAAGACTTTTGTCTTCAGACACTGCGGTATTGTGGACGAGAAGATCTTTCGCAGCTTCCCGAACGCTGCCCAGCCGAGTTGGATCTGACGATTGACCTCTTTCTCGAAGTTGGACTTACCTAACTGGACAGTGTGTCCCAGGTAAATGTAATGGTGAACAACTTCGAGAGTAGAACCTCCGATGTTAACAGGAGTGGCTTGGACATGGATATTAGACATGATTTTCGTCTTCTCCATGTTCATCTTAAGGCCGACTCGTTCGTAGGCTCGACAGAGGTCATCGAGCATCGTATTGAGGCCCTCCATGGTCTCAGCCATTACGACTATGTCGTCAGCGAATCGAAGGTGAGTGATGTACTCGCCGTTCACGTTAATGCCCAGCCCTTTCCAGTCCAGAACCTTGAAAACATCTTCCAGTGCAGCGGAGAACAGTTTCGGAGAGATAACGTCTCCCTGTCTAACACCTCGCTGCAACTGGATCGGTTTCGAGGTCTGGTCCTGGAGTCGGACTGACATGGTGGCGGTGTTGAAGTGCTTGTATGAACAAGCACTTCAACACTTCGATGTACCGATAGTCGACTTGGCACCTCTGAAGAGCCTGCAATACTGCCCACGTCTCGATCGAATCGAAGGCTTTCTCGTAGTCCACGAACGCCAGACAAAGGGGCAGGTTATACTCCTCGGTCTTCTGTATAACCTGCCGTAGCGTTAAAACATGGTCTACGGTACTGAAACCTTTTCGGAAACCGGCTTGTTCGGGAGGCTGGGAAGCGTCGAGCCTGCATGGGAGACGATTCATGATGACCCTCGAGAACAACTTGTAGACATGGCTCAGAAGTGAGATGGGTCTGTAGTTCTTCAATAAGGTGTGTAGATAATGTTAAATATTTTTTTTGATTCGGGAGTGATTTCAAACTGTAGGTACGCATCTTTAAGGTCTATTTTCGAAAATATGATTCCGTTTGATAATGTTTGACGAAGTTGGTCAAAAATAGGTATTGGATGTAGGTGTTTTTTAAGGACTGGGTTCAATGTCGTTCTGTAGTCACCACAAATTCTGATTGTTCCGTTCGGTTTCAATACATTTACCGTTGGTGTAGCCCACTCAATTGGTGTAGTGTTTGGATCTACTTTTTCAATGATGCCTTCATCAGCAAGTCGATCGAGTTCTCTTTCAACATTTTTCTTTAAACTGAATTTGATTGATTTCTTAGGTTTTCGCGATTATTACACACTGAAATTAAACACTTTTTAACGGATTTTCCCGACGTTTCGAATGCTTTGCAGCAGTCGTGGTCGCGGGAGAGACTAGATGACAGTTGTCTTCAAAAGTACAAAGAAACAGTTAAAACCTACCGCCTATAATTTTGTTTTATTGATAACGTTCCCTGTGCACGCAGAAATCGCTCACGGTGTCCAGAGGTCTTGCAGATGAGTGTTTTGCTTGAGATTTGATCAATTTAATGACTGGATCCCAAGCACTTGGTTGGCAAGTGGTACTTGCCAACCATCCTCTCTATTGAAATTTGGATGTTTTTTAATCTCAATAGCCTCGCGGATCATTCTTGGAATGTAATGATTTTCCTTGGCAAGGATTTGAGGTCTATCAAAGTGGATGTAGTGGTTGGTCTTGTTGAATGTGTGCTCACAAACTGCAGACTTGGTCGAGCGTCTGTTTTTCATGTCAGCTATGTGTTCTTTTATGCGGATACCGACACTTCTCTTTGTTTGCCCAATGTATGATAATCCACACTCACAGTCAAGTTTATACACACCAGCATCTTGTAGAGGGATGTTAGACTTCACTGGTCTTAAAAGTTGGCTGATCTTCCTGTGTGGCTTGAAATAAGTTTTTATTGAAGCACGTTTCAGAATATTTCCAACTTTATCAGTGATACCCTTGATGTATGGTAAGACAGCAGGTAGTCGCTCAACTGTAGGTGCTTTGGGCCGGCTTCTGTGACGCATACGTGGGAGTTTAAGGATGTTGCTCCGCTGGACAGATTTGACATACAGAAGCTGCTCCTCCAGGTGGTTGCTATCACAGATGCCGCGTGAATGGAATCAATGAACGCTATCAATGGAATTTAGATGGTTAAGAAAGGCAGATAATTGGTTTTGGGAAAGAATGGCAAAAGTATCATCTACATACCGTTTGAATATCTTCGGCATGGCCAAAGCAGTGGAGAGGGCTCTCTCCTCAAAGTCCTCCATTTATTCCTGGTATGATGAATGTCGGATTATTTAAGTGACCGGCGCGATCAACCATCATAATCTTGGTCTTGCTCTTGTTTATTGTGAGGCCCATTTCGTTACTTTCGAACTCGAGTCTACGAAACAGTTCTCTCATTTCTTCCAAAGAGGTAGCGAGGAGCACAGTGTCATCGGCATATCTTAAATTCGAAATTCTTTTCCCACCAATCGGAAACCCTTTCTCCCAGTCTTCAAGGGTCCTGCGGATAATATACTCCCGGTATATATATAGAGCAGTGGATGCGGGCGGCCCAGGACCGGCATTTGTGGAAATGGCCTATGGGCCTCCCCCAAGGATTTCCACAAGGGACAAAAGACGTCAAAAGACGTCTTTTGGCTGAAATGATGATGATGATGATATATTGAACAGAGCCGGTGACAAAATGCAACCCTGTCGGACTCCTTTTTTTACTTCAAACACATTAGATAAATCGGTGCCGATTCTGACGTAAGAGCGATTATCGCAGTAAAGAGTTCGAATACATTCTTTTGTTTTTTACTACCGAATAAAAAAAAAGTAGTTATGCTTAATATTTAGAGCTGTTTAAACACATGCCCTACCTTTGGGACAAGAATGCCAAAAAAAGTTATGAATAAAAATATTCGCAATACTTGTTGCCAAGTATTACTGAGATTTTTGGTGACGGATTTATAATAAATAATGTCACCAACCCATACCATCTTTATGGTGTCGTATGAGGCGACTAAAATAACGCAAGAGGCAGCATATCACCTAGCCCTAAGTGAAGGAGAACTTGATACAAACCCTGTTTCAACCTTTTTTTTTTACGCTTGATAACGATTGGATATGTACGAGCACTACATGGGCTAGAGCTTATAGAGACGCCTCTATAGATCGTTGATGGCTTGTGGTAAAGTTAGCAGTGTTCTCATTTTAGACGAAACATGAGCATGAATATTTATTTTTTCAGTAATAATTGAGTAGTAAATTATTCACCACGAAACTATCAATGAAGTTGGCTCATTATTGCTCTCTTGACCAGACAAAATAATATTGGAAAATTTACTATAATAAAATTAGAACTTTTTTTTCAAATTCAGTATACGTTAAATTTTTATTGTTTAATTCTAATGTGTATTATGTGCTTTCATAAAACACACAGCGTTCAATTGAAGAAGGCTAGTATGTACTCACCTTTAAACTAGGTATCTATGGTCTAATTCGTCCATTTATCTATGGTTTTTATACCTTTCTCTTTCTCTCACCAGCTGGCGTCCTCTTCTCTCCGATGAGGCGGTCGCCATTAAATATGGCCGCTCATAGCTAGTGTCTCACGACAACTATAAACAACAGAAATTAGTGGAATTTTGATTTTTTCAGTCATTCTACTGAAATTTCAGTTAAATAATAACTTAACGTGTGCATTTTTTCACACACAGCGTTTTTTTCCAGTTCAAATTTAGCATCTGGTAAGTGTTTTTAATTGCTAAATATGATTTCGCAAGAAAACATTGAAACGCCGGTTGGAAGTGGGAACATTGTAAGATGTGATGCTTCAGAGGGCGATCAGCCTATAAAAAATCCTAACTCAGATGAGTCATCAACCTCTTCGTCCTCGGCGGACAAGTAGAGCGTACCATTTCCAACAAAAGGCAAACAAAATCACGTATTGATATGTCTTACTTTTCAAGTAGGATTTATATCACAGTACATATCACAAAACCAGTTGCTTCACTTCACACAATCAGTAACCCTTGATCCCGTTACTACCAACAACTCAGGGATCGTAGACCCTCTTCCTAACAGTGTCTCGTAAATCCAAATAGGCTTTGACCAAGGGAGAGCTTGGGCTACTAACTAGCTTGAGTAACTAATTTTGATAAAAAGCAATAACCCCAGTAGCAGATAAGCTGAAGCTTAACCAAGCATGAGTTGATTGACTAGCAAAATGTTGAATAATGCTTTACAATCATACATGGCTAGGCCGGGTTTTAAATTGAATTAAGATGTTTGCCATCTTATTAACTATAATATTAATAATTTGTTTGTCAAATATTTTATATATACTATACTTAGATAATACATTATTATATAAATATCAATAGAAAATAATAAATCTTAATTTACAAGAGAAACAATCTGCAGACTGGCAGTGGGCAGATGTTCATCTCAGTGAAGAAAGTATTTTTAGTCTGGGTACATTGTATAATTGATTCCTTGGGTGGGTCTCAATTATTGCTTAAAACTCTAGTTTATATTAATGAGAACATTAAATATCTCTAGTTTTCAACATAGAAAATAATTAATACCAGAAAAGAAACATAATAAATTTAAAAAATAATCAGCTATATTGTTAATTTAATAACAGTGGTAACGGTGGACTATAGTTTTTCTCAAATTAATACAGATACAGGTACAGAAATTATGGTATAGCTATAATAATAGATCTTAAATAGAAGAAAATGCTGGCAAAACCTTGACAGATCCAGCTCAACCGTGTTGAATTTTCTTAGTAAAGAAATCAGATGGGGGTTTATGTCATATCTCAGGGGAAAATACTTTTATGTATCTACATAACATTCCACCTAATATCACAGATACATGTGTCAGAATTCTTGCAGAGCAAAGACTGACTAGATAGATATCCAACAAACCCATATTCTTTTTCCAATTGTACCAACTCACAGAATGTTTCTTCAGATCTATTGTAACAATGAGTTGCTCTAATTAATTGCCTTAATTGGCAAAAGGCCTATGTTCCATAAGTTCCAAGCATGTTTGCTATGGTAACAAATTGGGTTGCGGAAACCCAAGGATCACTGGGATTCCGGGTTGTAGTATACCTGGACCATTCTTTTTATTGATCATTCATGATCAAATAACTTTGGAAACATTGCAGGAAATGATTTCATAATGGTTCTTAATGTTATTTTATTTAAATTGTCTGATATTTATTTAAAATTTCAATTGCAAAGTTTTAGACACTTTTGCAGTGTTCATGGTTGGAGAAGACACACTGTCAAGAGGTCTTTTCCTGCAATGTGCAAAGATTGTGAAAACCTAAGCCATCATAACATTGGAACCTTAATTTTAAAGACAATAGTGATATTCGAATCTTTGGGATGGCATGTAAACCATTAAATATCGGTCCTGGGACATTCTCAGGAAATAGAGTATTTGGTGCTTTGGTATACCCAACAAAATTTTGTGAAACTTGAAAGAAAATATTAAAGTACTTAAGGAGTTTAATTTCAAAAATCTTAAACAAAGCAGAATTTCTTAAAAAGTTGCAAACCATGCCATCCCCAGGGGTTGACTTCACGGTTGCAATTTGAATCTGTTCCTGAGAAGTTCTCAAAAAGCAAGCTACAGGTAAAGAAGGTATCATCTTTATCAGTACCTTAAGATCTGAAGGGGCGTTATCAAATATCTGGACAGGGTTCAAATCCCCTGTCAGCATAACACACGGCCTAGACTCAGATGCAGCGTATGCAAGCTGGGAAGGTCATCTAAATAATCAGTACCTCTCAGGAAATGGCCAGAACAATTGGCATTCCAACCCTATGGATGTATGCGTTACTTGCCACCACAAGAAGCCATCAGGCTCTAAAAGGGGCAAATGTTGTGGTATAGTCAGACAACAAGACCATTGTTGCATACCTCAAAATCAAAGAGAGGGGGGGGACGATCAATAGCCTTGCTATTATTGACATCCAGTCTCCTAAAACTAACAGATCGTTTCTAAATAGATATCTCAGCCACTTACCTCTCGGGGAGGTTAAACGGAATTGCGGATCGCCTCTCTAGGGGCCGCAAAGTACTGGGCACATTGAGACCTATTCAGGAGAACCGTCGTACCAAACCTTTGATTCTATAGATGGTGCCGCAGTCTTTTGCGGCCGTGGGATTGTCGGTTGGTTTGGGTATTTCCCCCGCCAAGATTAATAGCCAGAGTTCTAGCTCTCGTTTAAACAGGGCAACTACTACTATACTACTCGGCCCATACGTGACCCACTATTGAGTCGGGCCTCCTCTAATGACATGGAGGGTATTTCGCCTACTGTGCCACGCTGGCTAGACAAGTTAGGACAGGGTCTTTAACAAATTTTCCTTCTCTTCTGGCTAAGCTTTCGCCCTTGTCATTTCTTTTTGTCGGCTCTTACGACACCCTCAGGATGGAATGGGGTGGTGACACTGTGTATTCTAAGTCCGTCACCACACGGAAACAGGGCAAAGGGTTACAGTATAGTAGTAGTCGTATATTACAATATATCTTATAGCGCTGGAGTAGACCATGTGCTTTTGGCTACCCGAGATGCGAACAAGAGCTCTAGCAGAGGGTTTATGAACCTGCGGAAGGTTTATATAACCTGAAACCTGCGGAAGGTGATAGATTTGAAAAACGGAATTGTCCCCTCACAAGTAGACCATGTGCTTTTGGCTACCCGAGATGCGAACAAGAGCTCTAGCAGAGGGTTTATGAACCTGCGGAAGGTTTATATAACCTGAAACCTGCGGAAGGTTTATATAACCTGAAACCTGCGGAAGGTGATAGATTTGAAAAACGGAATTGTCCCCTCACAAGTAGGCCAGTGCCACATGCGTGGAAAATTGGGGGTGGTACGATAACATTGAGACTGGACCTTAGAGGAACAGAATTTATTAGAGAGTAGCTAGCGGACATCTACTCTTTATATACTTATAGTTCCCCAACCAAGCGTTGCCTACGCTGGTCAGATCAGAGTGCAGTTAAGTAGCACTTAGTGGTTAGAAAGTAGCTAGATTTTTAGCTAAATTGTTTCTAGACAAGCTTGCTTGTAGTATTTATATGCCATTTTACTATAAAAGTCGGCAGATTCAACGTATTTGTCTGGAAGACTTTCCAAAAAACTTTCATAAACTTTCTAATCATAACAGAAAGATTCTCATACCAGTCTGGAATACATGGATTTTAATTAATTAATTTTTAATCTCCTTAAATTTGAGGAATTTTGAAATCTCTTAATGGAGTGCTCTAATACACCTATTAGCTTCTGGCCGTAGAATACATGACCTCGCTTTATAAGATACCAGTAGTGAAAATATCATTTTTGAGGATAATAGGTATAGTTTGCCTTTGGCCAATATTTGGGTGTAAGACTGACAATATGTCACTTGAACAATGAGGTTGGTTGTTGCGGAAACATCCAAATTGAAAGAAACATCCAAATTGAAAATTGTTGCGGAAACAAAAAAATAACTAATTGAAAGCACAAAACAGAGAAGAAACTTTAGTTATTTCACTTTCCGGACACTTACAAGTACTTACTTACAAGTAGGCCACTTGAGGACTATGAGATGAGGACAAATCTACCATTTTTAAAGATATTCAGATTAATATCCATTTCAGAAAATTTGGGAAAGTAGTAGCCTCCAAGGGCTGGATTAAAAATGTACCTGTCCAGGTGAGGATATTGGTAGAGTAAATTGGAAATGAATCCAAAATTACAATTTTTGTCACCCAGTGCATTGCCATTGTAAGGCTGATCCAGGCCAATATTTTATAATTTGATGGTTGTTCTAATTTGTGTACCAACTTAACGATTATGATAGATTTTTTAAAAAGATTGCTGATTTAGCAAACTATTAGAATTTTGAATTCTAGCCTATGGAGCCAAACATTATTGGATTTTTATTTAACAATTATTCGAATAATTAATAAAAGCAAGAGGTTATTACATATGTAAGTTCATCTCAATAAGTTGAGCATTGAATTTGTTTACTGTCTTACAGGTTTAAATTACATTTAAAGATGATCATTTTGATAACATTGATCTCTGTTACAGTAAAGATTACAGAGCCTTTTCTGGTTACATTCATCATAGCATAGTGTCATTGAGCACCAGCAGATAATAAACAGGTCTTCAATTGAACGCTGTGTGTTTTATGAAAGCACATAATATAACTGTTTTGCATTCCAACAAAACAGGTATTATGTGTGCAATAAAACACACAGCGTTCCAGCAATGTTCTTGCTGGTGTATCGAAGACTATGAGCGGCCATATTTAATGGCGACCGCCTCATCGGAGAGAAGAGGACGCCAGCTGGTGAGAGAAAGAGAAAGGTATAAAAACCATAGATAAATGGACGAATTAGACCATAGATACCTAGTTTAAAGGTGAGTACATACTAGCCTTCTTCAATTGAACGCTGTGTGTTTTATTGCACACATAATACCTGTTTTGTTGGAATGCAAAACAGTTATATTTTTTACATTTTTTATGTTTATTAGCCATTCGTACTTTTTTACGTTTAGTACATTAGTAATTTTGATGGATCCTATTCATCCTATGAGTATCAAGCAAGCAGACGACAAGCATTCATTTCAGTCTGTCAGTCAACTGTCAAGCAAGTGTCGGTTCGACGGACGCATAATCTCTTCGTATTTTTGTTGTGTATTTCTATAATTAGGGGATTAAAAAATATATAAACATGGAAGTTATCGTGGCAAACGTTGACCATCTCAAGTTCGACATAGATTTTGCTTTGGAGGAGCAATATGGAGCCCTGCCATTACCATTCCCTGGAATGGATAGTAAGTCTTACAAAATGTGCCGCATGCCCTGAATAACTGAAATCAAAGTCGCATCTCCAAAAGCTGACATAACTTTCGCTGAACATTCAATATAGATTGCTGAAATTTATGTTTTAGAATCAACAGCAGCAGTTTGCGAATTCTTTAGTCATGGTGGAGGTTGTGGGAACGGCCCACAATGCCCCTACAGACATGTCCGGGGGGACCGCACGGTAGTCTGTAAACACTGGCTGAGAGGCCTTTGCAAAAAAGGCGACCAATGTGAATTCCTGCATGAATATGACATGTCCAAAATGCCAGAATGCTATTTTTATGCAAGGTTCAATGCATGTCATAATAAAGAGTGTCCATTTCTCCATATAGACCCAGAAAGTAAAATAAAAGATTGTCCTTGGTGAGTATCATATTTATTTGGCAGAAGTATGGGTATGAGCCACTCTTCCAACAGTTAGTGCTGTAATTATGTGATATATGGGTACTGTGTATTAAGCTAATTAAAATGTAATCTGTATTTTTGATTTCCATATTTTCAGGTATGACAGAGGATTCTGCCGCCATGGGCCCCACTGTCGCCACAGACATGTCCGGCGAGTCCTCTGCATGAACTATCTAGCTGGGTTCTGCCCAGATGGTTCGAATTGCAAGTTCATGCACCCTCGGTTTGAGCTGCCAGCACCTCCAGAACAAACCAAGGATGCTAAAAGATTGCCAACCTGTCATTATTGTTCTGAAGTTGGTCACAAAGCTTCATCTTGCCACAAAATACCTCCAGAGGTATGGCTCCAAATATTCTTCTTTAAAATACCTTGACATCAAATGTATAAATCCTAGAAATGGTACATTAATATTCATAATAATGTGTGATATTATAGAATATCAAGCAATCCCAATGGTGGCCTATCTTCTCTGCTAATCACTGCCACACTAAAAGTGTGAATGAAAGACAGGAATGTAGATATGTCTCTGATTTGAGTGTATGGAGATGATGATTGAATCCACTTAGTTGGCAGTCTTCAATTTTGATCAGATGTGTCTTTAAAAGTCCTCTATGATAACTATATCATTGGTGTATATGTTTGCAGCTGCAGCTGTGATTAATATAAATGCACATGTCATTAAAAATACTATCACTTTTATATATTTTTAATAGTGTGGTTCTTACCTAAGAAGCAAAAGCTATTCAATATCAAATATTTCACTTTAAAATGTACAATTTTATCAACAGCAAAGAGAAGCTGCTCAGAGACAAGAAGAAGCCAGATACCGTGCACTTGGGTACATCAAACCAGCCAATGAGAATGAAGCCGATATGAATGCTATGAGACAACAACGGAGTGTCCATAAGCCTCTAGAAGAAGTGACCTGCTTTAAGTGCGGAAACAAAGGACATTATGCCAACAAGTGTCCGAAAGGACATCTAGCTTTCCTATCAAGTCAAAATAACCCACATAACCAAAACACTTTCAAAAAGCCTAACTAGTATTATAAAACTGTAAAGCCCAAGTTATGGCTTCAGTGATGGACTTGTAGTGATATAATGTTTGTGAATATATGGAATATGGTTGTTTAATTTTGAACAATACCAGTGTTGCCTGTTGAAACAGTATTGAATGAGTTTATTCCACATGACCCACTACAGATGCCCTTTTATAATGTGATTTGAAAACCCCTTGTTAACTGCCATAGAAATTTGTGGTAATTTGACATACTGAGGTTAAATAACGGTTGGCGCAGTGGTTGAGCGATCAACTGCTGCGCAGCAAGTCGCGGGTTCGATCCCCGCACGGAAGAAATATTTGTTCGACCTACAAGTATTTGTTCCGGGTCTGGGTGTTTTCCTTCTATAATATGTATGTATTTACAAAAAAAAATTATATAAGTAGTTTATCATCCATCTCGTTACCATAACACAAGCATTAAGTTGCTTAGCTTGGGACGAGATGGCGTTGTGTGAAATGTCATAGGATATTATTATTTATATCTTTTTATTTCATATTTTTTTACATATATTCTTAAAAAAATATTGTTATTCAAAAAATATATATAAAACAATAGAAAACCCGTCGATGACCTAAGCTACCGATGGTTCACGGCTCCAGAGAGAGGAACCTCCTCACGATCCTTGCCGAATGCAGGATGACTGCCTTTTGTATCAGGCCTCTAATCCAGCAACTCGGCCAGAGTTTCTTGAGATGTTGGTCGAAACTCTTCGCGATAAGACCGTTTACTGAAACGACTATCGGCACAATGATTGTTGAATCAACATGCCACATTGCGGTAACCCCGTGTGCCAAATCGAGATACTTTGTGAGTTTCTCTTTTTCGGCTTTAACGAGGTTCTCGTCATGCGGGATAGTGACGTCAACAAGCATTGCCCGGCTCGCCAATCGGTCAATTATCACTATATCAGGCTTATTAGCGGGAATAGTCCTGTCAGTGATAATTGATCGATCCCAGTAGATCGTGACATGACCATTGTCGAGAACTGGCGCAGGCTGGTATTGATAGTAGTAGGTACCAGACAATACAAGTATTGATAGTAGTAGATTCAGTATCAACAAGACTATATTTATTTATTTATTATTAATATCCATTCATATGAAGTTGCAATAGGGATGTGCGATATTTATCGATATCGTTAAAATATCGATAATTGTAACTTTGAAATATCGATATTTGGAACATGATATCGGGTTATTCTTGAAATATCGAAACTCGATCACATTTCGACCAGTACTCTTTTACATACGTAAAAAAAATTTTTCATGTATCCATTCAAAAACATCGATACCGTATAATATTTTATGCGCAAACTCAGCAGAGTAGCATCCCTATTTTACCTTCTCATTATATGGGTCATTAAAGTTAACCCCCCAAAAAAATGTTTTTTTACAATTTTCGACTTTTTTTCTATTAAGTAGTTTGTTAATCGTTTGTTATTATTTGTTAGCTTTTAATAATTATTTGTTCTCCATTTATTAATTTATAAAAAAATTATTAAAAATATACCTTCAAGTTAGCCCCCCACTTGCAATTTATAATATTTTTCCGTCAATAATGACTCGTAAATATTTATTTTCGATTGTTCGTACATAAAATAAGTTTGTTCTCTTTCGAAATTACCCAGTTTTTGTTTAATTAACTATTTTAATTAGCTGAATATATGTACTGCACATGCATGCGTCAACTAAACGTTTAAACTTTCAACGCGGTTTTAATCGTTATAAAAAAATATAGATCCTGAAGAAACAATATTTATAACAATGATTAAATTCTAAATATCATCATCATTTCAGCCAAAAGACGTCCACTGCTGGACATAGGCCTCCCCCAAGGATTTCCACAAAGGCCGGTCGCATCCACTGCTTTCCGGCGATCTTAACCAGGTCGTCGGTCCACCCTATGGGAGGCCTACCAGCACTGCGCCTTCCGGAACGCGGTCGCCTCTCGAGGACTTTTCTGCCCCATCGGACGTCGGTCCTGCGAGCTATGTGCCCTGCCCACTGCCACATATGTTTGGCAATCCGGTGGGCTATGTCGGTGACCCTGGTTTTCCTGCGTATCTCCTCATTTCTGATTCGATCTCGCAGGGAAACTCCGAGCATAGCCCTCTCCATTGCCCTTTGGGTGACTTTGAGCCTTCTGATGGAGCCCATAGTGAGCGACCACGTCTCAGTTCCATAAGTCATCACTGGCAACACACATTGGTTGAAGACTTTTGTCTTCAGACACTGCGGTATTGTGGACGAGAAGATCTTTCGCAGCTTCCCGAACGTTGCCCAAATTCTAAATATACTTATAACAAAATGACATTAATTAAATTCTGTGAACATATCATGAGTCGATAACTTCCCATTCAATTACAATCGAAATGCTACGCGGTTTTTTAATAGTTAGAGTAATTCAAGAGGAATGTTTATAGGTATAATAAAATTGCACCCATGCGAAGCCGCGGCGGGTCGCTAGTTTTTATTAATTTTAAATCAGAAAATTATATATTGCATTTATTTTCAATTTTACTCATTTACCTACCTATATAAATAAATAAATAAACGTCTATATTTTAAAAATATACATGGCTGTGTTTATCCATAAATATTTTTGCTATAAGTCATTGTTTATATTGTTTACATTGTTCCAATCATTCTCTATGGAGCCGAAACTTGGTCTCTGAGATTTCAGGATCGCCGCAAAATCGATGCACTGGTGATGTGGTGCACAGATGTGGTGCTGGAGACGCCTCCTAAAGATCCCGTGGACGCCATTCCGCAGCAATGCATCCATCCTCAAAGAACTCCACATCAAAGACCGCCTCTCGTCAACTGTGCTGCTACGAGTTTTGAAGTTCTTTGGCCATATTTCCAGAAAGGAGGACGCGATAGAGAGACTGGTGATTCAGGGCCAAGTGGAAGGCAAAAGATCACGCGGCCGATCACCAACCCGCTGGACTGACATAATAACCAAAGCGACTGAGTCCACCATAGTCCAATGTACGCGGAACGCGTTGATAGTCAGAATTGGAAGCGCATCGCCAGGAATGCCTCTTCATGTGCCTCATCAGTGCAACCACGACCGCTCTGTCAAGAGTTTCCGACTCAGTAGAAGATTGTTTATATTGATAGATAAATGACAAACGACTATTGTTTTATTAACACGCCATTTTAGAAGTTTTCGTCATTCAGTTTACAGTACTTGACAACAAAAGAAATAATTTAATTGATTTTATCGATAAAGTTATAATATTAGTTACTAAAATTAAAAATAATTACTATATACTCAACACTTAATTAAAAATATATGTATTTATATATTCCTGATCCTTTTCCTATATTCCGATCTATAGGGATTTTTATTCAATGTTTGGTTTCTTCTCTTTAAGTTTCTTATCTTTAAAAAATGTAATAATCGCTACATTACAACTTGATACTGGCAATGCAATATTTGCCACAGACGAAAAAAAATCATAAATATTCAACTACTCAAAATACGTATTTTATGTACGAACAATCGAAAATAAATATTTACGAGTCATTATTGACGGAAAAATATTATAAATTGCAAGTGGGGGGCTAACTTGAAGGTATATTTTTATTTATTTTTTTATAAATTAATAAATGGAGAACAAACAATTATTAACAGCTAACAAATAATAACAAACGATTAACTAACGTCGAAAATAGTAAAAAAACGTATTTTTGGGGGGCTAACTTTAATGAGCCCGCCTCCGGTACGGTAAGCGTAGCGCGCATCCCTATTATCATTCATCCTAGCTACTATTACTAATCTGTGCATTCATCACTACATCACTTTCACTATATACTTAACTTATGCCTGTGCGTTAGCGGCACGCTTTTCGTATTCTCTCTCACAAGTATTAAAAAAACGACAGACTCCGAAGCAGTAAACACCGGACTAGTTTAAACGTAGTCTGCTCACAGTCATAAATATAAAGATTCCTCAGTGAAGCGAGAAATCGCCGAGAGGTTGAATTTGGTTATCAACACTCGGCCAACCAAAATCAGTAAACATGGTGAGTAACACGTGCTGCATAATTCCTAGCAGTGACTTAATTTGAATGAGATAAGTTTCTTACATAATAAAACAAATTATTAACAGCGTTTAACCATAACATAGTTGTAATTATAGAACACATTTTGAGGTTATGTTATTAAACATTCCTGACCAATGCTTTAACTACGTTTAAAGTAAATGTAATTTAGCTTATGTGTCTTTTCTATAATGTTTATAGGGCGATGCTGAAGCAGCTGTAAACCCGAAAGCCTACCCATTGGCTGATGCACCACTCACTGCGAAAATTCTCAACTTGGTCCAACAGGCAGCCAACTACAAGCAGCTCCGAAAAGGTGCCAATGAAGCAACTAAAACATTGAACCGAGGTCTCTCGGAGTTTATCATTATGGCTGCTGATGCTGAGCCTTTGGAGATAGTGCTGCATATTCCAATATTGTGTGAGGACAAAAATGTGCCATATGTGTTTGTCCGCTCAAAACAAGCCTTGGGCCGCGCTTGTGGTGTGTCAAGGCCTATCATTTCTTGCTCAATCACTATTAATGAAGGCTCTCAGTTGAAGCCCCAGATCCAAACTATTCAGCAAGAAATAGAAAGATTGTTAGTTTAGTTTTAAGTGATACTGTGAAAGTAATTAAGAAATATATTGTTGAATAAAGTTGTACTAAGAATAAGACTTTTAATAATTAGTAAGGTTTCGGCTGTAACAGACATGAAAAGAATTAACTTTGATATAAATTTATTAAAAATATATGTAAATTCACTTTAACTCTTAATTAATGATTCAATTATGATGTGAAGAACTTCCTTGCTCGCAACTCCCAATTGGCCTCCCATCTTGACTCTTGGAATTTCGATAGCTCTCTTCTCATTCTCTGGGCCACAATGTTTTGTCTCTCATTATGGGGAAATTCATGGAACCAATTGACTAACTGCTTGGCAAGTTCATCACTATTCTTGAAAGTGTATCCATTTACACCATTCTCTACTAATTCATCAAGACTGAAACAGAAATATTTATTTAAAAAAATTACAAATAAATTAGAAAACACCACCCATGGCGGAGCCGAAGGCTCAAACCACCAGTGGTCAGTGATCCAGAGTGAGGAACCTCCTCACAATACATGCTGTATCTAAAAGTACTGCCTTTTTGCCTTTTGAATCAGGCTTGTCACCCAAGAGCCTAGCGAGAGCTTCTGTAGGTTACACCACTTTATTATTATTTTGTCATGGAAAATTGAAAATAATGCTCTTTTTTACGTTTGTTGGCCCATATTCTATCTTTATTATTTGTATTTTTCTAAATAATAGCTGGAATAGGCCCAGCTTCTGCACAGATTAGAGACAAATACTTGCAAAATTGTGCTATTGTTGTTACCAGTATGAAATAACACTAACTAATATTTTTGTATCATAAACAGACACATTGTACTCATATATTTATGAGAAAATATTACTCACCAGAGAAAATCAAAAGCACAAACAGGCAAACCAGCACCAAACATATCCACAACCTTCATAGGCAAGTCTAGGCCTGAAGAACTGGTGTGCAGGCATACTCCCAAGTCTGCACTAGCCACCATAGTGGGGTAATCTGCCGCTGCCAGCCAAGGTGTGATCACTTTGACATGCTGCCAGGACTTAGATCCTATCTGTGTTACATAATGCTCTTTCATTGGACCTTTGCCAGTAATAACACATATCAACTTAGGCAGTTTCTTGGTTGAATTGTAAGTAGTTTCATAGACTGAAAAAAGATGGTTTTTTTTTTAAATACACTGATGTCACCAACCAATTCTATATTAGGGGTATTATATGAAACTAAACTAACAGACATTATCAGCCTAGTCCACTGCTGGCTTTGAATTCATCTAGGCAGAATGATATTATGTAATTTATACGTTTGGAAAAATCTGTACATAAGTCATAAGATAGCTTACTTTGTAAAGCCTCCATTAGTATTCCAAAATCTTCATCAGCAGTCCAGCTAGTGCTACTAAATAACAGTCCAGGTCTATCTACCCTTAGCTCAACAGTATTGCCCACCTGCTTAGTTATTGCTGTAGCCTCTGAACCTTCCCCATCGGGGTTTGATTGCTCACCACTGCTGGCACTGAATTCATTGTACTGTTGGCTAACCTTTAAAAACCATATATGTTTTTCTTCCAAGTTAATTGGATGGAATATTTTTGGTGGCCTGTCATACAATACTGTTGCTCTGAAAAAATGTAATGTGCTTATTAGCCACTATTATGCACCCACCCCACTTGGAGAATAAAATACTCTACATCTATAAAAAAATATGGCTGAAATGTATATAATATGCATAACTTCTGAACAAGTGCACCAAATTGGATGAATATTCTTGTGTTGTATTATTGATAGAACAATGTACTAAGTATAACATATACATAACATAGTACATATGGTGCTAAATATAACAATGTACATCAAACAAATACACAAAAGAAATGAATGGCCATATTTTGTAACAGTTGGTAGAGGTACATAAATGTCAATAGTTCCTTTTACATAAATTTATTCATGTATTTAGGAGGTTTTAGCATAAGATAGCAGATAGCATTGAAGACATTGACTCTTGTTCAAACATTGGCTTAACAATACTTACATTATATTCCAGTTCATAGATAAATCCTCTTTCATAGCATAGGTAACACATAAATTGTTATCTGCTGACTGGCCGAAGAAGCTTTCCACATTCCTAGCCACCCGCACTATAAAGTGATCAGGCGAATGCGACATAGTCATGATGGAATAAGCATAGTTATGCCAATCAATGATAAATTTTGTTCTAGTTATTAGGCAATAAAAGCGACACACTGGAAGGGTTGGGATAGCCGGTGGATTTTGACATAACAAATAATGAGACTTTCCTGTTATTAATAATGTGAAAAATAAACTTATTGTTTGCCAAATAACTTTAGCAGCATACTGAATCAATTTAGGTCCAGAGGATAAAACCAATGGGTATAATTTGTTTATTGTTATATTAGGGTGCTCAAGGATTTCGTTGAGCGGTGTGGAGTCTAAATATCCGATAATATTTACGTTTAATCCGATATTTGCTAAAGATAACGCATGATATTGCATACGTGGACTCCTACCGATGTCACCGAGCACAACTACTTTCACTCTTTTCTTTACTGGTTCCTCTGCCATTACGGTAAGTATGAACGCCGATGATAAGCTTTAGACTTGTAATGATTTAGTTTACATTTGCCGGTATTTGAAAATAAAAGTACCCTTGCATTCAAAACATACTTTGATTGAATGAATCAAAGAGTATGTATAATAATAATATGGGAGAAGAGAGCCCTCTTGCGCCAATTTGAAGCATACAGATTTGAAGCGCCATCTGGATTTCTTAACGAGTACTAAGGCTCTATAGGTAGCTATAGGTAGATAGGAATGTATGTATACCTTCTATACCAATAGATAGGTCAATATTTGTTTACTTGGTGATCATTCAAATTTTCTCTTGTTTTTTTTTGCAAATAGCAGCTGTGTTTACGTCATAAACAAAAGTATAAACAACACAAAAATAAAAGAATTTTGCCGGCTACATTTATATTTGAATAGAATTGGCAATTACACATTCATGAACTATTTTGTTTTAGTAATTAATTGTAATCTGTAACGATTGTGCTCCATTTTAATTCAACTTTACGAGAGCAATGAAGATAAAACACCCAAATACCAATAATTAAGCACAAAATGGACACACGAAACAAAAACAAGCGCGGGCCCAAGTTGCGGCGACCATTTTGTGATGTTGCCAAGACAAGGTTGCCATAATTGAAAATATTGGACAGCCATGAAATATAATAATGTGATAATTTTGAGGAAAAATTAAAAATTAATCTCTAGAAAAATACTATTAAATTAAATTAGAGAATTGTTTTTTTCGCATTAAAGTTCGGAACGCAGAGACTCCTATCGGTAATTATGAAACTAATAGTTTCTCTGTTAAGAATTTTAGATGGCGCCTCTTTCTTTATTGAAATTGTGCCTGTTCTAACTGTCTCCCCCCTGGAATGAATCATCTTTGATTGAGCGCCAAACGTCAGAACAGAGAACTTCAGAAGTGTCAAATCAGCAAGCAAAATGTCAAACACTGTACGCAATCGTTCATTTTCTAGGCTCATTAAAGTTAGCCCACAAAAAACTGTGTTTTTACTATTTTCGACTTCTTTTCTATTAAGTCGTTTGTTATTAATTGCTTGTTCTACATTTATTAATTTAAAAAATAATACCTAAAATATACCTTCAAATTAGCCCCCCACTTGCAATTTATAATATTTTTCCGTTAATAATTATTTTCGATTGTTTGTACATAAAATACGTTTGTTCTCTTTCGAAATTACTCAGATTTTGTTTAATTAACTATTATAATTAGCTGAATATATGTATGCAATTTATATGTATGTATCCGGCAGCAACTGGATGCATAGAACCGAAGACCGGGTTCAGTGGTAGCCATGGGGGGGCCTACGTCCAGCAGGCAAAAAGAGGGGTGTTATAAGTATCACGTGTCTGTCTGTCTGTCTGTGGCACCGTAGCTCGCGAACGGATGAAGCGATTTCAATAAAGTTTTTTTTGTATGAAAGGTGAGTTACGGGCGAGTTATTTAGACATGTTTGATGAAAATCGGGTGAGCCATTTAAAAGTTATGAGGGGTGAGAGTGGGGAAGAATAACCGAATGTCTGCAAATATAATCGAGTGGGGTCTCAAATGAAAGCGCATCACGTGCAATTTAACAAAATCTACATTATAATAAGTATGTACCTATAAAAAGTGTAAAATAAAAATTTAAATAAACCCCCGACACAATAACCTTTAAAAAGTAAAAAATAAAAATAAATACTTCGCGTTGGGGGACCAGGGGTCAGGTAATAAATAAGAGGGAGTGGTCCCCCAACGCGAAGTTTTTATTTTTTACTTTTTAAAGGTTATTGTGTCGGGGGTTTATTTAAATTTTTAATTTAAATTTACTATCCTCAATAACATCTCTCTATCAATCGGGTTTGCTGTTAGAAAACTCATGTATGAGTTAAGCTCGCCTTTGTACATGAAATCACCTATGTATATTTCTGATCTATGCTCATTGTGTACAATAAAGAATAAAAATAAAAAATAAATGATGATGATGATGCGCATGCGTCAACTAAAAGCTTAAACTTTCAACGCGGTTTTAATCGTGAAAAGAGAACATTATAAATCCTGAAGGAACATTACTTATAACAATGATTAAATTCTAAATTTGTTTATATCAAAATAACATTTACTAACCAAGTATCATATTAAAATAAATTCATGTGAACTTATCATGAGTCGATAAGTTCCCATTCTGCTACAAACGAAATGCTACGTTAATTATTGTAGTCAACTTTCAATACTTGAATATACATTTTTATTAATTTATAAATCAGAAAATTAGATATTGCATTTATTTTCAATTTTACTCATATATCTATACATAAAAATAAATAAACTAAAAATAAAAAAAAGGCTGTGTTCGTCCATAAATATTTCTGCTAAAGTTATATTATAGCCATGGACGTATAAAAAAGTCGGACAGAGTCTCGTTAACAAACAACTGCGACAACAGAGTCGGCTAGCTAAAAAAAAAAGCTCGTCTAAATAAAAGGTCGTACGATAATTTTCGGCCGATGTACGATAATTTTACGTATTTTACGCCCCCTTGTACGATAATCAGTCCGCTTCAGGTTGGGAACACTGACCGTCGTCAGTAAATAACGTACGTACGTAAATAAAAACAGAGCGGTACTGGATCATATAATTTTGTTCATAAAACGTGTAGAAAACTAGGCACAATGTCCAAAGTGTTAATGATTAGGCATTTACCAAATTCCCTATCATTTCAAGATAAAGAACAACTCCTCAAGCACTTCGGTGCCGATAAGGTATGGGAATCTAGGGCTAAACGTAACTATGTTTTTGCAAGTTTCGAAACAGAAGAGAAAGCTGAAGCTTCACTAACGCGCCTACATCAGCTAGAAATAGCCCATAGAAGACTTGTTGTTGAGTATTCTTCTGTAAAAGAACCAATAATATCTTACAAAAAAGAGCAGGAGCTTAATTCACAGTCTTCCAAGTTAATTCAAGAGTTTATCAAGGTTTTAAATGCGTGGAATCCATCTGTGGATTTTTACCAGCCACCACCGCCTCACTTGCCTTACAAATACCCTAATATAAGTTCTGATATTGCCATCAACCTATTATATGCATTTTTCACTCATAAACCATTTTATGTTCAAGTTTTGCACTTAATGAACAAAATGTGTTTAGATATACCATTCAAAGAAAACCCTAAAGCTGTGGATTTTTTCAAAGAAACATTTAGGTATCTGTTTGTTGATGAAATCCCCATAATCCCTAAGCCCCAAAGTGAAAATGAATCGGAAATATCTAGTGATGAAAATGAACTAAAACACCAGCAGTATGAACATGGGCCTAAGTTAGTCAAAAGAAAACGTAAATTACCAGTACCCAAGCATCACCCCGCAAAATTAAAAATTGTTGTTCCTAACACAAAAAAAGTTCCCGTTAATCAAGATGAGGTGTTTGAAACAGTTTTACCAATACAAGAACAAAAGAAAATATCTGTAGTAGTCCATCATGATGCTCTGCAGAAACTGCCAGAGGAAATTCCAGTTGTTGGTGAGCTTGGAAAGTTCCAAAAAGAAGAACAACCAGTGGAAGAAGAAGAGAAACCTGAAGAACTTGATCAACCTACAATAAGCAAAAAAGAGTTAATAAAGAATAGGATTTCATATAGTGATATGAAGATATTGCCAGTATTCAAAAACTACCACCCTGGACCGCCATCTATGAGGCTGTACATCAAAAACTTGGCTAAATCTGTAACAGAGCAAGATGTAAAGAGGATATACAAGAGGTATGTTGAGCAACTTTCAGAAGAAGAACAAATTGGTTTTGATGTGAGGGTGATGCAAGAAGGAAGAATGAAGGGCCAGGGTTTTGTTACTTTCCCTTCAGTTAGATTGGCAGAGACAGCTTTGAATGAAACAAATGGTTATATGTTGAAAGAAAAGCCTATAGTGGTACAATTTGCTAGAGCTGCCAATAAAAAATCTATTGAATAATGACCCTTGTTTATTGTTTATTATTTTGAAATACTGTACACTACAATACTACATGCATAATGACTTGATATAAAATGGCAATATTAATTGTATTGCCAATTTATATCAAGTTATTCCATCATATGGGATAATAAAATAAAATTGACCAGCAGTTTAGTAACCTATATTTGCATCAACTCAATACCATATGATAATGGATCTTCACTTTCCTCAATAGATTTACCGGATAGAAGATTGTTTAGTGTTGGCATGACATCACTCATTGCATGCAACTGGTTTAAAAGCTTCACAACTATGTCCAATGTGTTCTGCAGGACATGGGTTACCTTGGCATCTTTCATCATTAAATAGTGCTGGTAAAATGCATCCATTAGTAGAGTACACCAATCAAAAACTTTGCTTTCGTAATTTGTGTGCATATTGTCTGAATTTACCAGCAAATGTGTCAAGTATGTTAACAAAAACAATGTATCATCTAAATTAAGTTGATTCCTCAAGTGGGGAATAATCAATGCATCACTGAATGTTATATTGAAAATGTAATCTAGCAAAGCAAATTTAGCCTTACTATTCTCTGATGTAATTCTAGAAGCACATAAATTTAGAAATTTCTCTGTATCAGTAACATCTATCTTGTCAGGGTTCACTAAGTCTACTGTATATTTTACCAACATAACCAAAACTGACTCTGGCACATCCTTAAACTCTTGTATAGTTTTATATACATTTTTGTAGTCATTCTTTTCAAGCATTGGTGGTATGACATGAGTGCAAATACTCCTTTCAGTAAGACCTAAATTTACAAGGTCCTGCATTACTTTGGGGAATGCAAGCTGCGGCTTAGTCTGTGCATCCCAGCTTGCCACTTCTGCATGTTCATCTTCAATAATGTCATGGGACCCAAGCAGACTTGCAATGTTTCTCTTGGTTTCAAGTACATATGGTAACATGCCAATATGGTTGGAAGCTTCTAGAATAATTCTGCTGTAGAAACAGTGTAACTTAGCATTTTCTGAATACATTTTCATAGGGTATCTACAGGATCCAACTCCAAGAATAATATTGTAAGCGACAATTATGGCTCCATCTTGGTCACTGTTGCTTCCAAAGAGTATTAGATGATCCGTTCCCATCCAGGACATAGACACACTGGCAAGTGTTGATATCCATGGGACAGACCCAATGGTCTTCCATTCTTTGAAGTCATACACTGTCATTTTTGCATCACTCCCTGTAAAAAAGTAAATATGATAAAAAAGTTTCCACAACATACACAAAACCCTTAAACACCCACCCTTAAAATCTTCTAGCAAAAGAAATGGATTCTATGTTTGAGAAACCTTTCGCCTATTCCTACATGCAGTTTCGTCAAAAGGATCACTGGCCACTTTCTAATATTACCAGTTCTATACTTACATAAAACATACACAGCGTTCCGCTCTTCAGTCGAAATAAATTTGCCAACCACATATACATCATCTGGTCTTGATATTTTTACTCTATTCAGCTTTGACTTATTCATATCACCCAATTCATCTCTTAAAGGGCAATAGATAATCTCATAACCATTACTGTTTTTTACTACATAGCAGATATAATCTGTCTTTCCAATGCTGTATGAAGCTGCATCAATAATAATGTCTGTTTCTTTCAGCAATGATTTGCTTTCATATGTTTTTCTATTCTCTATTGCATATGGTAAGGATGCACAGTTTCCATTGGAGAATATGACCAAAGATGGCAAACTTTTTCTTGGAATCACCTTTAAAATGTTTAGTGGGAACTGTAAAAGAACATGGATAAAGATTTTGAATATCGTAAAATAAGAAAATCTGTATCAAACTAAAAGTAAAAGTACATAGTGCTTACTTTATATTTTTTTAACTTATCCAAATTTACTGAATCTTCCTTCCACAGTTTAATAGTGTTATTGTTGAATATACCAACATAGGTTTTTTGTTGTTTATCATAGATCATTGTTGCTGTAATGTGATCTTTTGATGTCCAACCTCCGATTTGTTTTTGATCTGAAAGCTGAACAGTAGGGGCTATGTACAACGTAACCAAATACACATTAAGTACTAATGTCTTATTATCTATATTCATTTAGTCTATTACTCAGCATGTTTCATTACTTACTTGATATTTGTTCACTACATTTCGGCCTAAGGTAACTAGAACGTGTTCCTTTTTTTTGTCTTCAGCTACTCCCAAGAAACTATTTTGATCAATCAAAGGACACAGCACATAGTAATTGTGTAATTTAGCCATTTTCAAATATGAGTTTATCGTAATATTAATTGTTTATACCTTGTTTACTTTATAAGCTAACCTCAAAGAGAATTACTACGTTTTATTACCAAACTACAGATAGTTAGTATTGTCAATTTGTCAAAGAAATGTCAATTCAATTCTTGTTTGAATGGCTTGCCAATGTGATTTGACACAAGTTCGCCAATGTCAGGTATTAACGTTGAGGACAGACGATGGAGACTATAGTATGTACATAATGCTTAATCCGCATAAACTAAATTTTGAACCATACCGAACGTTAAGTCCTAAATTGTTGTTAAATTGTCTATAAATATATAGTTAGAAATCCATAGAATACTTAATACAACATTGGTAAAATTTATATCATATAGGTATAAAAAATATGAGCTATTGTTATAAATAATATTAAAGTTTTATATTGTTACTTAAAATAAATTTACTTAGAGTCTGAATAAAAGCAGAATCAACTTGAGAGAGGATCAGTTGCGAATTCGTAGGGAGAGAGATATTATTAGAAGGAAGTACATCATAAAGAGAATAGCGCAATTTACTACAACTAAATAAGATATGGTTAGTAGAGCCCTCATCCAACCCGCATTCACATAATGAGTGATCTCTTACCCTGATTTTAGCTAAATGAACTGGCGTACAAGCATGGCCTATGCGTAATCGGCAGATAGTGGATGTAACACTCCTAGGAAAATGCCTATATTTAAAGAACCATGGTTTAGGAGGAATTGTAGGTTGAATGAATCCATAATATACACCTTTGGTTTGTTTGGAGATTTGCCAGCCACTATCCCAAGCAGCAAGCATGTCTCGATTGGCGAAAGAACAAAGGTCATGAGAATAAACTGAAGGATGATTAATAGCACTATCTGTTATTGCATTCTTTGCAAATAAATCAGCCGATTCATTTCCCAGAATACCGGTGTGACTCGGAATCCAAACCAAGATTACATCGAGGCCTTCGTGAATACACTGCAATAAAACTTGCCTAATCTTAAATATTAGTGGAAACTTGGATTTGCTGCGAAATGGGTTGGAACGGAGAGCCAGTAGGACGCTCAAAGAGTCAGAGAATATTACAGTCCTATTTAATTTATGAGAGTGAATATAGAGTAAAGCTTCCAATATGGCTAATGCTTCTCCAGTAAAAATAGAGGAAAGAGATGGTGATTTCAACGAAAGGATAACATTAACCTTCGGAATCCATACAGCAGACCCTATAGGTCCATGTTCAGATCTTTTAGATGCATCTGTATAAATAAGTGTCCAGTCTCGCCACTTTTCAACACAGATTTTCAAAAATTCTTTGGGTGTCTGAGGGTCGTTCTTTCTAAGTCCTAAACCACATATAATATTTGGATGAAAGATAAGGGACTCGTAGTTAATACAAAACAACGGATGTCTGGGGGAAGTGTAGATGGGTGATGGTAGACGAGAAATTTTTAAATAACTACGCAAAAGGCAAGGTAACTTTTCTAGCGGAATTCGGGAATCATATGACTCGGAAAGAAGGCGAATCTTAGGTTGGGCGTGCATTGAATTTTGGAATAATTTAAAGAAAAACCTATCACATAGGAGCTGTCTGCGAATGGATGGGGGAGGGTCCACACATTCCACTTGCAGAGCATTGATTGGGGACGATTTCATACCCCCTATTATGATGCGAAGACATCTAGATTGAAGTTTATTCAATTTATCAAGACTCGATGTGCTACAGTGATTTAGCAAGAATGAACCATAATCCATATGGCTTCGAACAAGACAATTATACAACAGCTTTTGTGTATAAGGGTGGGCACCCCACCAGGAACCGCATAGCGATCTAAGAATATTAACTCCCTTTTCAGCTTTTTGTAGTACGTGTTCAACATGTTGGGAACCGGAAAGTCTTTTATCTAAAACAACACCCAAAAACTTTACCTTATCTTTTACCGGTATTTCTTCACCTTGATATTGCAAATGTATTGAAGGAGTGTTGTATTTTTTCGTAAAGACTACCACTGAGCTTTTATTCGGAGAAAGCGATAATCCATGACTTTCTAACCATTCTCCAAGATATCTTAGAGCAAGATTTAATTTAGTTACGGCTTGTGTGGCTGATTGAGACCGAACATAAAGCACCACGTCATCAGCATACTGAAGGATTTCGCAGAAGCAGTCGACAGATTTTTGCATATCTTTAGTATATACACTATACAGTAAAGGGCTCAGAACAGATCCTTGAGGAAGACCTCGCCAAATTCGCCTAAGGGAAGAGAAATTTCTTTGACTTTTAACAATTATAGAACGATCCATAAACATATTGCATATGAGTCTAACAAGCTTAGCAGGTATATCGAGCTGGTACAGTTTATTTTTGAGAATTGAAAGAACAACGTTATCATAAGCAGCAGCAATATCAATGAAGACTGCAACCAAATATTCCTTTCTATTGAACGCTAATTGGATGTCTGTCGTTAAAATACTGAGATTGTCTAGGGTGCTCATACCCTTTCTGAAACCATATTGGGTTGAGGCTAATTTATCTTGACTCTCAAGAAACCATTCTAAACGGTTACGGATTAAGTGTTCGGCAATTTTCGCTAGAACTGACGATAGAGCTATTGGGCGGTAGGAAAGAGGATTGGAACAATCCTTTCCTGGTTTTGGTATAGGAATAATTGTTTGTAATTTCAATCCACTTGGGACTATACCAGTATTTAGAAAATGATTCACAAAATTAAGATAAAGTAATTTAGAATTTTTATTAGCATTGACTATAAACGAATATGGAATTCCGTCCAACCCTGGGGAGGAATCCAGCAATCCTTCCAGACTACGTTCAAGCTCTTCATATGTAAAATTAGAGTCCATAATATTATTTGAGGTGTGAAGGTTGAGGGTAAGAGGTGAAAAATATGGAAGCACATCTTTGTTGGGAGCGGAAGCAGGAGCTAACCGATCAATGAAATCTTCAATCCACGTTGAGGAATCATTGGATGTAGTGCAAGGAGATGACAAGGAACCACGAAATCTTCTTATTTGATTCCAGATGAAAGAAGAAGGAGATTGAGGAGACAAATTTTCACAGAACCGCACCCAGCCCTGCGACTTTTTAGTGGACAATAATCTACGGGCACGCGCTGCTGCATGCTTGTAAGCCAAGAAATTATCCATTGACATGTTTTTATTGTAAGTTTTCTCTGCCAGGGAACGTTCTTTAATTATTCGTGAGCATTCCACATCCCACCACGGAAGGGATAATTTCTGTTTTCTATTTTTCTTTTGTGGAATATGTTCATCGGCTGATAAAAGAATGGCTTTAACAAATTGGTCAAATTTGTCTACAGCATCATTTTTATCAAAAGTAGAAATGGAAGCAATTTTCGAATCTAAAGCATTCGAATAAGCAAACCAATCTGCATTAGACGTCCTATATTTAAGTAGAGGGGAGGGATCAGTTTTTGGCTGGCAATTACTAATTAATGACATCATAATTGGAAAATGATCGCTTCCATGCGTACTATCCAGAGTTTTCCATGACATACGGAAAGATAAGATAGACGAGCACAAAGAAAGGTCGACAGCACTTTTTGGATTTTGAGATGGAAGAGTGCGACGAGTCGGAGTTCCATCATTGAGAACAAAAAGATTATAATCATCCATAATCTCGATAAGAATAGAAGAGAACCAGTCACAATGACTAGAGCCCCACGATACATGATGAGCATTAAAGTCTCCCATAATGATAACGGGAGGTTCAAGATACTGAATGATAGATTTTAATAAAGGACCTAGGGAAGAGCGAGGATAAGAGATGTAAATTGATAGAAAAGAAATATTTAATATTCTCACTGCAACAGCATTAATATTCGGGTCGCTAAAGGGGAGAATAATTTGAGAAAAAGAAAGGGAGCGCTTAATTAATAAAGCGCTTCCAGCATAACCATCATCTCTGTCATCGCGAAGACAATAGTATCCCGAGATTCTAAAATTAGACCCCGGGACCAACCACGTCTCTGAGATGGCACAGACGTGTGGAGAGTGATCTCTTATTAAGTTTATTAATTCAAACTTTTTAGGTCTAAGACTCTTGCAATTCCACTGGAGAATTTGGATCATGATGTTTGTTAGAATTGGCAACAATTTGGGACAGTTTTTGGGCAACGTGGTACGGTATACAATCGTCAAATTTCGAGACGATATCCAATAAGAGAGATAACAAATTATTTAAAAAGTTATCATTCTGAGAGCTTGGGCTTTCACCTTGCGAAATAGCACAGCCGTTGGAAAGTGACGAAGGAATATTCGTCACAATAGCTTGGTGAGATGTTTTGTCATATCCGACCCCTAGTTGAGGACGAGGGCGACGAGGAATGAGTACAGTTTTTCTGTAAGAAGTTTGTAACGTGTCGTGTGAGAAACTACGAGTGTTGGGCAAACAGGGAAAATCAGATGAATGAAAAGGAGAGGGAGAAAATGCTTCTTTAGCCATTTCGGAATAAAGTCTACGAACAGCCGGGAAATGAGATGAGGCATCGATATATGATAAGTTTTCCTGTGCCATTAGGTCTTTAATTTTCCTTTGGCGGGCATGTTCAGGGCAAGTTTTATTCGAGGCGAAATGAGTTCCAGAGCAATATAAACAGGTAGCTTTACTTTCTTCAACGTTGCAACTTTCTCCTGTATGAGGTTGGGAGCAACGGAAACATCGTGGTCGAGATCGACATTGAGACTTAACATGTCCGAAACGGCAGCAACTGAGACACTGAATAGTAGGTAGCTGGTAAATTTCCACTTCAAGTGAGGTGTGAAATGAGTATATCCTTGTAGGTAATACTTGACCTTGGAATGTGATTACAACTGTTTGTGTTGGTACCCAAGACGATTTTCCATCTTCATTAATTTTCCTGTTCAGCCTACGAGCTTTTAGTATATAACCACAACCCTCCGGAACATGTACAGATTCAACAAACTCAGATATAGGCATTTCCACAGGGACACCACGTACCAGTCCCATGCGGGTCACGTTATAGGTCGGAAACGTTGCACAATCCAAGAATATTGTTATCTAAAAATCTATTTGCGGCATCAGCCGACAAAAATTCTACCGCAATTTTGTTACGACCAACTTTTTTTAATCCATCATGACAGATATCTCCAATTTTGTGAGTGTGTAAAAATTGACCAAACTTAATTGGCCTAATGGAAGTGCCTGCTGAAGAGTCCGGTTCCGACCTATGCACATGAACCACATAAGGGCCTTTGTCCATAGATGTATACTTTTTAATACCATGCTCTAAGCTTGGGTGAACATAAATCGTTTGGATTGAAGCTGAAGCAAGGGTAGGAGATATTATTTGCTTTTTAGAAGGATTGTAAGCTATTTCAGTGTTTTCAAATAAACGCCTTTTCTTATCAGAAACGGCCGATTGAGTAAAAAGCGAGGAATTATTAACACCAGAAACATGCTTATCCGGCGGGTCAGGGGCAAGCGGTTCGACGATGTCCACCTCCATCGTACATATATACAGTAAAAACTACGTACCTGATAACATACACAACACTACTAAGCAAAACAAAATAGGAAATTACAGGCAGGAAGCTTAAATAAACCAAAAAATAAAAATAATCTCTCTAACACGTCTGTCTCACAACAAATTTTTGGCGGGAATCCCAAAGAAATGTCAAATCCACATAAATAGATAGTTAGTATTGTCAATTTGTCAAAGAAATGTCAAATCCACATAAATACATAGGTACCAACCGGCTCCCTAGTCAAGTGCTTTACTGTGCTTTATACATTTTTATCGATGTCGATGATAGTTACTGCCAAAAATTCAGCATTATCTGATCTCTATGCTTACCGGCTATCAACTAAAAGATTTTTTACCCGGAACATATTTTACCCGTTGGTTGGATTTCCACAATTTTCTTACGTTAAGTACCGTCTTTTTGGTGGTATGAGGATAAGTGTTGTGAGCCGTGAAGATCGTAGGCGTTCTTGCGAAGTGAACACACGTTACGTTGTGTCTTCGCTGATCTACTACCCATACTCCAATCCAAGTTTCAATAAAATTACAACGTACAACATACATGCGTACAACTTAGAAATCATCATCATCATCATCATCAGCCCACATTAGTCCACTGCTGGACATAGGCCTCCCCTAAAGAGCGCCATAGCGCTCTGTCCTCGGCTTGACGCATCCAGCCGCTGCCCGCAGCCGTTCGCAGATCGTCGCTCCATCTAGCAGAGGGTCGTCCTACACTACGCTTGCCTATTCGCGGTCTCCACTCAAGAACTCGTCTACCCCAGCGGTTGTCGGTTCTTCTACAGATATGACCAGCCCACTGCCACTTCAGTCTGCTAAACAAAAACAGTACCACCAAACTCCTGCTCCACGCCTTAGGAGTTCTTCCGCAGTGAATGACGGAGCTAAAGAGTCTTTGCAGTTCCTGTATGACAGGAATCCCTCCTATCTTCAGAAGTTCTGAAGTAACTCCGTCTTCACCGGGGGCCTTTCCATTTCTAAGTTGTTTAAGAGCCAGCACGATTTCGTCTTGGCTGATATCGGGCAGTTCGTCGGTATAGTGGCGGACCAGGGTGGCTCTTTGATCCTGGATAGAACTTTCGGGGCAAGTGGCATGTGCAGCATAAAGCCGGCCATAGAAGTCTTCGATCTCGGCAAGAATCTCCGGCTTAGACAAAACGGTTCTGCCATCGCGTGTTGTGAGCTTCGTCAGGTGGCTCCTCCCAAGCTGCTTAATGAACACCTTGGACCCTTGGTTTCGCTCAATTGCCTCTAATATGAGGCGGGTATTGGAGCTCCTAAGGTCACGCCGTGTCATTTAGCAATTTGTCGGTTGAGATTTGCCCTGTCTGACGAAGTGGCATGTGTAGTTTTCCGTCTTTTTGTCATAAGCCGCAGAGTCTCGTCCAAGAGTTTGGACTTCGTACCTTTACGCTGCGTTCTACAAAATTTGATGCCCTCATCCCTTAGTGTATCCAAGATGTTTTGTAGGGTCTCGTCGACGTCATCGGTAGGCTCTATGGCAGCAAATCTAGCGCCCAGTATGTCCTGGAACGCTTCGGTTTCCGCCATGGTTTGGAGTGGGTTCGGTCGGAGCGTGGACTTCATCGGACGGTTTCTTTCGAGCTTTAAGTCGATATTCAGAGAGCCTCGGACAAGTCGGTGATCAGAGCCTGTATTAAATCGGTTGATCACCGAGACGTCTCTGAATATGTGCTTCTTGTCCGTCATGATGAAGTCGATCTCGTTTTTGGTCACAGTATCGGGACTTTGCCAAGTCCACTTCCTGTGGGGCTTCTTCTTAAAGAAGTAGGTCATTAAGTAGAGCCCCTCTTTCTCTAGCAAGTCGACAAGCATTTGCCCCCTGTGATTCCTACTTCCATAACCATGGGGTCCCACTCGGGATTCACCGCCAATCTGAGCACCTACCTTGCCGTTAAAGTCCCCCATAACAATGTTAAAGTGAGCCTTGGTGGTGTTGTGTAAGGCTTTTGAGACATCCTTATACATATCCTCAACTTCATCATCCGAATGTGCCGAGGTCGGTGCGTAAACCTGGATGATCTTCAAGCTATACCGTTTCGAGAGCCAAAGAATCAGGTACGCTACCCTCGTCGACACACTGGAGATTTCTTCAACATTGTTAGAGAGGGCCTTATGGACAAGAAACCCTATGCCACCCTGCGATTTTTGCTGTCCTTCGCGGAAGTACAAAAGGTGGCCAGATTCTAGGGTAATGGTGTCCTCTCCCTCTCTACGGACTTCGCAAAGACCCAGAACATGCCACCTGATGTTCTCCAGCTCCACCTCCAACTGCGCTAGATGCTCGTCAAGCCTCAGAGTGCGTCCGTTATACGTAGCCAGGGTCAGGTGGTTCAGGTAGCCAGATGTAACCCGGGGATTCTTCGCACCCCTTGCCCCGCCGTTACCGTGGCCGCTACCCGGATGACCAGGAATAGCGGGGCTGCCGGGAACTGGGGGCCATCTGTTTATATTGTCCGTCATTTAGGGGGGGATTGCCCATAATCCCCACGCTGGGCATGCGGGTTGGGGATCGCAGTTATTGATAAGGAGTTGGACCAGACGTTGCTGCTGCCCAACGTCTGTAATTTTTTCCCTTAGTCACCTTTTACGACACCCACGGGAGGAGATGGGGTGGTGATATTCTCTTTCCGTCACCACACGGTTACTTACTTACTTAGAAATCATTTTACAATAAATAAATGATTGGCTGTATGGTATAGCCTTTGCCTGTCTTGTGGACAAATAATATAACAATGAACAAAGTTCAAGGTTGAAAAGGGCGGGAAATTTCAAGAGAAGCGGGAGTGTTTTTTCGATTTGAAATTTTAATTTTATTAATTAGCTAATTTGGAGTGATCAGGAGTGTATATTCTTGTTCTATTATAATATATTAGTGTTTATTTATATATATCTTGCAGTAGATTCGGGGTAAGCAACTAATTTATATTTATTCAATATGATGGAGCCGGAGCCCCCAGATCCTGGGGGCTTCGTACCTCCTGTTGGAGCTGTTATTACAGTGGATTCGAGTATGGATACCGATGCTTCCGTTGGTCACACAACTCAATCCCGAAAAAGGTCAAGAATACATAAAATATGTAAAAATTGTAACAAAAAGAAAAGGAAAAATAAATATGTCAAGGACGGAAAAGTTGTAGTTAGCTGTATATGTAATGACGAAGAACATATAAATCCCGAAATTAATAGCATTCTAAATAATGACAATGTTGTATCTAAGGAAACTACAGTTTTTAGTACCCAGTCACCTTCACAACCTTCACAGCCCTCACAGTCACCATTAACCAGAGCTATATACCAATCCACTGATGTCGCTCCATATATTATACATGTACAGAGAACTGTCATTGATCCAGCCAGCAGTACAGTCACCATCAGATATATCGTAGCAGACAAGGTGACCAAATACTTCTGAACAATTTAAAATGTCAATAAGTTCTATACACTACAAGTTACCATTAATATCTGAACATTCAATGCTTCATAAATATCTGAGCAGATGCTTGTCAATAATATCTATACAAACAACTTGCCAAAAATATCTGAACAGTTACAACGTCAACTGTATCTACGCAGATGGGGTAGTCTTAGGGCCTCCGCGCATTAGGCGGCCAGGCCGCGCGGCCAACGAAAAATATCGTAACACGCCCGCGGCCACTTGGCCCTTAGGGCCCCCGCGCAGTAGGCGGCCAGGCCGCACGGCCAAGTCGCGCGGCCTGGCCGCATAATGCGCGGGTTGGCCTCGGCGGCCAATTAGCCGCGTATGTGTCGCCATGTTTTTCGTTGGCCGCGCGGCCTGGCCGCCTAATGCGCGGAGGCCCTTAGATATCTGACCAGTTGTTAGGCGGTTCGTCTCTTTGCAGCACTAACCACTAGGCGGCTTGATAAATTTTCCGCTCTTAGGGCTGGTATTGTTTTGTATATATTATATATATAAAAAAAAAATTATTTTTAATAAATATGAGTAAAGAATATACAACAAAAAATAATGTATTTCATTACAAAACCAAAATCTATTTTCTATATAGTGGTGGTGGTGACGGATTAAGAATACATAGTGTCACCACCCCATTCCATCCTGAGGGTGTCGTAAGAGCTGACAAAAGGAAACGAAAAGGCTGAAAACCTAGCCACAAGAGAAGGAAATGTTTATACGAAACCCTATGCCAAACAGTAGGCTAATTACCCTCCTTGTGGTGAGAGGAGGCCCGCCTCGGCAGTGAGTCATTTATGGTCCGGTGGTATTGTCTAGTCATGTGTAATAGGCGTAAACGCTGTACTGTTATTAAATAGCATTTTGACGTTACAACTATGATGACCGATCATGGCGTATGAGTATTCACCCTCATTGTATATTCATTATTGCCATCTCATGAGATGGTCATTTACTAACCACAGATAGTCAAGTCGATAGTCGGTTTTGGATCGTCCTGTATAACACGCAGTAACGAATTAGGTAAGCTCAGTTTTTCTGCATAGATACACTTGACGTTGTCAAAGTGTTCAGATATTTTTGGTAAGTTGTTTGTATAGATATTATTGACAAGCATCTGCTCAGATATTTATGAAGCATTGAATGTTCAGATATTAATGGTAACTTGTAGTGTATAGAACTTATTGACATTTTAAATTGTTCAGAAGTATTTGATCACCTTGTCTGCTACGATATATCTGATGGTGACTGTACCTCTATACATCCTATGTTTGGTAAATTTTTAAAAAATAATAATTTTAGAAATGTAATAAATGGAAGTGTGAAACGCATTGGAAGAAATAAAATTAGTATAAGTTTTTCTCAATTTATTGATGCTAATCTTTTTATTAACAGTAGTGCACTTAAAGCCAATAATTTTACAGCTTATATTCCATCTTACAATATAATGAGAATGGGTTTAGTTAGAGGTGTGCCTGCAGAGTGGTCTGATGAGGATGTCTTATCTAACATCTCGGTACCAATTGGCTGTGGCCAAATAATAAAAGTTAGGCGTCTAAATCATAAGACAATAGTGGAGGGTGCTCCTGTATGGAAACCCTCACAAACAATCGTATTAACTATTGATGGCCAGACTCTGCCTAAAAGAGTATTTGTATGCTACAATTCTTTATCTGTGGAACTATATATTTACCCTACTATTATTTGTTATAATTGTTGTCGATTTGGTCACACCAAAATGCAATGCAGATCAAAGCCCAGCTGTTACAAATGTGGCAAAGATCACAGTGGAGACAGCTGTTCATATGATGAAGAAAACCCATCCTGTGTTAACTGCCATGGTTCTCATTATGCCACAAATAAGAATGTCCAGAGTGGTCCCGTCAAAAGAATATAAAAATGTACATGGCTCAAAATTCCGTTTCATACCTAGAAGCTGCCAAATTACACCCTCCTATAACAAAGTCATATGCTGATGTCACTAAATCACTTTCTTCAACATCCAGTGCACCAAATACTTTTTCCCTAAGCCCCATTAAAGAAAACAATTCAGTGTCATATAAAAAAACTATTTTCAAGAAACCCCGGGAATTGAGCCGACCTACTAAAGGTTATGACAAATCCGCCCATCAGGCAATTGTTTGTCTGGAAAATGAATCGCTTCCAAATGGCTGTGCTCTGGAGTCTAAAGATCAGTTAACGACGGCTGATCTTATAACTGCTCTAATTAAACTTCTCACTCAATCAAATGTACTAACACCGTCCAACGTTGCCTCTTTAATTGACTTTTCCAATACCTTAGATATCAACAATGATTCCAACAACGCCCACGGTTCTTCAGTGGAATTGCCGTAGTATTGTCAATAAAAAACATGAAATTATACACATTGTAAATAAATATCATCCTTTTTTAATAGGTCTCTCGGAGACCTGGCTGAAGAAACCATGTTATAAATTTAACTTGGTTTCAGGTTTTATAGCTGTTTTTTTTTTTTTTTTTTTTTTTTTTTCTTCTGTGGCGTTCGCAATTCTTGCATTGCCATTATCAAGTTATTCCAGAGTTGATGTAGCGGTTTTTACATTTCATATAGGTAGGGAAACTAATTATTGAACAAAAATCATTAACCTATAAATCGGAATTTAGAAAAGGATCAGGAATGTAAAGGAATATGAATAAATAATAGTAACATAAAAGAAAAATTAACATGACATATACTTACTATATTTTAATATTATTTAATAATATAAAGGCAGCTAAAGTTTCATAGATACGTATATTATTAGAACAGAGTAAAGATAGGATAGAAGAAGGAAAAGGAATTTTAAGAGAATAAAGACTATCAAAGAATACTGAACGGTCATACAAGGAACAGGAAAAGAAGTAATGGTTTAAATCCCCAATGTCTTCACCACATGCACAAGTAGGCGATTCCACAATTCCAAGCCTTGATAAATGAGCAGGAGTACATACATGACCAATACACATACGTAGCAAAACTGATGTAGCAACTTTATTAATTTTAGCTTTAAAAAACCATACCGGTTTTAACCGGACATTAGGTTGAATTTTGAAAAACTGAGTTTTGTTATTCTCTTCCCACACCTCATCCCATGAATGTTGAAGATGAAGTTTGGGAAGAGAGCACAAATCATCGCTGTAAATGACAAAAGGATGAGGATCGCCACAATCGACAGCTTCTCTGGCTAGGAGATCAGCTTTTTCGTTGCCACGAATTCCACTGTGACCGGGAATCCAGCCAAATGATATATTATAATCCTTGTAAACGCACTGGAGGAGTAAATTTCGAATCTGTACAAAAATGTGATTAGATGATTTGAATGAGAATTTTTGTAATGCCTGCAGAGAGCTCTTGGAGTCCGTTAAAATTAATGTGTTTTTCAACTTCATTAATAATACATATTCTACAGCTTTAAGAAGGCCAAAGCATTCTCCTGTAAACACAGTTGATTCTAATGGAAGCTTTATTTTTTGAACTATGTCATATTGATCGTGATATACCCCTACACCCACAAAACCATCATGCGATAACTTAGAGCAGTCGGTATAAATGTAATTGAACCCATTCCATTTACAGTCAAGTATAGAATTTAATTGAGTATTGACAAAAAGAGATTCTTTTCTAATACCCAGATCAAAATGTATACATGGGGATACAAACAATGCCTCATAAGACGTAGTGTATAAAGAAAACATTAAAGAGTTGTAGACGGGAGCTGAAAGTGAAAGATATTTTTTGTAACTAATTACTAAACAGGGAGGCGCCTTATGCGACCAATACGAGTCAGAATCTATGTAATTAGATAATAAATGAATTTTATTAAAAAGTGGATGATTTCTGAATTGTAAACTCTTAAAAAAGTATCTATCAGACAGGTATTGTCGTCTCAAATGAAGAGGAGGATCACCACACGCAACTTGCATAGATTTAATAGGGCTTGATTTCATAGCATTACAAATTATTCTTAAAGCTTTTGTCTGGATAGAGTCTAATTTTTTTGAAGCAGCGGCACTGAACGGTTCAAAAATAAAGGTTCCGTAGTCTAAGACACTTCTAATAAGGGCATTATAAATCAGTTTTAAGGAAAACGAATGTGCTCCCCACCACACTCCAGTGAGGCAACGGAGCATATTTAAATATTGCTCACATTTGGTAACAATATAATCACAATGGTAGTTACCATTAAGCTTGGAATCCAAAATAATTCCTAAAAACTTGACTTTTACTTTTACCGGGATAGTAATATTGTTAAAAGTTACATGAATGGGAGGAGGTAATCGTTTTCTAGAAAATAACACAACAGAGCTTTTAGAGGGAGACAATTCTAAGCCATTGCCATCCAGCCAAGATTTGAGTAAAGATAAGGAGTGTGTTAAAGAAGAACATGCTGTGTCAATGGCACTGTCCGTCACATATATTAAGAGGTCATCTGCATATTGCAGGACCATAGCAGAGTTATTAAGAGAGGATTCTAGGTCATAGGTGAAGATATTGTAAAGGAGAGGGCTTAAAACTGATCCTTGTGGAAGTCCCCTAGATAGATACCTCTTTTGGGGGGAAATTTCAGAAGGCAAGCAGATTGATCTTTCAGTTAGCACGTTTATAATAAAATTAGAAAGTAAAACAGGAATTTTAAGCTGTATTAATTTATCTTTTAATATGTGTAGCGGGACACTATCATACGCGGAGTTTATGTCAAGGAATGCCGATAAAACAGATTTATTTTCAGAAAAGGCCAATCGAATATCCGTCAGGAAAATGCTGAGGTTGTCAGTAGTACTCTTCCCTTTCCTAAACCCAAATTGACTGATTGCCAGTAATTGGTTGTGTTCTATGAACCATTCTAATCTGTTCTTAACTAAATGTTCAGTTAATTTTAAAAATACAGAGGATAGTGCTATTGGTCTATAGGAAGACACATTTTCAGGATCTCTATTATATTTTAAAAAAGGGAGAACTATTTGAGATTTCCAATGTGCAGGCACAACACCAGTTCTCAAAACTAAATTAACAATATCTAAATAAAAAGAAAGAACATCATCACTAACGTGGGAAAAGAAGGAATAATGTATACCATCCTGTCCAGGAGCAGAATCTTTTAGATGGGGCAAAATGGATTTTAATTCATTTAAAGAGAAAGGAGATGTTAATGTTGTATTATTATTTAATTCGGATTGTACATGAGTGATAAGATTTTCTGTGCAAAGTGAGACCCAAGGAGGAGCTAAGTGGTCTAAATATTCCTCAGCAAGAATGGACGGGAGTATGCTATTCGAACTACTTGGATTATTAAACGCAGATTTAAAACGGCGAATATTTCCCCAGATCTCTGATGGTTTTGAACTAGGAGAAATGGTTTTACAAAAATTTTGCCAACCTAGTAATTTCTTCTGTCGTAGGAGCTTTTTAGTGGACGCAATAATACTAAGTAAACTATCATAATTTTCAGTAGACATGTTATTGTTATATTGGGACTCTGCTACTTTCCGTTTTTGTATCGCTTCCGTACATTCTTCATCCCACCATGGAGGGGATGGTATTTTGTGCCTATAAGAGTGGGTTTTTGGAAAAGATTCATTAGCGGCGTCTATCATAGCGTCACTAAGAGCTTTGGCACAAATAGTTTCATTACCATCAACAGGAGGAGGTAAATTTGAGGAGGAAAATTTTAGAAGGACTTTATTATGGAATATCTGCCATCTATTGAAATTATCTGTTTTATTTGGTAACCTATATCTAGCACAAGGGCTATTAACTTTTTGAATACGTGACATATTTGGAAAGGTAATAATTATAGGGAAATGGTCACTACCATAGGTGGATGTAAGTGTATTCCAGTGAAGAGATGAAGCTAAATTTGGAGAAGCAACGGACAAATCTACAACGCTTGCAGATTCATTAGGAGAGCTACGGCGTGTCGGTGAACCATCGTTCAATAAGCATAAATTGAGTGAATCTAATATATTTATAAGTTCATATCCATTCAGATTAGAAATATGACTGCCCCATGACTCATGGTGACAATTAAAATCACCAAGAACCAAAAGTGGTTTTGGTAAATTGGACAAAATATTATAAATTTCGTTCAGTAAAACAGAAGAAGGCCTTGGAATATACACGGAAACAAAACAAATATTATTTACACTAACAGCTACTATAGAAAAATCATTAGAATGTGTTGGAATATTTACAATTTTAAAGGGAAGATTATGTTTGATCAGTATGGCAACACCGCCATACCCATCAAATCTATCTTCTCGAACAGCTCTATAACCTAACCTGAAACCAAGTTAAATTTATAACTTGGTTTCAGCCAGGTCTCCGAGAGACCTATTAAAAAAGGATGATATTTATTTACAATGTGTATAATTTCATGTTTTTTATTGACAATACTACGGCAATTCCACTGAAGAACCGTGGGCGTTGTTGGAATCATTGTTGATATCTAAGGTATTGGAAAAGTCAATTAAAGAGGCAACGTTGGACGGTGTTAGTACATTTGATTGAGTGAGAAGTTTAATTAGAGCAGTTATAAGATCAGCCGTCGTTAACTGATCTTTAGACTCCGGAGCACAGCCATTTGGAAGCGATTCTTTTTCCAGACAAAGAATTGCCTGATGGGCGGATTTGTCATAACCTTTAGTAGGTCGGCTCAATTCCCGGGGTTTCTTGAAAATAGTTTTTTTATATGATACTGAATTGTTTTCTTTAATGGGGCTTAGGGAGAAAGTATTTGGTGCACTGGATGTTGAAGAAAGTGATTTAGTGACATGAGCATATGACTTTGTTATAGGAGGGTGTAATTTGGCAGCTTCTAGGTATGAAACGCAATTTTGAGCCATGTACATTTTTATATTCTTTTGACGGGACCACTCTGGACATATCTTATTTGTGGCATAATGAGAACCATGACAGTTAACACAGGATGGGTTTTCTTCATCATGTGAACAGCTGTCTCCACTGTGATCTTTGCCACATTTGTAACAGCTGGGCTTTGATCTGCATTGCATTTTGGTGTGACCAAATCGACAACAGTTATAACAAATAATAGTAGGGTAAATATATAGTTCCACAGATAAAGAATTGTAGCATACAAATACTCTTTTAGGTAGAGTCTGGCCATCAAAAGTTAAGACTACTGTTTGTGAGGGTTTCCATACAGGAGCACCCTCCACCATTGTCTTATGATTGAGACGCCTAACTTTTATTATTTGGCCACAGCCAATTGGTACCGAAATGTTAGATAATACCTCCTCATCAGACCACTCTGTAGGCACACCTCTAACTAAACCCATTCTCATTATACTAAAAGCTGGTATAAAAGCTGTAAAATTATTGGCTTTAAGTGCACTACTATTAATAAAAAGATTAGCATCAATAAATTGAGAAAAACTTATACTAATTTTATTTCTTCCTATGCGTTTCACACTTCCATTTATTACATTTTTAAAATTGTTATTTTTTAAAAATTTACCAAACATTATAGGATGTATAGAGGTACTGCTGGCTGGATCACTGACAGTTCTTTGAACATGTATAATAAAAGGAGCGACATCAGTGGATTGGTATATAGCTCTGGTTAATGATGACTGCGAGGGCTGTGAAGGTTGTGAAGGTGACTGGGAACTAAAAACTGTAGTTTCCTTAGGAACATCATTGTCATTATTTAGAATGCTACTAATTTCAGGATTTAAATGTTCTTCGTCATTACATAAACAGCTAACTACAACTTTTCCATCCTTGACATATTTGTTTTTCCGTTTCTTTTTGTTACAATTTTTACATATTTTATGTATTCTTGACCTTTTTCGGGATTGATTCGTATGACCAACGGAAGCATCGGTATCCATACTCGAATCCACTGTAATAACGGCTCCAACAGGAGGTACGAAGCCCCCAGGATCTGGGGGCTCCGGCTCCATCATATTGAATAAATATAAATTAAATGCTTACCCCGAATCTACTGCAAGATATATACTTATAAATAAACACTACTAAATTATAATAGAACAAGAATATACACTCCTGATCACTCCAAATTAGCTAATTATTAAAATTTAAATTTCAAATCGAAAAAACACTCCCGGTTCTTTTGGAGTTTCCCGCCCTTTTCGATTATCTTTTATAGCTGTTCGAGAAGATAGATTTGATGGGTATGGCGGTGTTGCCATACTGATCAAACGTAATCTTCCCTTTAAAATTGTAAATATTCCAACACATTCTAATGATTTTTCTATAGTAGCTGTTAGTGTAAATAATATTTGTTTTGTTTCCGTGTATATTCCAAGGCCTTCTTCTGTTTTACTGAACGAAATTTTTAATATTTTGTCCAATTTACCAAAACCACTTTTGGTTCTTGGTGATTTTAATTGTCACCATGAGTCATGGGGCAGTCATATTTCTAATCTGAATGGATATGAACTTATAAATATATTAGATTCACTCAATTTATGCTTATTGAATGATGGTTCACCGACACGTCGTAGCTCTCCTAATGAATCTGCAAGCGTTGTAGATTTGTCTGTTGCTTCTCCAAATTTAGCTTCATCTCTTCACTGGTATACACTTACATCCACCTATGGTAGTGACCATTTTCCTATAATTATTACCTTTCCAAATATGTCACGTATTCAAAAAGTTAATAGCCCTTGTGCTAGATATAGGGTACCAAATAAAACAGATCATTTCAATAGATGGCAGATATTCCATAATAAAGTCCTTTTAAAATTTTCCTCCTCAAATTTACCTCCTCCTGTTGATGGTAATGAAACTATTTGTGCCAAAGCTCTTAGTGACGCTATGATAGAAGCCGCTAATGAATCTTTTCCAAAAACCCACTCTTATAGGCACAAAATACCATCCCCTCCATGGTGGGATGAAGAATGTACGCAAGCGATACAAAAACGGAAAGTAGCAGAGTCCCAATATAACAATAACATGTCTAATGAAAATTATGATAGTTTACTTAGTATTGCTGCGTCCACTAAAAAGCTCCTACGACAGAAGAAATTAGTAGGTTGGCAAAATTTTTGCAAAACCATTTCTCCTAGTTCAAAACCATCAGAGATCTGGGGAAATATTCGCCGTTTTAAGTCTGCCTATAATCATTCAAGTCGTTCTAATAGCATACTCCCGTCAATCCTTGCTGAGGAATATTTAGACCACTTAGCTCCTCCTTGGGTCTCACTTTGCACAGAAAATCTTATCACTCATGTACAATCCGAATTAAATAATAATACAACATTAACATCTCCTTTCTCTTTAAATGAATTAAAATCCATTTTGCCTCATCTAAAAGATTCTGCTCCTGGACAGGATGGTATACATTATTCCTTCTTTTCCCACGTTACTGATGATGTTCTTTCTTTTTATTTAGATATTGTAAATTTAGTTTTGAGAACTGGTGTTGTGCCTGCACATTGGAAAACTCAAATAGTTCTCCCTTTTTTAAAATATAACAGAGATCCTGAAAATGTGTCTTCCTATAGACCAATAGCACTATCCTCTGTATTTTTAAAATTAGCTGAACACTTAGTTAAGAACAGATTAGAATGGTTCGTAGAACACAACCAATTACTGGCAAACAGTCAATTTGGGTTTAGGAAAGGGAAGAGTACTACTGACCACCTCAGCATTTTCCTGACGGATATTCGATTGGCCTTTTCTGAAAATAAATCTGTTTTATCGGCATTCCTTGACATAAACTCGGCGTATGATAGTGTCCCGCTACACATATTAAAAGATAAATTAATACAGCTTAAAATTCCCGTTTTACTTACTAATTTTATTATAAACGTGCTAACTGAAAGATCAATCTGCTTGCCTTCTGACATTTCTACCCAAAAGAGGTATCTATCTAGGGGACTTCCACAAGGATCAGTTTTAAGCCCTCTTCTTTACAATATCTTCACCTATGACCTAGAATCCTCTCTTAATAACTCTGCTATGGTTCTGCAATATGCAGATGACCTCTTAATATATGTCTCGGACAGTGCCATTGACACAGCATGTTCTTCTTTAACTCATTCCTTATCTTTACTCAAATCTTGGCTGGATGGCAATGGCTTAGAATTGTCTCCCTCTAAAAGCTCTGTTGTGTTATTTTCTAGAAAACGATTACCTCTGCCCATTCATGTAACTTTTAACAATATTACTATCCCGGTAAAAGTAAAAGTCAAGTTTTTAGGAATTATTTTGGATTCCAAGCTTAATGGTAACTATCACTATGATTATATTGTTACCAAATGTGAGCAATATTTAAATATGCTCCGTTGCCTCACTGGAGTGTGGTGGGGAGCACATTCGTTTTCCTTAAAACTGATTTATAATGCCCTTATTAGAAGTGTCTTAGACTACGGAACCTTTATTTTTGAACCGCTCAGTGCTGCTGCTTCAAAAAAATTAGACTCTATCCAGACAAAAGCTTTAAGAATAATTTGTAATGCTATGAAATCAAGCCCCATTAAATCTATGCAAGTTGCATGTGGTGATCCTCCTCTTCATTTGAGACGACAATACCTGTCTGATAGATACTTTTTTAAGAGTTTACAATTCAGAAATCATCCACTTTTTAATAAAATTCATTCATTAACTAATTACATAGATTCATCCTCGTATTGGTCGCATAAGGCGCCTCCCTGTTTAGTAATTAGTTACAAAAAATATCTATCACTTTCAGCTCCCGTCTACAACTCTTTAATGTTTTCTTTGTACACTACGTCTTATGAGGCATTGTTTGTATCTCCATGTATACATTTTGATCTGGGTATTAGAAAAGAATCTCTTTTTGTCAATACTCAATTAAATTCTATACTTGACTGTAAATGGAATGGGTTCAATTACATTTATACCGACTGCTCTAAGTTATCGCATGATGGTTTTGTGGGTGTAGGGGTATATCACGATCAATATGACATAGTTCAAAAAATAAAGCTTCCATTAGAATCAACTGTGTTTACAGGAGAATGCTTTGGCCTTCTTAAAGCTGTAGAATATGTATTATTAATGAAGTTGAAAAGCACATTAATTTTAACGGACTCCAAGAGCTCTCTGCAGGCATTACAAAAATTCTCATTCAAATCATCTAATCACATTTTTGTACAGATTCGAAATTTACTCCTCCAGTGCGTTTACAAGGATTATAATATCTCATTTGGCTGGATTCCCGGTCACAGTGGAATTCGTGGCAACGAAAAAGCTGATCTCCTAGCCAGAGAAGCTGTCGATTGTGGCGATCCTCATCCTTTTGTCATTTACAGCGATGATTTGTGTTCTCTTCCCAAACTTCAACTTCAACATTCATGGGACGAGGTGTGGGAAGAGAATAACAAAACTCAGTTTTATAAAATTCAGCCTAATGTCCGGTTAAAACCGGTATGGTTTTTTAAAGCTAAAATTAATAAAGTCGCTACATCAGTTTTGCTACGTATGTGTATTGGTCATGTATGTACTCCTGCTCATTTATCAAGGCTTGGAATTGTGGAATCGCCTACTTGTGCATGTGGTGAAGACATTGGGGATTTAAATCATTACTTCTTTTCCTGTTCTTTGTATGACCGTTCAGTATTCTTTGATAGTCTTTATTCTCTTAAAATTCCTTTTCCTTCTTCTATCCTATCTTTACTCTGTTCTAATAATATACGTATCTATGAAACTTTAGCTGCCTTTATATTATTAAATAATATTAAAATATAGTAAGTATATGTCATGTTATTTTTTTTATGTTTCTATGATTTATTCATATTCCTTTACATTCCTGATCCTTTTCTAAATTCCGATTTATAGGATAATGATTTTTGTTCAATAATTAGTTTCCCTACCTTTATGAAATGTAAAAACCGCTACATCAACACTGGATTAACTTGAAAATGGCAATGCAATAATTGCGATCGCCACAGAAGAAAAAAAAAAAAAAAAAAGGTTATCGAATTATTCGGTCAGCTGGAATTTTTTGTATGACTATAAAATTGTTACATCATCATATACGTTGTTAGTTGTTATTCATACATACAACAAGAAATTCAGTTCACTTGTTGGTTGGCATTCGTCCAGTAAATACGAACATGGCAGATACAGTTGGTAAAGTGATCAAGTGTCGTGCGGCCGTCGCCTGGGAAGCCGGCAAGCCTTTGTCGATTGAAGAAATCGAAGTAGATCCACCAAAGGCTGGTGAAGTGCGTGTTAAGATTACAGCCACTGGGGTGTGCCACACGGATTCTTACACCCTATCGGGAAAAGATCCCGAAGGTGTATTCCCCGTCATTTTGGGACACGAGGGCGGTGGTATCGTCGAAAGCGTCGGTGAAGGAGTTACGAGCGTGAAACCGGGAGATCATGTCGTTCCACTGTACGTACCTCAATGCAAAACATGTAAGTTCTGCCTCAACCCTAAAACCAACCTGTGCCAGAAAGTTCGGGTCACACAGGGCCAAGGGGTGATGCCCGACGGTACCAGACGGTTCCGCTGTAAAGGACAAGAACTATACCACTTTATGGGTTGCTCCACATTCAGTGAATATACTGTGGTTCTAGAAATATCTCTATGCAAAGTAAATGAGAAAGCTGCATTGGACAAAGTTTGTTTACTTGGATGTGGTGTTCCTACTGGATATGGTGCGGCTCTCAATACTGCCAAAGTTGATGCAGGTTCAAACTGTGCTATCTTTGGTCTTGGAGCCGTTGGCCTGGCAGTGGCTTTGGGGTGCAGAGCAGCTGGAGCAAAGCGAGTCATTGGAGTTGACATCAACCCTGACAAGTTTGAAATAGCAAAGAAGTTTGGTGTCACTGAATTTGTTAATCCCAAAGAATATGACAAGCCAATTCAGCAAGTGTTGATTGACATCACTGATGGTGGTCCAGATTACTCCTTTGAGTGCATTGGCAATGTGAACACCATGAGGGCAGCCCTGGAGGCAGTTCACAAAGGTTGGGGAGTTTCTGTCATTATTGGAGTGGCAGCTGCTGGTGAAGAAATTAGCACTCGTCCATTCCAGCTTGTCACTGGGCGTACATGGAAGGGAACTGCTTTTGGAGGCTACAAGAGCCGTGACTTTGTGCCCCAGCTGGTGGAGGAGTACTTGGCCAACAAGTTACCTTTGGATGATTTCGTCACACACAATGTGCCCCTGGTGGAGATCAATGAGGCATTCCACTTGATGCATATTGGAAAAGCTATCCGTGCTATAGTGCACCTGTAGATTGTAAGATGATCACACTATTTTTGTATGCATTTATGTTGTTACAATTCTATACCTGTTACTCTGGCAGTTTTAGTGGCATTTGAAGTTTATTCAATAAAACAGTCGGTGATATACCTGCTTTTCATTTAAAATTTTCTTCTACTTTTGCATGTATTCTTAAATTAGTCATCTTTTTGTTTAATAATGGTTTGCTTTTAACCTTACAGTGTTTGGTTCTCTCATATATCTTTTAAATTAAATCTTAGTATAGTTCATACCAAACAACTTAGGCAAAAAGTGCCTTATTGGGGGAAACCTCATGCACATATTCAATTCTACTAATCGTGCGGGTTTTGCCTTTGAGACAATTTATCTCTAGAATAAGATATAAAAATAACTTTGAATGTTCATGCCAGTTAAATGTTCAATTTCCCACATAGCCAATTGCCGTATCACATATTCACTTCGCCTTATCGATTTGATAATATACTATCAACTCTATTTTTATCTTCAGCACAATAATACTTTTGTTCATAATTATTATTTCAAAGTCATATGTACGTCCATAGTCAAAGTAGTATGTGAATTTTAGACATGGTAACTTCGACCCGCGGCTTTGTCCGTGGATTCAGAATGCGAGCTCGCCTTTACTATGATCTGAATGTTTTACCACCTTCAATTTATGTTTTAGCAAATATAAAATGTCCCATTTATCCTTTGAGGGACTTCTCAATAATAGTCATGTCTATCTAGGGTGGACAAAAATAATTAATGTTGTGGATATTATACTGTTAGAATGAAAAACAACGAAAGTAACAGTCACTTATATTTATAACAAAATAATTAGTTACATTATATAATAACATTACAATATCAAGAATAAAATCACATATCAATGTATTTACAGAATGAACGCAACAATATTACATCACAATAAATTTATCTATGATACAAATACTCAATAAGGTAATTTTATCTATGCCATAAACATAATATAAATTCCCATAATTTAAATGGTGGATGTTTGAAAAAATCAGTCACCACTTTAGTAGAACGTGTTAGAACTAGAAGTGGATAACTGAGAATCTATTACCATAACCAGGACGGCTCACTTCCGATGGAACAAACGTCATGTGAATGTTGTGTAATGTTTGGACCATGGAATCCGAAGGAGCAGTTCTGTGTATCAATTACTTTTTTATTTTCAGATATTATACGTCGTTTATTCCACAATGTTTTTTGGATTTTATATGCTAATTCTGTAGTTATGACAAATTCGCCAAATTTTAGGACCAAAAATTAGATAAGTTTGCGTAAAGTTTTGCACACAGTGGGTTCTATGAGAAGTAATATTGGTTTTTTAGTTAGGTGTGCAGGGTTTTGTAAGAGTATACAATGACACCAAAAACAGTTTTATTAGTAGTACGCTAGTTTCCTTGTAGGCAAGTTATCATAGCAGTGCTAATCGAGGCGTGTGGTCACTGTTCCGCTGTCAACTTCTTGTAGTACTCCACGTAAACGTCGCATTGCTCGCCTGAAATAAACAATATTGTACTAACCTACTTACCTATAGCTGGGAAACAGCTTGAGCACAAAGTGCTACGCGAAAGAATCAAAAACTGACTGCTGCAGTCAAGATAGCTCTAGTTGTTTCATCATCTTCATAATTTCAGCCAAAGACGTCAACCCACTGCTGGAAATAGGCCTCCCCCAAGGATTTCCACAGAGGCCGGTCCTGGGCCGCCCACATCCATCGTCATCGGTCCACCGTGTGGGAGCCCTACCAGCACTGCGCCTTCCAGAACCCGGTCGCCACTCGAGGACTTTTCTGCCCCATCGGGCGTCGGTCCTGCGCGCTATATACCCTGCCCACTGCCACTTAATTTTCGCAATCCTGTGGGCTATGTCGGTAACTCTGGTTCTCCTGCGTATCTCCTCATTTCTGATTCGATCTCGCAGGGAAAAAAAGGGTTTATAGGCTTGAAGCCCTGGATAATATATTTGCGATCCGCATTGACGCATTTGAATCGTACCACCTATCGTAACTTCCATATTGTAACTTTACCTTCGACGATATAGGTGCGTATAAGTTTGGCTGCGGCACCATAGCTCCTAAACGGGTCAACCGATTAAGATTTTTCAATAATTGCGTTACCGGAGTGTCCTTGGTCTTATGTAATTAAGATTAAGGCCGCGAAAAAAAATTATTTGACTTGCTTAGTTGTACTGGCTGGGAGTACGACGCTAACGAAAATAAAATTAGGTTTTATAGTAACTAAGATACATGATTTTAAAAAAGCAACTACATATACGAGTTTCTCGCCGGCTATTCACTGTAGAACAGCATTCCGAACCGGTGGTAGTATCAAACCTGACTATTGGTGTAAGTGGTAATATTTAATATATTTGTATACCTACACAATAAAAATAAGATTTAGTTTTGAGCGTTTCCATTTGCTTGGAAGGTTTATTTTTAATACGATGATAATAACTGGATCAGCCTGATAGTATATCGACGGCCATTAATTTAACGTGCTCATAAAACGTAGATAACTTTTCGCCTTAACTGTAAACTACTTATAATGAGCTCAGTATCTTTGTATAGGTACATAACACCATGGCATGTTGACACTATCAAGGTGACATACCAAGATAACAAATCGATTTATAGGGTTTAAATAGTGTAACAGAAACCTTACAGCCTTCCGAAGTGAGGGCATAGAGCTAACCAAAAGAAGCATTTCAGTGTTTAAAATGTTTTTCTATCTTGAAGTATTGGTAAGATATCGACGTTTTCCTAAACTAGATTTTTACTATACAACATGGGTTTCACTAAAAATCAACTAACTAACTATTGTTAATAATATCTCACAAACTTAGTAAGGGGTTTCATAACGATGGTTTCGTTTTTTTAAAAAAGGGGTGGGTTCTGTGTGCTCATTTTTCAAGTTATGACATTTTCGTCAGCAGCGTCAACGGCGGTGATCACTTACCGTCGGGTGACGCAATTGCTCGTTTGCCTCTCTAGTTAATAAAAAAATAAATTAAAAATTTAAATAAACCCTCGACACAATGACCAAAGTTCCCTTCAAAAAGTAAAAAAAAAATACATCGCGTTGGGGGACCGCTCCTAATTATTTATTACCTGACCCCGCGACGATTACAACGCGATGTATTGTTTTTCATGTTTTTTTTTTTAAGGAACTTTGGTCATTGTGTCGGGACTCGGAGGTTTATTTAAATGTTTAATTAAATTTTTATTTTCTGCTTTTTATAGGTACACGCTTATTATGATGTTGATGTTGTTAACAGTGGCGTAGCTACCAAGGGGCTAGGCGGGGCAGTGCCCCGGGGCCCTCAAGCTCAGGGGGCCCTCGAATCCTTATCAGAAATCTCGATCGAATTTTCAAAATAAATATGACAGGTTGCAGCCCCACTTTAATCATGACAACCCAGTTGACAGAAATCCAAAAGTTATGCCAAGGGATTCCCCTAAATTCCCTTAAATTTCTGTAGGTTGGCAGTGTTGTCAATTTGACGGATAGTGATATGTGCGTTTTATTATTCATCGACGTGCGTTTTATTGTTAACTAGTGGCCCGTCCCGGCTTCGCCCGTGCAAAGCGGGGGTAGGATATACATATAAACCTTCCTCTTGAATCACTCTATCTATTAAAAAAACCGCTTCAAAATCCGTTGCGTAGTTTTAAAGATTTAAGCATACATAGGGACGGACAGAAAATATCGACTTTGTTTTATACGATGTAGTGATTCGAGTTAAGATATTTTTCGAGAACGGTTTAAAAATTAATGCTGTATCAGCAGTGCCGGATTAACCACGTAGCAAGAGTAGCAATTGCAACGGGCCCCGCGCGAAAGGGGGCCCCGCATATTTAAACCCACTCATCTCTGCCTGAGCGTATTTTTTGAGTGAAACTTATTAAGATGTGGTATGTATTAATTACCCAAAAATTGTAACTTATAGATAGCAAATAAACGGATTAAGTATTGAATTGTATTTTTACCACTATCACCCATAGCAGATCAAGGGCTCTTTGAAAGAATTTGCTACGGGGCCCGCGTTTGCTTTATCCGGCACTGTGTATCAGGAACGGAGTAAGTAAGCTAATGTCAATAAACTTTTTTGTACTGGTCAATATAATGGTTTAAATTTATTAGATTTTATCACTCATATTGATGTCCATTAGGTCAATAAATCGTGTCAAATCTATAGATTTTAGCTACAACTCATTGTATAACGCGAAATCTCGTGAAAAAATGCAAGTCCCCTGCAGTTGATACGTTAATTCCCGCAGGCAGGAGATCGGTCATGGTCTCCACCGATAAATGTGGTAACACTAACGGTGATAATTCTTTTCCGGAGTTTCCCCACTTGTAGCGTATCATTGTCATCATTACCTTTTATTTTACTTTTAACGTCGTCAATGAACAGTGAGTACCTACATAGTCGAGCACAATCTAATATTGTATTGTTTAAATAAATTAGTAAATTAAAATTATTGTTATAAAGAAGAAACCCAGTAGTGTATTTAAACGCAAACAACGCCAAGAAAGAGAGAAAGAAGATAGTAAATAAAAATTACCAAAAATTGATAAGTTTTTTAGTCAACCTTCTGCAAATACACATGGCCAAAATATTTAAATAAATAAATATAAATATCCTTGGACATTTCACACAACGCCATCTCGTCCCAAGCTAAGCAACTTAATGCTTGTGTTATGGTAACGAGATGGATGATAAACTACTTATATACTTTTTTTTGTAAATACATACATATTATAGATAGAAATAACACCCAGACTCCGAGCCAGTGCCTCTGGTTTAGACAAAGACACTTGCCCGACCCCGGAATCGAACCCGGGACCCGTTGATCCAAAGGCGGCACATCTAATTTATATTGATAGTGACTCAAATAATGTGGTAACTGCAGTGTTGGTTGAAAAATCCAAAACTTTACAAATTGCGACATCAATTTCGACGAGGCAAGTAAAGTTTTAGCAGAGCCCAAAGCAAAGTTGCTAATTTATTGAAATGATTTCGTATTATTCAAGTGCAAAGCCAGTGAAACTGCAAGAAAATAAGGTATTGATACATTTTCAAGAAAAAAAGCAAAGAAAAGTTAAAAAATATTTTGATGAATTGATTGAAATTATTTAAAATTGAGATTTTTAATAATGTACTAGACACAGTAATGTCTCAATCAGATACACATTTTATTGTCATGACTGCATTGCAGTCTGTGATTTATTCGATTTTCTAACACCATCATTTTTATTACATGTTGATGAAGCAACTTTATTGCAAAAGTGTGACGAATTCCAAAGAAAATATTCAGATATAATAGGCTCTAGTGTTTCACTTCAATTTATTAATATTTGCCACCTAGTTTTACCTCAACTAACTCAAGCATGTACTGTTCACCAATTAAGTAAGGAAATAATGAGCAAATATGGAGTGATACAGCAATGTTATTATTCTTTACAATTCCTGTCACCTCTGCAGCAGCTGAAAAGTCATTTAGCAAATTAAAAATAATAAAAAAATATTGAAGAAATAATATGGGCCAAACTCGACTCCGACATTTATCGCTAATAGCAATTGAAAACAAAACCGCATCAAGCATGGATTTAAACGAAGTCATTGATACTTTAGCGAAAACTTGGTTGGCACAACCTTTATATAATAAACCCTTGAATCTTCTTTCAAGGTTCGTTTTAATAGCCAAACCTACACCAAGCATTAATTGTAATTTATGTTGTTACTGTTTAATATTTTTATATTACCTGCCCTGCAGTGCACAAAAAGAGCCTATGTAGCTTACTAGCATTTTTAAAGTATTTGTATATTTCATATTTTTATTTGATAAGACCTAATCAGTTTACATAGCAGTGGGGCCCCATTTTTTAATTTGCCCCAGGGCCCTTGGTTACCTAGCTACGTCACTGGTTGTTAAGTTGTCAATACATAGATTCTTGTCGCATCCTCATTTTCTCCCCACCACATATATTTGCAGATATTGGGATTATGGGACGGATATTGCAGAACACTCGCCCGTAACTCACCTGTCACACAAAACCTGTATTGAAATCGCTTCATCCGTTCGCGAGCTACGGAGCCACAGACAGACAGACCGACAGACACGTCAAACTTATAACACCCCTCTTTTTGCGTCGGGGTTTAAAAAGACATACAGTGAAGTTGCGGAAATAGCGACCTAGATTAATATGACGTCACATTACCGCGTCATCTTTGGTCAAGGTTACCTTTGATGAAATGCGGGGAGCCTCGCGTTCGTTCGTTGCGCGCCTGCAACGCGTGGTAAACGGCGACGAACGCATTCGGCTGCGAGCGTCGCTCGCTGTGCTGGCGAGCGGCCGCGAGCAGCTTCCTAGGCGGCAGAGCGTTCCACGGGGAGCCGGCCTGGCGCGCGCATCCCACCGCGCTCACCGGCTCGTCCCAGCTCAGCAGGACTTCCACTATCTCCTGCATTGCACAAGCATACCTAAAGTTAGCCGGCCACGAGGCGACAGCGCAGGCAGGGGGAGGGGGGGCAAGCACCTCCGCGGCGCCGAGGCGGGCCATCATGTCCAGCGCCAACTGCGCGGCGGCGCCGTCCAGGTGGCCCAGCGACAGCAGCTGGCAGGCCGTGGGCCGCGCGTCGGCCAGCGCGCCCCGCCGCGCCAGCGCCCGCAGCCGCGCGCCCGCGCCGCGCCCCACCAGCGCGCGCACGCACAGCTCCGCCACCGGGTGCTGCACCGCCAGCGAGCGCCGGCTCAGCGCCGCCATGTACGCCGTCACCACCTGGCCACGCGTCCTCGCGGTTAAGGGACTACTTCTCTTTCCATATCCTTCCCAAGTAAAGGTCGCCCTACCTGAACGATATACTTGTCTTCGACGTGGTACTGCAGCACGTGCGTGCACAGATCGGCCTGCGAGATGAGCACTCGCGACTTGGGCCGCGCCGTCGGCCCGACGTCCCCCGAGTGGCCCGCCGTGTTGCGAGCCATCTCCAGGTCGGCCCACTGTCTGCCCGATCGCCCAATCAACTTATATTTTCATTATGACTGATGATTATAGCGGAGAAAATTAGAGGATCCTAGAGGAATGAGATCGATCCGCACGTTAAACAACGTCCGGTTCTGCTTGATAGGTGTCCATTATATTTAATACCAGAGACCTTCTCCGTGTTCAAAGAGCACGTAAAACCCTCGGTCTAATCATATAATTTCCGTCTGTCACACTGTGGGTCGCGAAAAGTTGAAAAGTTGATACTGAATTTGTATTGACTAAAAAGCGACGAATGAAGATTTAAGCACAGCAAGAAAGGAATACAAAAGTATAAAAGAGTTAGTTAAGGAGAGAGTTAGTTAGTTAAGAGTGTTTACAGTTTAACAGAAAGAAAGAAGAACGAAAAGATGAGTTTGACAGAAGACTTTCTAAAGATTTCCAGACAAATGTGAAATTTTTCTGGAAATCCATAAGAACGGCCCGAGGCAAAACAGCAGATTCGGGACTGATAAAAATTAGAAACATGGATGGAAGTATAGTGAAAGGAGAAGCATGTGTGGTGAAGAGATGGAAGGAATATTTTGAAAGCCTTTTCGAAAAAGGCAATTTTATTTTATTTTTTTATTTTATTTATTTCGCAATGTGCCAGTTTTTGTGTCTCGTCAAGAGGATGAGGTCGAAAGTGCTGAGAATGATAATATTAGTATGGATGAAATAATGAATGGATTGAAAAGAATGAAGTTAGGTAAGGCTGCGGGATATGATAGGATATCGGTGGAGATGCTGAGGGCTGGACAGGGAGTGGTAGCTAGTCAGTTGCACCGCCTTTTTAACCTTTGTTGGACTAGTGGACTAATGGTCAAGTGCCAGAAGATTGGTGCAGGGCAGTGATCGTGCCACTATATAAAGGGAAAGGGTCGCAGCAGGACTGCAAAAATTACCGCGGAATTAGCCTTCTCAGCGTGGTTGGAAAAATGTATGCGAGAGTATTGATAGAAAGGGTAATGGAAGTAACGAATGAAAAAATATGGGATGCACAAGGAGTATTTCGAAAGGGAATGGAATTTACTGATCAAGTCTTTTCCTTACGATGCATAACCGAAAAATGTTTGGCTAAAAGCCAAAAGGTTTACTGCACATTCGTGGATTTGGAAAAGGCCTATGACAGAGTGGTGAGTAATGAGTTGTGGTCAGCATTATATATGTATGGGGTGAACAGTAATCTGATACGAGCACTGAAATCTCTCTATGAGGGTTCTAGTGCTTGTGTCAGAATCAACGGGACATGCACGGAATGGTTTAGCATCGAAAAAGGTGTTAGACAGGGATGTGTAGCGTCACCGTGGCTGTTCAACCTATTCTCAGATAATTGCCTTATGAGCTTGAAAATGGTTTGATAATGAATGAGTTATTAGTCCAATGTCTCCTTTACGCTGATGACCAAGTTCTCTTGGCTTCGTCGGCTGAAGAGTTGCAGAAGATGATGACTGTGCTGCATGATTCTTTAGAAGAGAAAGGAATGAAAGTTAACGTTAGTTATGAGTTAGATAGACGAAAGTTATGGTTTTTGAAAGGGAGGATGATTTGACAGTATGCAATATTGTAATCGGAAGTGAAAAAGTAGAACAAGTGAAAGAGTTTGTATACTTGGGGTCAAAGTTTTAAAGTGATGGGAAGTGCGACAGCGATATTGAAAGGAGAGTGAATGCTGGTAATATATATAATAGTGAATGGTGCACTGCGCACCTTTGTGAATAGTCAGGTGTCCAAAAAGGCACGTCTGGCTGTTCACAAGGGAGTGCTAGTCCCGACACTAATGGAATGTATGGAAGTGAAAGTTGGGTGTGGCAGAAGCAGAAGCATGAAATTAGGATAAACGCAGTGGAGATGCGAGCACTCAGAAGTATGCTAGGAGTGAAGTTGAGTGATAGGATTAGGAATGAAACTATAAGAGAGCTTTGTGGTTTGAATGAAGATGTAGTGACTAGAATTGAGAAAGGTATGCTTAGATGGTTTGGTCATATTGAGAGGATGAGTGAAATTAGACTTAGGAAAGAAATATATAGCGGAAGTGTGAATGGGAACGTTGGAAGGGGCAGGCCAAGAAGGACATTCCATGATCAAATAGGTGATGTCCTAAGGTAAGGTCAGGTCAGAAGCACCCTAAACCGACGAGTATGCATGAAGAGGTTAATGAAAGTGGAAGAAGCGAAAGTTGTGAGCCAGGATCGTAGCAAGTGGAAGGATGTGATCACTGCCTACCCCTGCGGGAAAAAGGCGTGACTTTATGTATGTATGTATGATATTTAGCCAAATAAGGTTAGAATGTGCCGACCCCAATAAAATTGGGAAAGGGGCGAGTAAGGAGACTCTTCATGGACATCATCATCAGCCTATTTCAGTCCACTGCTGGACGTAGGCCACCCCCATGGCTCGCCACTGAACCCGGTCTTCGGTTCTATGCATCCAGTTGCTTTGTTGTTTTTCATGGACATCACTTAAACGAAATCCGAACTCATCAATGCTGATAGACTGAAGTCTCTATATTAATGGCATGATTTGAACATAATGACTAACGATTTATAGGATAAAGCTATTCATCAGACAGATTGTGGATACTCTCGCTATTATGGAGATAACACCATCATGTTTAAAGAGTAAACACATGTTATGTTTAATTGCCTCATAATTACTTGTGTCAAAAGTTCACTGCTCATCGTAAATTCTCAATAAAAAACATGCGAATTACTCGCATGTTTTGTATTACAGTAAAATTGAAGACACAGTAGTATCTGTACTTAATTTATTTATGTACAACGTCGATTAAAAACAAAATATATTCACGAACAAAAATACACTCAAATATATAGGAATGTATATTTACATTTTAAATGGACAAAAACCCAAATAATCGCAAAATAGCGAAAATGATTTCCCCAAACTTTTAATGATGACCAAAACGCTGTGTTGATGTCGGCTCTCGCCAACTTGTACTTTCTGTCAACTTTTGTTTTTTGAGTAAACACAAATAAAAAGGTTTTCAACAAAAAGAACCCGGTAAACCCGAATTTTCAAAACAAAAAAAAATGCTGCATGTTTTATGGTATCCCGCTGCAGCCTGGGGCTGTATAGATACGTTATTCCTACTGTTTACAACGTTACTGTGCCAATAGGTAAATACAATTTATTACTATGTTTTTAACTGTTCAATTTGATAAGCTTATGGGGTCGAAGTCGTGAAAACTAATGGAAGTGAGGCAATATGGCAAATTGTTGTTTAACTTAAAAACAGACGCTGTATATTAAAACCATATACCAATATATGCCTATTTACATAATCGATATCTCAAAAACTGCATGGAAGGCTTACTGCACCACGTCGCATCGTTCAAAATATTTTTTAGGTTTCCAGTCCACTTAGGCAGGATACAAAACCTATAGCTGTAACGAAAGGATCGATATAGCAGCTAATAAAGATACTATGTGGAACATCCACCGAACTCAAATTACTTAATAAAAGTGTAGGAAATTAATAAACATTGCGTTGGGTTTCACTGGAATCTGACGTTTGTAGTAAAATTCTGGTTTAGAAAAACATCTGTACCTAGTGCAGGGCAGATGTCTTTTTAGTTTTAGATGTTGCTCCTTTAATTAATTCGTTCACCTACCTGTAAACGGCGGTGATCTCGTCGAAAGCCTGCGATAGCTCGACGAGGTACGTCCCCGCATCGGTCACGAGCTGGTTTAGTATTCGATACACCGTCTCTGTGCCGTCCGTCCGCCGGAGAAGGACTGCTATAATCTTGGGTATCTCCTCTTTTGGTACCTACATCAAAGTGTTATGTTGGACTAATTTTGTGTAGTGGCGAATTTAGAATACACAATATTTCCAGGAAACGACTAAAGGAAAGCTCCCTTAGCCGCAAGAGAAGGAAAACTTGATACATACCCAACCCTTCTTGCCAGCGTGGCTCAGTAGGCTAATTGCACTACCCATTTTAATTCCGATCAATGCCGAATTTGGAGGGACTCGACTCAGTATTGAAAGAAAGAAAACGCATTTAATTGAGGTTTTAGGCATTTAAGGTACAAACAACTCTGACAGATGATGGTGCTACAATCTGTCAGACTTGTTTGTACCACCATCATTGTAACCCTCTTATTTAAAAGAGCAACCATGGAGTTTCTTGCCGGCTCTTCTCTATGGAATGGCATTCCGAACCGGTGGTAAAAACTAAATTATTAATTTTTTTTTTTTTTTTTTTCTCTTAGAATCTTTGACTATTTGAAAGCATTCGCAAGAATTTATTCGAATAAAAAACATTTTGATTTTGAATCAGAAAAAACACACAACACAAACAAAACTTTGTTACAATATTGAGACTTGGGTGTTTATGGCACATAACGCGTTTAAGCTCACTATAATGTTTGCTGCTTTTGGAAAGTGTTCTATCCGTACATAGGTAGATAATCCCACCTACACGGATAACCACAAACCGCAACAAGCCATACACATAAAACAAATAACACAAAAAAAAGAATTCTATGATTAAAAATAAATTGGGTCTGTGCGCCTTGCCGAAAGGTCAGCATAAACTGGGTGTGGAACCGGCACTGGTTTTCAGATGGCAACCTAATTTCGTGACTCACGGATATTGTGTCGGCCTATGTGTTATTTTAATTCTTTATTGTTACACTGTTCTTCAATGTTATATTTTTCTTATTTCATATGCTTTTATTTCTATCATACAATGTGCACCGGGTGGAGGATTAATGGGTATAGGGACGCCCTTCATATTGTTGAATGGCGGACCGGAATTCCACATACCCCACGCCGGTGTGGATTATACGCAGTACTGATACGACGGCGTTCCAACCGTCATAAATCCCGGCGAACAGCTAGAGGAAAAATAATTTCAAAGCAAGTTCCTGCACGTATACTTCCGTGCAAAATAACAGCCGACCCAATATTTTAATGTAAATGTGACTTCCTTCTTGGTTTTTTTTTTGTAAGAGCTGCATTCCACCTGATGATAAGTGGAAATGCAGTCCAGAAGTGGGGATAGGTGCCTAGTGCTAAACTCCTCTCATGTCCGCCTTTGGATCACGGGACCCCGGTTCGATTCCGGGGTCGGGCAAGTGTCAAGTTACAAGTACAAGTTATACCTAGTCGAGGGATTTCGTTTTGAAAATAAAAAATATAAGTTGTTTCCGTGTGAACACCAGGGGCTGATACATTGGATAGGTTACCTGATGCGCCAGTCCTGCTGGCAGTAATCTGACGGTCCACAAGCAGCCAAGGCGAGCGTCGATGATGTAGTCTGGCTGAAACACCACCCACGTGGCCGAGTCTGTCTCCTTCGTTCAAGAAACCACATCACCAACCTTTGTTGATGTAACCTACAATTTTAAACGGCCCTCGACACACCTAGACCTGTCGTGGTCGACAAAACGCCTAGACCAGATTTACTTCAAACCAACCTAAAGCATTATACGCATGTAATAATAACAAAAAGTTTATTATTTTAATTAGCAGTATTTCGATATTTCTTTATTTCCATAGGTATATCTAGCACTTCTTGTACAATGCTTGGAGGCCTCAATAGAGTTTCTCAACAAGTGGGTCTAGAGATGAACATGGATAAGACGAAAGTCATGTCCAATGTCCATGTTGCACCGTACCCGATTGTTGTTGGGAATTCTCTCCTCGAAGTTGTTGACGAGTACGTATACCTGGGACAATTAGTCCGATTAGGTAAGTCCAACTTCGAGAAAGAGGTCACTCGTCGAATCCAACTCGGCTGGGCAGCGTTCGGGAAGCTACGTCATATCTTCTCATCCAATATTCCTCAGTGCCTGAAGACAAAAGTCTTCGAACAGTGCGTGTTGCCAGCGATGACATACGGATCAGAGACGTGGGCGTTCACAATGGGACTTATTAGGCGCCTGAGAGTCACCCAACGTGCAATGGAAAGAGCTATGCTCGGAGTTACTCTACGTGATAGAATCAGAAATGAGGAAATCCGTAGAAGAACTAGAGTGACCGACGTAGCTAGAAGGATTGCACAGTTGAAGTGGCAATGGGCAGGCCACGTGGCCCGAAGAACAGATGGCCGCTGGGGCATAAAAGTCTTGGAGTGGCGTCCACGTATGGGAAAGAGGAGCGTGGGAAGACCCCCAACTAGGTGGACGGACGACCTTGTAAAGGTCGCTGGAAGTCGGTGGATGCGGTCAGCACGTGATCGCACATTGTGGAAATCTATGGGGGAGGCCTATGTTCAGCAGTGGACTTCTGTGGCTGATAGATAGATAGATAGATCTAGCACTTCTATAAATAACTCACTTCTGCGTCGGGCCTCATCTCATTACATTATCCGTGTGATGACAGGTTTAGAACATAATGTCAGCACCCCATTCCCTTCTGAGGGTGTCGTAAGAGCCGACAAAAGGAAATGACAAGGCCGAAAACCTGTGCCAACCCGTCTGGCCAGCAAGGCGCAGTAGGCTAATTACCCTCCATAATTATAACAGCAGACTATTGTATTGCAGTATTGTTATCAATACCATCGCGCGTAAAGTGTAATATAAATTTGTGTTGTTGTCTCTGTCGGTTAAAAAGGATACACATCGGACAAAGCTGGTCCCCCACGAAGGCTGGCTTCATGGTCACCCCAGGCACTATTGGTATATGAAACATCGTATTGTTCTCCGGCTTTGAGTCCTCCATTATGTCGAACAGCTGAGACGTTTGGCTCGACTGCAACAAGTCAGCAGCGTATCAAATATAGAAGCCGGGTTATGCCCCAAGGTATACCCTCGCCTATACACGTTTGCTTCGTTGGTCTAGTGGTTAGATGTGCCTACTTTGGTCAACGTAACCCGGGTTTGATTCCGGTGTCGAGCAAGTGTCTTTCTCTAAAGCAGAGGCACTTGCTCTGAGTCTGGGTGTCAATTGTGTTCGTGAATTACATGTTTGTAAACTGCCCCACGATACAGGTTATACCTAGTCCTGTGGTATCGTATTCATCTGAGGGTAGAGCAAGGCTCCCCCCCCCCTAAGCGACTGACGGATGGATCGTTAAGAAGTTTAATAAAGGACAGATGGCCCGCACAGTCAAATAGTAGTAGGGTTCAGTGAGTAAACCGGTCGCAATCACCATCTCATCGCGACCGGGACTCCCACACACCCCAAGCCCCACACCTGACTCGCGATATAGGTTATACGTATAATAGGCAGGGTATTTGGTTTTTTTTAAAGAAAAAAGTAATAAAACCTTATTTAGTATCGGCGGCAGTTAGGGTCATCTGGTCTATATGGCAAACGGCAGCCGCTTCAGTCGTCCACGGTAGGTATAATAACCCCCCATTGATTTTTATTATCATACTAGCGACCCGCCCTGGCTTCGCCCGGTTGCAATGGTGAACCTCTAAATTTATCAGTGTTTCTCTACAATATTATGCATGTATTATACATAAACCTTCCTCTTGAAACACTCATTCTAATAAAAAACCGATTCAAAATCCGTTGCGTAGTTTCAAAGATTTATGCATACATAGGGACGGACAGACGACAACGACTTTGTTTTATACTATGTAGTGATATTGATACACAACCAGCTTATGCTGCTTCGCACGCGCGGGCTTCAAACCCATGCTAATTTTGGCCTATGTTCATATAACATTCTAACAGTGAAGCAATTTTTGACATAGGTCCAGTTTTTGAGTTTATACGTTATAAACATGTTACAAAAATGTAAACCGTGTATCAGTGTATATCACCATAGTGTGGTGACACGGTGTGATTGTGTATATGAAAAAAAAATACGAAATATTTATATTGAATCCACTACCACAACTATCCATCTCAGAGCTCACCTGATGATGTACAACAATAAGGTCGTCCACCACGTTAACAGCGAACCTTCCCACCAATCCAGTTCTGAGCACGTGCGTGTGGTGAAATCCACTGGGACCCGTGATCGGTATCAGCCATACCTACAACAAATAAACCCTTAACTGGGTAAAACCCAACATTTTTGTAGGGATTTGATTCAATTTCCATTTGTGTCATCTCCCTGCAACATATTTCCTTACGGAGGGCCATCCAGTGGATACTTACCACAATATACATAAACATCTGCTCTCCGTGCTTCGCACTATTCGAAAATTTTAACTGCTAGTGACTGATGGCAGACGTAAAGAGATGCTAAATGTCATTCCCAAATTTCTCCCACCGTATCAAGAGTGCTTTTTTAATACCTCCGTTGGTCCAGGGGATGCGGTGGTTGCCGAGACGCCGTGACGGAACACCGCGCACCAAGTGGCCTCACATAACCTAAGTATAAACACGTCGCGTTCCACGACAGGCTTCGACGGATCCACTGAAAAGCATGATATGATTTTCTCAAAAATAATGTTTTTTTAGGTTTTTGCGATTATTACACATCATCATCTAGTCTCTCCCGCAGCAGTCGTGCAAAGCATTCGGAACGTTGGGAATTACATTTAAGGAGATTCATGAGGGCTCTCTAAGCAGGTGCAAAGAAGAGACATCAAGAATCTTGTAGAAGTGAGGGAGAATGCCTCTTGGTATTTGGCATGAAGTCTGCTTTTATATAGGTTTTTGCCTGAAGAGTTAAATAAATAAATAAGACTTACTTTCTAATTTCTGCAGTTTGGTGATGGAGGAGTTGTTCAATGAGAATGGTTGTAGGAGAACACCATTGTTGCTGGCTAAGAGAACAATGTTGCTTTGAGAGCACCATGAGAACCAGGCACCACTGCAAATTGCACATGTGTTCATTATCATAGGATTTCACAAAACCAAAATGCTTTCTATTTGAGTAAACTTCAGACTGTTTTAAAATAGTCAGATTTTTAAAATAGAATATATAATTTTTTTTAAATAGCAGAGCTGGCAAGAGCCTTGGTGGTTGCTCTTTTCAATAATAAAAGATAGAATAAAAAAGTCAGACTGTTTAGTGAGAGTGAGTAACCACATAAACATGTTTACCAAAGAAAAACAATAATAAATAGCAGCACATCACTACATAGTATAAAACAAAGTCGATATTTTCTGACCGTCCCTATGTATGCTTAAATCTTTAAAACTACGCAACGGATTTTGAAGCGGTTTTTTTTAATAGATAGAGTGATTCAAGAGGAAGGTTTATAATGTATAACCCACCCCCGCTTTGCACTATAAAACTACAATATAAAACACATCGAAAATATTTTTTTTTTAACAGAATCTTTGCATGAATTTTACCTTATTTAATTAAATGAAGATCTATTGCTTGATCTATTTAGAACCTTATATTGTTATGGTACAGATAAGAATTCAGCAGATATATTATGGATTGCTCATTTGTCATCCCTAATGAAGGAGAGGGATCAGCAGATTGGCACAGAAATTCATATAGAATTTTCCTTTTCTGGTGGTCAGATTATCTCCGTAAGCAATCGTTTTATTGAATAGGATGTAATGGGCCAGTGAGACAGTGGATTCTGAATCCACCGTCATTACATATAACATGCCCAAAATTTGTATATGCTGTTAAAAATTAACTTACATGGGTAATTCTACGATAAGAGGTTTTAAGTCCACAGAGAAAAGTTGCTGTTTTTTTCATTAAACACTTATGAGTTTTTTCCTATTTATGTATCTTTTTAAGTAAGGGCAGGTCAAGTCACTTAATGCATATTTTATTACTTTTTACAGTCACAAAGATCAAGATGAAGATCACTATCATATAAAAAAAAAACAAACTTCATCTTTTGAAAAAAATTGTGATATTTTTCTAACCCATACCGCAACATTACTCTTGTATGAAGTTTACGGTTTATTTTTAGAATGCATGTGCATACAATTTCCTGATATACTACTCATGATAGAGAGGTGACCATCAAGGGTAGTTTAAGTTAAAAAAAGAGTTAATAAGCTGTTGTCTCTGCTTCCAGGCCCACGCCCAAGGGTACACTCCAACCCATATTACATTTCACTTACCTGAAGGATGTGTTTTTCAAACTCTTTAATTGTTTTTTATCTGGCAGTACTTGCAATAACTCAATGCCATGGTCCGTAATAAATGCAATTTCATTAACTTTTGCCCACACAAAGCCCAATATCTTTGCATTCTTCCATTTACATGTGTGCGAATATTCTACATTTGTCGGCGCTAAGTCTTTAAAGTTCACAAATTCTACTGTTGCATTCTGATTGTCTTTATTTCTTTGTATAGCAAGTATTTTTAAGTCTGGGGAGAATTTTATTGAAATTATTGGTCCCCGGTCCTCCATACGAAATGAGGTACACTTTGAGTCATCCATTCCATTAACCGTGACGCCTGTTACGCCCCCAGACCTCACTGTGAATACCTGAATTAAATTATTTGCTAAAATTAATTAATGTGCATAAATGATGACTAATAAATAGGTTCCATAATCATTACCACTAAAACTACGAAAACAAAGGAATTTTACGCTGATATTCAGCGACAATATGTAATAGAAAACGAAAATCTAAGACAACTTGCAATTAATCCATATGTACCTGTCCATTTGTGTCGTCAAAAAATACGTTAGTTACAGGACTATCTGCATCAAAACGTTTTGGCTGCTCAGTTAAAGATAAATAGTATTCGTCACTATCTTTTAAACAAAATTTCGCCATAATTATTAATAAAAATTAATATCCTCTGTTGTAAAACTGCAAAACCTAGAATTCTGTTTTTGTTTTGACAAATATTTATTTTTTATACATGTCCTGACGTCTCTAGATATGACATGGCTATTAAGTCTTTACCCATCATATCATCATTATGCGAATTGTACACATTATACCCTATTCAAGATAGCATGATCGATTTGACAGATGTAAATTTTTCTGATCGACAAAATGGTATGATTACGAACTACGTCGCGGTAATGGGGACCAGTAGTGCCGTGGTAGCACTTCTGCGTGCAGCGTACTTCGGAATCATACCTTTACTTTGTAATGACGAATAGTGGTGGGAAACAGATAATATCTAGTTGTCCAAAAAATAACGGTTTAAAATACTTGTAACTGTGACGAGATGGTATGGGTGTATTATGTGTGAAATTCTTTATTGCACTAGACATATAAAACATGCACAACAACAAGACTGCTGCAAAGCATTCGAAACTGCTGGGAATTAAATAAGGTAATAAACACGCGATAAATCCGTTAAAATTAAAAAGTGTTTAATTTCAGTGTGTAACAATCGCGAAAACCTAAGAAATCAACTACTATTTTGTTAAAAAGCAAAGAACAGCATTAAATATTCTAGTACCGAAGATTTAAAAAAAAACAAATATTTATCAACTTCAACATGACATCTGTTTTCAGATTTACCTATCAAACTAGAAACTTTTTCTTTGTAGTAGCCATGGTAACGAAACAGTAACATGTCAGTATCCAACTGACGTTATTTATTACTTTTCGTAGAATTCCAAGGACGTTTATTAAAATAAGTGATATTGGGTCGCAAACCGTTGCAAACTTAAAACTCGATGGCGGAAGATATTGAACTGAGCAGTTATTGGTCCTCCAATACCAATGGGGATGAAATTGAACATTATGATGAAATAAAACAAGACGATCTAGTTGAAGGAACTCTTGAAACTCTTACAGCATTCACTCCAAAAGAATTATCTGACGCTGTACATGAGTTAGATTTTTTTACTAAACAGAATGTAAAAATAAGTGACATCAAGAAAAAAGTTAAGACTAAGGTGAAAAAACATAATTTAATGGACATAATTAGCTCCAAAATAGCTGCAAATACTGTTCCTTTAAAAGAAAACATCATTACATTTATAAGTAATAGTAAAAGAAAGCTTAATTGTCATTTAGAAAATACAAGAACGAAAATTATTGTCAAACCACTAAAGTGTTACGATCCAGAGCTTGGGTAAGTTTAGTAATGGCGATTTTAGGAATGGTGGCACTTCACCTTGAGTGGATGGATTATGGACAAAAACGCAAAAACGAGCCTATAAGCAGTTATGCGCGATGATTGGGGCCATCATAAATTAAACACTGATCACATACAAGACATGCTGAACTTACCACGAACACGACGAAGTAAATAATATTTTTAGGATTTATCGCCGGATTTATTTAAAAACAAAACAAAAATTGAATTACAATGATTTTATTAACTTGTAATATTTAAACCTATTTAAAGCAATTATGTCCAGCAGTGGACTAATGTGGGCTGATGATGATGATGATGATGAAAGCAATTATTAACCGTAACCAATATTTAATCAGAATTACAATCGAAATACATATACTTAATAGGTTGCGGTAAAAGTTTCTTCGCATTTTTTAACAAATTTCAAAACATTTTTTAATATAGTTTATTTACATTTAATTAAAGTATGTAGGTACCATTTTGTTCGATAAATTTTTGCCAGCTTGTAGGTAGGGACATGATCCCATTGCTATAGAAATTTTGGGACTTCTGATCAAAATACGGCGACAAGTGGTTTTGGCAGTCCTCTCGTGATGTTAACCTGACACTGCCTAAAGAATTCTGAAGAGACCGAAACAGGTGGAAATCTGAAGGTGCAAGGTCAGGACTATACGGCTGGCGAGCAAATGCATCGTTTCGTTCGACGAAATATCCTCCCTTTTATAGTAGTCCTGGGCACCGCAATGCAGTAGACAATTTGTGATTGATTATCCTAACAATATAGGTATCAATTAAATACTGGACGAAGGCAGCATTTCGTTTCAAAAGAATCTATGAAATTGTCATTTAATTACGGAATAGTGATGCGCGGCGATCTCACTCGGGCTCGGGTGTCGCCATCCTCCACTGTTATAAGTGAAACGAATAACGATAACTTCAGCTGCCTACTCAATGTTTCCCATAATAGAGCTCTGAAGACCTTATGCATGCACGCGCAGGGTACGTAAGGGCTCCACTCAACGGTGATGTGTCTATTCTGAATTATGGTACCTAATCCTTACCCAGTTGGGCAGTTCCAGTGAGCAATGGTAATCCACTTATCCATAATGGAATCGTATCACCCATTTCTAACCCTGGCCGCATTTGAATCGGCCCAGGTCCAGTTTGTACCGGTATCCTACTTAAATTCTTATTTCTTGCTAAGTGCAATTTCAGTTTTTGAATTAAACCATACTTCAGCTCCCTTTTATACTTTGGTTTCGAGCACTGTTTACACGTATCGTGTCGATTATTTTGAATAAAAAACATATCGTTCCACAGGTGGGGTCAGAAATCGCCTAATAACCATATTAGCCCCATAATTCCTCGAATTCTTGAAAATATTAGCAAGAAAGATGTTTTATACTCTGTTGGATATGTCGAACCATATTTGTTCGAAGATTACAATATCCAAAATATTGGCAGTGACAAAAAGAGCCATATCACATTTTTAGACGTAACTCTAAGGGACGCTAGGTTTATGGACCATTATTCATTATCTCTGGAAAAGCTCTTGATGTTGAAATTAGAAGAATCTTATAAAGAATATGTGCATATGAATGGACTTTTGAACGATATTTGTGATGACATCACAATAAACAGAGAAACAAAGAATAATTTAAAGAAAGAGTTCTACAATGCAAACCCTAGTAAAAAAGAAAGTATAAGATTTGATCCTACCATTAGAAAATATACTGAGAAAATGTTACTATCAAAAGAAAAATACAGAGAAGTAATTAAAGCTCTAAAGGAAGTAACTCATCGTATAACTTCATTATGGTTAGATATAGAAATAATCAGGGAAACCCAAGGATGCAGGAAAACAAATCATGTTCTAAAAATCATCAAAACGAATTTAGATGACACAGAAATTAATATGAAATGGGATGAATTGTTTAATTTAGAATATACGGATATACTCGACAAAATTGAGTTTGATTACGTTAGCGAATATATGGAATATAAAAAAGCGAAAAATGACTCTAAACAGGAAATTAATATCATAAAGCCAAAACTAATCATCGACGAGTCTGAAATAAAGACACAAGTTGAAAATTTGGTCAAGGATATTCTAATTAGAGACCGTATTGACTATAAATTCGAAATTAATAAAGATGATTTAAATAATTTTCACAAGACAAAAGACATAACTGAACTTGTAATCAGTTTCCATTTTGAAATTTATATGGATAATATTTTCATATGTGAATCGGAACATTATTCTTGTGATGACACATTTTCAGTTAATTTTATTGAAAGTTTTTCGATACAAATTCTACCCCATAACAATACAATGGAGATCTTTTTACTAGAAAATGGTAAAAAAGTATCGAATATTGCAATCAACTTGTCGAAAAACTACACCAACCCTGATTTCATCAAAAACATTTTCATCTACAAAGACAAATTTAATCCAGACGGGAAAATGATCGGCAATGGTTTTAATATCAAAGAAATAGCTTCGAGAAATGGAGTTAGACTTAAAAGTAGTAATTATTTTAAAGAGATTTTACGAACTTGTTGCGAAGTAGGGATTAAGGTTGGGTGGAATGATAAATTACAACAAAATCAGAATGAAGCCGTCGAATCTTTCATGGAATTAGCCAGAAAAATAAAAAAGATGCTACATGGTATAGAAAAACTAGATTCAGACTCTATATTGGATATAATATGTACTATTTATGATCAAGATGTAAAGGACTTGAATTTAATAGAAGCAGTAAAGAATTTGTGTATTATGGTAATGAAAACCAATAATACGGTCCAGATTGATATAAGCGACGCTGATTTAATAAGATTAAAGCTTCTTCATCTTAGGAGTACTGGGAACTTTACCAATGTGCAGAATAAAACTGTACCATTATACGCCAGTCAAATTACAACAGAACAATTAGACATTCTTCAAAACACTGAGGAAAAGACCATTGACATGGAGTACTTAAACTTTAGAGAAGCAGAAATGGACCCAATCGAATTACAAAGATTCATAGGCGCAAAATATGTACAGAAACTAAATAAAAATATGTTAAAGAGTTTAAACGATTACTTGTTAAAGAAGACTCACAAAGATGTTGTAATTAATTCAAGTTTCAGTTGGAGGTACGTTTTGAAGAACATGGTTTATTAACAAAAATCCTATATGTATACATATGTAGGTTATATATTAATTGTATCTCAAAATTTTAGAACCATTTTTGCCGGTCATACAAGTTCGTCTACAGTAAGAACAACATCAAAGCAAACAAAGCTCCAAATGTTAAAAGAGTGTCTTAATAAAGAACAGCAAATAGAAATTACTGTTCTAAGAGCGTTCAATCTAATGGATAGGACCACAACTTTTCTAGAAGATGATGATAAAAGGGAAAATTATGATAACATTGCAGGTAAGTAACTATTTTGCAGCAAAAATTTTACGTAATGCTCTTTCACAGGAATAATGTAACTTTTCACCTGACATGAATTCCATTATATATTTCCGTAACAAGTTAAAACTGTATTAATTACTATCTGCTTCATCAGCTATGAGGATTGATCATTTGATTCATGATTGTACATCAGTGTCAACAGTTATCGCTAGATTCATTGTGGCAAACTTTGACCAGCCCTACAAATTCTCGCGAGTTGCTAGAGCTAGACAGAATTCACTGAAGATAATCGTCAGGTCCTTTTATGGTTCCTTAACATTTGGGATTTATAATAAGCTGCGTTCATATTATTACACAAAGTTTTTCTTCTGTAGGTTTTAAAGTCAGAGAATTGCGGCCATTTGTGCGCGTAAGTTACAAAGGAATCACAACGCAAACAGTCACTGCCATCGGATGCCATCCTACATGGAGCCATACTCTCAAAATTAATACAATGTTAGTGGGTAACATTACATATTTATTTTCGGTATATGTTTATATGAGATTAGATAGTGATTTCTATATAGAACTTAATGATGGGTAGATAATTAATTAATGATAATTAGAATATAATACCCATTACGACCAAATCTCCAGGGTCAATTCATATCAAGTGATTTGTTACCTTTTTCAAGTGTTCCTCAAGGGACAATTCTAGGTCAAAACCATAAAAAAATTAAGTACCTACCTACCTACATACATTGCATTAAAGAACCTTTTCCTTTAACAGCCTAGATCCTATTTCCTGTCTACTTATAAACATTTACGATGAATATAAAACGAATATCAATGAAGGATTCTCAGAAGATGAGCAGTCGACCAAAACAGTGCATTATCGTTACTACCATAAGTGGTTGGGTACGTTACAAGTACCTCTATGTACAGTCTTATCCACTGGGGTCGTAAGTGTTGCCAGTCTTAATTTGTGTTATGGGATCACTTTGAGTTATATTTATGAACATAAATTAAAACCATTTTCAGTTATGGGGCACTTTCAAGATTACTACACCACCTCTTATTTTTGGATACGAATCTCTACGAATAAAAGAGCCAACGTCGGTAATTCCAGAAATATTACAGCTTATGAAGAAGGACACGGCCTTTATTACTTTAAAAATTACCACAAATCTTTCGCATTTGAGCGGCTCCCACGCTTACAGCCAACCATTACCAAGTTCCATGGAAGACGATTATTTAATAAAACATTTGGACAACTTCGTAACGGAATACATAAATGAGTTTCCTTCTAGAAATATTTCTCTTACATTTATCGACAGTGCGGGTAGGAATAAATGTGTTACTCAATTTTTGCAACCAATACCGTTGCCAGAAAGAGACTTCTTGCCGATAAATCCACGGGGGGAATCAGCAGTGTCCAAGTCTTCTGGAAGAAGTTCTTCTTCTAGCGGGAGAAGGAAAGAGCTAGACGTTGATAGAGTGAGCCAAGACGAGAGAGAATCACTGTACAGCACTTTCGATGTGGATAATTTGAAGAAAATGATGAATGCTTGCATGAGATATGTGTCCCTCATTCCATGTTACGAAGTGGGTGATTCACATGCGGTCACTTTGCTGGGACTGGTAAAACTATATTGCTCATTACTTGATGGTAACAGTAGAAAGTATTAATAAACTAACTTTTCCTGACGTGCGCAGAATGCACTTTAGCCTTCACAATATCGAAAAAACGACGCGACTAAATGTTCTTTTACGGTGCGCATACTTGATCGGCAAATCTTAAATCTATTCTCGGATTTTCAGGAGCTTTTGAAAGTGCTCCACGGCTCTCCACTGGACCATACGATACTTCTAGCCAGTTACTTCATCTACCTCGGAATAAAATGCTGGGTTGCCATCGGGTTCGGTTTGCCGCGGGGTAATAGCAGCTATGTCCTCATCAAATATGATTTGACCATGCGCAGGTACCTACGAAATATAGGTGGCTTTAAATGCACTTATCAGCCCATAGATGACCGACTGAGTGGAACCTACTCCAGTTACATGCAGGGTAATTAGCTTTTGGTGTTACGGTGGCTAGGCACAGGATTTCGTATTAAGTTTTCCTTCTCTTGCAGGTTTTACGACACCCTCTGGATAGTATGGGGATCGTACACTTAAGTGAAAATCTTCATCAGTAGGCTCAACCCAGTCTTAGGAGCTTCTGCTTTACTAGGTGCTTAGATTGAAAATAGTTGCCTATACTTTGCGCTTTTCCTTTTATGCGGCAAAAGATCTTAGTAGACTTTTTAACGGTATTTGGCATATACACTCTCTACACTGGCCTACTAAATAAATTTCCTTCGGATATTTATTGGAACTGTATTTTTATACATAACTAGCGGACCCGACAGACTTCGTCCTGTCAAAAAGATAAAAAAAGATAGGTATTAAGGTTCGAGCACATTATGCCGGGCCGCAGCGAGCTGGGGCGGAGCGTAAAAATCCGCTCAAATCGCTTCAATACCATTTGGAAGAATTATCGCACACTGTCGGGCCGCAGCGGCTCGCATTATTGCGACGCCGATTTGCGTCCGTGCGATGCGGCCCGTCCCGCCCCGCTGCGCCCCGTCAAAGTGTGCTATATAGCAAGCGGATTGGTGGGCATATTTTGGTATTTCCATGTTCCTGTGGTGTGCGCACAAATGAATAAAGAACTCAAAATCCGCCAATGCACTGCGACCCGGCCCGTCACTAATGTGCTAGGTACGCCTTTTTCGCTGCGCTGTGGCCCGCTCCGGCCGGACATAATGTACTTGAACCTTTATAGTGCAAATTGACACTTTGACATTAGGAACATACCTACATACAGTGAGTGGTTGTAATTTAATATGAACTTTATACAATAGCAATAAAGCTCAAATTGTCTCTACATTTTAGTTAGAAAACGTTTGTATGGGAAAAAGAAAAAGGCTGTTTTTAGGGTTTTCCGGCAATTATTCGATTTTTTCTCGCCGTAAAAACCATCCTTGAACTACAACGAACATTTCAAAAAAAGAATTGGCCAAATTGGTCCAGGCGTTGTTGAGTTATGCGGTTACCAACACATTTTACGATTCATTTTTATATTATAGATTATAAAAAAAGACATTCTGCGCTTTCTCAAGTGCAGGAAATGGCATACTCCTCCGGCCGCGCAATTGTATTGTATAGAGGGGTACAAAGTTTTTGCTTCACGTATCACTATCACTACATATTATAAAACAAAGTTGCTGTCGTCTGTCCGTCCCTATGTATGCTTAAATATTTAAAACTATAATATAGATATAATATAAATATAGATAGTGATTCAAGAGGAGGTTTTTATGGTATAATACATCCATAATATTGTAGACACTGATAAATTTAGATGTTCATCATTGCACCCATGCGAAGCCCGGGCGGGTCGCTAGTTAACATATAGATAAAAGTTGCAAAAGCATTTAGCCATTTACATTTTACTCTTCTTGCAGGTTTGTACAAGAGAATGATCAAGTGTTCAGGACCAAGGGGCTGTTGAACAAAAGTGATGGGTACACGTGGTACGTGTGTGACGCTGTCAATAGAGAAAGGTTTGAGCTACGCGATGTTGGATGCCCTCTTAAAACGGTAGACTACGTGTTTGACAATGAAAATGTGAGCCTACAATGCTTCCGTATTAGTCCAATCCAAACCCACTATCGATTAACACTGCTTTAAAGATATTAAAAATATGTTCATCCGTTCAGGTGCTACGATTCCATAGACTGTTGCACGACGAAACTCAAATTTATAAATATCACCAACTTTCGTCAGAGATTTAAGAATTTCAAATTATGTATAAATTTTTCTTAATTTAGCCGTCTATTAACTTGCGTTTTTCAGATTTGGGTTAACATACAAAACTCAGTGGAATGTGAACATTTATCGTTTGATTTCTCGAAATCATCTGACTGGCAACCCGTAAGTCAACGGTTATATTTTTATGTTTAATATCAATACTATGTTTAACAAGTTAACCACAGCTACCTCGCGGGCCGTGAGTGGGTAGTCATATCTAACTTTTTTATAGGTGTTCGACAAGTCTGTGTTCGTCATGAAACAGCCAGTGGTAAAAGATTCTGCGTTGTACTGCCCGCCACCCAGCGTGGAGTCACTGCGAGTGACGTTGGAAAATAAACTCAAGTCCAAAGTACAAAAATGGCGGTCTCACATGAAGACTATTTGGAATAGGTGATGCTGATACGATATCTGAAATTCTGATATTTTTGTGCCACTAGGGTTGTGGTCAAGGGTCGCGGAGCTTGCTCCCTCATTTTGAGCGAATCCCGTGGTTCGGCAGCGTGTGTCTCTCATCTTGCTAACTTGCTTTCACCCGATAGGCGCGACCCCTAGCTAGACATGACACCTTGTCTGGCTGGATGATCATCCCTTTGCGCCTAATCGCTCAAGCAAACGATTAGCCTGATGCCTGATGCAAAGCGGCGCCCATAGACGTATTTAATACCAAATGCTTCATTCTTGTTTCCTGTGAAAAACCTATTCGCGACTTCCCCAAGAAACCCATGTTGTAGTGTAGTCTCTTCAACTCAGTTGATTTCATATGGTACCGAACTACTGCTTCCTATAATCCTCTCTGTTAGTTACACTAAAGTGTAGTAGAAATTAAGGACAGCGGCTGATGTTTCTTACAATTACCATACCATTAGTACTTTGCACTGCACTGATCAAGGTAAACATCAAGCTATGGTGCATGTTGCCAGGTACTCCAGCAGCCTATTGCGAGAGATGCTGCCCCATTGGGAGGCGTGGACCTTTAATCCCGGCACCGCCAAACCCGGATTCACTCAGAAGCTCAAGCAGCTCATGCTCACTTACAAGGTATAATATTCATCAACTAGAAATGTTTTCGGAACACAAATCTCCCTCTTCTAAGTCGGACCGCATATCCATTGTTCCTCATAGGTAAATAGTATAGCGAGGTATTCCCACGGGCATACCCAACTTCCAGAAGCCGGATAAGAATCCAAAGCAGAAAGACATATGTTCTTTAACTATACCGATCAGTATATTCCAGATATTCGGCTTTCCTCTCAACATGGGCTACGTGAACACTAAGGCGGTGACGGCTGCCGTGAAGGCGACTGGCCTGCACGCGACAGACGACCCAAACGCAGAGTTCGCACTTGCCGTGGAAGTCTACTCCTACCCTAATAATGTAGTCAGCGTCTGGGTGTTCTTAGCTAGCATTACCAGATTGTAAAATAATTTGGCTGATCTTGTCATTGGTAATGCAGGAATGGAGGACATGGGCAAATCCTGTGCTACAGGTATATCACAAAATTTTCAGAACTGTGTGCAATAAGCTTTTTACCACTTCACAATGGATTCCGTAACCAGAATTAGTATCCAATCTGTTCAATATACATGTGATCAATGATATCGGACAAATAAAAACTTTACAGAAGAGTAATATAAAAATTTATTTTAAAAACTCATCCTAAGGAATCTTAAAAACCAAGTAAGTTAATTTAAATAAAAAATAGAGCTCGTATGTCTTTTCGTTTTAATGCTAACAAAATAAAATTAACATTTACTCCATCGTAGTATAAAAATATACGTAAAAATAGAAAAAAGAAGGATAAAGAAGAAGGGAGGGGATAGATGTTACATGTCACACGTGATCAGCGATGCCTCATTACGGATACAAAGCCCTACCGGACGCACCGGTTCAGTTGCTGCCAACGCGCGGAATCCCACTTGTCAGTTACAAATTGCCAATATGGCAACCACACACGGATCGGTGTTTTGTTTACTTTGGGGTGTACACAAATAATCGAAACTACGATAGCGGCTTATAATTTTCCGATTATAGTTTGAAACAAGAATCTCATGAGCCGAAATCAAAAGTAGCTTTACTGTAAAACTTTCGCCATCTCAAACAACTAATAAAAAAAATGCGCGATTACGAGTTTCAAGGAGAGCCTCATTTGGCTTTTCATTTGTTGAACATAATTCACGTTTCATAAATAAACGAGATAATATAAACAGCGACCTCGCCGGCGAGGTCCAGTGGAATTGCACATTACGAGAAAGTCTTTCAAATTAAATTAAAACACTTTGACCGTTTATTGCCGAGAATGATGACCAGCATCATCTGAGCCAATTCATGCAAACATCAAAATAATTGCCAGTGACATGTTTCTAAATCTTTTGGACAACAATTTAATACGCAGCAAATGGTAGTACTGTTTTTACAAGGTATATATTTTTTTATCGTCGGTAACCCGGGTGTTGGCAGCGACGGTGCGTTCGTGTCGCATCTGGCTAATATTCTAGTCAACGCGATCCTTGCAAGTCAGCCAGGAACACTACGGCTATGGTCTCTCAATGTGTTGAACTTTTATTATGTAAAATGTCTGTGAATTAAAACGGACCACAATATATTTATAATAAATTTTAGCTAATGGTTTTTACGAATAAGATAATGATTACAATGGTTTATCTCAATATCGATTTAAGCCATATGGGGCGCCATGTGAGCCACGTATTTAAGATCAACTTTTGTTGAGCAATACTGTTTTGATGACCAATTTTGGCAATTTTAAGAGATACCGTTTCCAGAAACCCAGCGACCATGCTTGTGAAGTTTACCTTAAATAAGTGGCTTTACAAACAATTTAGCATTCGCTTTTATTTTGTTTCATTCGAATACAACATTTAATAAATTCGTAAATGTACAGTAAGCATTTATTGCCTGACATGTAGAATTGCGCGTCAATGGATGTTTTACAATATAATCCTTAATACACGAGCGCAAGCGGTTCAATTCCGGGCTGACTTACGAGTCGATTCCTGTGCCGGCCATTACCGTTCCCGGTTGCACTATACATACAGTTGCAAGAAACATGGCCCATTAACTTATCTACATTTAAATTGAACTGGGCAAACAATAGGTAGTAAGAGATTTCTTACAACTGATTATAAGTGCTATAAATAAATAACCAGGCTTGGCAACGATTTTTCGTCAATTTGTCACTTTTTCTGGACGAGACTCCTTCTGGTCGAGAGCGGGCAATGGCCGGCACGCTTAATCAAGCTTTAACCATTAATTAATAACACGAGTAGAAGCGAACACTCTATGGTTTATAACTAAATGTGTTTATTTAAGTTTTCACTGTGATTATTATTTTCATTACAATTCCCTCTTCAATAACGCTTTTCGAAACCACAAGTTTCCTAAATTTACCGATCAAGCTACAATGTTCACGGAATCATTTATTGATATTTTATATACAGAGCTGATTATAAAATTGTTTATTTTACTAGTCGGACATTCATATTTATGCAATGATTCAGAGCTATTTCAATATCATTTCGCTAGTTCAATTGTGTTGTTCGGTCATAATTTTGTCAACTACAAATCTCTTTTACGACTATTAATGAAGAGCGAACGTTTGGAAAGTAGTATCGGCTGTTTTTTTTTTTGAGGTACTTTTTACTAATACATTTACATGCAACACTTATTTTAGATTTAAGATTGCTCCGGGTACCGTCATGTGACGGATATATAGGAAGTTTGGTTTGTTCTAGAATATTTGTACAAGAAGCCAATACGTATAGCTGATTTTCCTTCTTACACGAACCTCCAAAATCAATTCACGACGTGTATAACAATATAATTAAAAGCAAGCACCAATACAAAGTTAACGTTCACCAATATCCGAAGTCGTATTTCGTTCATTAATTGAATAGAGAAAAGCGGAAACCTTAATACCGGCTCGCGATTTTCACCCATTTCGAAAACCACTACAAGATTTCTCACGCAACACGAAATAGGCAATGAAATGTTTACCTTACATTTCGATTGTATTTGAGAAGGTAAATAAACGCAGAGTTTCGCTTCTAAACGTGACAGAGTCCTCGAGTGCGGCGTTTAGCTGGCAGGTTCGTCGCTCCTGGCGAGCTTGGAGCGGCGCAGTTGCTGCAAGTAGTGGCGCTGGATGGGCTTGTGGAGGGCCAGCTGCGCCAGGGCGTCGTCGATGGAGAACCACTGCCGCTTGCGGCCCATGAGGCGGGAGTCCTCCCACTCGGCCAGCTCCTGGGTCACCGTCATCACGTACACCTCTGTCCGGTGCTTGTGTTCGCGGTTCTGCAACACGGACACGAGATTCGTCACACGAGTCGTAGGAACAAGTCATCAATACGTCCTAATATAATAATTATCTAATGTTGGTATGGGGGGATTTATTAATTAAATTCTTATTGATACTTAACTTTTATCTCAATTTAACTACCCATTAGTCTTTTGTCTTCTTTGTCACGATGGGTAGACGGGATGTCAAGGAAGGTTCCCTTCTGTGCTGTTAATTCTTAGGGCCCATGTATGACATATTTATAGCAATACTCCATATAAATTTATTAATAGGTACATTTGAAAGCACAAGTAAAACTACTACTTCCTTTACTTTACTACAGACTAATTCTCCATATCCAGCCATTTCTAAATAACTACTACTGCTCAACCCATAAATGACCCACTGCTGAGTCGGGCCTCCTCCAATTACATGGAGGGTAACTAGCCTACTGTACCACGCTGGCCAGACGCGGTGCCACAGGGTTTGATATCAAGTTTTCCTTCTCTAGCGGATAGGTTTTCGGCCTTGTCATTTCCTTTTACGTATTTACGACACCCTATGGACGAAATGGGTTGGTGACACTATGTATTCTAAATTCGTCACCACACGGTTATTTTCATCGGGTGTTAGAATGATAGAAGCGACATCTATTATTAAAATAGGTAATTCTTATTAATTTTAACTTTAGAAGGTGGTTTGGTCAGTTTTACATTTTTGATACTGTCAAGTGCGTCAGAAATTCAGATCGGAATTACGATATATGTATATACGCAGATAAATATACGCATTAAGAATACATATTTAGATACTGTGATTAGTGTTAATATTTAAAACGAATACATCGACCGAGCTTAAGGTCGTGCCGAGACGTGGTTACCGTAACCTGATATGTAGTTCTTAGTAAACAGATAGTGCAGGAGTCCACTCTTTCAAAGACAATAATTATTAAATCCTGCGAGGCTTTGTCGTTATACACGAGATGGGCTTAATAAGTTAATACCGAACTTTTTATCAATATCAAGGGTCAACGATCATTAGATAAAAAAGGAAACCGATGTATCGATTCTATTAAACAACAACCAAACAGTATTGCAATTTTCGCATCGACTAATTGACATTTTACTGTAATAAAATATTATACTTGTACATTAATATTGATGTGCCTTAGATATGGAAGAATTTAAATTGACGACGTCATTAATCCGCAGCTGAAACTGTTCTAAATATTATAGCATCTATCTATCAGTATTACCGTTAACGATTAGAAGTGGCCTCAGGTCATTCGACCTGACAGATTGTGCGTCATATTGATAATTATAATAAGATATTTAATATAATGACTCATGATAAACTTTACATATTGAGCTCAGATTTTTGAATGGTAACACAGGTAGGTACTAGACTAATCTAAAAAAAAAATAGTTGTGCTATCCAGCTTGTGTATTGTCGAAATATATTTGCCAGATATCGACGCGCTGCATCATAAATATTGACAAATTGGGTAGGTAGTCTAGAAAATCGAAATGAGCCTGCTAGTAGGGCCTATCTCCTCTCTGGTGAGATTAAAAAAAGAGCTTTGTGTATCGCTACAATGTTCGACTTCTGCGCTCGGCTAGCGCGTACCGTACATAAAACAAAAGAGGAGCGACAACACAGCGGAGCAACACAATACACGTTATTGCGCAAGATTTGGCCATATTTTTTGTTAAGGAACATTTAACCCATTTTATCAAAAGTTTACCGTTCTTTGAAGCAAAAATAATTACATGATATTCAGCTTAACTCCCTTCCCCCATAAATTCCTCACAAAATTAATGGACGCCCAAATCTACGCAGAACAAGACGGGAGCAGAAGCTAGCACCTCAAGTGAACGTCATATAATTTACATCTCTCTGGCGGCCAGGTGTGCCGATATAATTCCTTTAGCTAGCTCTAACGAGACGTCCGTGCATCCACAGCATTAAATTCCCAACACATTCTAAACCATATTTTATTACAAATCAGTCACTTCTGCAATATTAAAATGTTGTTTAAATAAATATTTTCAAATTAAACTGTAAGTATTCTGGATCAGTTTTCCATGAAAACAGGATATTATGTACTTAAAAATAATACCAAGTCAGTTTAGTGAGCGAAACAATGCTGCACTTTGCTGCAATTATAAATTTCTAAGGAACTGACGACAACGACGTAAACAAGCTTGTATTTTGGTTTCTAAATTAGTTTTACCAACATTGTAGATGCCATTGTGAGATAGGTAATATTCAATTAGTATTATTAAAAAACGTTTAACTATTCTTTACACTAACACTAGAACGGGGCTTTGCCCGCTTGTGATTCTAACCTGTTTTTAGTTGTGGTTCTGTAACTTTAGCTTAAACTTTAACTATTGGGTCATCGCTTACGGAGAGAACACGGAATAGACAGACTTAATTTCACAATTCTAGTGCGTTTTTGCATCTGAAATCAAGCCAATTATTACAGTATATGCACAAGTCGGTACGTGTTATGATTTACTAAGAAAATACTGCCTTGAGACAACTTTGGAAGTATTTAGGCAGTATGATTGATGAATGACTCAGGCAGAGCGTTTGACTTTCTTTGTTCTTTTGTTGTATAAGGATATATCGGTAAGACCTTCGCAAAACATGCAGCAAGAAATTACACAATATTTGTTGTTGGTTGCATACAAGTAATTAAGTGGTTAAAATAGACTCAAACCCTTGTTTAAAGTACCAAAGTTTCAAATTTGTAACCTCTTGGATAATTATGTCTATTCAATCGTTACTAAATTAATATTTTAAAAAGTGAAGCTCAACAGCTATTCATGATAAAAAGATGGTTAAGTTTTTGTTACTTCATGTAACTAAATAAGTGGACTATTATAAATTGTATTTGTGTTACAACTCATCACTAAATAACGCTCGGATGTCCGTATATTGCTGCGATTGTTCCATTTCAATCAACAGAAACACTAATCAGGCGGTAGCTAGCATAAAAATGTTTAATAATGTTTTATGTGTGCCACACTATCGAATTGGGTTTAGCCTGTAAGGAATTGTATGTATAGAGAAAAAAAGTTAATACTCTAAACCATTGAACCACAATGAAGGCATATACTGGAAAAGGTGTGACAAATTATCGTGATACGGCGAATAAATGGGCGGGGTACAGATATCGTAGATCAACAACATTGACGCAAGCATAAGCAAATATTTGAATTGGACTGCGTCACATACAAGGAGACCAATGTAGTGACGAAAAGAAACATGAATGGCAGTCCCGCCGACCATGGGACGCAGCGACTATACCCTGTACAAGATAAGTTGATCGATTTGACAGACGGTCTAGTGATGGGAACCGGAAAATATCTAGTAGTCCAAAAAATAACGTTTTAAAATACTTGTAACTGTGACAAGTATGTGTAATACAAGTGGGTGTAATAAGTGTGAAATTCTTTATTTCACTAGACTTAAAAACATTGGGTAGATAAGCGATGGTGGGTCAATATTCATAATAAGTTCCTATTTAATATTACAGGGTTATTTTTGGACCTACCGCCAAATTTAAATAGGTGGTTCAGACCATGAAAGTAAACAAAAAAGAAAAGAAAATAATAATTGTAAAAGTGTTAAATGTGTGAAATCCAAAGAATTTTATTTCAAAATGAAAATGATTTTTATTCGAATATTGTCATAAAAAGTGAAGAAAAAGTGATAAAGAATTTCACAAATAATACAGCCACAACATCTCGTCACAGTTACAAGTATTTTAAAATGTTATTTTTTGGACTAGTAGATATTGTCTGTTTCCCATCACTGTTCGTCATTGCAAAGTAAAGGTATGATTCCGAACTACGCTGCACGCAGCAGTACTGCCGCAACAGTGCCGTCACGGCACTACTGGTACCCATACAATATTTTTAAAAGCTTATATGAGACTAGCTTTTGCGCGCGGCTTCGCCCGCGTGGGCTTCGAACCCGTGCATATTTTTTATGAACATAAAATCGGTTATTGTGACTAAACTAAGATAGTTAGATATCTGCTCGGACCTGCGGACTTTTTTGTAGATCTTTATAAGACCTACAAACCCATAGAACATCATTTTGTTCTATTGTCAATAGTTTTTGCAGCGCACGCATAAATAGGTTTTCGATTCTACACCTTGGTATACAAAATCACAATTTTCATACGGATCCCTAATTCTTTTGAAAATAAAATATAGCCTATAACCTTCCTCGATAAATGGACTATCTAACACTGAAAGATTTTTTGAAATCGGACCAGTTTCTGAGATTAGCGCGTTCAAACAAACAAACTCTGCAGCTTTATATATTAGTATAGATTACATTCCGAGCTAGGCAGCAATGTAGCGGTTGTATGGGGACCAGTAGTGCCGCGACAGCACTGTTGCAGTAGTTCGGAATCATACCTTTATGTCGATCAGAAAAATTGACATCTGTCAAATCGATCAAGCTATCGTGAACAGGGTATAGCGACGATCATTTTGGAGAACAACGTACGGGTTGTGACAGTTACAAACGTCAGTCTAGATTTGTGATGTGTCATTCTCGGTTATGATAATTTTGTTGTTACGGATACAAGAGCTTGAGCATTTGCATAGAGCGGCAGGATTTGCGATATCATATAGGAGTCACGGTGACAGAAGGGAATTTTAAAGAGGGGCGTCAGTAACACTTTCTGCTGTTATAAAGTGATGTGTTAGATGTTTTATATAAATGCCCGGCCAGTTACGTGAACGGATCAACGCACTAGGCACATTTATTTTCATCTACCGGTGAATATGGCGAATTTATCTTAAACCTCGTATCTAACTATTAAACTCGTCAATCGTAGACTTGCGCCAATGTCGTATTTAGAATTCGCATGTCACCACCACATAACATTCCAAGGGTGTCGTAAGACCAGTCTTAAGTGAACCACATCGCTAAGAACCCATCCTCAAGATAAAAACCGTGTGTCTACTAGTGTTGCCAGCATGGCACAGTCGAGTCATTTTTTAGTTGGGGGAGGCCTAACTCGGCCAATCCGAGGTGATAAGGGCATATAGGTCACCTGACAAGTCTGCCACTAACAATAATTTGGCGAAGAAGACGAATTCGCGCAATTGCGTACATAGTTCACATGGCTGAATTTTTTGGCTTCACTCCTAATTACTCATTGTATAACGAGCGTGTTTATAAACAGAAGACGCCGCTTTGCAACAAAATCGAGCGTGATTTATCTACGTCAAATAGTAGCGAATTCCAATGTGTTCTGATAAGTAGGAATTGAGGTTTTGACACTTACTTTTTTTCAACATGGCAATATACCACACTACTTGGATAATCATTATCCGTGTGGTGACAGGTATCGTAAGGGCGGACCAAAGGGATGACAAGGCTGAAAACCTAGTTGCAAGAGAAGGAAAACTTGATATGAAACTCTATGCCAACCCATCTGGCACAAGATTTAGTGTCTTAGCTTTAAATACAGTTACGAAACTATACGAGTGGTTAATTTTCAATACCATTGAGGAATACAACCTTTTAAATGTATGTGTTATGTATGTATGATTTGGAATTTCTCCATATAATAAAGATTTTATATACACTGACCGAAACACATTGATTATGTAATGTATTACAACATTCTATCTTATTTTGGCAATGTGAAGATGGATATGATTTTTCAATGAAGATGATCGATCCAGTTATTGGTGCCGAAACAAACATAAATAAACAACGGGTTGCACTCCTGGAGTGCCAGCAGAAGTGAAAACTTGAACCTTATTGTTGTGCATTTTTAAATATTTTGGTTATGGAATAATAAAATTCTGCTCGAATTGCTTTAATTATCAGTATAAAAGTACTAGCAATTACTTATGTGGTGAAATACAATATTTTTTATTGTGCTATTGTACCTACACAAACAGGTACTGATACCTCAGGGTACTGATACCACTGATATCTCAAATATGAGATATCAGTGGGATTCTTACTTCAAAGACTCCCAGACACCTTCCAAGTTTGCCAATAACCCCAGCTTCTTCCAACACTTCCCGCATGGCAGTCACCGAGGGCTCCTCTTCAGGTTCTACTCCGCCTCCTGGTACAATCCAGTTGTCTGGTCGTCGGGATGATGTCACCAGGAGCACCTACCAGAAATTATATAATATAAATTCATCTGCACCTTTAATACAATATTGATTTACATTAAGATCTGCTTTTGGTAAGGGTTTAATTATATGAAGGAAATGCATGTTTTACTATCCTATTATAGGGTAGATCTCTTTCATGGATGTTGGTCATCAAATTATACTTCATAATAAAAAGAGAATGGCCACAGCTTAATTTGTCAAGACATAATATATTCAAAGGAATTATGATAAAATTGTATGCTATTTTCAAACCCATCCCTAGATTATTACATACAAATAAGTCCATAAAACTGGATTGCAATATGTTAAGGCAACAGGTTTCTTGTTTGAATTAAATTTGTCCATAATTTGCACAATATTAACCAATAACATGGCGTAGCAAGGCTTAAATAGAGCCAAGGTTTATGCACTAATATGGACTACCCAGAAGACTCTTAACATTTTTATTTCATAAAAGATTAACAAACTTTAAGATAGTATAATATTTTTGTATATAGTGCAGTGCAAGTAACTACTTGCTACTTATTCAAATAATGAAGTTTCTAACAATCAATCTGAGCAAGTATTATCCTATCAACTACGAAAGTCTTGGTCAATGTCAATGATATTTTGCAAAGTAAACGTATGGCAAATATTTTCCTTGCATCATTGGATGCGACGTCAGTACATTCAGCTGAATGTAAATATATTGACAAGATCTTCGTGAATACCATTTAGAGCTCACATTAAAGCAGTCAATATTAGTATATCAACAAAAATACCACACTAACCTCAGTTTCGGCGTCCGAACGAACGCAAATACAGGCCGCGCGACGTCTGAACCCCTCATCGTCGTAAATACGAATGGAATTGGGCTTTTCTTTCACCATCCTTATGACTAACACGTAAACACGAACTAAACAAATGATCACAAACGAAAAGATGACATCAAATACAAAGGAAAACTATCAAACGAACGTAATTTCTAATGATCAACAAACGCCATAATCAAAGTATCCTATGTTGAACGTATCCATTTTCTACGATAAAGTTACACAACGTACATGTAAAAAGAAACTATATTAACAATAACACTACAATTAGAGCAATATTTCAGCTATAACTAGCTTTTAATCGCGTATTTTAAGCCCATGTTGTATGGTGCCTGACGTTTTATTCTTTGCGAAAATCGAAATAGGTTTCAGAAAGCAATAGGGAGTTTATCAGCTGACAGCCGGAAATCGGGAAATGTATTGCCATGCTGTTGGGTTTAAATATAACTTCCGAATTTGTACCTGGTTTATTATATTCAATAATTAACTATATTATTACGTATCTTTATCCATATATTAGGCAGTTTTTTAATATCTAAAATATAAATAATCTAATATCACTAAAACTTGCGGTAACTTAACTAGTACCTCACTGTTTCGTGTACAGCTGTTTACACTCAACAAATTATCGCAGAATAATGTTTCATCGAATTTCTTCCAAAGTTGTAAATGCATTTTAATTGACGATGCGACAAGAATCTATGTATTGACAACTTAACAACTTCTACATCATAAGAAGCGTGTACTTAGAACAAGCAGAAAATAAAAATTAAATTAAAAATTTAAATAAACCCCCGACACTATGACCTAAGTTCCCTTTAAAAAGTGAAAAATAAAAATAAAATACATCGCGTTGGCCGACCAGGGGTCAGGTAATTTTATTTTTCACTTTTTAAAGGGAACTTTGGTCATTGTGCCGGGGGTTTATTTAAATTTTTAATTTAATTTTTAGATCGCCGTTTTTATGTACAAGGCCGCGGTAAGACAGATTTGTGAGAGCAAACTCGCGCAATAGTCAAAGGGCCAAACATCAGCCAATAAAATAATACTATGGCATTGGGATGCTCTCACATACTGTTTATAAACATCACATTAGAAGAATATTATTTTTAATTACTTTGTCAGTATTCAAGTATCTAACTAAGAGCATCGGACTAGCAACAACAACGATCAGTTATTCCCAAGCATTTCTATAGCTTGTGGCTTTTTTTTTTTTTTTTTTAGCCAAAAGACGTCCACTGCTGGACATAGGCCTCCCCCAAGGATTTCCACAAAGGCCGGTCCTGGGCCGCCCGCATCCACTGCTTTCCGGCGATCTTAACCAGGTCGTCGGTCCACCGTGTGGGAGGCCTACCAGCACTGCGCCTTCCGGAACGCGGTCGCCACTCGAGGACTTTTCTGCCCCATCGGGCGTCGGTCCTGCGAGCTATGTGCCCTGCCCACTGCCACTTAAGTTTGGCTTAGCTAAGTTATATTTATATTTTGACAAAGATTTAGGAACAGTTTGAATAAATAAATATCTTGTAACGGATCTTATCATTTTTTTGAAATTATTCCCAAATGATCGATGAATCTTGTGAGTTGTGACGCCAGTGATCCATCACTAGTATTGACAGTTGGTGAACGTTTGAAAATCGGTGTTGGTGTTCATTAATTTTAATTTTTAATTTAGTTTTTTTTCAGGTGTTATGGGTAAGTTTTGTTATTTTGTATACTAAAATGTAATAAACCTACTTATATTACTCCTAGCAAACATGCTTAAAAGTGTATTTCATCTAGCTACCAAACAGTATAACGTCATAAAGTTTGTAATCATTCACTAGTAATTCTGTTGTTTAATTAATTTCAGAGAAGAGTTTTGACTTCGGGGCGTTATTGAAGAACCATGAAAAGAAGCACAAGAGCAAGCCATCGCAGTTTGTGAGCGTTGCTGGAGGGGTGTGTTTCCGTGATTTGGAATAATATAAATAGTCATAAAATAGGATATGGAAAACATAAAAAGGGTCATGCATGCATCTTCAAATAGTGTGGGTACATCAGGCTGCATTTACACTTTTTAGTGTGTGTGTGTAGTGAATGATATATGTTGAAACTTATCATAATATAAATTTTTAAAATTGTAATGTTGGAAATATTCAGATACTTTTATTGTATGTTTAATTGGGACATTATTTATCAATAGCTTGATTGCACCATTATTTTAGTATTCCATACTATTCCAGTTTACCTATTGCATAGCATAATGAATACATATTTAACACATTTTGCAGGTTCAGAAGAGGTTAGAGAAGAACCTTAAATATAGGAAAAGTAACCGTCTGTCTGTATTTGACAGTATACGGAACTTACCACGATGTGACAGTCCCGCACCAGTGTCTGATACTCAGCTGAAAATAGAACATAGGAGGCAGCAGCTAGAAAAATGGAAAGAGGAGAAGGAGAAAAAGAAAAAAGAAGCTGCTGCACACAAGAAGAAGCCATTTGTGGCTGGAGTACCACATGCACCCCATAAGTTTGCACCACCACCACCAAAACCTATGCCCAGCACTTCTGGAAGGGTTACCCGATCTCAATCAGCTAAAAATACTGCAAGAGCCAAAGCCAAAGAACCTAAACAGACAGTGCAATCATTTGCACCTAAAAATGCATCATTTCGACCACCAGAACTAAAAAATCACACTATCTTAACCAACTTGGCATCCGCCAAAGCTAAGAAGGACAAACATGCAAATGTTACTTTTCAACCAATTTCACATGACTTTGATAAACAGTATAAAACCCATAAACAGACTGTTACTGAATCCAAAATTGTACGTAAAACAGCCGATAGAAATGCCAAAAGCAAAGTAAATAGGACATTACCAAACCCTGGTAGAGTAACTAGAAAACAAGTTGAGACAAGTTCCTCCAGTGAAGTTGAACAGAACCATTTATTAGTTTTTAGTACAAGGGACAACAATAAAGCACTAAGTCTTCTAAACACAAAAAACAGAATATCCAGAAAGTCCATGTACAATAATGATTGCCAAAATAATTCTGAAGAAAGTACATCTCAGTCCTCATCAGATATGTCCCTGACCAAAAAAACTCCCAGAAAATCTATTCCTACATCAGATTCACCAAATATAAAACAAAAGACACAGAGAATGTCCCTGCAAAATAACACCTCCAGTGGATCCAGTTCAGATGATATTGATCAAAATTCATCAGCCAAAGTTAGGAAATCATTTGCTGGGACAAACTCACCATTACTAAAAAAGACATCAAGAAAATCATTGCCAAATCAACAAGTTACTAGTGAATCGGGTACAGATGAACACCAATCCAACTCCTCATCTGAAAAATATGTTTACAAAAAGAATACAAGACAAAGTTTTGTAGAGACTTCACCTATATTAAATAGGCAAACCCCAAGAGCGTCTTTACCACAGCAGAATTCTCAAATTAAAAGCCGCAAAACTCCAAGAAAGTCGTTGCAAAATGAAGTGAGAACACCTAAGAATATGGTGCCAAAGAGTGAGTCCAGTTCTGAAGAGAGGCTACGGTCTCCAAAATCATTGACTGATGGCTCAATGACTCCAGAGCAAATCATAGAAGAGGCTAAGAAATGTAGCCCATGTGTCACTATGTCACGCGGGAAGGCTAATGCAAGAAAAGAAATGAAAAAAAAGCTAGCTGAAGGTATTAACAATATAACTGACAGGTCGGCTGTCTTCTTTTGGGTAAAATGAGTCAATAACAGGCTGTTCTATATTTTCAGGGCTCCTGGATGACGACGCCAGCAACATGGCCAGCGTGGATGACTTTAGAAGGCAACTAGCATCCGAAATTAAGCGGATCACAGAAATGTGCGAAACTTGGGACAAGATATCCGAGCAGACCGTGTTGCCCGAGAGTGTTCAGGTAATTCTGTCGATGTAACCCGTCTTCTTAATAACGACCACCCATCAAAGTGGCCATTTGCAACTGCAGGAGGCGGTGCTGGGCGCCGTGGGCCAGGCGCGGCTGCTGATGGCGCAGAAGCTGCAGCAGTTCGCGTCGCTGGTGGAGCGCTGCGCGCGGCCCGAGCCCGGCGTGGCGCTCGTCACGCCTGCCGACCTGCACGGCTTCTGGGACATGGTCTTCATGCAGGTATTCATACTTACTTCAACTCCTGTGCCTATATTTTTCAGGTGGCCAATAATAGCCATCTTCAAAATTAGTAGGGCTGGGCAACTAAATGAACATTTTGATTAAATAGAGACGTCACTGGTCCTTTGTGTACAAGTAAATAAGAAAGAAGCTTCATGTATTTTAAAACAAGCATAATAGTAGATTGTATGACAAGGGAGTAAAGTAGTATTTTTATGGCGAGGGCGCTATTTTGAATCCAGAGCGAAGTGAAAGATTCTAGAATATCTAATATAGAATAGAATCTAATAAAGAATATAAAATTGTATCCTGAACGTAGCGAGGGATTCAAAGTACATCGCCTGAGGGCAAAATATTTTTGCTCCCGAGTTATACATTCTACTTTTCATCCCCTTCTATGAGAAAATGACTAAAGAGACCCTATTAAGCAAATAATGAGTAATTTTAATCTAAAAAAAATACATACGTTTTGGATAATTCTTCAAAATACGCCAAAATGCACTTTCACAAATTACACAAATTATTCCATAGTATGAAATTGTCATAGACTTTTACATATATCTCCCGGGATTTCATAGGTATTAAGTTTTGTATGACGTTATTGGGTTCTATTATTATTATTGTTTCAGGAGTTAATCCACTATCACTCTCAGAACTCGACATAGAACTATTTTTTTTGCAAAATTCAATAAAGTCCGTACCGATTACAAGACGGAAACAGACAAGCAAATCGCGCCGTACAGCCAACACTTACATCCAGTAATCTAAACCCACTGCAATACTGCTTTGAAACCGTTTTGAACTCTATTCTTCATAAATATAATATAATATGAAGTTCAAAATGGTTTCAAAGCAGAATTGCAGACAGGCCTTTTTGTCTTTGGAACAGTCGAAACAATTTGCGTTCGATTTCAATGAACATGAAGTTCCAAATTCAAATCCCATTATTGCCCGCTAAAAGTCTAGAACAGAAAAGAGCTATTTTAGGCCCGCTTAAAGAGGAACAAAACGACTTTATTTTAATAGAAGGGATGAAAAATAATATGTTTCTTCAATTAATGTTACGTCTAGATAGAAAACATAGACATGAGGTTCAAGAATCTAGAAGATCTGCGTCAACGCGACTGGGTGGAAGTGAAGCCCGTAGAAGTGATAAAGAAAGTGGTGGTGCCCAAACCAGAAGTCAAGAAACCCAAGCCCATTGCTGGACCCAGCCGGTTGAGGGAGATGATTGCTGGTGAGTATACGCGACTAGTATTAGGTAATACGAGTAAAATACACGCAAAAGTAGTTTACAGAAACATACATTTGTTCACCCAGCTGCTAGAAAAGCCAAGAAACAAGAGCCAAAGCCAGAGTCCGAGCTACAAATACCCTCAATACAAGGTGCCGGAGAGCCTGAAAACAAGACTTTCGAGGCTGGTTTCTTTTGCATCCAGTCGCCAGTCAAGTCTCCCAGTAACATCACCACTCCAGCACAAAAGAGCAGTCTTCTGAAGGCGGTCTTATCTAGTGAGGCTAAGAAGTCTGTCTCCAGAGTAAGTCGTAAAAAGTTATTTGAAAACATCATTTATTAGTTTTAACTTATTTAGTCTAAGCTATGCCAAAAGCGCATATCACTACATTTACGTTTGTAAGACCTTGTCTCGTACAGAGTATATAGAGTAGTAGAGAGTATACTGTAGATAAGGTCTTGAGGAATTTTAAAAGTATCTGAAACTAAATGCTCTGGCTACTCTGTCTTGCAGAATCCCACTTCTGAGATCGACAACTATGACATCATACAGACACGTTAATTTTTATTTCTGTTAATTGTAGTAAATGCTATTTGTTCCAGAGTTCAGCATCTTTCGCGATGTTGCGAGCGTCTGTGATGAGCAAGAATGTGGAATGTGAAGGAATTACTTTGATGCCGGTAACTAGACATTTACCCTTTATCCACAACAGTACATTATTGAAACCTTTCTAAATACATATAATATTTAAAATTTCTAGTTTCATGTGGGAAATACAAAATCTTCAGTATGTTGGCATACTGAAGATGGTGCACATTATAAGGATAGTGTTTATTTTGGTTTCCAAAGTGCAAAATATGACTTGGACCCTAACAGGGCTATTACCTACATTTTCCAACCCTTATCATATCCCCACAGCAAACACCAAAGAACCCAATCAACCTGTACGCGACTCCGGGTCGCAGTATCCTGAAACCAACCAATTCCACCATCAAGTCTGCCAAGAAGTCCATCAAAGTAGTCCTATTCGACAACCCTGACGACGAGGCACAAGAATTATCACCTGCAACAGTCGAGGAAGAGGCTCACTTGGACAGCGGGCTATCTTCCATGGATGTGGAGAAGGTTGAAGATAAGGAGAACACGCGACGCAGGTGGGAATGCTACTTGGCGATTGCGAACTCGTTTCATCGAGAGGTGTCTTACGACACCTCGAGCGGACAAAAGGAAATGCCAAAGCCGAAAACCTAGACGCAAGAGAAGGAAATCTTGATATGAATCCCTGTGCTAACTCGTTTGACCCGCGTGTCATAGTAGGCTAATATTACCCTCCATCTAACTAGAAGAGGCCAAATTTAACAGTGGGTCGTCTGTGGGCTGGGTAATAGTATTTAATAAAAATAATAAATCAAAGTATGGAGCGATTTTCATGGTGAAGTAAATATTGAACAAAGGTTTGTCGTTGCTTCCGCTCAGGTCCAGGCTGGTGCGTCAAGACGCGCAGGAGCGAAGCCCCGTCATGACCAGGAGCCGGAAGAGCATCGGCCCCACCGTTGCTACCCCCAGGAGATCCGCCAGCAAGGTTGCTTAGCCACGTGTTCCCTAATACCTATTCTAGCGTGCAGTGACGAGTGCGTGTACTAGCACAGTTTGAATGAGCATATGAGGAGGTTATGGGTTATGGGATCGTCAGGAGAGCAATTGACATTAAAGTGCGTGTGGCCCAGCCGGTGTTTTGTTTATACCTCTAGCGTGGCGCTAAGCTTACGGTACTTTCTCACGTGCAGAAACACAACGCCGCTCAAGGGATATTTGGCTGCGGTGTTCTCTAAGGTCCTTCGTAGTTGCGCAGCTCGAGAGGGGAACCGCCTTCGCCCTGCCCTACCCTTAAAAATATTATAACGTGACCCATAGCTGTCGGTCTAGGCGCCAGCATTCTACTTCACTTCGCTATTTGTAGTCGCATATTCGCAGTATTCGACAACATTTCCTAAAAATAGTAAACACGAATAGTGAGTCTTAAACCTCACCACATATCCAAGGGGGAGGGAGGGGTTAAACAATTTTAAAAAATAATAAAATTGCTCTTTCTATCCTACTTCCTACTAATGTTATAAACGTGACAGTTTGTAAGAATGTACGGTTGGCGCAGTGGTTGAGCGATCGACTGCTGCGCAGCATGTCGCGGGTTCGATCCCCGCACGGAAGAAATATTTGTACGACCTACAAGTATTTGTTCTGGGTCTGGGTGTTTTTCTATCTATAATATGTATGTATTTACAAAACAAATGTATATAAGTAGTTTATCATCCATCTCGTTACCATAACACAAGCATTAAGTTGCTTAGTTTGGGACGAGATGGCGTTTGTGTGAAATGTCCAAGGATATATATATATATAGACGTATGTTACTGAATGAGTTTGATGAAACTTTAAAATAGTATAACTTGTACATCAGAACAACACATATAATTTATAAGCTCAGAGTTGGCTAATGAATGAATATTTTTATAATGTTCAATCGTGAATGTTGATCTTTGATTTAGGTTCTTCAAGAAAGTGAGGATAACATGAGCGAAGACATTCCTGTCAAGAGATCTTCACGGAGACGAAAGAGCGGAGTACAGGCGGTACAGGACTGATGTCAACACATGGACATTTGCATGATGGCTACACCATTGAGAGGAGATCCTAGATGGTTTTAGACATATTCTCTTGTGACCGTAGGTTCAAAGGTCTAGTCTGGTATGTAAGTACACCTCCTTGCAAATTAAGAGCCTATCCAATAATATTAAATATTATCGTTTCTATATTGAGGGGAGATATCTGTCTAAAATCATTCTAGTATATCATAATAACGCTTAATTTTAGTATAAATGTATTACTCTTTGACTTGACATCATGTTTTTTCTCTTATTCTATTTAAGACCATTAGATTATTGTATTAGTTGTAATTTGCTGTTTGCTTATGGTCCTCAGGGGGCACGTTGAGGCAATTTAATAGTGGACATCTGCTCAAAGTATGGTGATAAATAACATATTTAGGAGTTGAAACCATGATCGCATTTAGATCTGAAGTTCTATATTCTAGACTAGTTGATAAAGTAATTAAATGTTAACTGATATAATGAATTTCCACGAATGTTGCGTACAAATGACGGAAAGCAATAATCTTATTTTAATAATATTTCTAACGTTCTAATTCTTTGGAAAGTTACAATAAAAATGTGCCTTATAAATTAGTAATAATTAGTATTCTATTTCGTGATTTCATTTCCAGTTGCCATTACTGCGGTCGAAGCAACAATTTTATAAATCAATTAGGTTTGAACAGCTACCTCACAGGAAGAACCACAAGAAAATGTCTCGTCATCATCATGACTGACTAGAGTGGAGTCATGATGATGATGAGACATCTTCACTGCTGGAGACAAGCCTCCCCCAATGAACGCGCTATAGCACCCTGTCGTCAGCCAAAGCCTTCGGAAAAAGTTTTGTAGGTTTCAAATGATTAAAATACTACAACAGACAGTTAATTACCTCGTTAACAATGGCAAAAGTACGTGTGATAAGTTTGCAAAGCAGTCAAATCATGTGTCGGAGGGTTTTCTTTTTCTTATATGGTATTTGTAGTAAATTTTTAAGTTACAACTTTGGGCAGAGTGTGGCGCCTTGTTATTGAAGTATGATTATTTTACAATAATAAAATATTATACCAACATTTTTGTGAATAACTTCCAGTAGTTTTATTTCCAAACGCACCAGTTTCAACAAATCTCTTCTTTGCGTAGACACGGTAAAATATTCGAAAAAGGTTTTATTTGTAATTTTATACCGTGGTACTACTATACTACGACATTATAAATGTACTTAACTTCGAAACACGGAGTGGAGGACACCAGTAGTGGTTTTCTAAAAAATGAGGTTTTTGAAAAGTCATGTGGTCATGACAAAGAGTCGTAATCATATCCGACTTTTATTATAGATATCTTCTAAAAGTGACTGAGTAATTAATGTATTCCGTGTTGTGTAGGCATTTGTAAATAGGTAATTCAAGCAGCGATATCTATTAGCAAAAAAGAAACTCAATTTAAATCAATGCCAACGCAGATTAAGTCGCGGGTAACAGCTAGTGTATGATGACGCAATGAACAAGTTTTGCGAACTGAGTGTACACTTCATGCAGTAGGTACAACGTAGTTCAGTCTTACTTTTTTTTCTAACATATCATCGTAACCTACCTTGCCGCCTTGCCAATATTATTGGTATTTAGTTAACCAACAGTATTAATACCGAGCGATTGGCTTCCCTCCATTTGATTGTCCAGCTGTGGGTTTTCATGATTTTGACTTCGTGTAACTAATTTGATGTGAGTTTGGTAGCCGCGTGCGATGGCGCCTGGAAGAATACCAATTTTCAGATCGTATTAGTAGGATTATACACTGCTCCTAATTATGCAGGGATGACAACAAAATAAAATTAGCCTAAACTAGCCAGCGTGGAACAGGAATTCCCCTCCATGTATTGGGTGGAGGCTCGACTCAGCAGTGGGTCATTTACGGGCTGAGTAGCAGTAATATGAACAAATGCACATTAATTTGCCCTCGTAAGTATATCTGAGCAGATAAGTACCTATCTCGTAACATCCGAGCCCTAATTCCTTTACGTATGTGGGCCCGCCGCCAACTGCAACCATAACTAACAGGAGTTAGTCCTCGCTTGGCACATTGGCCCACATCGCGCGCTGCCAACTGCCAAGCCGTTAGCCCCGAGCCAGTTGGTACTATCGTAAAACAGGATTGCCTAAAAACGACGGTGGCCATTTGTGTTTTAGCTGCCGAGTACGTGAGCCAATTACATCTCAAATTCAGGGAAGCGCGATTCCGTTACTATATACCTATACTGCCTTGTTGGTCTAGAGCTTGGTTGTGCCGCCTTTAGATCGGGCGTCCCCGGTTCGATTGCGGAGTCGGGCCTGTGTATTTGTGTAAACCTTCTGGTTTGCTCCGAGTCTGGGTCACATTGTGCATGGAGGGAACTGAGGCTAATAGGCTAGTCGGCTTGACATAGTGTGTAATATGATTGCCCCCTCATAACTACAACAGGATTTTACCCCTTGTCTAATTTATTCATAATCAAAACATTACGTTTTCTTAGTACCTAAATGATGGGTAAGATCAGTCGCAGTCAGTGGTTGTCAATGCGTCCAGCATTGGACTTCTTTTGGCTAAAATTACAGTGATGATATGATCGGAACAAGATAATGGTTTCATAATAACAAAACAGTGGATATAATAATTATGTGAATCCTTTCATTTAGTAGGTCGAAATCAAAAAATGCCAATCTTAATTACAAACATTTACGAAGCGAGTCATGAGAATGATTTTAAGCAATTTAGTAGCTATAGCTTTTGACGTTTCAGCGCCCCTCGAAATAAAGGGGGCAATTAAAAATGAGAGAAGATTCGGAGATAATAATAACAATTAAGAAACTCGCTCTTCGTTGTTTAGGGAGATAGCCAGTGGGTCAGATTACGTAAATCTATGCAAATTCAAATGGCGGAAGGCGGGGCGGCAGACATCCAGACAGTAACAGCGGGTAATTTGAAGTCTCGGTACTAGCAACACTCGCAATGGTAAATTATTTTACTTATATTTTGGCAGGTAGTAGTGTATTAATTATATTCAGGGATTTAATGTTCTACACACACCCCCCTAATCGTCAGTTTTAAAAATCTACTCACTTTACCTATTTACGTCCCTGTCGTACGTTAATTAAATAAAATGTAAAATACTGTATTCCCACTGGCTTACGTATATACTCTCAGAAATGGCATACCCATTTTAAATGATTTTTGATACAAATCCGTGTTCCACGAGAAGTAGAAACCACTGAAAGTCAGACGAGGTGTGTCGTGCAACCAGCAACCACTGAGATTTTTTAACTTCATTTTGCTGTACAGACATGCTGTCTTTCTGAAGAACAGTATTAGTCTTTTTATACTTTTTCCTAACAGTTTATATTATAATCGTAGGTATAATTAATTAATTTGCAAACGAAAGGCGTGGCCCTGAACCGGGGATGTGGAGGAACGTGCCGTGGGTTTTGTGTATACTGGTTTTGGCCATTTTGAATACATTTCGTATTGTACATGGACATAGCGCAGGTTTGGCAGCCTATGCAGTGGCGGATTTACAGATATGCCGTTAGACGCGATTTGATGGTGCGACGCCATTTTTTAGACGTCCACTGTTTTGACGACCTTTTTTTAAGACGTCTTTTTGACTACCATTTTTTTAGACGTCCACATCTGCCGCCCCTTACCTTAAAACATGCCGCCCTAGGCTCCAGCCTACTCAGCCTACTGGTAAATCCGCCACTGAGCCGATGTTATCATCATCAATTTAGTGTCCGGATGATTTATACAAAGCACATCTGCATACTATTCTAGGAAATTTCGTCCATCGTTTGTTCTGATAAGTTCAGTTCTGAAAGGTATAAAAAATATCCTGAGGCTGTCGTAAGAAGCGACTAAAGGAACGCAAATGGCAGATCACCTAGCCGCAAGAGATGGAAAACTTGATACAAACCCTGTGCCAACCCGCCTTGCCAGCGTGGCACAGTAGGCTAATTACCCTCCATAAATTCCACCGACTCAGTAGTGGGTCATTTATGGGCTGAAACGAAACGAAAATAATGTAGATTAAAGGAAGGATTATTATGGAATAACCTACCACATTTTGACAAATATTTATTAGTAGGTAATTGGCGTTTTACTCATATAATTTAACTATATTTAGTTACCGCCCATGTGTCAAAACAAACTCGGTTGTTGGCAAAATCATCAAACCCATGATGGAAGGAAGCCATGATAATAAAATGAAGAAGAAGTAGATAGTAATTGGCGTTTATGGTGGTAGGTTATAGAAAGGACCAAGACTTACTACGTAAAGCTGCACATTCTTTTCCACTAGTAAAAATGTGAACTCAATGACCTCTGAGGGCTGCGATGCAACACTATTGTTTTCGCCTCCAGCGTCGTGGGGTGAAAGCAAAAAATAGTTGTCTATGGCAAAAAGAAGATGGCGTGGCGTGCGATGCGAATAATCCACTAGTAATGTAAACAGTGTCCCCGAGCTTTGGATGGGGGATTTTGAGGAGACCACGGTTCTGTAAAACATAAACGGGATTTTTTATGGACCGACTACCCCGCTCTAGTAAGCCTAAGAGTTTAGTAGATTTTTGGGACTCTGAAGGTGATTGGCGGAAAAAAGAGAGGCCACGCGATAGTTTTATGACATGCGCGAACTTTCCCCTACGATGGCACTTTGGAGTCAAGTTTTTTCAAGCTAATAAACGAGGATATGCAATGCAAATTATTATGTATATTGTATGCTAGTCGCTACAGTAGTATTCTCGGTTCGTGGAAAATACGATTTTATTTTGGCCTACATCGTATCCTTAAATTCGCGTAATTTTTGGACACTGCACTTAGTATGAGAGTGAGTTTATTAAAAATTGGATTTGTCGCTAGTCGCGGCACGCGGCTCGCTCTGCCGCCGCCGACATTATATATTTTTTTATTATTACCCCTAAGTGTTGGGGTGGGCTGCGAGGTTTACGGCAAATATATTTCTGGCTTTCTTATACATTCAATAAATGGATCTCTCGGCGTAGGCTCGTTGCTTAATAAAATGAAACGGGCTTCGCTGCGGTTAAGATTCTGGTGCTGTGTTACAAATTTTTATGAAAGCGTTTGCGGTACCCAGTTAAAAAGAGGTTATTCTTAGAAATTGCTCATATTTTCCTGTATCGCAGGCAGGGGGTATTTAACCATAACTACCTCATTTCTTCTGAAATAGGAATACACAACTGATTGAGAATAAAAGATATAGAAAATAAAAGAGTTGACTAATAAAACCGTTTTGCTCTAAATCTGAATTCTGTTGTATCTTCTAAATATCAACAACGTTCCTCGTCTGCCCGAAGCAGGGCCACGGGTCTCGCTCCCTATTGGGGGAATATGCTGCTCAGTGACCCTGACGTGCCTTGGCTCGTATTTCAGTCCAGTCCAGGCCCACGCTTCAGTGGATAGCGGGGCCCCACAGCGAGGCTGCACGATTGAGGAGAATCGCAATGAAACCTCCCTTAAGATAAGGTTAAGGAAAACCTCCCATAATGATAGTTACATTGCGGTACCGATTTTCGGCATAAAATGACTTGACCGACTGTTAAGATTATTAAAAGGAAATCATAATAGTCATATTATCGGATCGTTATTATCAACTTGGCTATCTGGGATATAGGCTAGTTAAAAAACCTCTATAAGTGCTAAAAAAATCTAGACCACAGTTAAACAACAAATTAGATGTAAGAATGAAAAACATAGGTGATGTATGTTATTTCCACATTATAATATAGAGAATTCCCAGTAAAAGGATATTAATTACATCTGAAATACGAAGTTAACTGTCGAGATTACATCACCGTACACGTTTGGCAAAGGCAAAGGCCCATTTTTATTTAAGTATGTTTTTTTTGTACCTATAAACACAATACAGGGTGGACGAAGGTGGACGTAGGACGCTTTGTATACTTATTTAATGGTTGCTATCATCTAATTATATTTACTTAATAACACACCTTTCGAACACAAAATAAACTCGAAATCGGTCCATCCGTTCACAGCTATATTGCCACAAATAGACACACATCCAGATATGCACGTTGAATTTCCATAACTTATAATTCTCCAGGTACTCAGCCACCGCTGAGTGGGGCCTCCTCGAGTTAATTGGAGGGTAATTGGCCTACTCAGCCACGCGGGACGGGACGGTAGACCCCGGGGATGTTTAGTGGGTATGCCTCTTCATGAGAAGCGACCCACACACACCCCGTTGGCCATCGCCCGGCCGGCGGGAATAGTCCAAAAAGGATTTTAGCCAGGGCAAAAAAAAAAACGCTATTCCTTTTGGGAGCTTCAAAATGACCACTAATAAATATCATAAATTACTTTTTCTTACTCAATCATAATTGCAACAAATTACTTCTTGATTTTTTTTAAATTAACTATCTAGTTGTACGTGTCTTGTGCTGTGCATCTTAACTTTTCGGTTCCATCTATCCGCACTCCGAAGTCCGACATAACCCGATTAGCCCCGAACGCCCGGCATTCATTTGGGGTAACCATTAACCAAATTAATCTAAAACATATTTATTACCGGTGCACACTTTTCGCGTCCTCCATTTCAAAGCAGCGTATTCTGTAAATTAGACCTGAACTTGTTTTTGCTACTTGCAGCCCCCTGCCCCCGGCGACGGGCGTCACCGTGAAATATTACTGACATTTTTCAGAGGCTGAACTCTGCTCACCCCTTCGGCGGGGATAGTTATAACGAGATGCGCTTGTTTGCCCGGCCTGGGGATGCCAAATTAATTTTGTTGAAAATTTCGCCCCGATATTTATCCGGTTTTGGAGGAAAATGGATTTGATTTAGTACGCGAACTCGTGTAACTGTGGTTACATTATTAGTATTGAAATTGGATTTGCTTCCGCGATTCGGGTAATAAAAATTGAATAGGAATTTTTTTTTCATTTACCTTTCTAATAGCATGTCATCTTAATAAAGTGCTTTTATAACTAGTGAGCTTACCCTCACTAGTTCTAAAAGCACTACAAGAAGAAGTCATCTTCGAATATTTTGCGAAGTCTTTGTCTTCTTCGACCACTTTATCCGTGATTGTAGAAGTTCATATCTGGGTAACATTAGTACAAGACCCAGACCTATTTTGTTTATGATGATCTGTATCATTTTCTGTTTCCTCCCAGTTCGACGTAAAGCCTGTAGAGATTACTAAGCTGCTTAAATGATGAGATGTAGCAGCATCACAACAGGATACCATAAACGACATTATAAAAAGAAAGTGTAGTGTGAGACGTTATACAACTCGATAAAAGAAATGAGTTTTTTTCCAAAAAAACCGCTTTATTGTTCTATCAGCATCAGCGGTTGAGGCGGTTATACAGGAAGTAACAGAAATCCTATAGCCATAACGAAAGGATGCTACTTATATAAGGACAAACACTTATTTTGGCCGGGGCTGGGGCATTGTCATAACTTGAGAAATAGGCACAGAGAACTGAAGAAACGTAATGGAATTATTACTAAGCTTGTAGGATAATAATAACCACTGCTAGTGGGTTGGTTTTCACTGAAAGCAATGTTTTATTGTAAAACTCTGGTTCGGAATAACGTTGATTGCTTCCTCATACTAATATATAGAATATAATATAAGCACAGAACTGCTTCTTTTTATTAGTCTATGCCCTCAAATCGGATACTATACTATAGTGTTTTTTTTCACCCTGTATATCGCGCTAATTTGTACGACTCGTAGTGCCCGACTAAAATCATTAGGGGAATGGACTGCAACCTCCGTAAAGATCCGTCATGCTCCACCTGCCTCAAGTTAGACTGAAGGTTTTTAAACCGAGAGATAGTTAAGAAACTCGCATTGAGGCACAAGAAGGCATTCCATTATTACGTTAATACCAGTTGCGTCGCACGCCATTACAAATAAAGACGTAAGGGCAAATTAAGATGTTTTTATCATCTCCACATAAAGCCGTGAACAGAAATTTCATTATAGGAACGCATCTATTCACAGCCCATGGTGGTCCGAAGGGCTTTCGACCAGTCATCATGCGCGTACTCAGCGTGGCCAATTGTTTAGGCTCGCTGCCGACAGCTTTTTTTTATTCAAAGTAAAGCAACTAAGGTTATTTTGGTTAGCAGAATCTGAATAAAGATATCGGTATATTAAAAGTAGTGCCGAATAGCAGCTTGTTCGTGGCATCCGCATGTACACGGTACTTCACGAACCTAAAGCTCAATAAATATAAAAATGAATTGACGTTTGTTAGTCACAAAAACTGGAGAACGGCTGAACCGATTTGGTAAATTTTGGTTTTGAAACATTTGTAGAAGTTTAGGGAAGGTGAAAAAGGAGAAGAACTTAGAAAATAAATAAATTGCAACTTAAGTATTTTAGTAAAAACAACTATTTTATTTTCCCATAGATACTGTTCGGTGATGTTATACATGTCAACCGGGCCTGACATCAAAACATCGTTCCCAGACTGGGCATCAAAACTGGGAACGGTGATTCAAAGGCAGGGGAATATGGCAACATTAGGAGCGTCAGAAAAACAATAGTATTTGGGTTATCGAAAATTAATTAAGTTTAAATTTGTCTCTCAAATGGTGCCAACGAAGCCTTAGAAGATGGCCAGGCTGTTTATTTCTAAAGAAACACACTTGGTCTATTGAGAAATCCAGAAAGTCTATAAATCGTCCAGAAAAACGGGTCCACAGATCTGCTCTGCTTTTGATTAGTTCTAGGCCCTCACCACGGGTTTTGTTAGGGGCTGTCCATTAATCACGTGATGTTTTTTTAACCATTTTTTAACCCCTCCCTCCCCCTTTGTGAAACGTGGTGAGGTTTTAGACCCCCCTATCAAAAATCACGTGTATTTTTTAGTACCCACAAAGAAGCTTAAACACGTCGCTTTTCGGTTCAGAATTGACGCGTTTGATGAAAAATTAATACACGTGATATCTTACTATCCACCCCCACCCTACCCTTGTGATATTTCGTGATTTTTGCCGAACCCCTCCCTCCCCCTTTAGAACCTCACGTGATTAATTGTCAGCCCCTTACACCTTTTAAATTTCAATAATTCCCGAATTCACTTCGGTTCTATTTCCATCCTTTATGTTAAGGCACAAAGGAAGGAGTTTGTACTGCCATAAAAGTAAAATTAGATTAACTAACTGCGCGAGCGTAATTTAATTAAGATAACTGAATTGCAGAGGAAGCGTTTTCTAATTAATTTCGCTGAAGGTTACGCCAAGTTTAAAAGCTCAGGCTACGGGCGCTTTGATATTAAACGTCTTATGAAAAAACGACTAACATAATTGTAACCCTCTGTAGCTCTCCGAGTTCCTTGCCAGTTCTTCTCAACTGTGGTCGCGTTCCGAGCTGGTGGTCAACTATATTACGTTGCATTGTCTATTTATCAATGTGTTGACAATTTGTAATTGTCCTATTAGTTACTACATAGTATAAAACAAAATCGCTGTCTTCTGTCCGTCCTTAGGTATGCTTAACTCTTTAAAATGACGCAACGGATTTTGAAGCGAAAAATCTGAACTATCAACATCAAGAAATATCACCGACAAATGCGAAAATTACCACAAAATCCTACACCGCGTTTAAGAAACACCTGACTACAGTTAAGGGGGGATAGTCGCCGCGGACCCCTGTCAGACATACCCTTACCGGCAGCCACTTTACCATCAATGACAGGCGATACACATTTTCGGTAGCTTGGAAAATGTTAGGTGATCTAACTATACATATACTCGTCATTCGCGGCGATCGCTCAGTAGACTCAGGGGCGGATCATGAATTCCTGGGGCACTGGGCTGGAACAATTTAGGGGGCCTACCAAATTACTCAACTAATAGCCATTTTGTCAAAAAACTGTTTTCGATAGTGATGTAGATAGGTAGAAAAAATAGGACAATAAAATATATGATTTATTTAATGTAAAAAAAAACACTTATCAAAGACAAACGACGAGGAGTTCCCCGTTCCGTAGGTACCTTACTTATAGGATCCTTATGATAGGATTTTAGAATTTTTAATTCAAAATATCGCCTATTTTTTTGTTAGTGCGGGCTGGGGGGACTTTGTATCCACGGGGCCCTGGGCTACACCCCGAAAATCCCATACGTAGATCCGCCCGTGAGTAGACTGGTGCCGGTAAAATTGAGAAACGGCCGAATGATACTGTTCCCTCGCCTGTTTCGTTCGTTGGAGATGAAATAAAGAGTAATAAAGAGATATTAAGAATTTGGGTATTCCCTTAATTTTATTTTTTAAATTTCACAACAATTATTGTGCGAATTCAAAATTTTTCATAATTCAAGTTATTCACCCCATGTAGTGTTTTATGAATTACTAGCGACCCGCCCCGGCTTCGCACGGGTGCAATGATGAACCTCTAAATTGATCAGCGTTTCTCTATACAATTATGGATGTGTTATACATATAAACCTTCCTCTTGAATCACTCTATCTACTAAAGAAAACGGCTTCAAAATCCGTTGCGTAGTTTTAAAGATTTAAGCATACATAGGGACGGACAGACGACACGACTTTGTTTTATACTATGTAGTGATAATGCATGTTTCCTTTCCCTTGTGCCCAGGTATTCTGCCCAGTCATTTGATTATGATATTTGATTCAGCCCTTAAGATACCCTCAGGATGGATGGGGTGGTGACGTGTGTATTCTAAATGCTAAAAGCCTCCACATTGACAATAGTCAGCCGAAATATAGTAGAACGTCGTTTCAGCCAATAGGCCATTAAGGAGGTTTATCAAGTTTTGCTTCTCTTGCGGCTAGGTGATCTGCCTTTCGGATTATTTAAGCCGCCTCTTACGACACCCACAGAATGGTATGGGTTGATGACATTGTGTATTCTAAATCCGTCACCACACGTAATATAGTAGGTAGGTACTCAAGTCTAAACCTGCATCTTACGCATCATGGCTTTGAGGATCGTATCAAAATCCTGTAGGCATTAAAATCAGACCTCCAGAATTCAAGTCAGCGGCAGTTAGTTTAAGTAATAACAAGTTTTAACTTAGTTACCGCAAGTTGTCGGGCCGTAGCACAACTGTGCAAAACAATTAACTGGAATAATGGGCTGAGAAAGCTTATTTGCGGGATTATATTGTTCAGAGGTTGTTGCCAAGTTATTGATTAAATTTACTTGGCTGATCAGCGTCATTATTTGGTAAACGGGCTATGTTTGAAGGCGGGATACTTTTGAAATAATTGTATCATCTGATAGTAAAGATGATGAAAGTTGTAGTTTTGTCGTAATCTTTCTAGGCAAGATATTCTACTATTAAATTTTATAGGTAGTTATTTAATATTTGGCTTGATCTATGATATATGATACTATCGGCTTGATTTGGCATTGCCAGTTTACCTTGGCCAATTCAATCAGAAATACGTTAATTAATGAATATTTTTATGACCACATGTTTAATTTAAAACAAGAAAATCCAAATGCATGAGAAGAAAATCTCGATATTTTGGAAATTGATATTACGATTGGCCAGTTTGGCACAGTAGGATACCTTCTAAAAATATAGATGACGATGTTTTAGTGAAAAAAAATCCCGTCTATTCCCCATCATAACTATGCACATCAAAAAAGAAAACCGAATTGATACCTCGAAGCCACAAAAGTTGAAATAAAGACATTTTGTTCCTAAAATAACATACCCAAAAGGGAAACTCAATTTTCTTTTAACCGACGTGGAATAATAAAAGGCGGTAACAGATGAATCGGTTGTCATCCTATCACGTCTCGCACGAAAGGGCATCGGATTGAAATGCGTAAAAAAGCTGTAAAACCTATCCCAGGGCATCACTTACATTTACACTAGACGTGATGTGTACGACTCTGTTATCATTTATTAAAGTCATAAAAATGTATGCACAACTTAAAATTCTAATTTGTATTGTTCATTTTAACGTATCATTATTTTTGTGACTTATCTCAGAGCTAAACGAACCCTAAACGAGCGCATTTAAAATAATATGGCGTAAGCCTGGTCAGAAACGTTGGTGTTTATGCGTTAAAATTACTCAAAACTTACTTACTTGGTTCCCGGCACTGCAATTTACAAACTGTTTAAGTTTGTATTGAACGCTGTTGTTGAAAGCAAGGGGAATCTTTAATTGTTCCTAATGGAAAACATCCCATCACAATTTGATTACTTGAGAAGGTCTAATATCATCAATCATTTATTGTTACAGATATTTTCATACATAGTAAACAACCTTCGGTTCCAAAGCATGGCAACTAAGTTATGTATCGATCGATGTCGTGTCGGTAGATTGTAAATCGGTTTTAACATGGAAATGAAATCTGTGTGAATTAGGCTAGAGATCTCTGGGATCTGTTAGTTCTGATGGAATTTAAATCCTTATTCCGAGGTTTGCTATCTATCCGTATATTTTCAATTTTAGTGTGTTTTAGATTTTTCCTTTTACATTCTATTTATAAATTACGTTTTATCTTATCTGTAATGCGAAATAGTGTGTTTGTTGACAAGATGATTTCAAATGTCCATTTTAGATTTTTTAGGTAGGACATTTTAGATAGGTTAGAAATTAGCCTAATTAATATTAAAATTCGTAATTAATTTTAAATCACCAAATCTGTATAAGTTGTCCCTTTTACAGTGAAATGTCCCAAGGGTCGGTGGTTGAGATAACAGTGCCCTCAACTATTGACGGATAGGTAAGACCCTTTTCACGTGGGGTTTAGTGGTGGACTAGAGATTATCCCTAGTGTTTTATGCGAAGGGAATAAAATGTGGGTAAGATTGATGTGTCTATTTATAACCACAGGTAACTAGGATAATGTTAGTGAGTATTTTAGATAGCTGAGCTGCTATGATTTAGTAACCTCTAATCGATTAGCAGGTTTAGTAACGCTTGGCTCTGCTGAAACTTGGATATATGTCCATTATGTGTAATATCTAACCTCCTTGAAAATTTAAACCATGTTTTCCGTAGTTAATTCAAAATCTCGATTCGTAGTTATGCAGCACTCGTACTTATGGAAGATGACAAAACGATAAACGCAAATAATATGTATTTTAAGTGTAATAGAAGATATTTTATCGATACTTTAAGATATCAATGTAACATGCTCTCGTCTGAAACCCTAAAGTAATTTAATGTGACGATCAGTTAGAACTTAGTGGTGCATTAATTGCTGCACCCAAATGGAGGACTATGATGCTTATAGCGAGAACAAGATTGACGTCGCACTTATGAACATCTTGCTCGGAGTAAACCTCAACATATGCCAGTGGTGCTTTATAAGCTATGCGGTAAATTCAATTTATTTTTAATTTGGCCCCGGTGGGAGATAGCGCATATGATATCTCGAACCAATTAGATCTTTGAGAAAAAAAAGCTATTGATCTTTTATGTGTTTTAAAACTTTATTAATAATAATATAGATACGCATTGCGAAAATAAATCTAAAAAAAAATCAATTATTTATACTCAACTAAAAAGTGATAAAATTAAACACAAATTCACGTGACGTTTAAACGGGCAATAATTAGTCATCATAGTTGTGACGTCAAAATGTTACAGCTATATTAATAACAGTACAGCGTTTACGTTTGACACGGTTACGTACCATAAATTACCCACTGCTAAGTCGGGCCTCCTCTCACTACAGGAATCGTAACTAGCCTACTGTGCCACGCCAGACGAGTTGGCACAGGGTTTCGTATCAAGTTTTCCTTCTCTTGCGGCTAGGTTTTCAGCCTTGTCATTTCCTTTTGTCGGCTCTTACGACACCCTCAGGATGGAATGGGGTGGTGACACCACGAATTCTAAATCCGTCACCCGCATCCATCGCTTTCCGGTACTCTTAACCAGGTCGTCGGTCCTAGTCCTGCCAACTATCTCATAATTATCGTCAGTGTCAATTAAATTGGCACAATTACTATATGTTTATGATAGAATGGCAGCCGGGACAGAATGCCTCCGAAGCAAGGAGGAGGTGAGCTTTTACAAATGACAGGCTCCCCTGCAAGGTCCATCAGAAACACACTTTGCATAGCCCACTGTCCGGTAACCTACGACTTACTAAGACGTATTGTTTACATCCAAGGTTTTACAATTTATGCAATGTTTGGGGCTCCATGCATCGAGGCGAGCCAAGGCCCCCAAGGTCGCGGAGCATGTTCCCTCATTGGGGAGCGCAATATGCGGGAGTGAAGTGGGCAGTCGAACGCCGTTGGGCTTAGTGGGTAGGTAGGGGCGCTAATTACCATTTTTCCGCGCCCGGAGTCCCGGCTATTCCTCAACGGCCATGTATGAATTGATAAGGATTCCCAATGTAAGGAAAGGTGAAACAAAAATGCTATATTCATCCGAAGTGACGGCATAGAACTGATAAAAAAGGAGTATTGTATTTAAAATTATTTTCTTTCTTGAAAAACTCGTTTTTACACAGATTTTAACTATTATCCATGGGTTCTACTGAAAACCAACCAAATATCTCTAGTAACTAGTTAATTATTATCTTACAAGCGTAGTAACCACTAACCAGAGTTCCATAGTGTTTCTTGGGTGGTTATTTCTTCATTTATGCCACATAAGAAAAGAAAGCTTTGCTCATTTTTCGTCAGTTTTTGCACACAATATCTTTATCAGTAGTAACTACTATCGATTCTTTCGTTTTAACTATAATCCCTGTATAGCTCGCGCTGTACTCGCATCGCGGGCTCGTCTAGCCGCATCACGTTTTAGCAATTAACAATCTTGTGATCGCACTACGGATCATTTCTTGTATCATCCGATATAATATCGGGTCCTACATGAAATAATGAGAAGTAATTTGGTAAAAGCTTTGTCCGAATACGTACAGAATTATTTCTTTCTCCTTTTGTTCATCTTTGTATACTACATATTTAATTATAAAATATGTAAATTAAACATATCTCACAGACAAATTGCTTTTTGAATTCTATGAGACATTGTTCTCCGTTAGAATGTTACTTTGTGTCTGCGTAAATTATATAAAGTAACAGCTAACGAGGTTCACAATTAACCTTAGGCATACTAAAAATGGTTACACTCAGCTACACCGACTCGGCTTCTAAGCTTTCGTCTTCATCTATTGATGAACCCATTCGTGAGAAAGATTTGATTTCTGACTTTGGCTAAAACTGCTGCATTATTATAGGGCACGATATCCGTTAATGTTTAAATAAACGCGATTTATAAATGGTTCCACAGAGATGCAGGTCTAACTCGTAGTATAAATGGATAGCGAATAATTGGAGACTGCGTCAAAAGTGTAGTTGCATCCGTGAATTTCATGTTTCTGGTAAACTACGCAGCTGTTTAGCTCCTGCATAGAGAATACACGACGGTTTACACCCATCTGGCCAGCGTGGCGTAAGCTAATTGCCCTCCATGTAATTGGAGGAGGCACGACTCCGCTGTGGGTCATGTAAGGCTTGAGTAGTAGTGGCACGAGAGCCTGAACCAGCCTGCTTGATGGCGAGCAGATATCGTGGCATATGCACGCTTGCCACGCAATGTTGCAGACAATTTATAATCATATTTAAGCTCCGCTTGAATAGTCCCATCCTGTAATGCTCCGGGAAAACATAACAACATATACACAAACACAAAACGGGCAGAAAACGACTTATTAATCGGATGGTGTCCAACAACTTAATAATCGGATGGTGTAAGAGCGCTTTAGTAATAAAACCTTTGAGGCAGGCTCAACAATTGAATTGTACTATGCACTCGAACCATTTCATTGTTGCGCCTTTGATTACATTTGATGTTTTAATTATGATCCGGGAATGTTTAGGGCGCGTGTTTAGGCTATTCGTGTGGTTACGGATTCAGAATACATAATGTCACCACCCCATTCCATCCTGAGGGTGTCAAGGCAAAAAATCTAGCCACAAGAGAAGGAAAATTTTACACGAAACCCTTTATCCCGGCTGTACATTTATTAAATTTCTTTTCATTTTATATAACTAATAATTCCTTAAAAATTCTGAATAGTGTTACATAACATGTTTAAATGCATGCTGTGCTACCTTAATGGGTTGTGCATTTTATTTTTCAGTAAGTTTTTTTATGTAAATGTAACAAGTACTGCATGTCCTAAATAAATAAAAACCCACCATGTAATTGGAGGAGGTCCGACTCAGCAGTGGGTCAAGTTTGGGCTGAGTAGCAGGTGGTAGTACTGCCCATTTGTCAGTTGCTATAGAAGTATGAACAATGTTTAAGAATAAAATTCTCAACAAAATATTTTGCAACTTCATTGAATTTTTCCCTTTTACGTTGCTTTGATGCATCCAACATCCAGTAGAGCCAGACGTAACTTAACCTGCAGATTATTTGACTTCCGCACTGTCAGTTTTTCGTTTAAATCCTTTACAGTACTGCTATCTGTAAACACGTTTTATTGCTTTTATCTAATCTGAAGAGATCGGAAACACCGATCAGAAAACTAATAAAACAAAACAGCCATTAGGCCAGTCTCACAGTCACATCCAACATGAATTATTCATGGTGCGGTATCAGAGTAGCGGCCTATCATTGGCCCGTTTGTGGGCCCATACCTTCCGTCGGGGAAAAATGCGAAATTAATAGGCCCAAGGCTTTTTAGTGTTCAGACTAAGCGTATGCCAGAGAGCGAACACGACGAGCGACCAAATTTTAGTATTTATTGTACGAAAACATGTGGGTTTACCGTATCTACATATCTTTTGGGTAAGCCTACCCCATTCCTTCCTGAGGGTTTCGTAAGAGCCGATAAAAGAAAATAACAAGGCTGAAAACCTAGTCTATTACTCAGCCCATAAATGATCCGCTGCTGATTCGGCCCTCCCCCTTTATATGGAGGGTTATTAGCCTACTGTGCCATCCCAGTGAGACTGGTTACCTACCAGTCTCACTGGTTACGTTTCAAGTTTTCCTTCTCTTGCGGCTAGGATATTGGCCTTGTCAATTACTTTTGTTGGCTTTTACGACACCCTGAGGGTGGGATGGGGCGGTGACACTCTACATTCTTAATTAGTCATCACACGGATGTTAAATGTAAATCTAAATGTAATTCCAAGTACATAAGACGCCAAAAAATGGAAAATTTTAACACCGCGGTCCTTCCACAGCTGTGCAAATTTTCTGTCACCCATTTCGAAGAAAAATAAATCACAATCAGTTCCTCCATATCCAAGCGATTGTGTCACAAATAGACACATAAAGCTCATCGTTGTATACAGTAGTATCTCGTAGATAGTTGTATAATAGTAATTGATGATCAATGGACGATCTTCGCTCGGTGTCATGCGCCTAGTCTATACCAGGAGTAAAGAAGCTGTAGCTAAGTGGCAGGCTTTTCTCTGAAACGGTGACGTAATTTCCTGGTTAATTTGGCAGTCGTGGTTGTTATCGTTCTCGTCTCGGTTAAATGATAGTTAGTTGGTTTACCGACATAAAGATTGGCATTCTGAGGCTACTACTTCCCATCTAGACTGCCTCGTTGGTCTAGTGGTCAGATGTGCCGCCTTTGGATCAACGGGTCCCGGGTTCGATTCCGGGGTCGGGCCAGTGTCTTTGTCTAAACCAGAGGCACTGGCTCGGAGTCTGGGTGTCATTTCTATCTATAATATGTATGTATTTACAAAAAAAAATGTATTTAAGTAGTTTATCATCCATCTCGTTACCATAAAACAAGCATTAAGTTGCTTAACTTGGGACGAGATGGCGTTGTGTGAAATGTCCAAGGATATTTATTTATTATTTATTTATCTTATGGAGGGTAATTAGCCTAGTATGCCACGCTAGCCAGACGAGTTGGCACAGGATTTATTTTAAAGTTTGCCTTCTCTTGTGGTGGTTCTCTCTCTAGGGTTTCGGCCTTGTCCTTTTCATTTTGTCTGTTCTTACGACTCTCCTTAGGATGAAATGGGGTAGTGACACTATGTGTTCTAAATCCGTCATCGTCGTTATTTCGCTGTGCATCTTAATTACCTACACCAAAAAAATTGAGCTTAAAGTTCGTAGTGGGGGAAGGTTCACGAATGACTTTAGCCAATCGGATTTCGCCACCGTTCCTCAGCCAATAAGATACAAAAATCGACATGTGTATTTTTCATTTTTATTGTGGCATGGTTAATTTTAAACTTGTGCAAATTGTTAATGTAATTCACATCATCATCAACATCACAAAACATGTTATTCACCGATTTAAAACAAAACAAAACGGTAATCATCGTTGTATTCAGCTGTACATAACATGTACACATTTATTGGAAAAGTTTGAAATGTAATAGATAAAATCCCTCATCGCCCTGAATTGTGTTCTGGCAATATTCAGCAGATGCAGGAACACCCTCCGAGGTGCATTAGTGGGACGTGACTGGAATTTGTGAAAGAAAAAGCCTTGCAAAGTCTTTGTGTTGGGGGTGTAGACCTGGGTTATGTAAATGGCGTCTGCTTAGGTATGGATGTTTTTTTTCTCTCATATAATACGATAAATTTGTAAATGTAACCTTTGAAGAAAAAGGGCGGTGTTATAAGATTCACGCGTCTATCTTTGTGTGGCAACATATCTCCTAACTTTTAGTTGCTGAAAAGGTATTTGGGAGTGTTTTTAGGTATTTACAATTGAAGAACATTATGTGCAGCCGTTTGAATTATATAATAACTAGCGACCAGCCCCGGCTTCGCACGGGTGCAATGATTAACCTCTAAATTTATCAGTGTTTCTCTACAATATTATGGATGTAGTTATTATACATATAAAACTTCGTCTTGAATCATCGCCTATTAAATAAAACCGCTTCGAAATCCTTTGCGTAGTTTTAATTAGTGACAACCCTACGTGTGTGCAAAACCAAGTGAGGGTAGGAGACCAAAGTACCCTTCCACTTCCCACCGAAATCTTGCGGTCTGCAGTCAGCTCGCGACCACGGCCATTGTAACATGGTCGAAACGTCGAGCAAAAACAGGTATTAATTCTGTGCGCGATAAGTCCCGATAAGTTTTTAATTATAGTTTTAATTATTTAAGCATATACATATATATAGGGACGGACAGACGACAGAGACTTTGTATTATATACTATGAAGTGATAGTGATAATCATTTATTTAAGATAATATTAACAGTCCAAGAGTACAAAATCAGATTACATCAAGCTAACAGATCTATTTGAAATCCCGGCGATTTATAGAGGGGTGCATGCAAAGTCTCCCATCACTGAATAAATGGCCCATCCAGACTGTCGGCGACGACACTAAGGAGGCTGTTGCTGCTCGTCCGTATTCTATCTCATAGCAAAGTAGCTCTCTTACACATAATTGTGTCGAAACAATCAATACAGGTTTCTGCGAGCATCCCCGATGCGTGACACCCACAAGCTGCTCCTGTAAAACGATATGCAGTAGGCTCGAAACAATCTGATCTTAACTATCTTGGAGTTTTTATGTATAACTTCTTGTCTGGGAGTAATTTTATAATATTTTTATTACTCTTTACGTATCAATAAAGTCAACATTGCTTGTGTCTGTTTGTGTGTTGACTTGATATCTAAATATTTTTAAGTCTTGTTAAGATGCTCTTTTGATACAACCATACCAATACTACAGGTATTTCGATATTACATATAATAAATTCCGTTATAGGGACTTGTACTGAGAATAATACTTGCGACCGTACCAACAAATGCTAGTTTATTGTTCTATTCTAATGAACTCTGAATCCAGATTTCCCGTATGGTCAGAATAACTTAATAGTTCCGTGAGTCAAAGCGATTTTCCTTAGTAAAAAACTGGATCAACATTTTAAATAAAATCGGATTCCCGGCTTTTCGGGGGACAGTCAAGTTGTATGTCACTCGAAGACGACAAAAGTTTGCGCTTCTTAGACACACATAGCCTTCCCGCATTTCATTCAGCATACGCAGGATTGTCATTTAGTTACTATTTGCAAAGATCCTCGGAGTGGAACTTCGATACTCAAAGCGGTCGGTACGCGGAGCAAACTCTGGGGATCTGGAGGAGTGAAAACAGTGGCCCTAGACCGAGTGTTTTCGGAAACACTATGGTTGTTTTAAGTAGCTGTAAGGGCCACTCCTAGCTACATATATTACTGAATGTCGCCTTAGTCTCACTTAACCCATCTAGCCGTTTTAGGCAACAGGCCATCGATTTCACTCCCACGAAGGTAGAGTTGGTACATTTTTACTGAACTGAACTAATGATTGACCTATTCGCGCATGACTTGTGTATTCCTTATTGCCCTGAATTACCACAATTAGATCAGTCATACTTCGTATCGCTTCCATGATGAATTGAGCGAAGAGATTGGATGCGGCTTGCTGATTTCGTTTGACCGACTGTGTATATTCAAGATTGTAATTTCAGAAGATTGATTCGGTATATGACTAGTGTCTTTGTGTAAACCAGAGATAGTTCCTCATATATTTTCCTCTATGTAGGAGTGTGATACAGGTTATCACTATCATCACTACATAGTATAAAACAAAGTTGATGTCGTCTGTCCTTCCCTATGTATGCTTAAAGCTTTATAACTACGCAACAGATTTTGAAGAAGCTTTTTTTAATAGATAGAGTGATTCAAGAGGATGGTTTATATGTATAATACATGCATAATTGCACCCGTGCAATGCCGGGGCGGGTCGCTAGGAGCTACTAAAATATGCTCTAGAACTACAGCTTTGTGGGAGATTGTTATGAATTACAACCTGGACGATAACATTGCTACCGTCTGGTACTTAATTGAAAATGTCAGAGCGCGGTAATTTTAAAAATATTTTTATGTAGCTTTACTTGTTTTGGTAAAATTTTGTCAGTCAAATCCTTTGCGTACTGTTAGACTGGATATATTATTAGGCTTTTTAAAAAAAGACTTTATTTAATTGGAGGCGACCGCTTAGCAGGAAAGTTCGGAGAGGACTGACTTGGCGGGCGAGGAGGTGGAATAGGGAGCGACTGCACGGATGTGGAGTCAGCGGAATGACGATGATTATAGAGAATTAGGGATCAGCAGGATAGGGTGCTGAGGAAGCACTAGTGAGGAACAGAACCAGGGTATAACACCTCCCCCTTTAAGAGGAGACTTTGGGGTAAAAAAACAAAGTCTCTGTTAAATCCTGGATCTCAGTGGAGCGACTGGGATGGATGTTTCTACATATGGATCGGGATCAGGATGTTGTGCTGTAGGAGGCGGACGCCGAAATTTATTACAAGATAGAACACATATTTTGTTCTTAAAAGCTAGGTATATGAAACTTATAACTATAAAGGTGCTTATTACAAATATGAAGGTGGAATAATGGGTCCCGTATTTAACTATATGTGGAGTATGTTTGATCTTATTTAATTCTTGTAAAATGTTATTAAAATCTGCTTTATTGCTTAAATTATCTAAATCCAAATGTTGTAGATTTATAGGGGACGCATTACTCATTACATTTTCGAACTTATCTAGATTACAACAGGAGTCATTCAAAAGGTTGAAATCAGAAAAACTATTGATTGGTGAGGTGATGTTAACAGTATTGGATATGGGTATGAGAGTGGTGCTTTTGGTAAGGGCTACACAGTTTTCCGGGATTGTTATTATACCGGTCCCCATGATGGTTAAGATTGTAGGTGGTAAATTTATACATTCTAATGTGAGTTTACTCGGTTTTGATTGGACAAACAACCATTTATTATTTTGAAGAGGTGTCCAAATATCGACATCTCCCTTTAAAAATTTAGTATTACATTGATTTGGTATTTTGTCAATGATTCTTGATAATAGTACACTTTCACAGTTGGGCTTCGCTTCTGGTGTGTAAACATTTGTAACTGTACAGATGTATATGCCTGGTTGTTCGAGGTTACAGCTATTTAGGTTGTCTATTGTGCAATATCGTGACAGGTCCTTGGTCATTCCTATATACTTACTATTAGGTACAATTAAACTGAATGAATTGGGTTGTTTATGATCGAATGGCGTTGGTAACGCAATATTGTGGAAGAGCGTGAAATCTTCCACGTTAACTAGTGGTATCTGTAGAAGGAATATAATTCTATTGTTAGAGTAATAGCACACAATTTTACTTATTTTCATAATAAAATACATAGAACTTAGATCTAATGGTACTGGTAGTCTTATATTACTAGGAAGGAAACGATGGTTATCGACAAGCTCTTGATATAGTTGTTGGGGTGTAATTATAGAAGGGTGTAGAATATTTTGATTACTGAAAAGGAGCGCGTTAGTTATGTCTTCTAATTGGAAGGATAGTGTTAATAACGATGTTTCTAGGTTATGGAAAATTTCATGAAGTTTAGTTAATATATGTAGACCGTTTGTTTCCGCGGAGATACTACTCACACTGCTCGAGAGGTTGTCGATGGCCGATACTAATTGTTCCTCATTACTAACTATCTTAACTAGAGTGTCATTATAGGCTGACATGACACTGGATGTAACCATTATATTTTCTTTCATCAGTGATGCTAGCTGGCTTATGTCATTCTGGACGGTGTTAATTGCGTCATCATATCTTATCGCGTCATCCTCGTCCAGAGTGCCAAAAATGTGTTTGAATATGGTGCCTACACCACCTATCCAAGCACTACGCTTAGATCTGTTGCCTGACAGATGTCTTATGGATTCGAAATCTCTCGACATGTCATGATACCGAGCCGATATGGGTTGAAGCATGTTATGGCATTCCATATTGACTTCGATTATGGGTGCTTGTTTGCAGATAGTTTCGAGTCCATCTAACATAGATTTTAGGTTTTGAATATGCGGTTCAAAATGGGAAATATCGGTGGGTACCAATACATTCAGATTGGCATTCTTTATTTTAAGGATGCCTAAGTAGTCGAAATAAAGGCCAGGGCTCGAGGTAATTGGCTGGATTAAGGCTTGTTCCGGTTCACCATGAATTATACTGGAAATAATGGGTTTCATCAGTGATGATTATACTACGTGACTAAACTACATGAACTTAAAGGATATATTACTACATTCTACTTGGGTAAGTATATTATCTTATAATTAGAATTTTAACGAATATTTATATTAATGAATATTTTATTTACAGGTTTGCCTAGCTGAAAATCTACAGGTAGGTAGGACGTAAGTATATATTTTATTTCTAGCCTATATTTATTCACAGGATATTAGAAGTATCAGCTGGTTTTACCTGATCGAAGTGGTGCGTGACGTGACGCCGATTGATGAGTAAGGTAAGTGTATTATTACCGTTTATTTTAACAATTTTATAAGGGCCTTTCCAGATAGGTGACAGGGCCTTACGCATTCGTAGATGATTTTTCAGATAGACGTATTCACCGGTTTTATATTTTACAGGACGAGTACGAGTATCGTAATAAGCTTTAGAGGTTTCTTTTGATTTCCTAATGAATTCTAATGCTTTTTCTCTTGAGTATTTCAGACGGTTTTGCAGCATGCGGACATAGTCCGGATAGGTTGCTCCTGAAGTATCGTTATAAATTGAATTAGGAATGAACGATTTACAGCCGAACATTAGTTCATAAGGAGTGAAGTTTGTTGTAGAATGAACTGATGTATTATATGCAAGCATTGCAGTGAACACATAACGAGGCCAATTCGTTTGGTCTTCGTTAATGTATGATTTAAGGTACTCTTTTAGAGTAGAGTGGCTTCTTTCCAAAGCTCCTTGAGTTTGAGGATGGTAAGGAGATGACCATAGATTCTTTATTTTTAGAAATTGGCATGTTTGTTTGAATAATTCTGAAGTGAAATTTGTACCTTGGTCCGTAAGGATGGTTTTAGGGATACCAAAGATTGATATATAGTGGATTAGACATTCACTTGTTTCTTCGGCCGTTATACTACGGATGGGGTATGCGGAAGAGAATTTAGTGAGATCGTCCTGGATTGTCAAGATGTATTTCATCTTGGCAGTACCGGCTTCAGGAAGAGGACCTACAATGTCTAGTGCTACCCTTTGATTAGGGTCGGTAGAGGTACTAGTGATTTGAAGAGGAGCTCGGTTAATTTTCCTGAGCGCCTTATTTTCCTGACACAATCTACATCTCTTAATGTAGAGTTCGATGTCACTACGCATACCTTTCCAGTAGTATACGTCCTTGACGCGGTCGTACATCCTTGTGGATCCTAGATGACCCGCTATTGGGATGTCATGGTTTTCGGAAAGGATCTTTTGGATTTCGGTTGGTGAAGGATAGATTATTTTGTTGTGATATATGTTAATTTTAATTTGAGAGTTATGGAATAAAAAGCAAAGGATGTTATAAATTTTGATGAAAGAATGTTTTTCAAATGGGTTTCTCATATCTGAGATACCTATTTCATTAATTTCATCATGTAAGATAATTAACTCGTTTCTGACATTCTTCAAAGTTTGAAAGATGTCTGGGTAAGTGGCTTCATCGAAGTGATGTACCTTGGTAAATATGAAATAATATATTTTATTATTGGTTTCTAGTTTGAGAAACGAAAAAAGTTCTTTTTCTGCTTCATGGGCTTTGTTAAGTAATTCAGTATTGCTTAGAATTTCAGAAATATATTGGTTTGATTCGTCTAAGTCGATTGACGTAGGGATTATTATACAGTTATGAGGACATTTTAGAAGGGTTTCGTTATATTCCACGATTTCGGTATTAAACCGTCTTTCTTTGTTCATCATCATTTTTAGGAAGGACGGGTAGTCATCATTTGACGTTTGTGGAAGAAGAAGTACATCGGGAGGCTGCTCTGCAGTAGGTAAGTCGATGTCTGTACTAGGATTACTAGTTGATACATTGACGTCGAGAGACGAGGACACGTCCTCGATAGGATTTACAGGATCTTGACTGGGAAGTTCCTCTGGGTTGAACGAGGCTGGTGAGATTAATAAGTCCATTAAATCTCCATCCAGATTGGGTATAGGAGGATCCGAAGGTTGAGGATTTTCAGGTTCAGAATTAGATCCTGATGGATTGACTTGAAGAGGGTTGACAGGATAACGTGACAGGGCGTCGGCATTGGTATTTGTTTTACCCTTTTTATAGTGGATATCATATTCAAACTCTTCGAGTTTGAGGCGCCAACGGATAAGACGGGATCCAGGGTCTTTACAATTAAAGAGCCACTGCAGAGGTTTGTGGTCCGTCACAACCTTGAATTTATGGCCGTATAAGTAAGGCCTGAATGTTTTTGTGCCAAAGACAATGGCGAGGCATTCCTTTTCTGTCACGTTATAGTTGCACTCTGCTTTGTTGAGAGTGCGTGACGCATATGCAATTGGTCGGTCTTGATTAACTGGCCCTTGGGATAGTATGGCGGAGATTGCATAGTTCGATGCGTCACATGTGAGGATAAAAGGTTGGGTAAAGTCTGGATATGCTAAGACTGGAGCGGAAACGAGTTTCGTTTTAAGGGATTCGAAGGCGAGTTGTTGCTCGTTTTGCCAATCGAATGGGACGTCCTTTTTCAGGAGGGATGTTAAAGACTTCGCAATTTTCGAGAAGTCGGGAATAAATCTCCTATAATAGGATACTAATCCTAAGAAAGATTTAATATCTTTAGGAGATTTCGGAATTGGAAATTCGGTCACAGCTTTGACCTTTTCAGGATTTGGTTTAACGCCATTTTCTCCAATGACATGCCCTAGGTAGACGACTTCTTTGCGAAGGAATTCACATTTGTCGGGTTGTAGTTTAAGATTAAAGTTACGGAGTCTGTCAAAGACAGCTTTTAGGTTTTCCATGTGGCGAGGAAGATCATATGAATAGATGACGATATCGTCAAGATATACAAAACACCGATTCCCTTGAAGGCCTGTTAGGCAGGTATTCATTAATTTTTGGAATGTAGAAGGCGCATTTTTTAAGCCAAAGGGCATTCTCGTGAATTGAAATTGCCCTTGGGGTACGGAAAATGCTGTTTTAGGTGCATCCTCTACCAGTAATTGATGAAAACCGGAAGCTAAATCTAGGGTTGAGAAGTATTTGCTCTTCCCTAGCTGGTCGAGGATTTCTGCAATCTGGGGAATAGGATATGTCTCCCCAATGGTGATATCGTTTAATTTCCTGTAGTCGATTACTATTCTCCATTTACGTTGTCCTTGTGAGTCGACTTTCTTGGGTACAATCCAAATAGGAGAGCTCCAAGGAGAAGAGGACGGTTCAATGATACCCTGATCAAGCATCTTGGAGATTTGAGTTTCCACTTCTTTCTTGTGGCATTCAGGAAATCTATATGATTTGGTATGGATTGGAACGTCGGTTGTCGTTCTGATTTGGTGTTTAAGGGCAGTACTATAAGACAGTTTATCATTGGGAAGATGGAATATATCCGAATATTGAGAACAAAGTTCGAGGAGTGCGGAAGCTTCTTCCGAATTTAGGTGGTTTGTTCTCAGGGCTATTAGGACTTCCTCAGTTCGGGAACTGGTATCGGTAGCATTATAGTTTACTGGAATCGCATCGGAAGTTAAAGGTTCGATTTTTAGATTTAAATTGGGATTGATGGTTACTGGAGACTCTGAGGTATTGGCCACCGTGAGGTTTACGCGGTTACTGGGTTTTATTTTAACTACGCAGTTGGATAAGAATAAATTCTCAGATAGGTGTTGATCTAGGATGACACCTTCTTTGAGGTTGTCTTCGTTAGATACTGAGCACTCGATGACAGTCTCAGTTCGTGGCGGAATTACATAAAAAGGGTCGTGAAAATGTAATTTTAATACCGTATCACCGATTTTGATGGTGTCATTGGTATAATTGATCTGACAGCCGAAATTGTTAAGAAAGTCTGACCCAATGATTCCGTCGTATGGCAGATCAATGTTTTTTATGGCATGGAACTTGAAAACTGCGTGGTTAGGTTTGTTTAAATATAATTTCAGAGATAGATGACCCTCAGTAGTCGTCAGTTCATCTCCCGGGTCGATACCTTTGATTTTGATAGGTTCCTTTATTAGTTGGATAGGATTTTTGATGCTAGAATTTTTGATTAAGCATATAGCTGAGCCCGAGTCTACTAATAGGGATAAAGGACTATTTGTGACTTGAGAATCTATCACAACATGAGGTAATAGTTTCTTTGTAGTGTCTATATTCACTTCATAGACTTTGGATTCTGATTGGTTTTTGGAATTACGGACGCTTGCTTGGGGCTGGTTACCCGTGTGGTCCTTTGGATTACGGACACTTGCTTGGGGCTGGTTACCCGTGTGGTCCTTTGGATTACGGACACTTGCTTGGGGCTGGTTACCCGTGTGGTCCTTAGGATTACGGACACTTGCTTGGGGCTGGTTACCCTTGTGGTCCTTAGGATTACGGACACTTGCTTGGGGCTGGTTACCCTTGTGGTCCTTAGGATTACGGACACTTGCTTGGGGCTGGTTACCCTTGTGGTCCTTAGGATTACGGATGGTGCTTTTATGTGGTTTTAGTCTCGCGTAGCACCGTAGTGAGACTCTTGTGCGTTTAAATTTTCGGGTTCCTCCTCATGAGCTTCCTCTTCGTGAGGATACTCATCTGCGTGGTTAAGGAAGTTTACTCGCGGTTGAGGACGATAAGAGTTTTGGTGAAATGATGATTTTGGTTCCTGTTTGAACCGGTTATTATTATATTCGCGTCTTGCGCAGCCAGAGATATCATGTCCTGTTTGTTTGCAGTAACGACAAAACAGGTCCGAAGGTTTTTGTTGATTGACAAATTTGGAAGTGTACTGCGGGGCAACAGGTTGTTTGTTGCTATTGTACCGCGGTCGTATGTTGGCATTTTGCGATTTGTGTGGTGGTTCCAGAGGACGCCTATACAACGTTTGTTGAATTCGCTCTTCTGATATTGCGAAGTTGATGGCTTCATTTAGATTTTTAGGTGACCTACATCTTACTATATTTGAAATTCTGGGCTGAAGGCCCATGACGAAATGATGTAGGGCGAGATCCTCCATTGCCGCTATTCGGCCGGGGATTTCTTTTGTTTTAAATCCGGACAGTGATATTTCGGTCAATAGTTGCGATAAGCAGGTCTCTACTCGCAAGACAAACTGGTTGACATTGTCATGCGGCGCCTGCTTAGCCTCTTGAAGGTCCGCGAGAAGATGCGAGTAATGTTTCCTTTCGCTAAATTGGATCTTAAGGAAATCTTTCAGTTGGTCCCAGGATGAAAATTCCTTAATGGAACAGGCTATTTCGGCCTTTCCATTAAGTTGGCTTAGTATGAACTTGAAAAGAATAGGCTTTTGGCACTCGGAAGCGAGATCGTATGCGTTTTCGCAATTCACGATAAATGAGTTTAGTGTCTCCCTACTTCCGTCATATGGTTTGATAAATTTAAATAGGATGTTTAAATCCAGTTCAGCCATGGCTACCGTTTTCCTGGTCTTACGACTAGATGCAATGGGTGATTTTGAAAGGTCGCTTGTGTCTTGCTCGCAGTCGAAATTATCAGTGGATAAACCCTCTATTTTAGGGGTCTTTGGCATAATAATTAGTTGAGAATGGTTTTATAATAGGAGCGAGTCACAAGCGGAATACAAGTTAAAACAATACAATCTTAGTTCAGTAAGAAAAATGACCAAGGACTTACAGTAGGTGGGCAATTTCTAAGAATACAACAGCGACAGGAAGCATGCTTGCGATAACAGGCTCGGTGACGGCTGGCGCGGTGTTACCGGGCACGGAGTTGTTTCTTAGAACTGGGACGTGTTACTATGTAGATCAGGGACGCACTCGGTGTAGTAACGATGCACTATGGTTTTCACTGGACACGATGGAGGTTTTTACAAAATACACAACGCACTTGGGTGTATTATTCGGGTTTACTTCTTTGGATGTGATAGAAGTATTATGAAACGCACAACGCACAACTTGTATGATTAATTTTGGTTTTACTTCTTTGGATACGGTAGAAGTATTTCTTAAATGCACAACGCACAACTTGGATGTTTAATATTGGTTTTACTTCTTTGGATACGGTAGAAGTATTTTATAAATGCACAACGCACTTGGGTGTATTAATTGTCTTCACTGGATACGGACGGTGGAAGATTTTATACACTTAGATTTTGTAGGATCCGGTATGAGTCCTTACGGTCGCCTCGGCACTGGAGATTTCCGGATCCCACCGCTGCCACCAAATGTTAGACTGGATATATTATTAGGCTTTTTAAAAAAAGACTTTATTTAATTGGAGGCGACCGCTTAGCAGGAAAGTTCGGAGAGGACTGACTTGGCGGGCGAGGAGGTGGAATAGGGAGCGACTGCACGGATGTGGAGTCAGCGGAATGACGATGATTATAGAGAATTAGGGATCAGCAGGATAGGGTGCTGAGGAAGCACTAGTGAGGAACAGAACCAGGGTATAACAGTACGCACGTTTGACTATAGGTAATTAGTAACACATTATTGGCTACTATGACCAATAAACATTCAAATATTCTTGTGCAGGTCTACATACTTATAAGCATATAATGATGGTGATAAAGGTAAGTACAGTTGACTGCTTTCAAAACACAATATCCTCTCCAGTTGTTTTGCAGTGTTAATATCAGTTTGCAAGTGTTCGGGTGAGAGGGCGCTGCGAGCGACGGCGTCCGGAAATTGCGCGCCGGTGCACTTCCGGCCTAAAATGGCGCGGTTTCACTCTATAATACCGTTTGTGGCTAAGAACTGATGGTGTCTTAGAAGTCTAAACTAATATAGTAAATCTGAAATTGACGCTCTCGCCACCTAACCGGTGAACCCATTTGTTATTTTATTGTATCTTGAATCCGCGTAACTAGGTATTTGGTAGAACCATTAGTATGGTTTTAGTTAAGTACCAACACCTTCATTTCATTCTAATAATGTTTCAAGCATTTGTTTTTTAAATTGGTATTGACATCCAAGAGAACACCATAACCCAGGAGTTAAGATGTAATTAATTTTCGAACGCCGGCTAGTTAAAATTTAATTAATTGTTGTTTCGGTTCTCGGGAGAACATGATGTTCTAAAATCATTTTTGTAATGTAAATATTCTCTAGTAAAACGAATATTAGTTAGCTTTTGGACTTAGACTATTTAAAATATATCCGTGCGGTAAGCTGGCAAGCGCGCTGGCTGCACTTTCAAGTTGTAACTACCTATTGCTTTACAATTGATTAAATCGTTTTGTTTTAAGAATCTTACGTTTTCTTTCCATCACCGAACCCCTCTATTTCCCGGCCGGCGGACCCAGTCAACGTTTCTATTTAAAACAAAGAGACAACACCATCCAATTATCTGTATTGCTTCGCACCAATTACAAGCAATTTCTGCGTTCAACATTACGGTTGGCAAGTGACTGTAAATTAAAACAGCTCCTGGCAGGGCAAACGCAATGAATTTATGGAGTTCAGTGCCGAGATTTATGTGGCTACACTCCGCGGCCATCATGCATTGTTCCTATGATTAATGGCTTGTTTTGAGAAATTGGTATTTGTGACGGTTTCCGTAATTCTGATAGCCATTGAGAAATGCGTGTAGTTTCGTGTTTGTTGTTCCAGTCATAAACGCTGAACATTTGTTTGCTTCAGTTTGCGTTTTTAGCCCGCAAGACTGGCTATCCTAAGCCGCTGGTCATACAGATGCGAAATGTGGAGGATACATTTATTATAGTATTCGTGTTGAAGGTTAATTAACCCCTTTAGATTTGGACATTCATTTGAAGGATGAAAAAAGGGAAACGTTGAATAAAAACTATGTTTGCTTAAAGGAGCCTCGAATATTGTTGCACACGTTAAGAAGTATACGCAACCAAAAACCGATGGATAGAAAATAATGTAACTAAATTATTTGATGTGCATCGCGTAAAATGCGCCTACCATGTTGTTCTCTGCATCACCCAAAGGTTGGCTAGAAAGAATGCGTAAGGCATTAAAGTCCGCCTATGTTTAACATAATGTTACATGAAGAATAAATAAATAAAAAATAAAAAAAATGTTAGTTGTAGCCAACCTAACATTTATTTTTGTTGTATTTATTACCAATGTCTGGCCGGTCACGTAAACTGTCCCCTTTTTCTAAATAGGTTGCAAGAGCTCATTTTGAATGGACATGACATCTCAATTCCGGAGCCGGACCAGTGTCTCTTTAAGCCAGACAACTCTACACTTTCATCACAGCTATGATCCGTGTGGTGACGGATTTAGAGTACAGAATGTCACCAACCCCTACCATACTGAGGGTGTCGTAAGAGGCGAAAGAAACGCAAGAGGCAGACTATCTAGCCGCAAAAGAAGGAAAACCTGGTACAATATGTTAATTTCCTTTATTTAAATAGACCTAAAGAGAGACTACTCAATAGTGGGTAATTTAGGGGTTGAAATGATAATGATGATGATCTATATACATCATCATCATCATGGAGTACAGTGCTACGTAATGGCAGGAAGCCCAACGCAGCAAAGGTCATTTAATGGGAATAGTATACACATATAAACATACTCTTGCTTCAAGGTACTAGCAATTAATATTTTTCTTTTTAGACGGTGTGCAACTTTACTATTTGAGCTCGAGAACTACAGCTCAACATAGGCTAATTCATTTCCCAGGTAGACTGAAAATCAAATTCCTAAACACGTAGTAAGGAATGTACAAAACAAAGGGGAGGCCACCCCAACCCTTGCGTTAATTAAATGTTGTGAGCCACCCGCGCCCCTCGCGGGCTCTTCGGCCTAATCTCTTATAATTTGTTAGGTAAATACTGTTTTTATTATCATAATGGGATCGCAAAGCAAACGACATTGACAGATATTTTAATTAGAGAGTTTCCTTTGTTGGGGCGTTCAAAACAAAACGATGATATGTGTTAGATATTTATCCGTATTCCGTGTGGTGACGGATTTAGAATGCATAGTGTCACCACCCCATTTCATCCTGAGGGTGTCGTAAGAGGCGACTAATGGAACGTAAGAGGCAGATCACCTCGTCCCAAGAGAAGGAAAATTTGGCACCAAACCCTGTGCCAACCCGTCTGGCCAGCGTGGCACAGTAGGTTAATTACCTTCTGTGGGATTGGAGGCCCGAATCGGCAGTGGGTCTTTTATGGGCTGAGTAGTAGTACGAGTAGTAGATATTTATCGTTAGTTACCTAGATAACATTATTTTGTTGCCTCGTATTACCCGCCGTCTTGTTCTGCGCTGCCTTTAAATTGGGCTAGCACGGATTTTGCAAATAGGCGTAAATGCTTGATTTCTTTAATGCGATATTTTATAAAGATATTAGATATTACAAACTTAGTAGGTCTATGTAATCTTAGTGCCGATGCCGTGTAATTTGGAGTATCTATGATTGGACATGTTCGAGATAACGGAGCCAGCATTCTATCGGGGTACTAAAGGCCCAATCAGAGACACGCGTTCTATGAACTTTCTGGTTAGTAAGGGCACAGTTATAATAATACTAAAGGTAAGGGGTAGTATTTAATCGTACAACTGTAAATCCAATATTTTCTTTTCAAATATTAGAAATTACTACCAAAAATACTGAACTGCACACTAAATTTGCTCAACAAATTAATCAAATGTAATATACTGTTTTATTTTTTTATTATCATCATCTTCTTTTTCATCACATTTCGTTGAGGTCGGCTTCGGTCTAACACGATTTGGTAACACTTTCAAGCTATTCGGATCTGGTCGTATGTTCTACCTAGTTCGTAAATAAAATTGGAGTGTCAAAATGCAATAGCTATCAGTTACAACAATCAACACCCACAATGTCCATCAGTCACATCAGTCAACACTCTCAATGGCCATCAGTCACATCATTCAACACCCACAATGTCCATCAGTCAACACGCTCATAATCCATCAGATACATCAAATGTCGCAACACCATCAGTTAACACATTCAATGCCTATTAGTCACATCAGTCAACACTCTCAATGTCCATCAGTCACCTCAGTCAAAACCCTCAATGTCCATCAGTCACATCGCTCGAATCAGTCACATCGCTCGACACTCGGGATGTCCATCAGTCACTTCAGTCAACACACTCAATGTCCATCAGTCTCTTCAGTCAACACACTCAATATCCATCCGTCAACACCCTCAATGGCCACCAGTCGCATCAATCGACACACTCAATTTTCATCAGTCACATCAGTTAATACGCATAATGTTCATCAGTCCCAAAAGTCAACACACGCAATGTCCAGCAGTCACATCAGTCAACACACTCAATGTCCATCAGTCACATCAGCCGACACAAGCGATGTCCATCAGTCAACATCCTCAATGTCCATCAGTCACTTCACTCGACGCCGGGATGTCTATCAATCGCATCAGTCAACGCACTAAATTTTCGTCCGTCACATTAGTCGCATCAGTCAACACACTCAATTTTCATCCATCACATCAGTCAACACACTCAATGTCCATCAGTCGCATCAGCCGACACACACGGTATCCATCAGTCACATCAGTCAAAACACACTTAATGTCCATCAGTAACATCAGCCGACACCCGCTACGTGCATCAGTCATATCAGTCAACACACTTAATGTCCTTCAGTCACATCAGTCGACACTCGGGATGTCCATCAGTCACATTAGACAAAACCCTCAAGGTCCATCAGTCACATCACTCGACACTCGGGATGTCCATCAGTCGCATCAGTCAACATCCTCAATGTCCATCAGTCACATCAGTCAACACACTCGTGATGTCCATCGGCCACATCTGTCGCATCTGTCAACACACTTTATGTCCTTCAGTCACATCAGTCGACACTCGGGATGTCCATCAGTCACATTAGTCAAAACCCTCAAGGTCCATCAGTCACATCACTCGACACTCGGGATGTCCATCAGTCACTTCAGTCAACACCCTCAATGGCCACCAGTCGCATCGATCGACACACTCAATTTCCATCAGTCACTTTACTCGACGCTCGGGATGTCTATTAGTCACATCAGTCAACACACTCAATTTTCGTCCATCACATCAGTCAACACCTTCAATATCCATCAGTCACATCAGCCGACACACGCGATGTCCATCAGTCACATCAGTCAACACCCTCAATGTCCATCAGTCACATCAGTCAACACCCTCAATGTCCATGAGTAACATCAGGCAACCCCCCCAATGTCCATCAGTCGCATCAGTCAACACTCTCAATGTCCATCAGTCACCTCAGTCAAAACCCTCAATGTCCATCAGTCACATCGCTCGAATCAGTCACATCGCTCGACACTCGGGATGTCCATCAGTCACTTCAGTCAACACACTCAATGTCCATCAGTCTCTTCAGTCAACACACTCAATATCCATCCGTCAACACCCTCAATGGCCACCAGTCGCATCAATCGACACACTCAATTTTCATCAGTCACATCAGTTAATACGCATAATGTTCATCAGTCCCAAAAGTCAACACACGCAATGTCCAGCAGTCACATCAGTCAACACACTCAATGTCCATCAGTCACTTCACTCGACGCCGGGATGTCTATCAATCGCATCAGTCAACGCACTAAATTTTCGTCCGTCACATTAGTCGCATCAGTCAACACACTCAATTTTCATCCATCACATCAGTCAACACACTCAATGTCCATCAGTCGCATCAGCCGACACACACGGTATCCATCAGTCACATCAGTCAAAACACACTTAATGTCCATCAGTAACATCAGCCGACACCCGCTACGTGCATCAGTCACATCAGTCAACACACTTAATGTCCTTCAGTCACATCAGTCGACACTCGGGATGTCCATCAGTCACATTAGTCAAAACCCTCAAGGTCCATCAGTCACATCACTCGACGCTCGGGATGTCTATTAGTCACATCAGTCAACACACTCAATTTTCGTCCATCACATCAGTCAACACCTTCAATATCCATCAGTCACATCAGCCGACACACGCGATGTCCATCAGTCACATCAGTCAACACCCTCAATGTCCATCAGTAACATAAGTCAACACCCGCAAAGTTCATCAGTCACATCAGTCAATACACTCGGGATGTCCATCAGCCACTCACTCGACACTCGGGATGTCCATCAGACCCATCAGTCAACACCCGCAAAGTCCAGAGACTGATGTGACTGATGGACATTGTGTGTGTTGACTGATGAGACAGATGGACATTGCGTGTGTTGACTTTTGGTACTGATGAACATTATGCGGGCTGACTGATGTTACTGATGGACATCCCGAGTGTCGACTGATGTGACTGAAGGACATAAAGTGTGTTGACAGATGCGACAGATGTGGCCGATGGACATCACGAGTGTGTTGACTGATGTGACTGATGGACATTGAGGATGTTGACTGATGCGACTGATGAACTTTGTCCATCAGTCGCATCAGCCGACACACACGGTATCCATCAGTCACATCAGTCAACACCCTCAATGTCCATGAGTAACATCAGGCAACCCCCCCAATGTCCATCAGTCGCATCAGTCAACACACTTAATGTCCTTCAGTCACATCAGTCGACACTCGGGATGTCCATCAGTCACATCAGTCAAAACACTCAAGGTCCATCAGTCACATCACACGACACTCGGGATGTCCATCAGTCACTTCAGTCAACACCCTCAATGGCCACCAGTCGCATCGATCGACACACTCAATTTCCATCAGTCACTTTACTCGACGCTCGGGATGTCTATCAGTCGCATCAGTCAATACACTAAATTTTCGTCCGTCACATTAGTCACATCAGTCAACACACTCAATTTTCGTGCATCACATCAGTCAACACCTTCAATGTCCATCAGTCGCATCAGCCGACACACGCGGTATCCATCAGTCACATCAGTCAACATCCTCAATGTCCATCAGTCACATCAGTCAACACACTCGGGATGTTCATCAGCCACATCTGTCGCATCAGTCAACACACTTTATGTCCTTCATTCACATCAGTCGACACTCGGGATGTCCATCAGTCACATCAGTCAACACCCTCAATGTCCATCAGTAACATAAGTCAACACCCGCAAAGTTCATCAGTCAATACACTCGGGATGTCCATCAGTCACTCACTCGACACTCGGGATGTCCATCAGTCCCATCAGTCAACACCCGCAAAGTCCATCAGTCACACCAGTCAAATGTCGCAACACTATCAGTCAACACACTAAATATCCATCTGTCGCATCAGTCAAAACACACTTAATGTCCATCAGTAACATCAGCCGACACCCGCTACGTGCATCAGTCACATCAGTCAACACACTCAATGTCCATCAGTAACATCAGCTGACACCCGCTACGTGCATCAGTCACATCAGTCAACACACTCAATGTCCATCAGTCACATCACTCGACACTCGAGATGTCCATCAGTCGCATCAGTCAACACACTCAATGTGCATCAGTCAACACACACTTAATTACCATCAGTCAACACCTTCAAAGTCCATCAGTAACATCATCCGACACACGCAATGTGCATCAGTAATATCAGTCAAAACACACAATGTCCATCAGTCGCATCAGCCGACACACGCGGTATCCATCAGCCACATCAGTCAACACACTCGGGATGTCCATCAGCCACATCTGTCGCATCAGTCAACACACTTTATGTCCTTCAGTCACATCAGTCGACACAGTCAGCCCGCATAATGTTCATGAGGACCAAAAGTCAACACACGCAATGTCCATCTGTCTCATCAGTCAACACACTCAATGTCCATCAGTCACATCAGTCAACACACTCGCGATGTCCATCAGTCACATCAGTCAACACCCCTAATGTCCATCAGTGACATCAGCCGACACACGCGACGTGCATCAGTCACATCAGTCGCATCAGTTAACACACACTTAATGACCATCAGTTAACACCTTCAAAGTCCATCAGTAACATCATCCGACACACGCAATGCGCATCAGTCACATCAGTCAACACCCTCAATGTCCATCAGTCACGTCACTCGACACTCGGGATGTCCATCAGTCACATAAGTCAACACCCTCAATTTCCATCAGTCCCACCAGTCAAATGTCGCAACACCATCAGTCAAAACACTCAAAGTCTATCAGTCACATCCGACGACACTCGCGATGTCCGATCAGTCAACACACTCAATATCCATCTGTCGCATCAGTCAACACACCTTATGTCCTTAAGTCACATCAGTCGACACTCAGGATGTCCATCAGTAACATCAGTCAACACACGCAATGTGCATCAGTCAACACACACTTAATGACCATCAGTCAACACCTTCAAAGTCCATCAGTAACATCATCCGACACACGCAATGTGCATCAGTCATATCAGTCAACACACTCAATGTCCATCAGTCGCATCAGCCGACACACGCGGTATCCATCAGTCAACACCCTCAATGTCCATGAGTAACGTCAGGCAAACCCCCCAATGTCCATCAGTCACATCAGTCAACACACTCGAGATGTCCATCAGCCACATCTGTCGCATCAGTCAACACACTTTATGTCCTTCAGTCACATCAGTCGACACTCGGGATGTCCATCAGTCACATCAGTCAACACCCTCAATGTCCATCAGTAACATAAGTCAACACCCGCAAAGTTCATCTATCTCATCAGTCAACACACTCAATGTCCATCAGTCACATCAGTCAAAACACACTTAATGTCCATCAGTCACATCAGTCAACACACTCGAGATGTCCATTAGTCACATCAGTCAACACCCTCAATGTCCATCAGTAACATCAGCCGCCACACGCGACGTGCATCAGTCACATCAGTCAACACACTCAATTTCCATCAGTCACATCAGTCGCATCAGTCAACACACTCAATGTGCATCAGTCACATCAGCCAACACACACTTAATGACCATCAGTCAACACCTTCAAAGTCCATCAGTAACATCATCCGACACACGCAATGCGCATCAGTCACATCAGTCAACACCCTCAATGTCCATCAGTCACGTCACTCGACACTCGGGATGTCCATCAGTCACATAAGTCAACACCCTCAATTTCCATCAGTCCCACCAGTCAAATGTCGCAACACCATCAGTCAAAACACTCAAAGTCTATCAGTCACATCCGACGACACTCGCGATGTCCGATCAGTCAACACACTGAATATCCATCTGTCGCATCAGTCAACACACCTTATGTCCTTAAGTCACATCAGTCGACACTCAGGATGTCCAACAGTAACATCAGTCAACACACGCAATGTCCATCAGTCTCATCAGTCAACACCCTCAATGTCCATCACTCGCATCAGTCAAAACACAAAATTTTCGTCGGTCACATCAGGCAACACCTACAATGACATTTATTTATAAACATAGCTCTGAGAATTAGCAAACTGAAGTGGCACTGTGGCAGTGGGATGGTCATATACGAGGTTTGTTCAAAAGAAAACGTGAACTTTGAATTTTCGCGGGCTATGTATATTCGATTATTGAAATCAGAAGGCCGAGAAGTTGTTGATGACGATGAGCGCGTTGCAACAAGTCAAGAAAACATTGAAAGAGTGAAAAAAATATTCTGGAAAATCGTCGAATTACTATTAGGGAAGTTGCAGAGGATGTTAGCATTTCAATTGGCTCATGACATGCAATTTTCTGGAATGTTTTGGGCATGAAACGCGTTGCAGCGAAGTTTGTTCCAAAATTGCTAAATTTTGAGCAAAAGTCACGTCGCATTAGTATCGCTCAGGAGTTGTTGAATGACGTCAACGACGATCCAGGTTTACTTTTTAACCATATTTGGACGCTGCAACTTTTTCCTATTCCCATGACTCAGGGGACCAATGAAAGGAAAGCGCTTTGCCACAATTGATGAGATATAGTAAGAATCGAAGAACGAGCTGATGGCCATACCGAAAAGCGCATTTCAGAACTACTTCAAAGATAGGAAAAAGCGCTAGCATAAGTTCATTATATCTGAGGGGGATTACTTTGAAGGGGACAAAATGAATATTGCCAAATAAATCATTTATTTAAAAAAAAATCGAACTTCACCTTTTCTTTTGAAGAGACTGTGTACATATTATCTAACATATAAAATTCTCGTGTCACGGTTTTTGTTATTGAACTCATCCGAAATGGCTCGACCGATTTTCGTGAAATTTGGTGTGCATATCGGTTAGGTCTGCGAATTGCACAACAACTATTTTTCATCCCCTAAATGTCATGGGGGTCTACACCAAAAAAATATTATTTGATGATGATGAGCCACAATTGAGACAGGCTTTCCTCCCGTTTCATAGAGGTGAATTAGCCCACTGTGTTACTCTGGTCATAGGGGTTGGCATTGTGTCGTTTTCAATTTTCTACCTCTTCGTCCGAACCCTCAAGATATCATGAGATAGATCCGGTCAATAAACGTACAAACTACATTGCAATTATAATTTCTTCTTATTATGGTTTGTAGTAATTGGAATTGATTCATGTTATCAGTTTGGTCTGGAGGCGAAGAAAATGTATTCGGGATGCATTCGACAATAACTCTTATTATTATTCAAAAAGTTTGAGGTTTGCTTGTATTGGAAATTGCTTATCAGGAGCGAATTGTAAATTTATTGCTATTTATAATTGTCCTTATTATGTGGCGGATTGGCTTGTAAGATAGAAAAACTGCTTGCCAGAAAAAGAAGCTGCATCTAGCTAGCGTGGTATAGTTAAGGGTGGGAGAAGGCGAGAGAAGGGTGGGGGAGGAGGACAGGGAGATTCCCACCGCAAAATTGGAGACGGCTGGCTAGACTCAGACTCTTCATAGACACAGGTTATGATGATGCTTAAACAAATTGAACAATTACTCTCAACCGCTCAACATTTCAATTCGCAGACCGTACCACGAGTCGTTCCCAGAATGTGTAATCTCCATGTCTAACAGCTGATTTACTCATTTGTGTAAATTTAGTGGCACTGAGCTTACGCCGTGCGTGACAAAGAATAAATAATGTAACGGAAGGTGCATTTTGTTATCGCTTCAGTTTATTGTTCTTATAATAATCTACTCTTGATATTGGAGAGCATTGGTGACGTTTCACTTCGCTGTTCGTCTTTGCTATTGACAACTAGTGCTACTTATGGATGGATTCCGTTAGCCTAGCCCATCCCATCAGTCTAACTACTGAGTCGGGCCTCCTCCAGTTACATGGAGGGTAATTACTACTGTGTCACGCTGGCCAGACGGGTTGGCACAGGATTTCTTATCAAGGTTTTCTTCTCTTGCGGCTAGCTTTTCGGCTTTGACATTACCTACTTCAGTATATTGTATATATCTGAAATAAGTATAGTAAGATGAGTATATTTATATAATTCTCTTATTCTACTCTTGATATTGGAGGCTTCTTTCAGCTATTCGTATTTATCGATGGAATATTTGTCAAGGCAAATAAAAAAAACGAACACGAACAGCCATGATCAAAGACATCACAGGATGGATCATTGTATTCTTGCAATTGGGCGTCTTATTCTACAGGTTGCAAGCCTTTGGTTGGTCTTAGCTTAATTATTCACTGAAAGTTGTGCCGAGTTTTGGATGCGGCAAAATGAAGATAACACATGGTCATACGCATTCCATTTGTAATCCGCGGCTTCCGCCTCGGTTTCGCCTCAACGACATCTCGCAACACAATACTGGAAAATATTGTAGCAAAAGGTTTATAAAATTCTTATTAACTCGTAGAAATAAAACAATATGAATATTTTTATCGTGTATGTATTTTAATTTAACATTTGCAATCTTTCGATTTTATAATTACCTTCAATACGAGCATGACACAACTATTTCTTTGTGATTATTAGTTATTCCGACGATTACCTGTGATTCAGTTTTATTTTATCAGAAGTAGAATCAGTCTATGTTAATGGTCTAAACTGATTTACCAAAAATTGTTTGCATTACTAAATGAATACTTAACCATTTTTAAAATGATTAGACAAATTACATTAAAACAATAGTTGCTTTTTACTACTATGAAGTCAACGTTATTACCTATAACCTAGATTAGATCCGTTTGTTACGTGTTTAGTTGCTAGTTGTTGCCTGTGTTGTTGACCTATAAATAAATTATAAATAATCGTTTTTACAAACATCTATAATAAGTTATTAGTTTTATAACTTCTCAAATAAACGGACACAATCTAACAATTTCTTATAAAATATGGCAACATAGTAAGCTAACGAAAACATTATTCAACACACTCGTAAGTTTTGATTAATGATGAGATGAAGGTATTATCTTAAAATCTGTTTAACATTTTAGGGCTAGGTGAAAGAATGTTGATTGGAGTCATCCATCATTATAACACATGATTACATATAAATGTATAAATATGTTTAGTATATTTACAGTTACAGTTGTAAATGTTTTTGGTTTTTAATTATATTAAAACAAAGATGGATCTTAAACAAAATGTGAACCTATAGTTTACAGGACATTAAAAAAAAGAGGTTAGAATGATACAAAAATCAGTGCTACTGCCACTCAATATTATTTTTTACTGGATAATTCCAGTAAAGAATTACCGAATAGTTTACTTCAATAACAAAACAATTGAATAAACTTCACACAACTCGAATAATAACGACGTAATCACTCGGCTACGACCACTTATTTACATCGGACTCATCAAACACCTACAAAGTTAATGAGACCTCATCTAAGAATGTATTGGTATATCATTGCACTCACAAAGTACCGACAGACACATACAAAGTTAACATTCAGTTATTTTATTTTATCTACTACCTTATACCAATGGCACAGTGTACATATTTACTTGCTTTTTGGTTCATGGTTACCTGTTAAATTTGGCACGTCTTTCCTAAGAGGACGTCAAATCAGCGAAGACTTGAGTGTGCTTGTGACGATGACCCTATCGGATTTGTTTCGTTGACGATGTACTTAGGTGTTTTGTTGTGTATTGTATGATTTGTATTGACTTGTTTCCGCATGCTGTAGAGTTCTTGATTTTCGATTGTCGCAAAAGTTTTCCATCAACATGATAGAATATAATATAAACTACTACCAGGTCGGAACGCGACACCAACCGAGAAGACCTGGCGGAAGAAACTCGGAGGGCTTGTCCTTTTTTTAAACGCCATATTACAATGTCCTTGTTTATATAAGTAACTAGTTTCGTTTGGTTCCGAAAGGCGCTCAATTGAAATATGAATTATAAAAATATATAAGTCAACATCATCGTTCAAAGCGGTAGATAAATAAATACTACATTTATCTGCACGTAACATTAAAAACGATTAATACGTAATGCGCAGTGCATGGAAGCTACGCAATCAGTTCGTAGGTTAAGCAACGTCCGCCGCTGCTGGATGTTGGATGGGCGCCCATGCCGACCTGAACGTAGTCTCTGTCAAAACCAGAGGCACTTGCTATGAGTCCGGGTGTCATTTGTGTTCGTGAATTACATGTTTGTAAACTGCCCCCGCCATACAGGTTATATTTTGTAAATAAAAAAAAAAAAATGACTGTTGGATGTAGTGACTGGTGAACGTTGAGACGCCGTAGAATATACTTCACGAATCTTGGTCACCTTTTCTTCAATCTTCGACCGTCGGCACAGACAATCTATTGAAGGATCACATGAGCTCATATACCTGCTGGACACATCTGGGTCCATGTGATCCAAAAATAGTTATATCGAGCGCTGAGTGCTTCGTCGGATCTTGATCAACGTAAATGGCTATAAACGGCTTTTGTGTCGCGCTGTTGGCCGACTGCCAGCTTCAGGTGCGCTGGAACGAGAACAAACCAGGAGACTGTGTTAGCAATCTGTCAGTAATTATTAATTGGTCGATGGTAAACTAGTCAGCTGTGTGCTGACGGATAGAACAGCCACAGTCCTCGCCAAACTTTATGGCCGCTCTGAATGTAGCCGCATTACGCTGCGCAGAACACAAAATCAAGTACCAGCGGGACGTACGCGGGGGGTTGGAGGAAGGGCACGCCCGCACTCGCAGTCTTCCACCCGCAAGCGTTCTCGTCTCGCCTCCCATGCGTTAGTGTGAGTGTTCTACGTCCGTATTGGTTATGGAATATACGATGCGCAAGTTCGTAGTAGTCGCGACGGCTACATTCAGAGCGGCCATAAAGTTTGGCGAGGACTGTACTTAGTGTCATGACTTTTTTTATACCCCTTATGCAATCGAGCCTGTGTTTCGCGAGAAGAGCCGCAAGTGCGTGAAATTCTTGTGATGTGAAACTGAGACTGGCGTAGTACTGACGGGGACATTTCCTCAACATATTTGTGAGAGGCTACCGGTAACAATTTAATGACATCTGACACCCAGCAGCAGCTTTCCGTGAGGTGACGGATTTAGAATGCATTGTGCGCCACCCCATTTCACCCTGAGGGTGTTGCAAGTGCTGACAAAAGGAAATGGTAAAACCTTACCGCAAAAGATGGGAATCTTGATACGAAACCGTATGCCAACCCGGCTGGCCAGCGTGGCCCAATAGGCTAATTACTCTTGTCTGACTCAGCAGCGGGTTATTTATGGATGAGAAGAAGAAGTAGTAACACCCAGCTGACCCTATCTTGCAGATCAATTGCATTCATTCTTATTTTATTGCAACAAACTCCCACTCCTTCGAGCTAAAGTGAGCTGCGCAAACGCAATGACAGCATTGCGGCTTGAAGTATGTCATTATACCAACATCACGGATGACATACGGAGAACAATGATCGCGTCGTGAGTTTGAGACCTTATATTAAACAAATTGCTACTCTGTACGACAAACATATATAGAAATGTACTACATATACAGGATGCAACATAAACCCTGATGAAATCCGAAGTGACATTTCTCCAAATGGATTTTTAGTCACAATGTTAGAAGTGTGAACCATTTGTGTATCCTGATTTATAGTAGATGCTTAGTTATCTGTTTTGTCATTATTTATTTAGTTATGGCCCTTTCTTCAACAGTTACTGTCATTCCTCAATGCTCGCCATACAATGTTCTTGCAATTGAATGTAGACTACATTCAATTGTTCCCACCTCCGATCTGCCTGTGTACCAAAAATGTATGAAAATTGATTTACCATATAAACACATTATCAAAAATAATTAAGAATTTCTTTTTTTTATCAAGTCTTAAAATAGTAACATATAATTCGCTAAGATGGTCTTATATAGAATAATAACCATGTGTGAATCAAACTAAACCTTAAAATTCTGCTAAAAATGCCATAATCATAGAAAAAAAATACATCAGTGAGTAAAACTAAAATGTTAAAGCACTCTCGATTACCGATTACCACATCTATCAAGCAAAAAGGCAAACAACAGTTCATCTATTAAGGAACTATAATGCTACACACGAAAGACACGCCAAACTATATCACCCTTTTGTTTCATCTCAGGTTAAAAAGAATAGGTACCTTCTTATTCTTCTTCGGTTAGATTTTGGCTTCCATCGTTATACTAATGATTGCTAATGATATGGTTTATGTTAAAAAGGTTAGATCGATTAAGAAAGTTTAAATGAATTCGCCATTAGTTGCGTTAAAGGTAAGGAACAGATGTATGAGTACATGTACTGTGTTCCTTAACTACGTACTAGTTTGGTCAAATGCAACTATGAATCCATCAAAAACAGCATGTCACAGAAAGCCTAGTCAACTCTCCAATACCATAGTTTTATGTTTAGTAAGATTAACATTGTACAAGCCTGTCATTCCTATCTTAGCGTAGATAGATGTTTGGCAAAAAGTGGTGCGCATACCAACTAATCGTAGCCATTATCCATGTAGGGATGTTAGTTGTACAGAACAGATGAAGGGCAGAAATTACGATGAACTGGGTTCGCTAGCGGGGAATTTTAACAGTTTAGGGTAAAATTAAATTTACAATATTTACGAGTATGTAGGTAGGGGCGACTTCAATATCTGTTATTTAAATTTAGAATCACCTAGTCAATCGATATACTCGTCAAAAAATAAAGCCTAAATTGACGACTTTTTTAGATTAGCTTTGGAGAAAAACAGCTAGGGTCGACTCTTGTTGAGGCTAATATTATTTCAGTAGTAACTAAATATTATTTACATTAATATTTCAAACAATGTAAGAAGCCAATTATTTGTAATTTGTATTGAACAATTTATTTAATTAAAAGCGGCAACCTAAAGTAAACTATGTAAAATAAAACTAATTCAAATACTTAAACAAATTAATTGCAATTATTGATTTCTTATTGTATGCCAGTTTCGTTTGACAATTAAATCTAACTTGCGTAATTGATTAACAAACTTAATAAGCATGAGATCCTGCCGCAAGATATGGTAAACTTTGAGTCAACCCGTCCAGTCATCGCCAGATATACTTAGTAGGCTAATTCCAGCCATAGTCTGCCCAGAAGTCCTCTAGAACTTTGAGAACCTTTAATCTCAAAAATCCTCTGAAGTTCCATTAGACTCTCTGCAAATGACTGGTGGTCTGTACTGCATTTGCCACCACAAAAAGCCAGCAGTCGCTCCCTGTTTAGCCGGCAATTACTTATCGACGCTGGCCACGCATGCATCTTGATAAGCGCCCGTATTCTGAAAACACAAATAAATACGAGGGTGAATCAAAAAATTCTTGGAATCAATATTAAAAAATGCAAAGATTTAAATAATAATATTTTATTTTTCTACATAATCTCCCTCCAATGCAATGCATTTAGAATAACGCGTTTCTAACTTCCTTATTCCTTGTGAAAAAAAATTATTTTCTTGACTCTCGAAAAAGTCCTCTACGGCAGCTATAACCGCGTCATTATCGTGAAATTTTGTTCCACGAATTTCCTCTTTTAATTTTGGAAATAAGTGAAAATCACTTGGGGCTAAGTCCGGAGAATATGGTGGGTGGTCAAGGAGATTGAAGCCAGCACAGCGGATTGCGTTGAGCGCAACTTCCGATCGATGGGCAGGAGCGTTATCTTGAAGGAACAACACGCCCAACGACAGTTTTCCACGACGTTTTTCTTTAATCGCTTCACGCACTTTCGGGATTAAATTTGCATAATAGGGTCCAGTTATCGTCTGGCCTTTTGGCATGTAATCAATAAAAAGGATTCCTTCACTATCCCAGAACACAGAGGCCATAACTTTGCCAGCGGAAGGAGCAACTCGAAATTTCTTAATGGATGGAGAGGATGGTCGTTTCCAAGACATGCTTTGTCTTTTAGTTTCAGGATCAAAATGGTGGACCCACGTTTCATCCATGGTGACAAGACGACGGCAAAAATTATCCGAATCACGCTGGAACATTTCGAGATTACGCTTGGAAATTTCCAAACGTCGCTTTTTGTTTTCGTCGGTTAACATTCGTGGCACCCATCTTGCAGACACTTTTTTGAACCCCAGTGAATCAATTAAAATGGATTGAACGCTACCAAAAGATATCTTTAGGATCTCAGCTATATGTTTTATAGTCATTCTTCTGTCTTCCAAAACCAGATTCTCAACCTTTTTGACATTTTCTTCTGTAACGGAGGTTGAAGGCCGCCCAGAACGCGGGTCATCTTTACAGCTTGATCTACCTCTTTTAAATTCAGCCACCCAGTACGCAACCGTAGAATAGGGTACAGCATCACCCCCTAATGTCTGCTGAATGTCCAAAAAAATTTCCTTCGTAGACATTTTTTTCAAACTGAGATATTTTATCACCGCACGTAACTCACTTTTATCCATAATTTTGACTTTTTAGCAACTCGTTGCACAAAAAAATTTATTACATGCGAACGAACTGACAAAAACAAGTGACAGTCTGCATAAATATAGTGTGATAGACACTCTTTAATTTGAATATCGAACTTGATCCAAAAAGGTTTCATATATATGCACTTCTAAGAACTTTTTGATTCACCCGAGTATATCAACTTATTATCAAACAAACCTAAATTAATAAATTCAGTCCTAACTAAAAATGTACTGTAAATGTAGTTAGGCTTTCAACTCAAATGGTCGTGTTAAAAATGTTTGGCAATGACAACGACTGAAATATGATGATGGGACTAGTAGTTTAATACATATCGATTTATAAGATTTTTGTAATAAAACGTTCATAAATAAAATTCTTTTTGTATTTGAGTAACTAAATCAAAACTTCTTTGTTATATACTTCTCATGAGAAAAATCTAAACACTTCAATTTTTATGGTTGTTAAACAAAATATGAAACTCATGAAAGTTTAATTTGAACTTGGAACATTAACATTAGGATTTGAAAACCTTTTAATGTTCACTATTAAACGACATTTGACATATGTGTATTCCTAATTTAAACATTTTCCTGATAATCCTTACAAAACATAAACTTTCAAGGTGTTTTGATTTTTCTGATGAGAAGTGTATGTCTAGTTTCATTATTTATTTATTTTGATACATGTCTAGAGATGTTAGATGCAATAGCGTCAAAGACAACAAAATAATAAATCTATTAGTCTACCATACGGTGTTATCGATTACAAATTATAAATACAAAATATATCAATTGAACGATATAGGAATAAAGCTCAAAATCCACGTAAGCTAGTGGCTTTTAAAATCAGAGTTAACTAATTATAAGCTTTCTATATTTATGGGTCAAATGTTAATTGCTGCGACAGTTCGCGGTACAGTTAGAAGGGCATTAGGGTGTGGTGAAGCGGCCATCGGATCTCACTCCTGTTTGAAAATACATAAATTAAACTGAACAGTAATTAAACCAGACGTAGATGATCTTATGGTACTCGTACCTTACTTAATCTTTATCTATGCCTTGTTCCATGAACGAGCTATGTAGGTATATATTCCAAGCTATGGTCTTTTTAGTGTAGCTCACGAAATCCTATGGGGCTAATTGTTGAAGAAAAAAAAATTATTCGGTTACAATAAGTCGATCACTTATATTTTCGCGATAATCACTCATTGAAATTAAACCATTTAACGGATTATTATATCCCTTCTCCAGTGCTAATAGGATAGCAATTGAAACGGCGGGGAGACTTGACTAACTTGTCATCTGTCTTCGCTAAATTACAATGAATTTGGTTCGGCTCTATCATTTCGCATGGCCATAAGGTATTTTGTTTGTTACACCCTGTTTTTAGTATTACAGAATAGTGTCGCCAATAGTGGCCAGTGACGTGTTATCAAGCTTGCGCTTGACGGTCATCGGGGCCAGGAATGTGGCAAAAAAGCGATGGCACGCGGAAACGCCTGGCCCTCCAGCCTTTCGGCCATATTCCGCCTTTTTGAAATAATTTTGTTACAGCGCGTTTTACTTTTGCTAAGGGTTGTATTTTAAGCTATCAAAGGGATGAAATAAACTAGATTTTTCATTACGTAGATAATTGAAATTTTAAAATTGTTTTTTATTGCATAGAGCACATTATTGTCTATTAAATTCAGTAGTTTAGTCTATTCAGTCGAGATGCTTCTACTACTACTACTACTCAGCCTATGAATGACCCACTGCTGAGTCGGGCCTCCTCTAATCATAGGGAGGGTAATTAGCCTACTGTGCCACGCTGGCCAGGAGGGATGGCACAGGGTTCTATATCAAGTTTTTCTATTCTTGTTATTTCCCTTTGTCGGCTCTTACGACACCCTCAGGGTGGAATGGGATTCCTAATCGCTTTCTAAAGATTAAACTTTTTTAATTTAGATTCATTATTTGTCTCATCATTATCATAATTCCAGCCTCTAAATGACCCACTACTGTATCGTGCCTCGTCCAAATGGATGAAAATTGACCTACTTTACCACGGTAGCAAGATGGGTTGGCACACGTTTTGTATCAAGTCTTCGTTCTCTTGCTATTATTTGTCTATTTAAAAGTATTTTAAAGAATTTAATCTAATAAAAACCATTTTGTTTTTGAAACCGTCACCACACGAGAAAGTCTATAAAAGTAACAAATTATAGTGTGATGTTATTAATATGCCATTTAATCACTAGTGCCCTGTTATTAAAACCTTATCACGATAATCAGTGAGACGCTTAAACACGCGAGTGTACCCTTGGGTGATTACCGTTATCTCGGACATTGGCTAACTGGGCACTTCTGGCGTGCACTGTACCGCCCCTGTCCATTAACGGGGCTGATTTTTTATATAACTCCCACGAAATGGTAATAATAGTCTGAGAGAGAGGGAGAGCGCGAGAGAGTCAGATAAATATTTAGAGAGAGAGAGACTCTGTAGTTGCTCGTTTCAATAAAAGGGCTAAAGCATGCTAAAACTGCACTCACTATATAGGTATGTATTTTATTTGCGAAATTTTGTATGGCTGGCTTTTATTTAACTTAATTATATAATAGGTTATTTTGTATTTTTTTTTAAATATATGTAAAAATATGAAATAAAGATGCATTAGAAATTTAATTGGTTAAAGATATTGTGAAGTTGGCGCAGTACTAATACTGCGGCAAGTACAGGTTAAGTCGCCGGCAAAAGCTAGTATAATTATAATCATAATCTCAGCTCCTGACCTACTGCTGAGTCAGGCCTCCACCAAGTGCATGGTGAGAAGTTATTATTTATTAACTTTTTAACATTGTTTCTCAAATGTTGATTGGTGCCATGAATAAATCATTCCATTACTTTTGATCACCCATTGAAACCCCGCCTTCGTCTGTGTGCAAACAAACATTCATTCTTCCGCGTCGCGAAACAAAACTGGGGACTGCATTGAACCCCATTACTTGGTCAGCTGTTCTCAAATTTAAATTAGGCCCACCCGACCACAGCGTTTTATTCAGGACCAGTTTTAAAATTGTTATAATCATAGAAGTAATAAGCTTAGTAAACCGGGTCAACTCTCTGTAGTGAACCCATCTAACGTAAGTCTATATGTTTGGTCGCAACTTTTTTTTAGCCATTTAGTTACCTATTACTCGAAGTAAAATTAAGGGGAGTCAAAATCGCATTCGTTTTTGAACATTTAATAATACACTTAATGCAAAACTTAACTATTTTGGTAATTGTATTTAACTTTAATTAATATAAAACATGTGAAAATGTGCAGTCTATGTAAGGTGCCACCTTAGTAAGTTGTTGATTTAGACTTAATACTTTAGAAAATATTTTGTGTTTAAATTCACTATATTGCCACTCACAGAGTAAAATACCTTTGGTCTCATCTTCAAAAGCAAATGACTTCAGTATAATCGTAATTGAATTAAAAGTATAAATAGTAGTAATTATTATTCATAAACTAGCTTACCAGTTAGAAATAGCCCTTGTATGGTAAGCATAATATTATAAGATAAATAATTTCTGATGATGAAATTATTCAATGAAAAGGACTTCACTACAAAATTATTAAACCAATCTGGTAAACATAGGCCAACTAAACAGACCACAATAGTTTGACAATCAGTGGCCTGCAGGGTACGCGGGCAATGAATTAGTCTCAGGTACAGTCGCCGATGGAGTGGCTTCCATTCTTCCCCATGGTAAAGCGCATGACGATACCCGCTGTTCGCATTGTGAGCGCGCCTGTACCTGCGTATGAATGCGTGTTTGTGGGAATAAAAAAACGAACCGATATGTTATGCGAGAGGTGAAAAGTCGGCGGGGTAATGAGTATGTAGTTCATAGCCGTTTATAATTGATTGAAATAAGGTCTATTTTTATTTAATTTGAGATGTGTCATCATCATCGGAAATTACTGAGCCACACTTATAGGTTGGTTTAGAGTTTCATATCTTGTTTTTTTTCTATTCGGACTGCGTAGGTATCTAGTCTCTTTAGCCGTCTTGTATTATATTTTAACACACACAAATCTTTGGGACCACCGAATTTATATTTCTAACTTCCACTAGTGAATAAAAAGCTATTTTACCGATGTCTAAAATTAACTATTATTTTACTTTCAATTCGTTCAAATGTAATAACTTCAGTGTAAAATAATCGATGTATTTAACAATATATGTTCTTTTAGTTATGGAGTGAGTCAGAAGTTTCTCTGAGGCAGTCTATTCTTCTATGTTTCGTGCTGCGGGTGTCGTAAAAGCCCACAAAAGAAATGACAAAGCCGTTAACCTAGCCCCAAGAGAAGGAAAACTTGATATTAAACCCTGTGCCGACCCGTCTGGTCAGCGTGGCACAGACTGGACTCAGCAGTGGGTCTTGTATCGGTTGAGTAGTAGTAGTCAGGCTGTAATATTGTAACGTACATTTTCAGTCGTAGATCAAATATAAAATAATACCCAATTTGTTGGTAGAAACGGTATACCAGTTTAACGTGGAACTAATTTTGTGTAGTCTGCATACACAAGTAAAATTTGAAATCAAGGTAAATTCAATACTGTTGGGAAAAGTTTTTGGATCCTCTGTGGACATTTGAACTTGGATAATAGACTGCTTGGTTTATTTCAGGGTTATAATCTTCAATCTCGAAATACTCAACAATTATAATCGTCAGTGTGTGCTTTTAAGGCATTAATATTCTACGTCATAATAATTATAAAATGATGTTATGGTTACAATATTCCCAATGACGGAAGCGTCGAAGGTCCGCGGCGCGCGTTGATGTCGACCGAACGAGACCTAATTCATAATAATCTAAATATCCTAATCGAACGTATTAAAAAAGGCAGAAAACTTTCACTGGCGCGTGGATCGTAGCGCTGACCAAAGCTCAAAGCTCCGCGCCCCGCCAGTCTACCGGCGGCGCTCGACCGGGGCACACGTGTCGTTCCCAGTGCCCCCTCCCGGAAACTTTACGCGAGTGATAGTGTCAGTGAGTGCGATGCTTCCCCGCGCCGTGGCCCTTCTCGCCACCGCGGCCCTCGCCCTGGCGGGAAGCCCTCCCGACCCGTGCTACGACGAAGGTCGCCCGCGCCGCTGCATCCCCGACTTCGTCAACGCCGCCTTCGGGGCACCAGTGGTCGCCTCCTCCGTCTGCGGCAGACGAGGCCCCGAGCGACTGTGCGACCCGCCCGGAGACCAGCCCCCGGACAACGCCTGCAGGGTCTGCGATGCCGCCAGATCCGACCGACGAAATCCACCTGTCTACCTGACCGACTTGAACAACCCTCGCGACTTCACCTGCTGGAGATCTGCGCCCATCCCGCTTATCTCCTACGACTCCCCCCCGGACAACGTCTCCCTCACTCTATCTCTTGGCAAGAAATACGAATTAACGTACGTCAGTTTGCAATTCTGCCCGAAAGCCGCGCGCCCCGATTCGGTGGCCATCTATAAAAGCGCTGATAACGGTGCGACCTGGCAGCCCTTTCAGTTCTACTCCAGCCAATGTAGACGCGTCTACGGCAGGCCCAACAAGGCCACGGTGACTGCCGCCAATGAGCAGGAAGCTAGATGCTCGGACAGCCACAGGCTGACCGGCGACACGGCCGGGGGAGCGAGGCTAGCCTTCAGCACGCTCGAGGGCCGTCCCAGCGCTGCCAACTTCGACATTTCACCGGTACTGCAAGACTGGGTGACCGCCACTGACGTGAGGGTTGTGTTCAACCGCCTCCACATGGTGAACGAGGGCGATGAGATGGATAATAAGAAGCAGGCGGCTCCCGGTACGCAGCACTACGCTGTGTCGGATTTCGCAGTGGGCGGGCGCTGCAAATGCAATGGCCACGCGTCGAGGTGCATTCCTATGAAAGGCTCGGAGGTTTCCAGCGGCGGAGTCCAGCAGCTGACGTGTGACTGTAAGCACAACACCGCGGGCAGAGACTGCGAGAGGTGCAAGCCCTTCCACTTCGACCGGCCCTGGGGACGAGCGACGGCCCGAGACGCCAACGAATGCAAAGGTCAGCCAAATTTCTCTTTGAGTTGCGCTATTAATGTTTCCTGGTTTTTGTCACTCCTTTGAAGTCGTTCACGAATTTGATAGTCTTCTATTTATGATGTTAAGCGCTATAAAATTAGGACACTTTAAAGGGTGCGAAAAACTTATGGGGAATCTACGTCTTCAAAGGTCTGCGGCACTATTTATTTAAATGTGTTAAATTTATTTGTAGATCTAATAAAAAGAAAACTTTATCGAAAAATACTGAGACGCTCTTCCTAGTCGAAAAAAGGAACAAACCGTTTTAACTAAAACATGCAGGTTAGGTTAAAAAAGCCCAAAACACGATTCGGAGATTTAAACTACATACTTGGATGGATAGATTAACAAACTCTATACCCGCTTTAGAGCTCACACCTACATAATTATGTTTATTTTACGGAACTAATTTGACTTGTTAATTTAAATTACTAATTATAAATTAATTGTACACGATACAAACCTGTTTTAGTCTACTACGATAATCTTGACTATTAAGTATTAACATTAAAAGCTCGCTTTCTCGATGCTAGTACAAATTACCATCATTGTTGAAACCAATTCATTACAAGTGATTTACGCATGTTTTTTTATAAAAAAGAAATCAAGTGCTTGAAGATTTTTTATGACACTTTACATTATGCTTGAAATCGGGAAAAACAAAATTATTACAAAATACAAAAACTATTATAAAAATGCAACGCGGTCTATGCAGCGGGGAAAATCTGGCAAAGCGATATAATATTATGGTTCTGGTTTACAGGATGCGTAAAATCCGAAGTCCAGGCAAGAGTTTACTACAGCTACTTATAACAGACGGTTAAACAATAAATACGGGAATTTTATGCGCATTGTTCGACATATCCTCTGTTAAGTAACATAAGTTTAACTCGTAAGTACGAGTACCTGACGGTGCACTACTCGTAAATATAAATTCAGCTACGAGGATAATACAAAGCTGTGCTTCAATATTTTGACTGTATTCGCTTTTAGCTTATTTCCTTATCTTCAACACTGGGAGAAATTCCCCACCGCACGCTGGGAAATAACGCGGGTTGTAAAAGTCGACAAAACCCAGGACGCTTGGGGGTAGGATCGAACGGTCCGCCCGGCTAGCTACCACACTCACATCCAAGTCCGCATCCAAGCAGTTTTACTGTGTTTCGTCGTGTGTATGTGAGAGCCGGTGCCCGACAGGGCATTTCCTTGAATTGCCTGCTCCATCTTAGACCCTGGCGTTGCTTTCCATCACGCAAGCCTAGGGCCAACGGCTTTCAAGTCATTGAAAAAAAAACAAATATTGTCAATGTTTTCACGGGATGAGAGTACATATTGTCACCCTGAGGAAAGCCGACTATAAGAAAAGAGAAGCCATGCCGCAAGAGAAGAACAACTGGTTACGAAAGCCTGTGCTAACCCGTCACGTGGCACAGTAAACTGGTTTCCTCCCTTGTGATTGGAGAAGGCCTGAATTTGCAGGCGATCCTCAATACCATAATATGTAATATTTTTCAACAAATTCCATTTCCACCTAATAGACATTGTCAAAGGCATATGCTTCGATCATTCACATTTTCAGTACTCAAGTAGTTAGTACTCAGTGAGCACTCAGAAGTTCTAACTAACTGTACTTAGTACAATGATCCACAGTAAGTGTTTACAGTTTAAACACAACCCTGCCGGACGGGAGCGTAACCGCTAGTTAGGGTAATTGATTTATCGCGACGTAACTGTCGTTTAATTAACATTTATGAGTTATAAAAGTTTATGGTGCGCTGGCGGATATATATGGATTACATCGGTCTTCATCGATTGATGGATTGCTGTCCGTTTTTTGGGATAATTTTTCTCGGAACAAAAGCGGCAACTATGACTTAGACCTGCGTTCTAATGGTGGCTTGTTGGTTCCGATTTAGAATATATAGTGTACCCATTCCATCCTGTGGGTGTCGTAAGAGCCAACAAAAGGTAGGGAAGGCCGAAAAACTACGAAAGTCTTGAAACGAACCCTTTTCGTTATCGCTGGGGAAATGCTTTTCGCATACCACCGCCCCCCGGGGGAGAGGTCGGTGATTATGTGGGACTCCCGGGAAAGAACCCGTATACCCACTAAAATCCCAGCAGTATACCCTCACACGGCACGCTTGGGGCGCCAACGAAACCCTGCGCTAACCCGTCTGATCAGCTTGGCACTATAGACTAATTAACTTCATATATTGGAAGGACGCCCGACTCATCAGTGGGTCATTTATGGGCTTAAACACGAATCCCTGGGCTTTTTATCAGTTACTTGAAACCCTTTGACCCTAAAGCGTGCTGGGTTTTGTTGACTTTTACAACACGCGTTATTTCCCAGTGTGCGGTGGGGAAGTGTAATATACTTCTATATAAAACCCGTCCCCACACGGGTAAAATTTTTGCCACGGGTTCGATTCTAGGTATGGGTAAAGTATCTTCTGGTAAGGGATACTGGTTTTGGGTAAATCATATCATTTTTAAGAGCCCTCGCTTTTTGGTTTAAATATTATAATAATAAATAATAGACATGATCGCAAGCCGATTCCATCCTAAGGGTATCATAAGTGGCGTCAAAGAAGCTGGCAATTTTTCCTCCATGAACTTAGCGGAAGCCAGTCTCCGGTTGAGATGATGATGATGATAATTATTATACACAAAATAAACTTCTACACGTCTCTATGTTTAATTTCAACACAATATGCGATATTCCGGTAATTAGTTTAAAGGAGAATCTTACTGTAGCCATAGTCGCTTATATGGAATAACGAAATTAATTAAGCTCACGTCGAATATTATGCAGGTAGGTATATAATATATATTTATTATTCAACGTAATGTTTCACTATAGACTTATAATATGTTGGATTACAGGTTATTCGTGTTCAGTATCCTCCGTTCCAGCAAAATAAACAGGATTAATAATTAATGGAAGAATATACATAATAGAATCCAAAGTTTATCCGCATGTTAGCGAATAAATAGGCCTCCCCATATTGTTATTGGAAGTAATATTTAATAGCGGCTGATAATTACATATTGTTATTTGACGTTTTATGTTAAATAGATATTGTTTTCATGTTATGGATAATTTACGTGGTTTATTCATAGGTTATATCATGAATTTTAATATTTTACTAATATTACGGTTTAGACGAGACTATAACGTGGTCGCTCACTATGGGCTCCATCAGAAGGCTCAAAGTCACCCAAAGGGCAATGGAGAGGGCTATGCTCGGAGTTTCCCTGCGAGATCGAATCAGTAATGAGGGTCACCGACATAGCTCACCGGATTGCCAAACTTAAGTGGCAGTGGGCAGGGCACATAGCTCGCAGGACCGACGCCCGATGGGGCAAAAAAGTCCTCGAGTGGCGACCGCGTTCCGGAAGGCGCAGTGCTGGTAGGCCTCCCACACGGTGGACCGACGACCTGGTTAAGGTCGCCGGAAAGCAGTGGATGCGGGCGGCCCAGGACCGGCCTTTGTGGAGATCCTTGGGGGAGGCCTATGTCCAGCAGTGGAGTACTATAGTATCTACTTTTTTGTTTACAAGCTAATACTATAGATTTAAATTACTTTTTTTCGTCTGTGGGTAGTCGTAACGTCAAGGTGGATATAAAAAAGCTCTCAAGATTTTATTTAAATTAATTTATTAAATCACTGTTATCTGTTAATATTACATGAATTTATATTAATTACCTTTACGCTACCTGCCTTTGAGTGTTTTTCGTAATTCACTGCACAAATTATCGTAAAATGGATCCATCTCCTTTATCGTTAACGCAACTTCGAGAGATGTTTATGCAGAGAATGGCCACTTTCGAAAAGGAGCTGCAGAAAGCACCGTCTTCGCCCTCCACCTTAGCTGCTGACTTTAGCCAGTTTAAGGAGCACATTTTGGAAGCTCTCAGCAGCCTCCAGAAGCAGAATGAGCTGCTAGAGCAACAGACTCAGCGCCTTGAGCAGGGAATGGAGCGTCTTGAAAGGCAACAGCGACGCAAGATGTTGCTACTCCACAATATTCCTGAGCAGAAGGACGAAGACACAGCCCAGGAAGTCGTTAAGGTGGTTCATGAACATCTCGGTCTGGATGACTTCCTCATCGGTCATCTGAAACGTTGCCATAGGATGGGCCGGCCAGCTGCGAATCGATCGAGGCCAATCTTGGTGAAATTCCAGGATGTCACAAGCCGGGATAAAGTGTGGTTCACCAAAACAAAATTTAAAGGATCTGGTGTGACCGTCTCCGAATTTCTGACGCAGCTGAAGCATGAGATCTTTCTGAAACTGCGGGAGCGAGTAGGCGTGACCAAATGCTGGAGCCTTCAAGGTCGAATATTTGCGCTGACTCCGGACGGATCTCGAAAGGAAGTCGTCACGCTTTGTGATGTCGCAAAGTTCGAGGCATGCAAAGAGCCCGAGATATCATCGGCGCACGCGGCAACGAAGCGTACAGCGGCGGCGTCAAAACCCAAACCCAAGCGCGCCGCAGCCATAAAAAAATAATATGCCCATGTTAACTGTACGTATCAGTCACTTAGCACTGTCCACTTATACTATTTATTATTTATGTCCTTATAGTTAGCACTGCGCACTATCACCATATTTACGTGTATTATGTCTATACTTGCGCGCGTTTCAATACTGCATTCGCGTCTATGTTATATAACAACTGAGGACGGCCGCACTGAGACATGCAGTTAAAATGTAAGCGATCAGCTATAATCCCCCCGCCCGCGTCTCGCCACATTCCATTTCAATAATTACTTTGTTGGTTTAATATTAGGTGAAAACAGCAGCTGTTTGTATAATATTGCAAACTGACGATCCGACTTCGCATTAATGGAATGTCCCAGTTTTTGTTTTATTTTTATGTTATTTTTATTTTTTAGTTACCTATGAGAATCGTTTTGTTCGTAATAACGCCTTAATTGTGAACAGTGCTAGGTGTCTGCTAGTACCTACATTTAATTACTTTGTTGTGTTTTTCTTTTGTTTTTATTATCATTTGTTTTGTTTTGTTTATTTGTTATAGTCTTTCTTGGACACTCAACTGGCGGGTGGGCAATGCATATACACGCGTCCCCCTGACAGTATTGTACAATTGTGTATATATTTGTATTTTTATTTTATTTATTTATTATATATATATTGATATTATTATTATTTTATCAACTGATGTTGGATCATGACACCGACGTCAGTAGCTCGGACGATTTCTTGTCTGCCGAAAGTGATGGTGACAGCTTCGCCAGCACTCCAAACCTTGCTGATAATATTAATTCACAGTTTTCTGATGTACCGAAGAATCTGAATGTAGTTCACATAAATGCCCAAAGTATCCCGGCTCATTTTCCGGATATGCTGGCGAGTTTTGACTGTAAGAATATCCATGCAATTCTTGTTTCAGAATCTTGGCTTAAGCCATGTTTACCGTCCTCGTGTTATACGCTCCCTGGGTTTACTCTAACACGCAATGACCGCACTGGAGGTGGTGGAGGTGGTGTCGCTATTTATTTGCGATCTTATATTCCTTTCACAGTTATAAGCACATCGCCTCAACCACCACCAAGTAATGGTGGTGAGCATCTATTTTTAGAAATAGAGTTAAAACATACCAAAGTCCTTCTGGGCGTCTATTACTGTCCCTCAATGCGTATTAACTACTTCTCCTCCTTCGAAGGTATTCTCGAAAACCTGACTCCGTCTTACAGTCATACGATAATTATGGGTGATTTCAACACCTGTCTACTTAAAAATGACTCTCGGTCTTCTTCATTACGTTCCATCGTGCACTCCAGCAATATGTCCCTCTTACCATTAAACGCCACTCACCATTTTCCCAATGCCAATCCCTCTCTTTTAGATGTAATGTTCGTGTCCTCTCGTGATCTCGTCTCTAAGTATGGTCAATGCCCTGCTGATGCTTTTTCTTATCATGATTTAATCTTCCTATCATATGAAATCTGTCCCCCTAAGGCTAAGTCGAAAATTCTTCGCCAGCGCAATTTTGCTGGTATGGATTTAGATGCACTCCGGGGAGATGCCGGCAACATTGACTGGGAACCTTTGTATTCTTCAAATTCGATTGATGTAAAAATTCAATTATTTACCTCGGCCATCTTACAATTGTATGACGTCCATGCACCTATTCGTGCAATAAAAGTGCGACATTTACCAGCACCTTGGCTCAACAACGACATTAAATCTCTAATGGCCAGAAAGGCGCGAGCCAAAACCAAGTATAAATGTCGCCCTACAGATGATAATAGGGAGAAATATGTATTAGTACGGAATTACTGCAGCAAGGTGTGTAGGAAAGCACAACGCCAATACGTTCATGACTCTGTTCAAAATGAAGATCCAAGTAAAGTCTGGAAGTTTCTAAAGTCAATGGGGGTTGGAAAACTACGCCAAAATTCCGTAAATGCTAATTTAGATATTCACTCCTTAAATCAACATTTCTCATCTTCAACTAATTTCAATGAAATAGCCAAAGAGAGCACAATTCAATATATTTCATCACTTCCAACTCCTGACTTCTCCCCTTTTTCTTTTAGTCAGGTGGCTGCTTGTGACATCGAGAGGACCATTTTGTCCATTACATCGAAATCTGTTGGTAGTGACTGTATAAGCCGTAATATGATCATTCCGATCCTTGATCAGATCCTCCCCATAATTTCCCATGTTCTTAACTTTTCCCTAACCAGTGGCAGTTTCCCGTCCTTGTGGAAAGAAGCCCACATCGTTCCACTACCAAAGAAAAATAACCCGACGACCTTTTCTGAGTTCCGCCCCATTTCAATCCTACCCTTTCTTTCCAAAATCTTAGAACGTCTTGTTCATAAACAGTTAAATTCTTTCCTCTGTAATAACCATCTCCTCAATCCTCTACAGTCCGGTTTCCGTCCTGGTCATAGTACAGCTACTGCTCTAATAAAGATCACTGATGACATTCGCCGGGGAATGGATGAGGGGAGAGTTACGGTGCTATCTTTGTTAGATTTCAGTAATGCATTCACTACCGTGGATTTTGATGTATTGCTGGGCGTTATGCGTTCACTCAATGTATCTCCGACGGTCATCGGCTGGTTTCAAAGTTACCTGTCCGGCCGCCGGCAGCGCATTTGCATAGACGATGTATTCTCCTCCTGGTGTAATACGACTGCCGGCGTCCCACAGGGTGGCGTGCTATCTCCATTACTTTTCGCGTTATATATTAATACCATCCCTCAAAATCTCGCTTCTTCCTACCACCTTTATGCTGATGACCTCCAGATATATACGCAAGCTACTCTGGAGGGCTTGCATACAGCTATCAACTGTATCAATAATGATCTACGCTCAATATCTGAATGGAGTACGTCATACGGATTAAAGGTCAATCCAGCTAAAACCCAAGTCATTGTTGTCGGCAGCTCACGGATGATTTCCAGAATCAACTGGTCTAACATGCCCCAGGTCTTTTTTGATGGAATACACATCCCGTTTACCGATGTTGTAAAAAATCTAGGCATATACATTGATCAAACGCTTTCTTGGAACCCTCAGTTGCAAGAAGTAAGTCGCAAACTATTTGCTTCTGCGGGATCCTTGCGTAGAATCCGCAACTTTCTTCCTACTACTACCAAAATTGCGCTGGCTCAGTCTCTCCTTCTTCCGATTCTCGACTATGCCGATGCCAGCTATCCAGATCTCACTGAAGCCCAATTAGACAAGCTTGAGCGACTCCAAAATGTCTGTATAAGATTTATATTTGGTTTACGTAAATATGATCATGTTTCAGAATTCCGCACTAAGCTCAAGTGGCTTCCCATTCGCCGTCGCCGGGATACTCATATTATTAACCTTCTGTACAACATATTGTTTAATCCCTCTACCCCACAATATCTCAAAGAACGATTCGAATTTCTTCATACCACTCATTCACGATCTCTTAGGTCATCAGAAAACTTGGTACTAAAAGTTCCTTCCCACACCACTAACTTTTACGCCCAATCTTTCTCTGCGCGGGCTGCAAGTTTGTGGAATTCTTTGCCACTTTCTATAAGGCGCACAGAATCATACCCTATTTTTAAAAAAATGGTAAAAGAGCACTTTTTTTAATCTGCCTGTCACAAAACACTTGGCACATATCCTATCACCCGTTAATATTTTGGTATGTATTTATTTATGTATATATTATATGAATATATAAGTATTATTTGTATGTATCTATTATAATTTTATACTATTATTTATTCATTCTAGAGTATTTAATCTATCAATCTTCTTTTTTTCCCTTTCCATATTAATTGATATAATTAATCTAATAAGAATGTATTATTGTACCTCGTACTACCCGTTCATAACTTCTAAATAATGTCCATCCCAAGGTTGTCTGTAAGAAATCGCATTTTGCGATAAGACCGCCCTTTGTACAAATTGTTGCTTATATGTAATGTGTTCAGTATAATTCTCTTGTGTACAATAAAGAGTTCATCTATCTATCTATCTATCTTAAAAAAATAGTTTATGTTTCAAAAAAAGTTGAAGATTACAGAAAACCTTCACAGAGTTTCTTGCCGGCTCTTCTCTGTAGAGCTACATTCCGAACCACTGGTACATAGTAAATTTTTAATTTTAATTTTTGACTCTTCACAATAGTTCAAATGAGTCGACTTGATTAAATTAATGTTGATGTTTTAAAGAAAAATCAAAACCATAGTTAGTAGTATTACCCTCCAGTAACCGACTCAAGAGTGGGTTATCTATGGGCTGAGTAGTAGTATAAAAAAAATGTTTTTTTTTGTCATTTCTGATCTATCATTACCTCAGTCACTACCCGGAAAGGGTACTCTAATCGTCGTATAGATTTTTTAATTTAACAATTTTTAACCTCTGGCAGCTTTCGTAAACATAACACTTTTGTTAAGGTGCAAAACTGTCTTCCGGGGACACCCAAAATGCTATTTTAACTTCACGTGCCTACTCTAATCACATAGGCGTAAGCGAATTATTTACAGCTGCAAGTACATCAAGTTAATTATCTGTATGGTATCCATTTCACATCACAATATAGAGCTAACAAACTCACCGCGATAATAGTTTGCGCCCACGCAGCTTACACCCTGATCTGGATTAGGGCTGCCTTTACAAATAAATTGTCCCTAAATTTGTATACGGAACAATTTTACTGGCGTCAGCACCAGTCTAACCGAATTTGAGAAACTAACAATATTGACAAGAAGTGATTGCCCTCCAAACGACTACTACTAAGCCCATAAAGGCCTCCTCCCATTGCAGGGAGGGCAATTAGCCTACTGTGCCACGCTGCTGTCCAGACGGGTTGGCACAGGGCTTTGTTTCAAGTTTTCCTTCTCTTGCGGCTAGGTTTTCGGCCTTGTCGTTTCCTTTTGTCGGCTCTTACGACACCCTCAGGATGGAAAGGGGTGGTGACACAATGTATTCCTTATCCGTCACCACGTCCTCCAAACTACTGGTAAGAATTTGGTTATTGACTTCGTGCATCGACTGCCGTAGGTTGAACGGCAACCAGGCCCTGTAGCCAAGTGGCTCGTGAAACGTGCTTTAGTAGAATAGAAAGATAAATGTATGGTCACATGATCTGTGTGTCAATGTCAATCACGTACATATCCGAATGTCAATTCCATACATTTCTAGTTCCATACTACCAAAGCGTGCGTTTGAAAACCACTTGGCTAGGTCCGCTGGACCGACGGCTTTGTGGCTTTGTGTTCCCTCCGAAGCACTGAGGACGTTAGAGGTTTCAAATGTTGGACACTCTTTCAACATAGCCAAAGTTACCAAATGCGTTGGTCTACGGCCTAACCTAAATTTCTTCGTCTGTCAGTTTGTTCCGACTACTCTCTAAAGCGGCTGGACCAATTTTAACGGGACTTTTACTGGCAGTTACTTCATTTTACTAACGGCTCTTTTTTTCATTACCATCATCTTCCTCCGGGCACACAGTTATTTGTAATAAACAATATCTGCATCGTGGTGGAAATTCTTGCCTACGTCCGACAGTGAACTTCTTTAGCTGATGATTTCTTATTACACATTAAAATTAAATACTATTTAACGGATTTAACGGTTAAGTAGATTTAACTGTTTCTTTGTACTTTTGAAGACAACTGTCATTTAGTCTCCTGTGACCACGATTGCTGCAAAGCATTCGAAACACCGGGAATTCAATAATGTAATAATATACACGTGAAAAATCTGGCTGAAATGATGATGGCTATCTAACTAAGCAAAGCAGCGGCAGAAAGTTATATAAAAACATGATGACGATTTGTGATCACATAATGAAACGTCACTCGTACAGAATCGGTGGTGGGCTTCCGGCCATAATCTTTTTATAGCTCGTTCTTTTTGTTGCTTTTCTTTTGATAACATTTGCTATTTAAATGCTGTCTAAGAATCCAATAATACCTGCACGGGCATTCCAAAATAAATTACTCAAATCACAAATGCTATTGACGGGTTTTTAGGCTGAACAACAATGAAGTGTCTTTTGTTGCTGACTGCGGAAACCCGCAGGTACACGAACGGAATGTGCACGTTGTAGAAAAAAATACTGTGGTAAAAAGTAAATGTTAATCTTTATAGACAAGTATAAGTAACTTATTGATAAATTGCCAAATTTTGCCGTATTTATGAATGAATATTATATCTATGTAAATTTAACGCCTCTTAGCGATGTCAATGCGACATTTAAAAAACCGAATGATTAACAGCCATTTCGCACTCAGTGTTTGGGCAATCTATTGTCTTTTTATAATTATAATTGTATTGACACTGACAAATATTTTGTTTTATTAATATAGTATTCTTAATTAAAAACTAATCAATAATTAATGCGTTGTAATTGTTCCTTTTGTGGACAGCAGGCCAAGTATAAAATATAAAATAAGAAAATTATGAAACAGTTTGGACCAATGAGGTTTAATGCTTTTGATATAATGTTTGATGTTTATTATTCGATACCCGGCCCTATTTATCAGATTCGAATAGTTAGAACATCGACAGCCCTATTTCCACTCTATGATTTGTGTCCGACAATCTGATATTATCATAAATTTACAAACTATACCTTTATAGACGTCTCAAGGATGGTTTTTGTGTGCTTTACTATAATCGTCTCCGTAATGGCCGCGGACTGATTTGGACTTTATGTGTATCGTTAATTTCCTTTCGGTGTTTTTATTGTGCGCGGTTGATTTTGGGTTATTCAATTATGACGCGTTCTAGTTATTATGGTTAATAAGAGGATTCTTTATTGGTTGAGCTGTCGTGAGTTGTATTTATTTACACATTCTGGTTGAAAAAAATTTATTTGATTTTTAATATTTGGATGGTTTCTATGTATGAATAAAATGTAATTACCGGTTTGCAATAAACAAACTTAATATACTTTATGAAAATTATTTAAAAGCTTGTCCGTCCGTTTAATCTTTCCGTTGGACCGAATTAGATTGATTTTTCATAGTATACCGCTTCCATTCACGACCCTTGTAAGGTCGACCACGTCCACCTTAATTTTGGGAAATTCTTTATTTCTTAATTTCTTGTGACTGCAAAAAGCCAGATAAAGTCGTAAATCTATTGAATTCGATGTCGTAAAGCTGCGTTTACAGTGTATGCCACCGCGGTCGCTATTCAGACGCACCTACGGCCCGCCAAGCGTGAACGAATCCAATTATTAGTCGTAAGTGAGTTGCGGGTTCCGTGGTAAAAACAACCTTAAAAGGTAAACAAATAATCATTGGTGACGGATTTAGAATACACGGTGTCACCACCCCGATTGATCCTGAGGGCGCCGAAAACCTAGCCGCAAGAGAAGGAAAGCTTGATACGAAACCCTGTGCCAAGCCGTCTGGCCAGCTTGGCACAGTAGGCTTATTCCCCTCCACGTAGTTGGAGGAGGCCCGACTCAGCAGTGGGTCATTTATGGGCTGAGAAGCAGTAGTAATATTAGTAATATTAATAACCTTAGTAATATTAATAATGATGGCTCTAGAATGAAATAAATATTGTCAATGTCATTAATTTATATTGCACTGAACCCAAATCAACCAAGTTTTATGATTTAAATAATACAACGCTGTAACTGAATGTAGGGCGCCCAAACCAACCGTTAAAATAAATGGGATTTGCATTTTATAGTCCGAAACTATGTTACAACATATTGTATTATGCTGAGATATTTTATTGTATACATTTTAGTGAATTTTAGCAATACATTAAAATTAATCAAATTTTATCGTTAATATTTTAAAGAGGAATTTTCGTCTTACACTGCACACACACACACAAATATTCTATGTCCAGTGCACTTGAAAACCTGTGGTGGTTTATGTAGCACTGTTAATATTATGTTAGTGTAAGAAACTCCTTGTATTCGTTTTAGTTAAATAAATAAATGTTTTTAGTGTCTAAACCTGTTTATATGTTTCTGAGAGCCAAAGAGAGTTCTGCAGAGCGAAGTTGAAGGAGGCAGTCAATAATTTAATAAACAACTTTGAAATAACGTTATACAATTTTAAATCTATTCAGTATTATTTAAATCTATACTTATATTATCATGTTATAAAGAGGAATGATGTGTATGTATGTATTTTATAACGCATAGACTCAGAAACTACAGGACAGTTTTCAAAAACTCTTTCACCTTTAGAATGTTACATTATCCCTGAGTAAATCAAAATCAAAACTCAATCAAGTTGGCTCATTAGACAAGTCATTGACAAGTCAAACAATAAAATAAAATTTACCATTAAAAATTAATTATTTACCATCTACCGCCGGTTCGGAATGCACCTCTACAGAGAAGAGCTGGCAAGAAACTCTGTAGTTGCTCTTTTTAGATCGCAATTTTTGGGTACAAGACTGGATATAAGACAGATTTGTGAGAGCAAACTCGGACAATAGTTCAATAGGCCAATAGCAAAGGGCCAAACATCAGCCAGATCTAGTCAACAATAGTAACCTTCTAATGCCCGAGCCAACGAATCCCCAGCTATTTGCTAAATGCTATTTGCAAAGCACGGCTTTGTAGCCACGGGTGAAGCCGCGAGCATAAGCTAGTCGACAGAATTATCAATGAAAGCTCCGTCTATCCGAATACTGGCAATCGGTTGAAAATCGTTTATATTTTAATTTGATGCCTAGTATAACTCACAGTCTAAATAAAGACAAGCAAACCAATTATGTTTGTATAAGAACATTTTTAAATATTATGTTGTCCTTTTATATTCACAAAAACGTCTTTACGTATTAGGCTACGGTCCTTAAGCCATCTTCGGACCGCGCCATCATTCTTAATTACAATGATTGCGTCTATCAAAAATGGAAGCAGTTCATCGGGTTTATTGTAATAAAAAAAGAAGTTATCTACAACAAAAGGCAACCATTGTTTACAAACTTCTGATCGCGTGGGCTTTTGAGAGGGAATTGGAAAGAATTAATAACATTCAATCAGTTATGATGACATTATATTTTTTAATGCTACTGGTGTTATTTTTGCGTCTCGTTTTATTTACAAAGTGTTCCGTCACATCTTATCTACTAACCTGAGCTCCTACTGAGTCGGGCCTCCTCCAAATTCATGGCGGGAAAATAGCCGACTCTGCCACGCTGGCAAGACTACCCGTCTTCGTGTCAGGGTTTGTATCAAGTTTTCCTTCTTTCTTTCTTTCTGCAGCTAGGTGATCTGCATCTTGCTATCCTTTAGTCGCCTCTTACGACACGCTGAGGATGATGGGCTGGTGACATTTTGTGTTGTAAATTCGTCATCACAGGCTTTCAAGGATATTAGACTAGCCTAGTGTGCCCAGCTGGATAAACGGATTGGAGATTTCAGATCGAGTGTTCCTTCAGTACCTTATATGGAGTATGTAGTTAAACATATGTGAGTGATTCGTCACCACCCAAACTATTTCTGTGGGTAAATCTATCAAATTTAGCTCATTTCATTTATGGCTTCTTGATACATGACCATGACAGACTAAACAAAAAGTATTATATACTCGTGTACACAAAGATTTCAAAAAGAGGATAAAAATGGTGTCCTTTTAATTTGGTACCGAATTCAAATGGTTCTGTAGTCGGTTTATATATTTTTTATTGAGCCCATCTATAGCATCTCCAAAACCACTCCTTAATTTGATTTTCGAGGAATTTTGTTTGAACTAGTGACCCGATTTTGATAAAATTTCTAAAGGATCAAACTGAAGACAAAACTAACAGATTTTACCAATTCAGTTGATAAATTGCGGAGTTATGTATTTTTAAACACATACAAAAAAACATACAGTCGAATTGTGAACCTCCTCCGTTCACAACAAAGTGGAAGGGACTCAGTTAGGACAGCATTAAGAAGAAAAAAAACATATACATACTACGAAGTCGTATTTTCAATATTTTATTATCTGGCCACTGTGTCTATAAATGGACTGTCCCAGCCAATGCCAGTCGCCTGGGCATCCTTTTTAGTTATGTTCTGTATGCGATTCAGTTGACGTAAATCTTGATAAATAGCCAAAATGGAGAAAAATGTAACGACCATTTTACTAAGAGCCGCAGTAAATTGAAAACTTTCATGGCTTTCTGAAGATTTAAGAGGGTATTGTAGGTCACATAAATTGGTAGAATGATTGAAACTTGAGAAATAATTGAATTGTTGTTGAGGTTTGTTGTGTATGTTAATTGATATGAATTTCTCTAAAGAAGTTCTCATATTTTTCATTTGTTTCATTTCTTCGGAATAGCTTGGAACTTAAAAGTTTGGACATTCGTAAACATTTTGGTAATGAGAAAAACTCAGTTGACAATTGCAAACATTAATGTAACATTACAATTCATATCTAACTATCGTGAATAAAAATTGATAGATAATTATTAAAAAATGTAAAATGCCCAATCCATTTGGTCAATTTTAACTAGTTAAGATTCTCAAATATTGTCTTGACTTATTTTATTATAAGCCTTAGACTTCAGTAGCAGAAACCTAAAATGAATCTTATCGACCCCACAGCGATAGTATGATATTATGTACACAATCAGTGACATTTATCCTAGTAATGTTAGTCCCCGGTGTATTATGTGTCCAGATATTGTGTCCGGACAGGTTGGACTACGATCGGAATGAATCACTCCGCGATGTGACCCTGATCGTATGGAGATAATATTGTTTTATTGCGTCAGTTTAGCGTTAAACGCGTGTTTTGTGTTCCGGGGACAAGGTTTATAGCCTCCTTGGACGGTGGGCAGGGTTGATATATTGGTATTCTGTTTTTAAAAATAAGGTATCTTATTGAAGTAAGAATTACGTAAGAAATTTCACAGGCAAAAAAATATTTTTGTCATGGCTAGCACTATATAGTTTTTATTATCTAATAGAGAAGTAACAGACAAATTTTATTTTAATAAGTATTGTGAAGCGAAAAACAAACAACAAACAACCATTTGAGGTCGGTGCCTTGGGTAATATCTACGTCCTAATTGACGCCGGAGTCTATTTAAGTTGGCCCCAAATCGAACAATCAGTTCCAAATCAGTTTAAAAATTAAAGACCTAAGCGGTAACACTCATCATAAAGACGAATTGAGAACCTCCTCCTTTATTTAAGTGGGTTTAAATATAGATAAAGTTCATTTGTGAACTACTAGAAACAGTAATTGAGCTGACTTCCTTAAAATATTGCAAAAAACGGGCGAAATCTCCGAAATGAAAAGCCAGAACATAATCTAATATAATAAAGAGGCAGGATTGAATCTCATTGGAGTAATATTTTTACATTGCAATATGAGTATATTGCCTAGAAATACTATACATATAGCCCTGCGACTGATTGCGCATTGCTGTGATGAGGCTTGCGAGCCTTTAGGATCCGTTGGGGCCATACCAGCTCAGGATCACCCGTATCGGGCGAGCCTACGGGTAGAGACCAGACGAAGAGCGGCACGCGTTGTCCGGGTGAGTCGGGCTCCAGGGACTCCTCTTTCCTCCCAAACCGCGTGGTGGTGGGGAGTCCAAACCGGCATAACTACAGTGGTTCGGATCCGCCACCAATAGCGGGAGCGGGAGGTCAGTCAGGTGTGAGGGCAGCTACCTGCCTGCTCATTTGTGGGGTTGGAGAGCGTCCAGAGCTCACCATCAAAGTTTGGGCCCCGTTGAAAGGTGGACCTGGGCTCATCAGGGTCGCGGAGCATGTTCATTGGGATCGAAACTGTTTCGGGCAGTTGAGGAATGTCGTTGGTTTAAGTGGGTAGTTCGGGGTGTAAATTACCGTCTTCCCAGAGTCCCACATGATCAGGCTAGCGCTCAGCGCTTTTGCGCCGGGTTATGGAGGATGATTTCCAAGATGAGGAGAGTTTCCCCCGTAAAAAAGGGTATAGAAGGACAGCCGTTTATCATCATGGTACTACCAAAGGCAGCGATGTGCAGCTGCAATATACGAAGGCTTCGCATATATTGGCAGCCCTAAATATTAAGTGATTGATACTATCAGCTTATTTGTCGAAGTCCAGATACGCTGCGCCGTGTTTTACGGTCAAAGGAAGTGATAAAAGCGATGAGTTTGATCACCGATATCTCTATTTACGAGCCATAACTATATTTATTTAAATAAACAAAGGATTTCTTCTAGACAAACTTTGTGGACGAACGGGGAAATTGGATGTATTCCATAGTTTTGGTTTTATCTATGGTCAAATAAAAGAGGTTTAGGGACAGACGGTGGATATGGGGCATGAGATCGCGGGTTTTTTTCCTGGTTTGGATAAGTGTCACATCAGCCACTTCGAAATTTTGTACACTGACTCTCCTGTGTAATGTGAACCTGGAAATGCACTTAAAGTTCCGCAAAAAAGTGACACGTAGTGTATTCTTAATCCGTCACCACATGGAATTACATCATTCAATTAACCCAAACCCAGGCTCAAACAAGGGACTTGAGACCCAAAGGCTCTTAGAATCTAGGACCTAGACCAACAAAGCGCCAAAGATCATCAAAGTACCCATTTGCTGTCCATGACTTTCACCATAGTATTAATAGGTAACCAGTAAACCAACCAACACTCCTGATTACGCTTTAATCGAACCCAGGATTCAAAGAGAAATAAGTGCACATGGGGCACTAAACACCGCGTAACCTATAGAACCGTCGCCCGAAGTACGCTATGAAGGTATGTACCGGTGTAGGCTTTAAAAGCCTCGATAGACCGTCGCGATATAATGTTATGTTCTATGGGTTTGTTAGAAAGCATTTGGATTTTACACCGTGCGATCTAAATGCCTGTTCATGTATTCAGGTATTATTACGACCCACGCTTCGGCGTGGGCAGAAAAATGATTCTTATACTCGCTTTACACACATACATTTTGATGAATTTTAATCTCGTGTGTGGTTATTGATTTTTGGTGTGCAGTACTGGCTGATTTTGGTACGACCATTTAACGAATACCCCAAATAACTTAAAAATTGGGTGTTACAAACTTCCGCAGACGACTGTCTGCTTGAGCGCCACTACTACTCAGTCCATGAATGACCCACTGCGGAGTCGGGCCTCCTCCAGTTATATGGAATGTAATTAGCCTACTATGCCACGCTGGCCAGACGGGTTGGCACAGGGGTTGGTAGCAAGTTTTCTTTCTCCTACGACAGGTGAGCCTTGTCAGCCCTTACACCCTCAGGGTGGAATCGGAATGGTGACACTATGTACCCTAAATCCGCCAACACACGAAATAAACGCCACACAAGTGAATAAAAAAAGGATTTTGCTACTTAACAATATCACTATCACTATCACTACATAGTATAAAACAAAGTCGATGTTTTCTGTCCGTCCCTATGTATGCTTAAATCTTTAAAACTACGCAACGGATTTTGAAGCGGTTTTTTTTATTAGATAGAGTGGTTCACGAGGAAGGTTTATATGTATAACAGACCCCCGCTTTGCACGGGCGAAGCCGGGGCGGGCCACTAGTTGATAATATTATATAATACATTTGACGTTTATCCGTGTGGTAATGTATTTAGAGTACTGTAGATTCGTGTTCACTGAACTGATTATTATTTAGTGCTACTTGTGGTTTGTTTTATTGGATTGTGTTCTTCTTCTTTCTTAGATTGAAAAGAATTTTCTCCGTCGCGTCGTTTAAACATGAATATTTCTAATTAAGTCTGTAGGTACACCAAACAAATTGAGCAAAAGGTACCGTAGTGGGGTAAAGGTTGTGTATATATTCAACCAATCGGGTTTCCCCCCAGTTCGTCCGCCGATTAGATACAAAAATCAACATCTGCGCAGTCAGGGTCATTGTATTTATTCAAGTATGAGATTTTCATTAACAAGTTATACTTAAATTAGACCTGAGCCTATTATGAAGAAAAATCGTCTATAACAAATAATATTGTCAATAGAAACGTGATCTGTATGGCAATGGGATTAATGGTAGTAACTCGTAATTTGTAAGCAAATATTGTTCGGAAGTAATAACTCACTTTGTAAACCAGACACTAAACAAACAAATCGACAGTTCATCATTTTGTTTCGAATGTTAGGCTCAGGAATAAAACGCCTAATACATATTGGTACTTAACAACAGGTATTTAAGGTACATAATCCTTTGCAACTATATGGGTTACGTTTAGAAGTCATTTTGTCGTTTGGTTTGTCAATATAATAGATGCGTGGTTTAGGATTGCCGCCCACTTGGATAGAGTTTTTTTTTCTTGCACCGCGGTTTTTGGCTGTAAAGCCGAGCAACCCAGACCCCGAGCAAGTGCCTCAGGTTTACAAAAAGACACTTGCCCGACAACGCAATCGAGCCGGGTACCAGTGATAGGTACATCCAACCCATAGACTAACAAGAAAGTTTTTTGTTATTTGCCTAGCCTAGCATATAGTGGGAAACTCATTTAAACTCCTGGCGAAGCAATAATATCTCAATCTGCTGCGCGACGGATGGGTGTCCTATTTAGAATATCTGACCTCCTTCGCCTTTCAGAGGGCAAGTAAAATAAAACAAATTTACTATAATTTTTGTCCGGTTTTTTTGACATGATCCGAGCTAAGAATCGAAGAGTTCATAAACAAATTCCTCTATCAAAACAAGTTACAAAATTGTATTCACAAATTTATTTCACTTTTCCAACACTCAAATGCTCAAATGGTTAACTCATTTCCTCTGAGTTTATGCATGTCGGCACGCCATCTCACAATTATCCCTTCACCAGAACCCCATGACCCCTCAATTTCCTTCATCGAGTAGAAATGTTTTACAGTATAGGAGTCTGGCAATTTTTGATGGATCAAACCAATTTGGCTGTGTGCCTGCGATTACGAAAGTAGGTAGTTTTGAATACTAGAAAATTGGTGTTGGAGCAAATATGTTTATTAGACTTATTAGTTTTGTGGTAAACATCGAGCGAGGCGTGGGAAGCTTTATTGGGACTCATAAATACGAGGATGTAAATAGCAGTCTCATTTTTTTATGCTGAGAAGAATCGATTAACAATTTAAAACAAATATTGAAAAAAATATTTAATACAGTCCAAACTTAAATTTCACATTTACCTCTCTACCTACTTAGCAGCAAATTGTAATTATAATATATTGTGTTAAAAAATGAACCAACGACATCTATTTACAAAAAAGGAAGTAACTCAATTGAAAGTCAACGCAGGCGAAATCGCGGGTAGTTTACTATACTATAAACCTTATTTTCCGTGCCGTGTATTTTTGACAATAAGTCGGTTGCATTTATCGTAAAATTTTACACACTGTATTTGTATCACTTACATTTGTTGAACTCTATAATGGATATTACTGTCAAAGCCAACTAATTTAATTTCTTGCATGTACTCGAGATAATATTAAGTCTATCGATAGCCACTCATTAGGCGACGGCGATTGCTTTATAATGATTGATGATGTTACACAAGATGGATGGACCCCCTTCATATTGCCGTTAGTACCTTGCTTAAATTTATGCTTATGAGCATAAATTTAAGCAAGGTACTAACGGCATGTCCTTACTTTGTATACCGTTCAGAGATAAACAACGAAACAGTCTGGAACGTGACAATACGTATAACATATAGGTAACAAAATTACCTTCTGGTTGGCGTTACCTCTCCGTCACCACCCTATTCCACCCTAAGGGTGTCGTAAAGCCGACAAAAGAATATGTCAAGCTACGAAACTTGATACGAAACCCTGTACCAACCCGGCTGGCCAGCGTGTCACAGTAGGCTAATTGCCCTTCATGTAACTGGAGGAGGCCCGACTCAACAGTGGGTAATTTATGGGTTGAATAGTGGTAGTAGTAGTAGTGTTACCATATACTTAGTATATACATAAGTCTAATTAGTCTAATAGTTGCAATAGCACTTTCTATAGTTTTAAAAAATGTGTTCGGCTATATTATTTAATCAATATAAACAGTGATGAGGAAGCGGTGAAACGCTATGTAGTGATAGGCAGTTTTCAGCGTCACATTTGTTTAAAATAACGTTAATATATCGATACGAACTGTTCGAATATCAGTCATAAAGCCGTCGTTGTATTAATAACCAAAGTTTAAGTATAGGCGGTAATAGTGTGGCCAGGTTTGTGAGGAAATTATGGATTATATGTCCACAGAGACGAGTAATAATTTTTATGCATTGGAAAAAGTAACAGGATTTTAATTTTGTAAAATAACCTCAAAGTATTTTGTCTAATCCATTGTCGACAACTGCAAAATCAATGGTTTCACTAATGATAAAAAGATTCCAAGACACTGTGTGGATTTGGTTTTAGAGATTCAAAGACACTAAAATTGTAAGAATAAACAAAATAACTACCCTATTTTGAATGCGTGGTTGGCCCAAAAATTAAGACCTCAATGTTCCAATCATGTGCAAAATGTTCTATCCATTCAGACCGCTTCCAGTACCATGTTAAACTATACCGCTTGAGGTGTGTAATCTTGTTCAGTAGTCAGGGTGCTTGGATACATTAAAGAGGAAATTTAGAGGGAATGGATGGCAATGTAACATCTGAAAAATATACTAAGATGGCCAGTGTAGAAGGTAGAATTTAATTGCAATTTAACATATTTCGTTATGTAGTAGTGTATGTATACTGTTGGTTTTATACATAAAATAGGAAAGAGTTATTTCTGACCGTTGTCCGTGCGGCGACAAATTTCGGATATATAATGTCACTATCCCATATCAACCTGAGGGTGTCGTAAGAGCCGCCTAAAGGAAATTACATGGCAGAAAAACTAGCAGTAAGAAAGGGAAAACTTGAAACAAAACCCTTTGGTCAACCCGTCTGGTCAGCGTAGCACTGTAGACTGATTTCCATCCTGTTTGCTTGGATTGGAGGAGGCCCGACTCAGGAGTGGGTTATTTGTGGGCTGAATTGATGCTGATGATGAATCCATGGCCGACTTCGCTACCAGAAGGAAAAGAAGAAGGAGAAGAAATTTAATTGAGAATATCCCATCACTTTCACATCGCATGGCAACCCTGCTGTCGGTTTATTTGGAAGCAACGTTAACCGCGCGGTTACATTAAGATTTATGAACAGTTTTGTAACCCAAGTCTTTTGCTCTTTTTGACACGCTGGGAAAGGGTTTGTTGTATGAATGTAGCCGTTATGTAATTATAGCACGGCTATTTTAAGGTCTTCATGAGTATTTTAAGCGTTAACTGAAGGGCAGTAAACATGTCATGTCAAACATTGTCACTTGGAAAAACATTGCAAGTTTTCGTCTTAGTATACAAACACAGTTGAATCGCTAGACCATACAGTCAGCTTGTCACATGGGAGGTGACGCTGTAGATTCGAAATCTTTAACAGTAGGTATTAAATCTATTAGCAAAGCACTGTTTGATACTGTTAGAAATTGCTAAATTGGTTTATTTATACAATGTTATCTTCATTTTGCTTTCCAATACTGGTTACTTTGTTTGTACATTTAACTAAATGTGGTATTAAATGGTGTGGTTGACTTTATATCAAGATGTAAAAAAGGGTGCCAGAAGTTTTGGAAATGTATTTAGGCTACAACAATGACAGGATTGTTCAAGATTTTTTCTATGTTTTAATACATTAAATGGAAATGGAAACAATCTGATGATTTCACGAATTTGCCAATTAACAGCTTACTACTAAGTAATCTCTGCCCATAAATGGCCCACTGCTAAGTCGGGCCTCCTCCCATCACAGGGAGGGAAAATAGCCTACTGTGCCACGCTGGCCAGACGGGTTGGCACAGGGTTTCGTGTCAAGTTTTCCTTCTCTTCCGGCTAGGCTATCGGCCTTCTCATTTCCCTTTGTCGACTCTTGCGACACCCTCAGGATAGAATGGGGTGGTGACACTATGTAATCTAAGTCCGTTACCACCCGGACAGCTTATCGTCACATAATTATTAAAAAAAATGATTTAATCTTGAATACTTCATACCTGTGCTTTACAGAAGTATGCTGACCCTACCACATAATTTAATAGTCTGTTCTAGTAGTGATAATATTGTGGGAAATTCGAAGAAAAATAAACCGTCTAATATCTTAACGTCAACTCGCTGAACTAAACGATTAGGTACCTGTAATAAGATGTCTCGGCTGTCGTCTGACAAATGTCTGCGATTCAGTCTATTTCTAGCTCCGCTCCATTCCTTGTCGCACACATTGACAACTTTATACTGGCATTTCGCCAAAAAAACTTTCTTTACATATCGGATTGAATGAAACGAAGTCGTATTTAGGTAACTTTTTCTGTATTTTACACTCAGTTGCTTGACGATATCATCATCATTTAATGGTTGGTAGGTATATTTTTTTCGGAAGGATTTTCAATAATTACATCTCTCGTAAAATATTGCCAAACTTTTGCTATTACCTAGGATTCTATTCCCATGTTTTAAGCTGAAAACTTAAACTTTTCTTTTTTTTCGTCATTTGATGCTCCTTAAAACGTTTATGGTTGGGAATACTTGGAGGGAAAATCGCGTAGATGGTTGTCTTTTTGTTTGTGCTAACAATAAAATTCGTTAGAAGGTGTTTAGTGTGTAGCGTGTTGAATATAATTATGTGCCCTAAGCACTTGTGATAATGGATTTATTTGCATGGATTACAAGCAATAAATGCTGGACCTCACACAGTTGTTGGTCTTGTTTCTGGCAGTACCTGTAAATTAATCACATTGTCTATCTTCGCCGATTTAATGCCCTACTCCAAATACCAAATACAACGCATGATTGTACGTTGTAGTTTTAGTTGATAAGTGTGTATAATCTTGGCTGTATGATGTATGTTGTTGCTAGCCATTTTCATTGACCATGTTTAAAGTTCGGATTGTAAACTATTGTAAAAAAGTAATGCTACAAAAATTATAAATGGGCAGGTGAGTTTAGTAAGCTACTTTCTTCTTCACAAAGGACTTAAAACTGAGACAAGACGTAGCATATTCATATTCCAAGGTACTGGTTACGGGTTTATTAAATTTTGCAAGACTTGTACTTACTCATATACTGAAATGCATTTAATACAATTGTCCATTTTCCTTTTACGGGTGTTTAGGTCCCGATAAGGAATAAACGCTGAGTACGGACGCTATGTGACATGCGTAGGCGTCACTTTCTGCCTATCTTATTCATTTTTTCTCATGCGGGCTACGTGCAGATTAGGGCTACGTCTTCCAAATCCAACACTTGTACGAGTAACTAAGCCGTGTAGGAAATTAAATTAATCCGTTAGATTCCAATTACATCGAGCGAAATGTATATGGCCTGTCTTATTTATTTTAGTATCTCTAATAGGCCCCAAAATAGGCCAACAGCATTCACAGCATTGTCGTCATTATGCGGCGTAATAGAAGGGCTATAAAAATTTAAATTCTTTTGGTGTTGTTTGATTATGGCTGTCCGCTGGGCGACTTTCTATTGTAAATTGTACTTGAAGAAACGTTGACGTTCTTAGTTTAGTAGTTACGACAACCTACTAGTTTACCGTGGTGGCGGATTTATTATACATCTTGTCACCAACGTAGACCCACTAACCTGGTTAAGGTCGCCGGAAAGCGTTGGCTGCGGGCGGCTCAGGACCGTCCTTCGTAGAAATCCTTGCGAGAGGCCTATGTCTAGCAGTGGACGTCTTTTGGCTGAATTGATGATGATGTCACCAACACCAATCATGAGGTATCATAAGAGGTGACTAAGGGAACGCAACAGGCAGATCACCTAGCCACAAAAGAAGGACAACTTGACACAAACCCTGTTGCCTTGTTGCTAAGTTCCCTCCATGAATTTGAACGTCACTCAGTAGTAACGTTATTTTTCTGATATTCGTGTAAAAATTTTAGTTTAAAAACCACTTTTTATCTTCCGTTTTCTCATCTTGCGAGTAAAATTTCATAAAGCCCTTAATTTGTGGTCACTTGGTGAGTGGTGAAGTTAAACAAAGACCCCTCTTAAAAATTGTAATCCTGCTCACCTGAGCATTTTGAGCTGTGTGTTATTATTTAATAAATCACTACAGATCATTATAAATTACATTACTTTAATATGTTGCTTAATTTAGGCCTCCCCCGTAGATTTCCACAACGGACGATCTCGTGTAGGCTGCATCCACCGACTCCCGGCGACCTTCACCAGGTCATCCGTCCACCTAGTCAGGGGGTCTCCCCACGCTCCGCTTTCCCATACGTGGACGACACTCCAAGATTTTTATGCCCCAACGGCCATCCGTACTTCGGGCTACGTGGCCTGCCCATTGCTACTTTAACTGTGCAATCCTTATAGCTATGTTTCTTCTATGGGTTTCCTCATTTCTGATTCTATCACGCAGAGTAACACCGAGCATAGCTCTCTCCATCGCACGTTGAGTGACTCTTATTTCAATAGACTATGTTTAATTGGATAATAGGTCTCATAACCTTTTAGCAAGTAATAAAATTGAAATATGTATATGTCAACGGAAAACAACAAGAACCGGAAATTTATAAATTTCCTAGGAAATTTATAAACGTCCGTAGGATTCCAAACGAGAGATAAATTGTATTATTTTACGCCCACATTTTCGGAAATTTATAAACTTACGACGTCTCGTCGTAAATTTATAAACTAACGGATATCCATTCGTAAGATTCTAAACGGTTCGACCAATCACAGTAGAGCTTTTAATTTTACGCTTCTACAAGATACGGCAAATAACACACTATTCTCTGATTGGTCGATGTTGATAGTGGCATGCTTGTGTCCATGGACATAGGTACAATTAGACTTGCCAAACTATAAATTTATCAGTACGTAACAGTATTTTTACTTTAAAACTAGGTAAGTACCTATAATACAGGGTTACTGTTTTACATAATATGCTAATGACCCCTACTTCACTCTACCAAAATAAAACAATAGAAATAGAGTGATGCGAAGTTAAAAAGTTTTATTAAAAAGAAAAACAATCATCTATACTAATATTATAAAGCTGCAGAGTTTGTTTGTTTGTTTGTTTGTTTGTTTGTTTGAACGCGCTAATCTCAGGAACTACTGGTCCGATTTCAAAAATTCTTTCAGTGTTAGATAGTCCATTTATCGAGGAAGGTTATAGGCTATTTTATTTTCAAAAGAATTAGGGATCCGTATGAAAATTGCGATTTTGTAACCCAAGGTGTAAAGTCGAAAACCTATTTATGCGTGCGCTGCAAAAACAATTGACAATAGAACAAAATGAAGTACTACGAGTTTGTAGGTCTTATTAAAATCTACAAAAAAGTCCGTGAGAGCACATATCTAACTATCATAGTTTAGTCACAATAACCACTTTTATATTCATAAAAAAAATGCATAGAGATAAGCACGGGTTCGAAGTACACGCGAGCGAAGCCGCGCCCAAAAGCTAGTAAAACAATAAAGCCGGCCTTCTGCCAAAAAAAACAAACATTATAAAGTTTAATTTAAAAAAAAAACGAGAATTGCGAGCGTTCGCGATTGGCGAATTGCCAAACGCTAAGTAATAAAAAAATGCTTAAAAACATGTAACAAATTAAACATAATAAAATAAGGATTTAACTTAAAAAAACCCCTGACATCGGACTGCATTATGGCTGAGTACACACACAATGTTCACTACATTGAGAGTCTACTCAGCCATAAATTTCAGGTACCTAACGTTTTTATATCTGTTTCATTGATACCCATACAATGAGTCCAAACACGATCATCTACTGTAATTTGGTAAGGAGTTGGGTATCCTATAGATTCCTGATGATGCAGCAGAGGTATATCTGATGATGCAGCAGTATCAGGTCTATGTTACCACAAGTAGACAATATCGAACAATGGCGGCGGAGAGGACGGAGAAGGAACACGTGACTTATTCAACCAATCAGAGCGCCCATGGCGTTTGGTTATTGCTACTTATTATTTTACGCGTGAGTTCAGTAAGTTTATAAATTTCCGAAAATGTGGGCGTAAAATAATACAATTTATCTCTCGTTTGGAATCCTACGGACGTTTATAAATTTCCTAGGAAATTTATAAATTTCCGGTTCTTGTTGTTTTCCGTTGACATATATATTTCTCGTAGATTGGACATGCGTTTAGCTACAATAAATATATATTCAGTGTGCAACATGTGATACGCATTTTACAGCTGGTACGCAGAATTAACACTTCATTAGTCTCAATTCGACAGATGTTACAATTTAATTATTTCAAATTAATTCGGACACTCAAAACTAACGCAGATGTTTCAGTACCGTCATCCGATACCGAATTGAATAATAACACTGATCTCCGCCATTTGCAATAATAACAATACAGCTAAAATGGCGGACCAACTGTCACACGAATTCCCGCGCATTCTAGAAATTGTAAAACTTCATTGTTACATTTCACAATTTAGGGAACTGCCGACTTTTAATTGATGTATGAATAGAGTTAATTACGGCATTTATTTATTGTATCCGTTTCATTGCACGCGGGGGTGGCACCCGCCCCTGTTTTTATTAGCAATATGCGCCCCTAACATTTCGGTTTCCACTGGGGTGAGTTTAGCACATTGATTTATTTCGATGCACGGCTGCAATTTTTGTTTATTTTTTGCGGTGAAGCTACTACATCGATTTAAGGAAGAGATCTACTACTACTACTACTTAGTCCATAAATGACCCACTGCTGAGTCGACCTTCCTCCCATCACAGGGAGGGTAAATAGCCTACTGTACCACGCTGGCCAGAAGCGTTTGCACACGGTTTCGTATCAAGTTTTCCTTCTCTTGCGGCTAGGTTTTCGGCTTTATCATTTCTTTTGTTGGAATGGAGGGGTGACACTATGTATTCTTCTTCTTCTATTCACTATGACACCATAGCAAGCGAGTCTGGCTCTCCTTAATGTTGGATAGGTGTCCGTCATTTGTAACCTAAAGCTGTCAGTTCCGGATGCCCTTCTACCTACTATAACTCATTCAGGAAGTCAGTAGTGGGATATATAACAGTTAGTAAAACCTATACATTACCGGTTGACCCTCTAGATGAGCATAGCAATGCTAAATATGACTATACTGGTGCCAACCTATTACTACTACCATCGTGAAACTAAATAATGTGTAATTTATTGAGATTATTATGTATCACATTTATACACCATGCAAAATGGTACGAACGCTATCTTTATATATAATTCTACTGTACGTGTGTATGACTGTTATACGGCTGGACCGATTTTTGTTTTTTTTTTGTATGCGTTTGGGTAGATTCAGCTCGACTGATGGAGCTGCAGTCGGTAAAAGAATAATTTGCAGGTTAACGTCTGCCCGGCTAGTTATTTATATATTTTTTAAATATCAACACATTTTAATGATTGCCTATGTTTTCAAATGAAATGAAAAAAAGAAATAAAATTACATTGACAGTTTTTTTTGGCACAGAGTGTAATATTTTGGTATTGCGTAGTATTTTTAATATAACAAAAAGGGGATTGAGTGCTTAGAAAACAAACTTTTGTGCAATAAGATTAAGTGTTAAGGCGAAGCGTGTCAATAATTTACATTAGAGTTTGCTTTTAAAATTCTCGTTTATCAAGCGGACGTTAATTTATTTAATAAATCAGTTAGGACGATGTCGGGACTGCCATTAGTCAAACTGAGTGGTTGTTCCCGTTCCGGCGACCCAATTCGATATAATTTAAAAAAGCTGCCGGAAATATTTATAAATTTGCGCGATAGTACTTTCTGACCCATTTGCCAAATAATATTGCTTTTCTTATTAGCTTTGTAAATATACAATGATGTGTTAGACACACAACTTCATACCCGTATTAAAAAAAATGCAAAAGAATAATAAACTAGCTAGCGGTTACACTGAGATAAAATGTAAGAACCATGATTTTGAGAGTGAAAAGTAAGTATTTTATAGTGGTTCATTATTTTACCATTAAGTGCTCGATAGATACGCAATGTACGATATTTAAGCGAATGTGCAATTAACCGCTGACTAAAAACTCAGTGCGTGAAATACGATGCGAAAATGTGTGTGTTTGAATTGTATACATAATTTTGTAAGAAAGACACATTTAAAACATCACTGTATTTGCGTAGTTTTCAACACAGCTATTTTATATATAAGGTTTTTCCGATTATTACAAAATGAACTTAAATACTTTGTGTTGTTTAACCCGACACTGTGATGTTTTCAATGCTTGGCAAAAATCGTGGTCACGGGAGACTTTCACATCCCAATTTAACGGGAAGCAAACATAATATAGGGAATAAAATCAATGTAAATATGCACGATAAATCCGTTACAGTGTTAAATTTGAACAAATATTGAAATTGAGGTCGATTTGGCAATAACCGGAATAGTATCAACAAGGCAACTGGGATTCAATACCGGGGTAGCTGGCGGGATGTCGGGGAAGTACAAATGTCGGCGTATGACGGTGATGGATGGAGACGGAGCCGGTCTGAAGACAGCCGTTTAACTCAATACAACGGTGTCAGCTAAGTGCTTGTAATTGGAAAACACATGGGAACCACGGGCTTGTGAAAAAGGATTACCACATTTAAGAATAAAATAGAATACTTTGTATAAACCAATTTTATGGCAGTTACAACACAATCGCCAACGGTTCCTTTTTTTTTAACAACTTCTAACACGTTGAAACGCAGCACCAACCGAGAAGACCTGTTGGAAGAAACTCAGTGGGCTTTCCTTTTTAAAAGCCATATCGCAATAACCGTATACTTATAACTAACTTGTTTTCTTTGGTTCCGAAAGGCGCTCAAGTGAAACATGAAATTAATAATAATACCATTTGAATAAGAAAAATAAAATTGGAATACCTATAGAAATAAGTTCGGTTCAAGTGAACCGACCAACCCCAAACAGGGGCGCATGTTCACAAGTATATATATGTATATATATACAATCAATATATATATCCTCAACTATACAATATCAAAGGAAAGTGATCGGCCCACAACACGTCGCAACCATTGCTCGAAGTATTTTAGTGAGCATGACAACTCACAGGATTGACCCACAAAAATAAATAAAGTTTAAACTCGTATATTTAATTCTAGTAAGCTTCCCGTTTCGAATCCAAATTTAAACATTTTTGTTTTTACATTATATTTGTTAACATGAGCCCGAGCAGCTTATTCCCAGGCTACAGGCTCAGAGGCCCAGAGGTAGACAGAATTCTCGGGCTAGATATTTTTTTAAATATCGTGCCTTTTATATTATAACGTTTTGTTGTAATACTGGCTGTTCATTACAAGTTTTTTATTATTCAAAACTCTTAGATTCCTTTAATATCATTTGTACTTCAATATTTTATTTTATCAAGTAAACACTATTTTCATGATGGTCATAAACATTAAGATTTTATGACACTTGTACGTTTTGTGATTTTCTCGCAAGTTGCTTTTATACGATGCATTTTTTCTAGATTTTGAACATGTGCGATATATTATTGATATAAAATGATGGCATTGTAATTAGATACATTTACCAGATTTATCGAGGTAATCTCACAATTCCGACGTGTCAGATCGCCTTACAACAGTCGTGGTCACGAGACTGTTCTACGAACACGATAGCTACAAATTCCTTGTGTAACGAACAATCAAAGACTTCAGTATATATTTATTTTAAGGTTCTAATAACCAGTGTTATGTGCCATTAGTATCAGCCCATTTTCTTCTAAATGAGTTGGATGAGTCAGGAAATTGATATACAAAATAGATGAAAGGAAAAATCTTTAAATGAAAATTTGACTAATCGTTCAAGCTGACGTTCGTACCTACAATAGTATCATTTCGTGCATCAGGTTTGGTGATTTCGATCTTGTAATGGCTGAGTGTGAATATATACTGGCACTTAAGTGACCCTAAGCAGTAAGAGTCTCTCCCTTACTACTTACTCTGTCTCTCGACAGAGATAATTGTAACTACCCTAAGTAAAAGTTGTCTTTTTTTCAAGATTTCAAACCTTGATGTTCAAATCTTCTAACTTCGCTATTCACCAATTTCGTAATTATATTACTTAAGCAGTAATTTAAATTGAACAAAGCATCAAATGCTTTTTGTCTCCATTTTCTAATGCAGCTAATTTATAAAGCCACCAACTTCGATTCTCCTTAAACAGTCCCTTTATATCCGTTGCCCATTGAACATTTTATTGTAAGCATTTCGATTAAAGTCGTTCAAATACAGAGGAAAACAACTTCCCGGTAATTTTAAAGGCGGCCGAGCCGAGAGAGTTTATTTTTGCGTTCTGACTTGTTTCAGAAGTCGTAAGGAGATGAAAAAAGTTTTCAGGTGCCTTCGGTTACTGACTTCCTGGGAAAAAGAAAGTTTATTATCGCCAATATGAGGTCCTTTGAAAACATTGTTGTGGGAATTATTCCGGGATTTCAGTTGAGTTAGTAAAATACTGTTGCCCAGGGCGGCTTGACACGCTTGTGACGACTTTGGTACGTGACTTTTTTATTTCAAAATATTTGTTTATTGCGTGTTTGCCGATTTATGTAGGATAGGAAGTGGGAAGTCACGGTAGATGAGGAATAGAGCGGTGATACTGTGTTTTTAGATGTTTTTCGTGTGTCACCGCCCTTACCTAATCGCAATATAAAGGAAGCAACTTTACGGTGGTTTTCAATTTTGTTATAATACTTATTACATCGATCTCCTTACATTATTTTTATAATCCGGCTCTCTTCGCCTTAAAGCGTCCAAACGCGTCGCGTTCGGGCATACCTCTGGCGGATTATCGTTATATAATACCAAGGATGTTCTCTCAAACTTCCCCTTAATGAACTGTGCAACCATTTAGAATATAAACTGTATTTCCTTGAAATTATAGTCTAAAGTCCGTTGCACGACGTTACGTGAAATTCGGTAAAAAAATATTGGTTTGGCGTGCGTCAATTTTATAATAGCTCTTATATGCTTGGTCCAAGGTCGGTTCTTGTGTGTGCGGCACAGAATAAACATAGTGGATGAATCCACACGCGTGTCTACGCATAATATCATTGGCATACACTGATGATTTGTCAACTTTGGACGGATTTTTTGATTTTCGGTCTTATTTATATTATTTTAAGGCTTATTTATGAAGTTTGAGTTTAAAAAGTAATGTTTTCTTTAGAGGCGAGCCTGTAAAAAGTCCATTCACGCGGTGATCTTGGCAATAGGAACAGGAAAATTATTATTTTGGATTCGAAGTTGATGTTTTCTGAATTTTAAAAAGTATTGGTAAATTACGTGATCCACTAATGGAGGCCGTCGCTTTTGTTTGGTTTAGAAATATTTGTCATCTATGTATTTAGGATCCTTAACTCTTATATATGAAAAAGATCAGAACACCACGTAGAGTTAGTTTGTAACGTTTAAACCATAGTACATATCAACCAAAATGCGTCTTTTAGATTGAAGCATTTCGTTTTTAATTTGCCTACTACTACGCATAGATGACCCACTGCTGCGTCGGGCCTCCTACATTTACGTGGAGGGTAATCAGTCTACGTGCCACACTGGCTAGACGGGTTGGCACATGCTTTCGTATCAAGTTTTCCTTCCCTTACGGCTTGTTATTTCCTTTTGTTGGCTCTTACGACAACCTTAGGATGGAATGGGGTGGTGACACCATGTATTCTAAATCCGTGACCACACTGACAACCTATGACATAGTGTTGATAATTGTGATGATAATGATACAGTGGGTCATGTAGGTTAGTGATGATGATATACTGAGTTCGTTACGCCTGCCGTTAATAAGTCAAGCCATAGACCAAGGGATTCAAAATGACATCTTTTTATTTCCCCAAATGAATGGACCTCGTTAATTTTGTACAGGAAGTGGCGATGAATAAATCATGGCTTCACTTCCGGCGCGATTCATTTCAGGTAAATTATATTTTTCCTCGGTGACTTTATTAATGTAATATTCTCTTTAGGCTTAATTTCTTTTTAATTTTGCATGATATTGAGATAAAGTTGCTTGGCTTTCTATAAAATTAATGGGAATTTAAACTTGTTTGTTATTTCCTTTTCTTTTATAAAATAAGCGGCTTTTAAAACTAAGGCTACAGTACCATTAGGTACCTTTATAAAGTGATTGGTTAAAAACGACTCCCACAATTCAGTATGTTATCTTTTTTGTAAACGAAAAACAGGTTAGTAACTTTGAATGCCGTACTCGTACGACAATAGGAATTTAGTTAAAAACTTAGCAATAAGTCTGTCTGATCAAGTTCCAAATTTCCCTTCATAAAATTGGAACAAATCTTACTCAATATTGGGTCGTATGAACTTAAATAACGTGATGTGAAAGATTTAGAATACATAGTGTCACCATCCCATTTCATCCTAAGGGTGTCATAAGAGCCGATAAAAGGCATCGACAAGGCCGAAAACCTAGCCGTAAGAGAAGGAAAACTTGAAACGAAACCCTGTGCCTCCATGTCATAAGCGGATGCCTGACTCAGCAGTGGGTCATTTATGGGCTATAGTAGTAGTAGAACTAAAATAATTATCTAATATGGTATAATTTCCCAAAAAGAAAATATTAAAATAGAAATAAGAGATAAAAATAGAAGTTTAGCAATAACAAATTTAAATAGACGTCTTTTCGTATTTAAAATATAAAAAATGATGGAAGTTTGTGACCCATACAAGACTTCAACTTGACCTGACTGTGAATTAAGTAGACAACCTTATTCATTTTTTATTTTTATGCGTTCTTAACACGAGCTGTTATAACGTTATGGTCATAAAAAGGGCACTTCCAGATAAACCCACTGTTCTATCTTGCCATCCAATATGGCCGCCAAGACGATAAAGAGATAATATAGATTCGGAATGATCGCATCCAATTACATTAGAGTCTCTTGGGACGCTGGAATTATCCGAGACGTTATTAATTTATTCATAGACCAGATATACTTATTACTGCTTACGTTTATTTTCGTAGAGATGTCCGGAGTTGGGATATTTATTATTTTTGCAACAGTAAGTTGAACATAGGCGGATTTTGATGCCTTAGGCATTCTTTCTAGACAACCTTTGGGTGATGCAGAGAACAACATGGTAGGAGCAAATATAAGAAACTCTGCTTTAAAAAAATATGTGACCACAAGAATAAATATTATTAATACCTTTAATTATTGTATACTAGCGACCCGCCCCGGCTTCGCACGGGTGCAATGATGCTATAGATAAAAACCTTCCTCTTGAATCATTCTATCTATTAAAAAACCGCTTCAAAATCCGTTGCGTAGTTTTAAAGATATAAGCATACATAGGGACGAACAGCCGACAGCGACTTTGTTTTATACTATGTTGTATATATATATATACTCGTATATACAATAAATAAAATACATACATTTTATAATATATATGCCTACATAATATGCTATAAATAAACTAATAGATGCTATTAATTATCATTTAGATCAATGATAATACCGTCAATTAGACTCACATTGAACTATTGAAAGGATTCGGAAAATTATTGGAATTTTATTTCTATACTAAATGGGAATTGTTTTTTGTTGTGCTTAAAATATTGGTATGCAGATTGTAACATAAACCCTAAGGCTATACTGAAAGGAGTGAGAGAGTGAATGGACACAGGCTCGCCTCTAAAGAAAACATTACTTTTTAAACTCAAACTCCCTAAATCAGCCTTAAAATAATACCAATAAGATCGAAAATAAAAAAATCCATCCAAAGTTGACAAATCATCAGTGTATGCCAATGATACTACTTCTCAGCTCATAAATGACCCGCTGCTGAGTCGGCCCTTTTTTTGGTGAGACATGTCTTCTCCTATTTGCTGTCAGAGAACTAACTACGCCAGACAGATTAGCTGTGTTCTATTTTCAAATTTTCTTCTCTTGCACTAACCACAGAGACCTGGGATGACATTGTCTATTTTAAATCCATCACAACACGGACAGAAACCCATTCGTCTTTGTATTATAATGAATTCACTGCAAGATTAGTTTTTTGTTGTTTTACAATCAATGCCAATAGGCATGTGTTAGTTTCCTTATTGGACTTAAGTAAGTTAGTACGATACCGGTAGACAAATAGTGCTATTTAATTTGGTAATGACAAGTCATGAACGTAATGTATTTTATATTATTAGCTGACGCGGCAAACCTGGCACGTAGTTTGACAAATTATGAGACTTACTACTACTAATACACAGCCCATACATGACCCACTGCTGGGTCGGGCTTCCTCCAGTTACATGAAGGGTAACTAGCCTACTGTGCCATGCTGGTCAGACGGGTTGGCACAAGGTTTGTATCAAGTTTAACTTCTCTTGCGGCTGGGTGATCTGCCTTGTAATTTCCTTTTGTCGTATTTTACGACGCCATCAGGATGGAATGGGGTGGCGACAATGTATTCTAAATCCGTCACCACACGGATGAGACTTAAACAAACCTTTTATTAGTACCATGTCCTAACAGTAACGAACACATGTTGACTATTTGTAAGTGATTATTGTGTATTACGCAAAATAAATGATTTTACTTTGATACAAAACAAATTATTGAATTAAATTATACAATTTCGTGCAGTTGTTGGGAAGGCATGTGCATAGATTTATTATGGCATTTCGTTTGTTTTATAGTTTTATTGTTTGTTGAGTCTTTATCTTGGTATTTTGCATAAATTATATTACCCCCATTATGGTTAAAGAGAAATCACAAAATACTTCAAATGACTAGGGCTTGGAGCCCACCCGAGCGCTTAAGTGAATTATTAAATAAATTCATAGCAAAGCAAACCAGTAACAAAGAAAGTCTTTTAAACTAACACCTGGCAAGAGTAAAAGTGGGTATGCCACCCAAACGCCAGTGCAGCTTATTATGCTAGTGTTCCAACTAGCCACAATTTACTCCCAGAGCGTGGGTGTTTGACTGCTATAGTATTCCAAAAGATTTCTCAGCTTGGGTTCGTAAGAACTGTTTACTCGTATAGACTTTAGTATAGAGCACTCAAATTTAGAAAATACATTGATAATGGATTTTAATTAAAACTTATTGAAGGATTGAAAAGCTGTATACACAAGACTTCTTTTAAAAAAAAGAAACCCCTGCACTAGGTACAACCTGTATCGCGGGAGCAGTTTACAAATAACACTCAGACTCAGAAAAATGTGCCTCTGGTACATAGACACTCACCCGACTCCGGAATCGAATAAGCCCCAGACCAACAAGGCAGTCAGTTCAATTTGGTCCACGTGCTATAGTGCCCGTTTCTCACCTTGAAACATCCAGCTGTTGCCTAGTGTACTATATCTTTAAAGAATCTTTTTTTTAAAACTTGAGACTTGAATTCTATTTCTTTTTTTGAAGTTTCAAAGTTGAAATATGCTTAAATATCTGTTTTACATGAAATAATCACAGTGTGATTTTAGTTTGTTGTTATATATAAAGAATGTCTGTACATCTCGGCCAAAATATTCCCACCCGCTCAAGTGAAATCAAAGAAGACTTCATATAGGATTACTGGCAAAAAACTGACCATATGGCCGACGCATCAGAGATACCGGAAGAGCGGTGCTCGCAAAGATAACATACAGGCAAATTAGCACTACTTTAAATTAGCAAAGCCACATTAAATCTCTACATGTAAGGAATAGAGTTGGAATTGGAATGGTCACTGGTTTCTAGTATAATATATTAAATTAGTCTTTTGGGCATTGCATATGTTTCCTGTACGGTATCTACAGCTGGTCAGTTTTTCAGCAATGTGTTTTTTTCTTCAACATGGTTTTTTCTTTTTAATTATTTAAAACTATGTAATAAGATAAAACGCACTCTTCATGTTGCAGCATGTATATTGTATAGTATGTATACAGACATTCGCGGGTTTGATTTCGGATTCGTACAAATGTGTCTGTAAGCTGATTTTAAGCTTAATTATGGATCTTGATGGAGTAGTCTACTAAAAAAAAGTAAAAAAAGTTCCATAAGCCCATTTAACGTATTACAAAATAAATTTTCATGTTACAAAATATGTTGAAAATAAACACGATAAACCGAACAGGAAATCAAGTTACAGACTCTGATAGAATTATCTACCGGTTCTGTTAACTTCAATTGTTGGTTATTAATACGTGCTTAGTTTCAAATTTATAGCTCTATCTAATAGAAAATATTAGCTGGTGACTTGTCTCAGAATATTCAGAGCAAGAGTCTGCATAATCTAGCCCATTAGTAAGCCTATAGGAAGCCGAATGAAATTACTACATATCATTCCCTGCTTAGCGTGAAACCAGTACAATAAATTATGAGAATAATTTCTAAAACACCTAGTTGTTTGACGAGTATCATTTTGTTTATTTATGTAACGAATTAATTTCACTACATCAACGCGATCATCGGGTGAATTTGGAGGAGGCCCGACTCAGTAGTGGGTCATTTGTGGGCTGAAACGAACGAACGAAATCGATAAAACCGTCAAATCAGAGGCGAACTGAGTTAACCGTTAAGCACATATTTTAAGGACATTCTTCCCTTAAAATGTATGCTTTAGATACCTGATGGTTTAAGAATATTTTGAGTTATTTAAACAAAAGAGAGAGAGAGAGAGAGATCCCTCTGCCTCTCTCTTTCATTTGATGGCTTGATTGATTTAGCAAAATAAATTCGTTACGTATAATCTTTGTCCCTACATAGAGAGATTACTATAAATGTATATGATAACTGTATATTATTGCCTGCGAGCACAGATCTCTAACACAAGGTAAATTAAAATCCAGATCCAGGTTATATTTTTATATGTTTGGCGAGCTGCTTTTACGATTTTTTTTCTATAAAAACGATACCCCCTTCTCTTCTCTAAGTATAACCTGTATCGTGGGTCCTATTTACAGACATGTAATTCACGAGCACAAGTGACACCCAGACGCAGAGCAACTGCCTCTGGCTTACCCAAAGACACTTGTCCGACTTCGGAATCGAACCTGGGACCAGTGATACAAAGGTAGCGCATCAAAAAAAATATAAAATTCATATTTCCGTTGAGCGCCTTTCGAAACCAAACTAAACTAGTTACATATAATACACGTTACTGTAATGTGGCGTTTAAAAAAAAAGATGAGCCCACCGAGTTTCTTCCGCCAGGTCTTGTCGGTTGGTGCCGCTTTCCGACCTGATAGTATTGTTATAAACTTGATGTATCCATTGACGATTGTGAACGCCATAATTGGTTTAAGCAATAAAGCATTTTTCTATTTTAATTCTAACCTTAGTGCAACTATCTTAGATTTTCAGTCAGATAATTACTTGGATATCAAAATCGGTTTGATTCACTAACAACCATTCAAACTTTCACATTTATAGTGTTTATAAGACAATCCGGTATAGCGTTAGGGAAAGTGGAGCAAACACCAAATTCCACGTGTTACTGCTCAATTGTTATCTTGCCAAATATAAAGCCCAAACGAGATTGCGGCTATGGCTTAGATTTGCGAGTGATAACGTTGAATGTCGCGAGAGAACCATTGCGCTCTGATTCGGAATTTGCTCAATATAATCCGGAAGCTTTTCAAAGTAAATTATGTACATAATTGGGATACATTATACCTTACGAATTGGTGCTAATAACTCAATTAAGAAAAAAACTGTGTTCGGGGGTTCGTGATACAGTTTTTTTTATTAATACTATCTTTAATGAGAGAGATAGGGGTTGTATACTTAACCAATAATTATTGCATTGTTGATTTTATTTTGATGAATCCCATAAGTGATGTGTTAGAAATTTCCAACTATAGTATTCCTTATTTATGTGTCTACACCCCTTTACATTATATCCTGTAATTTTTCTACGTTAATTCATTAGTGCCATGTGTTCTATGTTGTTATTAATATTGATTAATAGCAACACATTAAAATACGTAGATGCATTGATACATACCAAGTTGGCATCTCAATCAAATTCCAATTCGCTCCAATAATCTACAAAAGAGTTGGAATCCAAACCGCTTCGCCCTTGACCAGTTTTAGAGTACCGTAAGAAAAATATATATCTACACAAACTGTTATCCTAAGTCGGCTGCGTTGATTTTAAATTAAGTTAATTCTAATGATTTCTTAGGTTTTCGCGATTATTACACATTGAAATTAAACACTTTATAACGGATTTATCGCGTGTATATTACATTATTTAATTCTCGACGTTTCGAATGATTTGCAGCAGTCGTGGTCGCGGGAGAGACTAGATGACAGTTGTCTTCAAAAGTACAAAGAAACAGTTAAAATCTACCGCCTATAATTTTGTTTTATTGATAACGTTAAACAAAGAGTTATTACGTTATTCTCTTAGATTCGATCTTGGACAAATTATTGTTGACGTTACGGTTAATTGACAAATATTTTTATACGGAACTCATTAATTTAATTAAAAGTTTATGACACATCTGGAAGGAACTCACTTGTCGTGCATTAAATAGTGATTACCAAAACTTGTATCGATAATTAGTCAACTCCTTCGGGTGCGTTTGCGCAACCTTTCATGTACCGTCACTAATTATCCTATAGAATATCATTAACAATAATAATTTTTAAAAGTCAAAGTAAATCAAGCCCTAGTGCTATATGCTATAGGGTTTCGTTCCTGATTAACAATACTCGGTAGTAAGGTTCTTTGTGGCATTTTCGTGCATGCAGGTTATGGTAAGGCAATTGTGGGATATTTGTATTAAATTGGCTTGAACCTTAGACCTTATCATTGTCTAGTAATAATGCATTGATAATTCAAAAACTCATTATTTTCTAGTAATAGCAATATTCATGCCTTGTTTGTCTACGCTGCTGCTATTGTATCTTCTGCGTGCTTAGTGGATTAAGTCCTAGGTTCGTTTCTGAACGAATAGGTTGATATACCATTTAGGTTATCTGTGACTTGGACATCATAATTTTGTAACAAACATTAAAAATATTGGGGCCGCCAAGAAATTACGAACCCACTGGGTTTCTTCTGCCAGGTCTTTTCAGTCGTTGCTGCGCTCTAACTCTAAAAACAGTAGGTATGTATCCGTGTCAACGTCGTGACTTAGACGGCGTTGAACGCCAAAATTAGTTTAAACAATAAAGTATTTTTGTTATTCTTTTTTATTCCTTGTATAAACATAAAAACAAATGTTGCTCAACCAGAACTTCTAACTACGAGACGACCACTTGATTTTGAAGTGAGACTACTTAGTTGCATTATAAATTGCATGCAACCAGATCCTTCATTCATACATAGCCGTCAACTGGAATGCTAATTCCATTTTAATAACACTACTGGCAAATAAAAAGTAAGAACCTGTAAAATGAAATACCTTTGCGAATGGTTGATAATCCCGTCTGTCGCTTATAAACTCGCTCGTCGATAGGTGTGGACGTAATAAAAAGAACAAAAGGATATCGATAATTTTTCTCAACACTATCCAATGAGACGCTGTGGTACAAATCATGAGCGACAGTAATTTGTATTAAAAAAAAATGTTTTAAACAAAATATTTAATTAAATTGTTTATTAGTGCCATAACCAAACCACGATATTCTTTTTACCAGTAGGAAGCCTTCAATAATTTCAAGGAATTGTTTTCGCGGGAAAACACATTGATGATAGTGACCGTAAATGGCATTTCTTATGCTTTGCTTTCTAGGCCCCATGTATTGGTCCTAGCGGGTGAAACCCTCCTGTCAGCGAGGTCGGTGAGAAGAACCCAAATGCTGAATTTAGATGTGAGCATCGTGTTGATCGGCCCATAAGTGTACGGGCGTGATAAACGAAGTGCTAAAATGCATATTTAATTGCTGAGTGATTGCTGTCACGCGGTGAGAGTGATTGATTGTTTCATGGATAGTTTGTTGGCTCGCTTGACGTTCGATGCTGGCTATGTGCCGTGTGATGTCATTGTGTATAATAATATTTGCGGGTGATGTAATAAATAATGGTGTGGTTTTTTTAAATGTTAGAAATAATATTGTTGGAGTGCTGATGGGTTAAGAAAATACATTGCGTAGGCAATGTATTGCCTGTTAGGAAGGGACTTAAATATTTCTCAACTGTCAAGCCACGAAACTCTTTACTGATACCTTGCACAAATATGACATAGGTTATTTTTCGCCTTCAATTTTGGAGTAGCTTCGACTCTAAATTAAGGTATCGTTTTCAGAAATGATGTAAGTAAATAAAATAAAAGTAAGAAGCCTTTTATTTCCATGCAGTTACACTTTACATTGTACAACTAGTTTTCAATTAATTTGATAGCTAAAATAATTGTTTCCTTAATTTGTACTGAACTATTTTTTATATACTACTAATAAAATATCATCATCATCATCATTTTAGCCAAAAGACGTCCACTGCTGGACATTGGCCTCCCCCAATAATAAAATATACTACTACTATACTATTTTTTTAAATGATTTATGATATATTAATTAACTAGTGGCCCGCCCCGGCTTCGCCCGTGCAAAGCGGGGGTGTGTTATACATATAAACCTTCCTCGTGAACCACTATATCTAATAAAAAAACCGCTTCAAAATCCGTTGCGTAGTTTTAAAGATTTAAGCATACATAGGGACGGACAGAAAACATCGACTTTGTTTTATACTATGTAGTGATTGTCATTTAAGTTTTCCAGCCATTGGTATGATATGCTATGTCAATTATTACGGATTTCGTACAATCCTAATCGAAATTGCCTCTGTTGTGTGTCCGTAAGAATATGTGTTACTAATATTGCAGTAATATATTTTTGTGCAATTCGTGCTTTGAGTGACTTTAAAAACGCACACGCGGCTAAATCGCTGCGGTGTGTAATTTGTACCACACGCAGAACCACAGGGGTCCTCTAATTTATTTGAAGGCTCTATTACGAGACACCACCGACCGGTCAGATAGCGTTTTTATTTACACTTGGCGTATTATACACATTTACATATAGATTTACACAACATGAATGGTGTCGTTGTTATGGTGATTCAATTACTTCATCTACACTGAGGTGCTAATAAAAACTTTTCAGCTATCCATAAAGTACCTACAAACATTTTGTACGAATTATGAAACTTACCGTTCCCACGAAATCTAGCCGTTTATAAACTGGTTTTATTTTATAATTTTAAACGCAGTATTTTTTTTTTTAAACTCTTGTAATTTTGTTGTTAGGATTACGCAACGCCTGGCTCTGCTGAATGTAAAAGGGGTGTTGATTTTCCCCGTGCTTCGGCTGCCAGTGCGTTGCATGAAAGCATAGCTGGTCTAACCATATAACTACCGATAGTTCCAGTACATGGGTCTCAAACCGCATACTGTAAGCGCTGTGTCAGGTTAGACCGGTGCCAACCCCAGTGAAATTGGACTCAGGCGAGCGAAGAGTAAAAGCAAAAATGTACTTACTCATTGACAGCACTCTCACACCGACAAGGCTCCAGATTAAAGTGATCTCCTATGGCAAAATCTTCCCTTTATATACCCAATGAACCATGAATATTCAGCAGATCTGGTGTGCACTGAATTATTCTAATTATTTCAAAAATTGACACGAGTGTGGGGATGGTTTGACGTCTTTATCCAGGTGATTGCTCAAGGAAATCGTATTGGGGGTGACATTGCTGTCTTAAGCGCTGACATGTGTTTTGAAGTGACATTTGCTCCCGATTCAACCGATCGACCACGTTTGACGTTAATCTAAAAGAGGGAGTTGACAAAACAATTCTTATTTATTTTACCTTTCTCTCATTCCTTGGATCTCTTTTCTTGTACTCATAGTTTCAAACTCTAGAAGTCGATGGCAGCCTGGCACAGAACGCTAAATTCCTTCCGTTAAATTGAAATACGGTTGTATCGGCTGTTGGTTGAAAGGTGTGATGAAATACTTATGTCATGATTAGATCATAGATCTTGTTAGTAAATCTTATTAAATTTTGACCCTCCAAAGAGAACGTTCTAGAACTTCAGAAGCTGCAAGCCGCAACATCCATGAGGAAATCCTACCTAAGTACATACATTGTGTAATGTTTGAGCGTAATTGCGTAAACTAAAAGCATGTAGGAGGAGGAAAATACTGAAAATTCATACTCATGGTTTTCTAGCAGACTAATGAATTTTTTTATTGAGCCATCGAATGTTCTAGAAAATTTATCTTTTATGCTGCTAGTACTCGGTTTTAGGTCATCATAAGTTTTCACTTCAGTAGTCTTAGAAGTACAGTACAATAGTGACATATAAGGGTAGTAATACATTTGAAACTTGCAAACATTTATTATATATAAGCAAATAAATAAATATTTCACACACGGACTGCGGCGCTACTTGTGCGAGCTTACTATCACAAATTTGTCTCGTTCCGGCCTTGTACCTAAAACTGAGGTTCTAAAAAGAGGAACTACAGAGATTCTTGCAGCCTCTTCTCTCTAGAGGTGCATTCCAAACCGGCGGTATATAATAAACAATCAATTTTCAATTGTAAATGGTTAATTCTTATTATTATTTTTTGTTTGACTGGTTGTGACACAAGACCTGCCTAAATAAAGGTAAAGGATGACAAGGTAAGGAAAACATGACACAAGACCCAGTGTCAATCTTCAGTAAGCTAATTTCCCTCTAAGGAAACAGAGGAGGCTTGTATATATTTCAGTAAAAAACCCTATAAGTCACATGTCACGTTGTACACTGATTTCATGGAACATGCTTTTGGGGATGGGCTTCGTCATAGGGGCTTGATCGATATGCTTGAAGATGGAATAGAGAGCGTTGTTTGCATCCAATACAACAGGTGTTTAAAAGATAAATAGCGCATAGAACTATCAGCTGAAATTAGAACTACATGACTGGGGAAGGGCAGTCGTCTTACAAAATAATGCAGCCAAATAATGCCCTTGATTGGATTTCAAAGAAGAAGAAGAAAGAAAGAAAATGCATTTATTCAGCAAAGCACAGAGAACCATACAACTTAATTACAACATTAATCGTCTTCACTGTACGAAATAATATTCTCTATGAACATGCAAAAGGAATGATGTTGCAGACGTCGTCCATGGGCGTCGGTAACCACTCAGCATTACCTCACCTCATCACCAGGGCCATGTGGGACTCCGAGGCCCGAAACAGGGCCACGGGTTTCGCTCCCCAGTGGCGTGGTGGTCATTTTGCAGTATTAGTTATTTTTTAATCTATGATGCTTCCAAACGTACAAATAACAATACGTGGAGTCTAATTCCATGATCCACAATTTTATACCAATAATACCTCGTGTGGCGACGGATTTACACCCCATTCCTTTCTATAGTGTCACCACCCCATTCCTTAAAAAGGGGTCGTAGGAACCGACAAAAGGAAATGACAAGGTAGAAATCATAGGAAGGAAGACTAGTCTAGAAGTACTAAAGGAGGAAAATTTGATACGACAGCGTGGCACGGTGGGCTAATTACCATCCATTTAATTGGATTTGGCCCGACTCAACAGTGGGTAATTTATAGGCTGAGTAGTAATACTCCAGCACAGTGTGGTAGACTTCCAACACCGTGATGGATGCAGGTGGCTGTCATTGTGGAACTCCTTAGTAGTTGCCTGTATTCATCAGTGGACTTCTTTTGGCTGAAATGATGATGATTAATGTTCTCAAGTCGCAAGTGTGATCCAGGGTTTAAATCTATCACCCTACACACCTCATTAGTAAGCTTTAAATATGAATATTAATCATCTACGTCCCTATAAAAACCCCTGAGGGCGAGCGTTTAATCACACTTAACCCATACACGTCGTGCTTACAATACCTTCAGCGTGAAAGCCATTGCTGTCCTAATCCACAAAGGAAGCTGCAAGTCAGAAAAGTCAACATGAAAGTTCTGCTGTTGCTGTGTCTCCTTGTCTGCTTCCACTCCGCTTTCTGCGGCAGTGGCGCCAGGATCTACTGCGGCAGGAAGCTAGCTGATACGGTGGCGTATCTCTGCAGCCAGTACTATGTGGACAAACGTGGGGGAGGCTGGGAAACCTGGCCGGCTCCCGCCAAGAGAGGCATCATTGAAGATTGCTGCGACAATCCGTGCACCGTGGACACACTGCTGATGTACTGCTAAATTTCGACGAGGATTCTCAAGAGATGTTAAATTTAACCGACGCTTTTTAACCGAATATTGTATGCCTATTTAATCTTATATGTATTTATCTTGTTGAATATGAATAAAGTTGTATCGTTGAATTGATCACTGAATTTTCCTTAATTGGTCGCCCTAGTCAATATTAAATGCTCATATTTCAGTAAAAATAAATTACATGGGATTGACATGACAATTTAGCCTTTAGAACGGTCCCATACAATTTTGTTACTGAAAGCGTTAAGCATTTGTATTAGTTTACTGCTTTGGTGTGCAGATAAGAACAGATAACCTGTTCTTTAAGAAAATTACTTCTAATAAGGTTTTACATAAATTGATAAAAAGCCACCATTATAAGAAGCTATATACGATTATTAGCTTTTCTCAATATAAATACATGCCAAGCAAGGGAAATATTAAATTTCATTAACGCTCCCGCGACCTGCTACGGGGATTTTGGTTAAATCCGTTCTTATCTGACCCCAGACTCGAGGAAAGAAATATTCCTACCAAATTTCAAGTCACGGGGCTTTATTGTTTTAGAGATATCGTGATGACTGACTCATATATAGGTGGAAATCTCTTCACTACTTAGTCATCACGAACGACACGACATAGTATAAAACAATGTCGCTGTCGTTTGTCCGTCCCTATGTATGCTTAAATCTTTAAAACTACGCAACCGATTTCGAAGCGGTTTTTTTAATAGATAGAGTGATTTAAGATAGAGTTCTTAAGAGTAAGGTTTATAAGTATAATACATCCATAATATTGTAGAGAAACACTAATAAATTTAGAGGTTCATCGTTGCACCTGTGCGAAGCCGGGGCGGGTATAATATATAGAGACAATAGCGTACCCGGCCACGCGTTGCTGTGGCTAAGGTTTTTGTTATATTACTTTACATTGTAGTAAACTATTCAAGGGGAACGGTAGAACATCAGTCATGGGGGCCACCATGCTTTTTTACGTAGATATGTAGCATACGAGTATGAAACGTTTATTAAATACTTTTAGCGCCATTTTCTGTTTATTTATTTGTAATAATAGTCGTCGCCGTCGTTCCAGCCCATAAATTACCCACTACTGGGTCGGGCCTAATATTGAATACTGACTCAATCCAGTCAACAGATATCGCCCTCTTAGAACGATAGAATCGTTTGAAGCTAACAGATATTTGTGACTATCAAATATAAACAAATAAATTGCAATAAAGTAATATTGCGACTATAAATTGAGCTATCCTATCTTTCAAGTTGGTACAAACTGCACACGGTGTGCACATTTAATTAAAATCGGTTAAGTAGTTTAGGAGTCCATCGCGGACAAACAACGTGACGCGTAATTTATATGTATAAATTACGCGCAAATTTTTTTACGTTGGAAATCCTCATGTTTTTGGATGGCAACTGCCCGAAACAGGGCTACGGGTTTCACTCCTCCCGATGGGGGAGCATGCTCCGTGACTCTGATGGGGCCTTGGCCCGCTTGTACAATCGGGCCCCACGCTTTGATGGGGAGCTCTGAATGCTCCCAACCCACCGAAAGGCACGTGCGGGACATTCCACGTGCCCCCGTCAGGCGTCGGATGAGCTGGCGCCCGACGCACGCGGTTGCTGCAACAGCACGCCTGCCTGGCCGCCCCTCCGCTGCTAATGGTGGCAGGAGGAGGCGCGACTAGGTGTATGAACCTAAAGTGGTAATATGAACGGACTTACATGAAAAAAACAATTGATTTTGAACTTAACTTGCTTGCCCTAGCCTGTAAACGTGCACAAATACTATTATAGGAAGTCGTCATTTTAACCAATATATGACCCATTACTGAGACGGGTCTCCTCCAATTTCATGGAGGGAAATTAGCTTACTGCGCCAAGTTGGCACGACGTGTTGGCACAGGGTTTGTATCAAGTTTTCCTTTTCTTGCAGTTGGGTGATCTGCTTCTTGCGTCCCTTTAGTCGCCCTTTACGACACCGTCAGGATGGTATGGGTTGGTGACTTATTGTATTCTAAATCCGTCACCACACGGAAAATTATAGGACGTAAATTTCAGTTGGCGTTCAATAGATTTTTTTTTAGGATGGAAGCGAATTGGATGAAGCGTCGAAGTGGTCTGTACCCGGGATCCTTCTTATTTGTTAAAGTGATGTCATTGGGCAGTATTACATTTTCAACTTATCATCAGCACTAGATGGTCCGTCATTCATTGCGTAAACATGTAGCGTGTTTCTCTCATCTTGCGAACTTGCTCTCACTATGCTGTTTAGTGCTTTTTGTAAACAAGAACAATAATTTCAAAAAAAGCAACTACAGAGTTTCTTGCCGGCTCTTCTCTGTAGAGCGGCCTTCCGAACCGGTGGTAGTTTCGGCATGAATGTGAATGAACATAGGGATTGTGAGCGATCAGGGGAGATGGAGGGATTGCAGGAATGAGGAGTTGTGTGTGAAAGGTGTGAATGTAAGATGATAATGGTGTTTGTAAATATGACGATTTATAAGAGTTTTGTGATGAAACCTACGTAAATAAAGTTCCTTTTGAGTTTGAGTTTGAGTTAAAGTGGATCGTGATGATATACATTACGACCTACTCTGTGGAAGATGATTTATTTGGAGGTTCGTCAACATCTGGTTCTGCTAGATGTTGGATGTGTGCTAATCATACTGTAACATCTGACTCCCTCAATTCTGAGAACATATAAAGTAGCCTTTCCTGACTGGTGCTTCCACGGTAGTCAACTTACGAAGTTCGTAATCGCCAGCAGACAAACTGATATTCTCAGATAATAGGTCTTGGAGACCAGACGGTAATCGCTGTAGATACTGGTAGTTAACAAAAGCCGGTTATTTGGTACCGACTACATTGTTGGGAAAGGAAAGATAGGTAAAACAACCTTGTTGGGGTCGTGGGTCATCTTAAAAAGCTAGAATGATTAAAACCCGTGATCCCAGGAAAAGGCAGGCAGGGAAACCCGTGAACATGGAAACAGGGAGACAGGAAACGCCTTGGGATGTTAGTGTGGGTATTTGTCATCTCCTTACGGGTATAATTATATGTTGGGTTTGTCCACGTACAAAATGGTAGTGGAAGTGATGGCAGAAATGTATCTGTGTGTGTGGTGACGGATTTAGAATACATATTGTCACCGACCCATACCATCTTGAGGGTAAGAGGCGACTAAAAGAACGCAAGAGGCAGATCACCTAGCCCCAAGAGAAAGAAAACTTGATACAAACCCTGTGCCAACCCGTCTTGCCAGCGTGGCGCAGTAGGCTAATTTCCCTCCATGAATTTGGAGGAGGCCCGACTCAGTAGTGGGTTGATAATGGGCTGAAACGCCAAACTGGCGTGTCTATGATACATTTTATAGCCTCCGACATCATTGTCCGCCGCCTGATTAGCTCCTAATTGTAGACTTGACCTTTATTCAAATCATGCTCTTGTCTGGAAATTACAGGTTGTGCTGTAATCATCGTATTATCACCAATTTGAGTGGGATTTGTTCGGGTTAGTTTATAGACGATTATATTGAGATTAAGGTGCAATCTTGTGAGTTGATTTCTTATTTTGTTATTGTTAAAATCATGTGGATTATTGTTCTTGTTTGCTCCTTTATACGACGAAAAAGGAAAATACTTGAACGCACAAAGGCGACTTTATGTATGATAAAATCTTTTTACCAAAAGCCGATTTCCATATCGGCACTTAAAAGCGTAAAATAATCAATCATTTCTTTCTTAGGCACAATTTAGACTACTAGAACATTCGGTTTGACAATATAAGTTACCATTAATTTAAATTGACAACGACTTAAAATGATTAACATATTTTGCTACAGGTTTTTTTTTTAGATGTTAAATGCAAATAAACGTAGGTCTAAATCGAAAAACTAAATCGCCGATATAATTCAAATTTTCCTTCCATACAAATACTTGTTGATTTCTGGCAAACTACTGAACAGATGTCGATAAATGTTATATGGGACCAATCCTGAATCAATACCAATCGATAAAAATATTTTTTCGAACCGGTTAAGGAGGATGCTCCAGGGTAGCCCGCGAAATTCAAATTTTCTTACGTTATTTGCAATTTGCAGGTCAGTGCTAGGTTAACACGGATAGACTACGCAGTTTCCCGAACGGCAGAATGACACGCGCTGACAACAGTGGTAGGTTTTAGTGGGTATACCGGTCGCAGCTCACCATCTCAACGCGACCGTGGACTCCCACATACCCCAGCCCCGTCCCAATTCGGCTGGGGACCTATAAAAGGTTTCCCCCACTATAAAAAAAAAAAAAAAAAAAAAGGTATGTGCTAGGTTGTATGTTAAAATGTTATTCGCGGCTGTAAGACGTATGTAGTTATAGAATTATAATCATCAAAATCATCAATACAACCCTCCAAGCTCATAAAGGTGCAAGAAAAACTTTTTCAACGTCAAAGTCATTCTTGCACCTTTATGAGCTTGGAGGGTTGTATTGATGAGTTTGATGATTATAACTCTGTAACTACATACGTCTTACAGCCGCGAATCAAATGTTCATCATCATACAACCTAGCACTGCCCTGCAAATTGCAAAAAACGTAAGAAAATTTGAATTTCGCGGGCTACACTGGAGCATCCACCTTAAGGAACGGAGGAGTTATGCGATAACAAACTTTAAAAAACTGTCCGTGTGGTGACGGTTTAGAATAGACAATGTCACCAATCCACACCATCCTGAGTGTATCGTAAGGGGCGACTCAAGGACTGCAAGAGGTGGACCCGCATAGCCGCAAAAGAAAGAAAACTCCATACAAACTCAGTTCCGACCCCTCTAGAGGCACAGAAGGCTAATTTCCCGCCATGAATTTTGGAAGAGGCCCGACTTAGTAGTGGGTCTTTGATGAGTAAAAATGATGAACCAAAAAAATCATGCAACCGAATTGAGAACCTCCATTTTTCCACATTCCATTTTTAAAGTCAGTTTACAACGTATAACGGGTAGAATATATGAAAATAATCTCTTCTTTTTGTCTATTTCTAGCAATAGTGTGTTGCTAGAAATAGTATTCTTCTATGTGACTGGCGATATCAACTTAATGTGAATGTTCCAGGGTAGCCCGCGAAATTCAACTTTTCTTACGATTTTTGCAATATGCAAGGTCATTGCTAGGTTGTATGTTGATTAAAACGTTATTCGCGGCTGTAAGACGTATGTAGTTATGGAATTCCCTTCATATAACTGGAGGAGACTCGACTCAACAGTGGGTCATCTATGGGCTGAGTAGTAGTAGTAGATACAGCGCGAGCGTATGGCTTAAGTATACTAACTCGTTCTTTTTTTTGGTTTCGCTGGGGAATTAATTAAGCATTGAAAATGAAAGTTTTCGATCAGTGCGTCCTACCCGTCATGACCTACGGCGCCGAGACGTGGACACTCACGGTGAGACTAGTCCACCAGCTTAAAGTCGCTCAGCGTGCTATGGAGCGAGCTATGTTGGGAGTTTCTCTGAAAGAGGATCCGTAACGAGATTATCCGACAGAGAACCAAAGTCACCGACATAGCTCAGAGAATTAGCAGACTGAAGTGGCAGTGGGCTGGTCATATCTGTAGAAGAACCGACAACCGCTGGGGTAGACGAGTTCTTGAGTGGAGACCGCGAATCGGCAAGCGTAGTGTAGGACGACCCTCTGCTAGATGGAGCGACGATCTGGGAAAGGCAGCGGCTGGATGCGTCAGGCCGAGAACAGGGCGCTATGGCGCTCTTTAGGGGAGGCCTATGTCCAGCAGTGGACTAATGTGGGCTGATGATGATGCCCCTCGGGGGTAGGTCGGCAACCTCTGGCCAGCATGGCACAGTAGGCTAGTTTCCCTCCATGTAGTTGGAGGAGGCCCAACTCAGCAGTGGGTAATTTATTTAGAAGTAGTATTAACTCCGTCATTGATAAATGGATGTGGACATTTTTATATAATTTGAATACTTCTACATTTGAACTGAGCAAGTACTAATAATTTCTTTTGACTGGATAGTCACACACAATTAAAGGAATTGTAATTAAAGTGTGATTTTTTATTGTTATTAAATCCAATTAATTATTATCTCTATGAATTGTCCTTTGTTCTTTAGTGATACTGATACAAAAAATTTGCTCAATAGAATTAGACTTAAAAATTTTCCAACACTCGTGGCGCCAGACAGACGACAACAACAGCAGTGGTGGAAATTTTCCACTCACATCCCACCCTCTGACCTGATCAGTGAAGTAGAAAACGCCACCTTAAACTGTCAATCCCGTCACATGACATGTCTGACCTCTTTCACCTGAACATTAACAAATTGCGTATTCAACATGTCAGGTCGCATTTCGGATCTGGAATCAATTGAAGGGGGGACCTGTGACGCCATTACATACGCTTATGAGCACAGGTCACTGCACAGGATTGAATATTCATGACCCTGGCTAGTATAAAACCTGAAACCCTCCGTTGAAGGAGCATAACGTCTTAATTCTTCTATCGGGAAGGAACTCTTCAAGAACAAGAAAAGAGCTAGTGAAATTACCAAACATGAAAATCGTCGTGCTTATATTCGCAGCTATCGCCATAATATGGGCCACTCCTCAGGTAATTATAACTACGTTTTTTACCTAAAAATCTCCTTTTCATTTTATTGGCAGTAATGAAACTGCCCTTTATTTCAGGCTCGAACTACGGAGGTTCCACGCGTTTATTGCGGCCGACATCTTGCTGACACCATGGCGTTTCTGTGCCGAAACTGGGACTTCCAAAAACGTACGCCTGATTCCACCGCTCCCTGGTGGGAAAATGAGAAACGTGGTGGGTTGCCCTGGTTGCATGGAGCAAAAACTGACTGGAAAGGGAAGAATAAGATGCACGGTGGAAGAATTGACTTGTGGAACGCAGGAAACCATGGAGCTGTTGAAAATAATGGACTTGATCTCTGGAAGGGACCTACAAAAGATGATGTCTGGAATGGAGAGAAGGGTCAACCAGAAGTACCTAATTGGTGGAATCTGATGGGCACTAGGGGAAAAAGACCCGACGGTCTCGCCACCGAATGCTGCGAGAAACCTTGCACCACCGGCGAGATGATTCAATATTGCTAGGCACATTATGAATACCTAAAAATGCTTCGTTGTCCTTACTGAATCCCCAAAATCTTGAAACTTTAGAATTGTTTATGCAATTTATCCTAGTCTATGATCTGCTTATAAACAAATAGGTTGTTAATAGGGATTTTATATTTAATTGTTTATATAGTAACTAGTGGCCCGCTCCGGCTTCGCCCGTGCAAAGCGGGGGTGGGTTATACTTAAAAACCTTCCCCTTGAATCACTCTACCTATTAAAAAAAACCGCTTCAAAATCCGTTGCGTAGTTTTAAAGAAGTGTCTTTAATTTATATCCAACGTAAAATTTATCGTTGTAAAAAGGACGGACAATGAAAGGCTCACTTAAAGTATTAATGGATTTGAATATTAGTAACATTGTATTCGTTACTATTTATTATTGTATTTAATCCTAATATTAACCTAATATGTACTTAAATAACCTTTAAAATATATTGAAACGTATAAAGCGGAGCACGGTATTCTTGTAATCTGTTAAATGATTTATATTTAGAGAAAATATATTAAAAGCTATTAGCTTTTAGAGTTGGGAAAAATATGCTTAAAACTAATTATAGTGGTACTACAGTGAATATTAAAGTTACTACATAAGAATCTGTTTAGGTGAATGGTAATAGAGATTACCATTACCTATATTTATCTATTTTAACTTTTAAGAAATCGTACTCATTGTGTGTATTATTAATTTTTATGATTAATAAATATTATTGAGCTCTTAATATGTTTTATTTATTTCTTATTTCCATACTGCAGAACGGCGATATTAGTACAGCGAAAGTTGAATCTCTGATCAAACCAAATGATTGCTAGTAGGCCTCGTGGCTAGGTCTCGAAGGGCAGATGCTAATAATTCCGAGTTGGTGGTTAACCAAATCAGGGTAGAGCGGTGCTGTTCAATATTATCGAAGACTAGCGACCCGCCCCGGCTTCGCACGGGTGCAATGATGAACATCTAAATTTATGCATGTATCACTATCACTACATAGTATAAAACAAAGTCCTTGTCGTCTGTCCGACCCTATGTATGCTTAAAGCTTCAAAACTACGCAACTGATTTTAATAGATAGAGTGATTTAAGAGGAAGGTTTATATGTCAATATTGCACCCGCGCGAAGCCGGGGCGGGTCGCTAGTTATACATATAAACCTTCCTCTCGAATCCGCTCTTAAATCCGCTTTTGAAAAAACCGCTTCAAAATCCGTTGCGTAGTTTTAAAGATTTAAGCATGCATAGGGACGGACAGACGACAGCGACTTTGTTTTATACCATGTAATAATAATAATGAAGTAACCCGACTGCCCGAGAACCAATAAAGTTTGCGACATTTAGTTGTCTGCGTCTTCTGCGTTCACAAGCATATTTTAACTTTTTGCAAAAATTTGCAAATAATTAAAAATATTGTCGATTCTAAATCGCCTGTATCAATATAGTGCTGTGCTATCTGTATTTTCCGTGTAAAATAATTTAGCACGAAGTATTGAATTATTGACAATAGTTTAAATACAATCAGACTGTTATCTCAGTGCATAACTTAACTGCAGTTAGGGTTGCCAGGTCGCCAAACCTAATAGCCGGACAGACCAGCCAGTTTGGCCGGACATTTGGGTAGAAAGGCCGGACACCCTACATTATTGAGTATTTTGTCTTAGTATTAATAGGTACGACAAAAAAGCTTTTTTAATTATTATTATCATAAATCTTGTTAAATTCTAGTGAAATAATAAATAAAATCGAATGCCAAATCAGTCTTAGGTAGGTACTTTATTATTAATCAGTCAAATAGTTATCAGTCAAAATTAAATTCTAGATACTTAAACATTTATCAACATGTTTAAATTCTTCTTAAATACTAATGAAAGCACAAATAAGACTTTTTTAACTATTAAAAATATAATAAAAAACTTCTTCTCTTCAAGTTAAACAATAAAACAAAAAATAACTTGTAAATTCTACAACCAACATGGCAACAGTGTCAACATGTAATCTGTTCTTTCGTCCATTGCTGACCTATCAAGGAAAAAGCTCTTTCAACGTTTGCGTTTTGTCCTGGGATAGCAAAGTAATACGGACAAATAGTTAGGAATTCTGAAAAGCAATCTTGATTTATCATCGATTTAAAATAGGCTACCCATTTCTTATGTGCTAACAGCTTCTTGAAATCAACGTTATCTTTGTTAGTGTTAAGAAAACTTTTAAGATTTTGCAGTTGGTCAAAACATTTGCTATCATCAATTTTGACGTTGTTTTGTGATAGGATACTTATAGTATCAGAAACTTGATTCCATTCAGGAACATCTTTTAAAATCATCCATGTATTGTCCGCCGCGGGCGACAGGCGGCACTTCAGCCTGCGTGAGCGACCGTCAGTCGACTCTAGTCGCCTGCGCTCGGGCACTCTCGTTTGCGAAACATAAAGAGAGAAGAGAGAAAAAGACTATTAATATGGCAATTTATGACTTCTTGCATAGGGTATTAATGAATGTTGACAGGAGAATACCTGTGTGCGCCATCTTCTGTGATATGACGCAAGCTTTTGATTATGTAAACCTAAACGTCTTATTGCAGAAACTAGAAACCTACGGCATACGTGGTACCATCTTGAATCTTATTCAATCGTATCTAACCAATAGAAAACAATGCACAGAAATCACTAAAATCAATATTAACACCAAGAGGGAAGATATTTACCTATCGGACGAACGATTACCTCAGTACGGTGTCCCTCAAGGAAGCGTTCTGGGGCCTCTATTATTTATTTTATATATTAATGACCTACCGAGATGTATTGACCACCCCATGACTCTCTTTGCGGATGATAGCACAGTGACTATAGAATGTAAAAATAAAGACATATATGAATACGACATTAATAAAACATTGACATCAATAATAACATGGCTAGATAGGAATAATTTGAAAGTTAATTTACAAAAGACAAGTATTATGCATTTCAGCCAACGGACCCAAACTGTAAATGAAATCAAAGCTGCATACAATGACACGGTACTTAATGAAGTTGATTCTATAAAATTCCTTGGTGTTATGATCGACAAAAAACTTAACTGGAAGGCCCACATTGAATATTTGTGCAAAAGAATAAGCTCCTCTTCATACGCACTGTACAAACTTTCCCCAGAACTCAACACAGATGCTATATTAACTGCATATTATGGATTGGTGGCATCACTGCTACGTTATGGTATTATATTCTGGGGAAATTCTACAAACAAAGATATAGCTTTTAAGGCTCAGAAGAGGTGCATTCGGGCCATGTTCAACTTAAAACCGACGGATAGCTGCATGCCCTTCTTTAAACAATATAAAATTTTAACTGTACCGTCACTATATATTCTTGAAACTGTCACTTTTGTTAAATCTAACCCCGAACTGTTTCCACGTCTGGCTGACACTGTTACTCGCAACAGACGTGACAACAGTAAGCTTTGCGTGCACTCTGCAAAAACTACGCTTGTGCAAAAGAGCATTTGCTGCATGGCTCCTAACATGTATAATAAAATACCACAGTCATATAAAAATTTGAATACAACATTGTTTAAAAAGAAATTGCAAAAGCTGTTATCAGACAAATGCTATTATCATATAAGTGAATTTTTGACGGACACAATTTGATATTTCTATATTTCCTGGACTGATTAATGATTAATGAAGTAATGAATTTTATTTGACTTATTATTTTTAATGCTTATATCAATTTGACATCATATATCGCTTGGACATATTATAAATTTTAGAAATTATATGAATGTATGAGCATAGTTTATAAATTTTTGTATGTATTTTTTTTTTTATATATAATTTGTATGCCACAGAAGGCAAAACATGAACGTACTTTTAAGCTATCAATAACATCCTGCATACATAATCTGTGTGTAAACGCATGTTTTACGAATAAATTTGATTTGATTTGATTTGATTTGATAAAAAGCCTAACAAAAGCCGGACGAGCCGGACACCGTTTATTTTGGCCGGACACGCAATCAAAAAGCCTACCTATGTCCGGCTTTATCCGGACGCCTGGCAACCCTAACTGCAGTTAACAATGGAATCACTATCCGTCGATTATAATCTAAGGCAGTTACTGTAATCTAATCGGGTTGATTTAATTGAAATGTCTGGTACACCAATAAACAAAATTGAATTTAATTTAATTTAATGCATCTAGTCTTATTCCCTAAACTATTTATCTAGAGATGGGTTGAAATATTTTTTTAAATGCCTAATATTTGATTATTAGGTAAGATATGTAAATACCACATAATAGGATTCGTTGTACAATATTATCTTTGAATGGTATTAGGTAATAAATACCTACCAGTTACTGTAAAAAAAGGATAGTCATCAATAACTTACGTAAATAATTATTACAAGCATGTAAACGCAAGTTGTCTGAATGTCTTAATATGTTACACCTAAACCACTGATTGAATATAGCCGGAGTTAGTCTCTGCTTGTTGCAAAGATACATGATCGTAAATGAGGCATGATAATATTATAGGTAAATAATATTTTGTTGCGTAAGGCTTTTTGATGCTTGGCAGTAAGTACTAACGTATTTGTGTTATTTAACTAAAGATAATAAAAATACTAGAATAAATTCACACATTAAATCGAATTAAGTTAGAATGTGCCACAAACACAAGGTGTGTTTGTGCAAACATGTTATTGATCCAGCTATTTTGTTCTCAACATTCTTTATTCCGATTTGAGCGACGCTGCTTGTTTTAATATTTTAGCAAATACTGCTAATATTCTTTTAATAATATTCTGTTTTCAAGCTATTTGGATTATGAAGGTGGGAATAACACCTAAACCATAGTTTATAGACATTTGTTTTACCCGAAAATTTTACTGGGTGCCAGTTGTGGTAAGGCAGGCAGTGAACGCCGACATTTTCTTAAATTTGTCGGTACAGAGGCATTAGGAGATCAGTCAGCCCGCCGGAATACCTCGCCTTATATTAAAAGTCATCAATCGTGACTGGAACTTAAGAATTATGCAGTTAGCCTGTGGTGCAAGTAAAACACTCAACGCGTAATTTTATGACCTAAATAATTGCACTTTTATTTTACGCAAACATGCAACATTTGTCATCAACACATGATGACATATGGAACTGAGACGTGGTCGCTCACTATGGGCTCCATCAGAAGGCTCAAAGTCACCCAAAGGGCAATGGAGAGGGCTATGCTCGGAGTTTCCCTGCGAGATCGAATCAGAAATGAGGAGATACGCAGGAAAACCAGGGTCACCGACATAGCCCACCGGATTGTCAAACTTAAGTGGCAGTGGGCAGGGCACATAGCTCGCAGGACCGACGTCCGATGGGGCAGAAAAGTCCTCGAGTGGCGACCGCGTTCCGGAAGGCGCAGTGCTGGTAGGCCTCCCACACGGTGGACCGACGACCTGGTTAAGATCGCCGGAAAGCAGTGGATGCGGGCGGCCCAGGACCGGCCTTTGTGGAAATCCTTGGGGGAGGCCTATGTCCAGCAGTGGACGTCTTTTGGCTGAAATGATGATGCAACATTTATGAGTTGTGAGTTATCACTATCATCTTTTTTTACCATATCGTCCCGAGGGTATCGTAAGAGGCGACTAAGGGAACGCACGAGGCAGATCACGTACCCGCAAGGGAAGGAAAACTTGATGCAAACCCTGTGCCAGCGTGACCCATAAATGACCCACTACTGGGTTGGGCCTCCTCTAAATTCATGGAGGGAAATTAGCCTAAAGTGCTACGCTGGCAAGACGGGTTTGTGTCAAGTTTTCCTTCTCTTGGGGCTAGGTGATCTGCATCTTGCGTTCGTTTAGTAGCCTCTTACGACACCCTTAGGATTGTATGGGTTGGTGACATTGTGTAATCTAAATGCCTACCCTAATTTGTAAACTAAAACAGCTCTGAACTTTAACTGTCAAACATACTAAAGTTTCTATTTTTGTTACAGGTAGGTAGTTGATTTCTGTTATAATACAAACAGAACTGACAAGGTAACGTATACATAGACGGTTTTCATGTTCAAATTTAAACTGTATACTATAAGAACTAATGCTAGTTTCAAAAATTAATTATATATAACTAGCTGACCCGGCGAACTTTGTTTCGCCTTAAAGGCAATAAATGAGCAGATTTTTGATTTTTTGATCAGGATAAATATAAGTAAAACATCTATGATTTTAATTATACTTTATTGGCCATCTATTTTAGTAACTGCACTTTTCAGTGAATCACCTTGTGATAGACGACATTTTTTGGTTTATTATCAGGCGCATGAACAAATAACGCAGATGGTCTTCTGACCCGGAACATGCCACATATAATTGATCTTGGGAAATACATGAATTTTCTAGATTTAGGCCACAAACTTTCCAGGATTGGCCCTGTGATTTATTAATGGTCACGGCGAATGCACGACGGATCGGAAATCATTAAAACTAAAACGGTATATCAGTTGATATCGTCGGGATCCTCGGATGAGAATTTCCTCACCTTCCAACTTTACTTTGAGTATATTCCATTGTTCATCAATTCACTTACAACCAAACGCATTCCGTTTCACAGGTTTGGTGGTTTTGGGTTATATTTGGAAGCAAACTTAGTACGTAGCCAACCTTTAGTCGTAAATTGTGCGGTGGTAAGCCAGGCACATCCAAGGAGTCTTTTTTTTACACAGTCATTATATTTGAATTAATGCAGTGTACCAATGATTTCATTCTGAATTATGTTAGTTACTTTATGTCATCTACATATTTATTCTTAGCCGCCAAAACAGCTCGCTTAGTCAACCATTCATTATTTTTGTGTTTGTGAGTTCGTCCTTCGATGAACAGAAATTCTGAGAAAATAAAATCTATATACATATTTCGATGATTTGAGGCAAGCGCATATTTCAGCGGCAGCAGTTGATCTTGGAATTAGTGGCAGTGTTTGGCAGAAATAGCCAGACAGTAAAATCATTGCGCCTCCAAAACATCTCGAGTCCTTGCATAGGTGTTCGGTCGGATCGGATAAGTGCTTCCAATACACGTGTATACGCTATTGTACATTCGTCCCAGGTGACGATTTTCCATTTTGATAAAACTTTAGCCGCTGACGAGTGTTTTGTAATATTACATGGCATCTATTGGTCCAATACGGACGCAAGTATGCAAGCGGCAATTAGTGCTGCCACCGTATCGAAAAGCTCGATCCAAATTATGTAGTACCTACTTTATAAATTTATTCTTGTGACTCGAAAATTATCTAGTTGTTGATCTCTTAAATTTGCTCGACGAATTTTGCATTCCCAACCGATCCGTTTCACGGGCTGCCTCGACTTGCTCTTGTGATTTAGAAGCACGGAGCCATACTAATGCGGTGATCTTCACGTGCATTATTTAGTTCTTCTTCATTGCTCGGCACATTATGCTAATATTTACTCGAAATAAATACATCAACCGGTCAACTTCAAAATTTCTAATTGTCAAATTTGTCAAACTATAGACAACATAGCGTTTAGCTGTCGGTGAAGTTTTGTTATTCCAGCAGTTGCATTTTGATAAACTATGTTTTATATCACGGAACGGGATTACACACATTAACACTTTCACGTTTATAATATTAAGTATGATTTTGTGAATTGTCCAACATCTTTATATTTAAAAGAAAGTCGGACATAGGATACCTAAGATTTTATCCCGTTTCCGTAGAATGTGATATAATAACTACGTGGTATAACAAAGCGCAACTGACAGCGAAATCTTATGTTGTCTATATTAAAAATAAAGCTGAAAATTTGACAATTAGAAATTAAAATTTTACTTAATATTTCTATAAATTTACACACAATATCCTTATAAATTGTAGCCTATGTGTTATTCTGATGTATAAGCTATATTAGTATAAAGTTTCATTAGAATCTATTCAGTCGTTTTTACGTGAAAGAGTAACAAACATCCATCCATCCATCCATCCATCCATCCATCCATACTTACAAACTTTCACGTTTATAATATTAGTAGGATAGCCGCCAAAACAGCTCGCTTAGTCAACCATTCATTATTTTTGTGTTTGTGAGTTCGTCCTTCGATGAACAGAAATTCTGAGAAAATAAAATCTATATACATATTTCGATGATTTGAGGCAAGCGCATATTTCAGCGGCAGCAGTTGATCTTGGAATTAGTGGCAGTGTTTGGCAGAAATAGCCAGACAGTAAAATCATTGCGCCTCCAAAACATCTCGAGTCCTTGCATAGGTGTTCGGTCGGATCGGATAAGTGCTTCCAATACACGTGTATACGCTATTGTACATTCGTCCCAGGTGACGATTTTCCATTTTGATAAAACTTTAGCCGCTGACGAGTGTTTTGTAATATTACATGGCATCTATTGGTCCAATACGGACGCAAGTATGCAAGCGGCAATTAGTGCTGCCACCGTATCGAAAAGCTCGATCCAAATTATGTAGTACCTACTTTATAAATTTATTCTTGTGACTCGAAAATTATCTAGTTGTTGATCTCTTAAATTTGCTCGACGAATTTTGCATTCCCAACCGATCCGTTTCACGGGCTGCCTCGACTTGCTCTTGTGATTTAGAAGCACGGAGCCATACTAATGCGGTGATCTTCACGTGCATTATTTAGTTCTTCTTCATTGCTCGGCACATTATGCTAATATTTACTCGAAATAAATACATCAACCGGTCAACTTCAAAATTTCTAATTGTCAAATTTGTCAAACTATAGACAACATAGCGTTTAGCTGTCGGTGAAGTTTTGTTATTCCAGCAGTTGCATTTTGATAAACTATGTTTTATATCACGGAACGGGATTACACACATTTACACTTTCACGTTTATAATATTAAGTATGATTTTGTGAATTGTCCAACATCTTTATATTTAAAAGAAAGTCGGACATAGGATACCTAAGATTTTATCCCGTTTCCGTAGAATGTGATATAATAACTACGTGGTATAACAAAGCGCAACTGACAGCGAAATCTTATGTTGTCTATATTAAAAATAAAGCTGAAAATTTGACAATTAGAAATTAAAATTTTACTTAATATTTCTATAAATTTACACACAATATCCTTATAAATTGTAGCCTATGTGTTATTCTGATGTATAAGCTATATTAGTATAAAGTTTCATTAGAATCTATTCAGTCGTTTTTACGTGAAAGAGTAACAAACATCCATCCATCCATCCATCCATCCATCCATACTTACAAACTTTCACGTTTATAATATTAGTAGGATAAAAAAATAATGCACATTTTTTAACGATGAATTGCAACAACACTCCACTATCGAATTAGATCTATTGTATTATAGTAAGATCATTATCATTATTGCCGTGAAATGGAAACAAACATACAGCTTTTGTGAATTGTTTTGGGTTCGTGATTCTTAATTGTTTTTTTTTTTAAATTGCAGTAAATGATTTCTCGACAGTTCTGATCGTGTCTAAAGTGTCTGAAACGTTAGGAATAAAATAAAATATACACGAACAGAACTTTCAAGAAATAATTTTCTGCAATGTGCAAAGATCGTGAAAACCTGAGCTATGATTATATTTTTTTAAACTTAGCCCCTGCACTGCGTGTACATCATGTATTTCCGGAACACAAATGACACGCAGACTCAGAGTTGATGCCTCTGGCCACCCCCTTGACTGTGCTGCTACCTAGCCGTGGTGAGGGGGCTTGAGTGCCTCAATGATCCGTGGGGCCATACCGGCCAGGGCCTCCCATGCCGGGCGGGCCCACGGGGAGAGGTGAGACGAAGAGCAGCACCCAGCGTCGTGGCGGGTTGCGGCTCCGGGGACTCCTCTGTCCTCAGAGCTGCCTTGGGAGTCGTAAACCGCTGCGGCGCACCATGAGGTCCTCGGGTTGGCGCTCAACTTAGTTGGCCGTCAAACCGAGTCCTCACTCAACGTCCTCGGGTTGGCGCCGGCCGAGGGCTGACGGGCCTCCTCTGCGAGGCCGTATGTCGCAGAAGGGGGCTGCGGGACGGATCGCTGGTGCGCTGCGGTAGATTGGGGCTGCGGGGACTTGGGTGGATGGGGACCCTGGCCCCAGTGTCTCGCTGCGAGCCCTGGACGGGGGCTCCGGGGACCTGGGTAGACGGTGGACCCTATCCTAAGGGTTTCCCTGCGGGCCCTGGACGGCTGCGGTGCGCCGGTGTCCTCTGGTTGGCGCCGGCCCGAGGGCTGACGGGCCTCCTTCTGCGGGGCCGATGTCGCAGAAGGGGGCAGCGGGGCGGGTCACAAGGGAGGGAGCTCCGGGTGACCCGCGCCGCGGACGGAGGCGGGGGTGGAGGGGGGTTCGTGACGGTGCGGGCCCCTTCTGCCCTCGCCTAGGAGGCCGGTGGTGGTTCGGGGGAGCCACCACCGACGAAAGCCTCGATGACTGAGGGCGTCCCAGTATACCGGGACGCCCTCTCTGATAGTCGCTTGCCCGCGTTGCGGGCACCACGCCGGGGCGTCACAGTAGAATGCGTTTACGCGAACTTGTGGCGCCCCAAGCGCGTCGGTGTGAGGGTATGCCGCTGGGGTTTTAGTGGGTAAACGACGCTTGGGTAGACGACCCTTGTCGGAGTCCCACATAATCACCGACCTTTCCCCCGGGGTGCGGTGTTATGCGTAATGCATTTCCCCAGCGAAACCAAAAAAAAAAAAAAAAAAGGTTTCTTCTCTAATAATTTGACCTCTCCATGCACATGTCCAAAATCGACTAAGTCTTGAAAGCCCCATGATATTAAATGTTTTTGGGATGACCATTCAGCCAGGTGGAGTCTGGTGTGTGTCTCTCTCCCGATAATTGATGTCGAGGATTTCTTATCAGTGCGAATTAGTCTGTAAACTTCGCTATCGCGATGTAGTGTTTTGGCTTTAGCTTACAGAATACCATCGCCAAATAACATAGCCCTTCTGTGGTTAGAATTTAATAGAAAAAATGTTTATTGTGGGAACATAAAGTTTAGACATAAACTACGCGTTAGTAAGGTTGGCCAGAAGTCTATCGAGGGAAGTTTGGAGGCAGCTGCAGGCATCCAGATTTCCTCCTCTGCCACCGCCATGCTTCTACATTGTACAGGGTCAGCGACCCGTGATTGACACCTTACAAACTTCAATGGGCAGCGGTAAACCCTTACCAACGGGACAGACGAGACTCATTGGGCTTCCCACTGTCAACTTGGAGGAACTCCGGCTCAGTAGTATGAGCCATTTATAGGCTCATAGATGCCGGTTTGTTTATTAAAATGGCAATTTTACAATAATATCGAGTGACTTCAAATGCAATAAGGTCTCAAATTAATTTTATAAACATCATGCGCTTGTTTGCCCACTTAGCGGTAAATAATGTTGTATTTTTTAAACCTCCGGCCAATTATTCATTTATTACAAACACGTAGCTGTAAGTCAACATACTGCACTTTGTGTAATCAACAATAAAAATTTATGTCCATTATGTTTTGTTATGCATAATCAACTTAATTGGTATATTTGTGTGACTATCGTATGTCGTAACCGCTGAACATAAAACTCAATCAGCGTAAAACCCCCAAAGCAATTTATTCTCTAAATCTTGTTTGTAAAACAAACGTACAAAGCAGGCTCATGACGCAACCTACAAATCATAACCTAAATTAAATTTTGACGCCGGCAACACAAGAATTATAACCTCTCAACCATGGACGTATAAAAAAAGTCGGACGGAGTCTCGCTAACTAAAAACTGTGACATCGTAGTCGGCCAGATCAGCTATATGTACAGGCCAGCACGCACACTTTCACACATTAGTCGGCCATAACGCGCGTAAACATCGATGCTTAAAGACGCAATATGCGGCGAAAAAATAAAAACTACAAATCATGTCTTGCGTGGTAAAATGGTGTAAAAACCGTAGTGACCGAAAGAAAAACAATCCAGGAATCACGTTTCATACGTAAATGAATAATTCAATCACTTATTTCCAGATTATATACATTAAAATCAATTTGTATTTGCTAGAACAAAACAATGAATTTTAAGTTCAGTGTTGCCAATATTTACGTGTGCAAATTAACCGAAATGTGGGCAATTTTTCGTTTATTATAAAAATCAATATATTATTATGGTTAATTATTTAATATTTACTACTGGGTATTTTATTTTATATTCCTTTTGCTAGATTTTTTAAGGAAAATTAAGTATGGAGAAATGATTGAATTAAAATTACTTAGTAGAAATTGTAATGGTGAAAACGATTGGATTCCAAACAAATACAGTGTTATTTGCAGTATACATTTTGATGCGGATGACTTATAAACAACTAAAGGAGGAATCCGGTGTGTTGTTACTTATGCAGTACCTTAAAAGGTAAATTAGCAATCTACCAAGACATGGATAATACAAATAAAAAAATGAAACTATGCCGCTTATTTTTTCAAAATTTAAATGTACATTGCAGCTATTGTGTCGGTATATAATAATAAATATCCTTGGACATTTCACACAACGCCATCTCGTCCCAAGCTAAGCAACTTAATGCTTGTTTTATGGTAACGAGATGGATGATAAACTACTTAAATACATTTTTTTTTTGTAAATACATACATATTATAGATAGAAAAACACACAGACCCGGGACAAATACTTGTAGGTCGTACAAATATTTCTTCCGTGCGGGGATCGAACCCGCGACATGCTGCACCAACCGTGTCGTCGAATCGTAAAAATATTCATACATTATTTTAATCCCCAGTGCTTTATTTTGTTTTAATATTTGTTTGAGTCACGTGGCAGAGAGAGACACGTGGCAGAGGAATAAACTGTTAATGTACCATTTAATACCAGTGCTTCTCAAGAGGTGCGCAATAAATTATAATTATAGTTAGGCAACATAAATATATTACCACAAAAAAATTTTGGTAATGAAAGCATTTCTTTTAATTTAGAATCGTTTTCAAAACATCTCGAAATTAGAGGAAATTTCAAAAACCACTCAAAGTAAAAGACATTATTATAAAAAAAAATACTCAGCATTTAGGATGTTAAAGTTAAACATAACAATTTCGAACAATTTTTTTTTATATTTTAACCATGTTTTTATTGCAAAATTTTGTGTATCTTGGCAACCCCAAAATTAACTCACACATACAGAGCTGCCGCCATTTTGGCGTCTCACTTTTGTCTTAGCCAGAGTTCCGTCCGCCTTTTTTTATACGTCCATGCTCTCAACGTAACAAAATCGTTCATAATGGCGACAAACAAAACGCGGCGATACGTATGTACGCCACATACCGCGCTCAGAATTATAATTGCCCTAACTGCTACGTATTATAAATCTCTCTACACCGTGAAGAATAAAAATAAACTCGGCCATGTCATGAACGGTGCTCGATGATAGTATGACAAATTAATCGTTCCATTTTGAACGCACCCGCGTCTGGTGTTGGAATTATTTGAAAATAGAACGCATCGCGAGATCAGCTTACACAAATAATGCTATCATTTTTTTCTAAATAATGTTGGCATAGTTACTGAATCATTTATGCCTCACAACGCCCTTAACAGCTAAAACTTATGGACCCCATCAAACATAATAATGTGACACCCTTGGCATGGAATGGGTTCCTAAAACTGTGTTTTCTAAATTAAGTACTCATCACATGGACAATCATCACTCTTATCTCTTTTCTACGGTACGGACATGTAGCTCTCATCATCATGAGTCCTGGTCCTGGTCAAGGTTCCCGGAATCCGTAGGATGCGGGCCTTTGTGGAAATCCTTGTGGAGGTGAGGTCTACGTCCAGCAATGGACTTATTTTGGCTGAAATAATAGTACTTTACTTTGATTTCTTAGATTTTTGCGATTATTACACATTGAAATTAAACACTTTAACGGATTTATCGCGTGTATATTACATTATTTAATTCCCGACGTTTCGAATGCTTTGCAGCAGTCGTGGTCGCGGGAGAGACTAGATGACAGTTGTCTTCAAAAGTACAAAGAAACCGTTAAAATCTACCTATCTAGTACTTTACTTTGTTATCTACTACTACTCAGCCATAGATGGAGGGTAATAAGCCTACTGTGCCACGCTTGCCTGACGGGTTGGCATATGGTTTCTTATCAAGTTTTCCTTCTCTTGTGGCCAGGATATCGTCCTTGTCTTTTGTTTTTGCCGGCTCTTAAGACTCCCCGATTTCATTCGGGGATCCGGCAAGTCTGAGTCTGGGTGTCATTTGTATTCGTGAATTATATGTTGTAACCAGTCCCTGCGATACAGGTTTTACTAGCGCAGTGTTTTGTATTTATTAAAAAAATATTAAACCGTGACAGCTTATGATTCGCCCCGTTTCTGACTTTATGGCGCGAACTAAAACAATCAAAGCTCTTTTTGTCGTCGGCATATAGATACTGTACTTTCAGGGGCATGGCTAGTAAGTAAAATTAAGCAACTATAACCTGAAAGAAAATAGCACGTTGCATTGTACCTGAACCTTGGTTTGCATACTATAATAAATACCACACAAGTTGAGTTACCGATATTGCTCCGTCGAAGTTCGATTTGCGCACACCCAGCGATGGTAACTGATGGCTCATTGTGCATTGAAAGCAAGTATGACCCGGCTGGGGGTCATATGAGAAACAAATTACGCTTTTTATCTGTGGAAAGTTTCATATTTATTGGAATGTTTTAATATACATATCGGCTATTGCTTTTTATATAACTCCGCCTATGTACATCGTTAGCTGAAGCATTTAAATAAATAAAAATAAATTAGTTATTTTTTACTGTGTGCGTAGTGTGTGTAGTCTGTTATATGAAATGAAAAATATATGGGGCGGTGTGCCGGTCGCGGAGTAGATATAGTTCCGAATAAAAACACTGGTTGTTGGTAAAGTCACTCTCATATATTACACGACACACTTTGCACACATAAAATATTAAAATAGTTATTAAGTAAAAAGAAGGAGAAACGATGGCACAATGTATAGAATAGAGAACAGAAAACAATATGTAAGAAATATAAAACTTGTAAACACCAAAGTAATTTTTAAAATATCAAACAGAATTTGAACTGCCAGCGAGAAGCGCGCGAAAAGGAATCTTTTAAAAACTATTCAATCAACGGTTGGTGCGTGACGTCACAGCGCCGCGAGCCCGCGCCTGCGCGATCAATAGAAGCTTGACGCGCAGCTTAGGCACGCAACGCTGTGTTATCTATATTAAAGAAAATAGGCGGGACAAAGTGTTCATAAAAATATTAACAGGTGAAATAAATAAAAATGATTTAACATAGGAAATACGAACAAAACAGACTTAGACTACTTATAAACTACTTAAAATTAATTTAATAAAAATTATATTAAATATTAACAAAAAGTAGTCATTCCGCCACAACACCCCCTACCAGAGACCGACATGGGCGAATGTTATTCAGGCGAATAATGGTCTGGGAAACGTACTCTTCGACCTGACCGCGTCGTCTTGATACTGCTTCTTGGGGTTTCGGGTAATTTGGTGGTGGAATGGTAGTTTTGTTTGCGTGTGAGTATGCTTTTGGGAGTATGTGTGTTGTTGAGTACTGTTTGAGTGTTTGTATGCGTACTTGTATTTGTGTGGCTATGTGAGTCATCAAGTATGTAGGCTGGTTTCAGACGGTCTACTGATACTGTGACTGAGTTGCCGTTGATAAGGAGTTTGAAAACTTTGTCTCCTCGTTCGAGGACCTCATATGGTCCAGTGTACGCAGGTTTAAGACTTGAGGCTATTTTGTCGTCTCTAAGATAAACGTGAGTCGATGAGTGTAAGTCTTTGAAAATGAAAACTGGTTTATTGCTGTGACGTGAAGCTGGAGAAGGCTGAAGTCGTCTGGCAAAAGATCGTAACCGTGAAATATAGTCGGTCATGTCGAAAGTCGTCTGTGAGTCTGGGTGGAAAAAGTCACCGGGAAGTCTGAGGGTTTCACCGTACAGCAGTTCTGCTGGTGTAGCCTTCAGGTCATCCTTGAACGTGTTTCTTATGCCCAATAAGACGAGTGGAAGCGTCTCTGTCCAATTAATACTGTCGTGACAGACTATGGCAGATTTAAGCTGCCTGTGGAACCGTTCTATCATCCCATTGCACGCAGGATGATAAGCAGTAGTTCGCCTGTGTTTAAAACCGACTAAGGATGCAAGGTGTTTGAAAAGAGCCGACTCGAACTGCGCACCACGATCTGTCACAATGTCAGTCGGACATCCGAACCTTGCAATCCATCCATGCAACAGGGCTTTCGCCACTGTCTCTGCGGTAATGTCAGGTAGGGGTATTGCCTCAGGCCAACGAGTAAATCTATCGATTGCCGTGAGACAGTACCGAAATCCTTGTGACAGTGGCAATGGTCCTATAATGTCGATGTGGATGAATTGAAAGCGGGCTTTCGGTGGTTTAAAATTCCCGAGCGGTGTAGATACATGGCGTGTGACTTTAGAACGCTGGCAAGCCGAGCAATTTCGAGTCCACTCTTTGCAATCTTTCCTTACACCTGGCCAAACATATCTTTCTGCGACAAGTAGAGCAGTTGCATTTGAACCAGGGTGACTAAGAGAGTGGAGAGTATCGAAAATTTGGTAGCGGAGAACATTTGGGACATATGGTCGTATAGTGTCTGTTTTCGTGTCGCAATAAATCTCAATGTCAGTTCCCGGCATCTTGACTTTTTTAAGGCACATTGATGTGTTGCTGCGCAGTAGTGTCTCGAGTTCGGGGTCGTGTTTCTGTGACTCAGCTAAAACTGCCCAGTCTATTGGCTGGGTAACTTCCTGGATCCTCGAAAGACTGTCTGCAACAACGTTGTCTTTACCTGAGATGTGCCTAATGTCCGTGGTAAATTGCGAGATGAAGTCAAGATGTCGGAACTGTCTAGGTGAGCAATTGTCTTTCCGCGAATGGAAAGCGAAACAAATTGGTTTATGATCCGTATAAACTGTAAAACTCCGCGCTTCGACCATATGCCTAAAATGTTTAATCGCCTCATAGATGGCAAGGAGTTCCCTGTCATAAGGCGAATACTTTTGTTGAGCGGGACTCAACTTGCGTGAATAGAATGCTAGAGGTTCCCAGGTGTCTCCAGATCTGCGTTGTTGTAAAACTGCGCCTATTGCAGTGTCGGAAGCGTCTGTCACCAAAGCAAGGGTAGCATTGCAGTCTGGGTGAGCGAGTAATGCAGCGTTGCAGAGACTTTGTTTGCATGCATTAAAAGCTTCCGTTTCATTGGGCGTAAAATGCACAGGATGCGAACCTTTGACAGAACCAGTCAGTAAAGCGTGTAACGGAGCCTGGTGTTTAGCAGCATCTGGAATGAAGCGTCTGAAAAAGTTGATCATGCCTAAAAATCGTCGAAGCTCACGTACAGTCTTGGGAGTCGGGAAGTCTTGAATGGCCTCAACCTTTTCGGGCAAGGGTTTAGTGCCCTCAGCTGAAATGCGGTAGCCAAGGAAAGTTACTTCCTTGACACCGAAAACGCACTTGCTGGTATTGATGACCATACCGTACTCCTGTAGTCGAGTGAAGAGCTGTCGTAAATGGTCTTTATGAGTCGCTTCGTCTTTTGAATACAGTAGAAAATCGTCGATGAACGCGTAGGTAAAGTCAAGTCCCCGTAGCATTTCGTCTACAAAACGTTGAAAAGTCTGACCGGCATTACGAAGTCCAAAAGTCATGTATGGAAATTCGTATAGTCCAAAGGGTGTCGTAATGGCGGTCTTGGGAATATCGTCAGGGCTTACTGGAATCTGATTGAAAGCTTTGACAAGATCAATGGTGGAGAAGACAGAGCAACCAGATAAATTATGTGAAAAGTCATGAATGTGTCGAATCGGGTATTTGTCAGGTATTGTACGGGCATTAAGCATGCGATAGTCACCGCAGGGGCGCCATCCATTTTCCTTCTTAGGAGCAAGGTGCAATGGAGACGACCATGGTGACTGAGAAGGCCTGGCTGTACCATTCTTCAACATGGCCTCAAATTCGTCTTTGGCAATCTTCAGTTTATCTGGGGCCAGCCTACGTGGTGTGCAAGAGACGGGCGGGCCTGGGGTAGTTTCAATGTGATGTACCGTGTTATGTGCAGGTGGCTTGTGTATACCGGGTGGACGAGTGATGTCGGGAAATTCCCGTAGTATGTCGTGGTATGTAGTGTCACCAATAATTACCTTCACCGAAGAAACAATATCGGACGATTTGACAGGCGAAGCCGGGGTCGAAAGCGTAGTATTATTGTCGATGAGGCGTTGGTTCCTGCAATCAACAACAATATTATAAAACGATAAAAAATCGACACCGATTATTGCCTTAGTAACATCCGCAACAATAAATTGCCAGGTGAAGTCGCGGCGCAAACCTATATTGAGAGTTAAGTTTGTGTAACCGTAAGTATTAATTGGCGTGCCGTTTGCTGCACAAAATTGGTATGATGTTTTATGTCGCTGTCCTGGTAAGGCGGTGCGTGGAATGACACAGAGGTCGCTACCAGTGTCGACCAAAAACTGTATCTTAGACCTAGAGTCCGTAACGAACAAGCGACCGGTATTTACATGGTTTAGGCAATCGGTTGTCGCGATAGCCGACTGCCGCGCACATTTCCCGACACTTCACAAGGCTTTATACACTTACGCGCTTTGTCACCATACTTGTTATGATACCAGCACTGCGCATAGCGTGTGGCACTGGCACTGGAGCGGGTGCTGGCACTGCTGGTGCGGCGGGAACTGCTGCCGGTAGAATGGCGGGAACTGCCGCCGGTAGATTGGCGGGAACTGCCACTGGAAGACCGGCGATCGCTGCTGCTGTTGCGATGATGGGTGCCCGAGTTGGGCCAGGTACCGGAGCGTGATGCTTCCTCCATCTGCATTAGGAGTAGGGCCATTTGCCTGGTCAATGCAGCCAACGCAACGTCACTCACAACTTCATCGGTTACGGGGATGACGTCAGACGTCGCTGCAGATGAGGCACGCAGGGTTGGGCCGTCGGCAGAAGGCTGCCGATATGCTGCTGCGGCGGCGTAGGTATAGGTATCCATCATCGGTTCTTGATTTCGGTTTACGTTAGCTAGCCATCAGTATTGTGTTCAGGAGAGGTCACCAATTATGGGGCGGTGTGCCGGTCGCGGAGTAGATATAGTTCCGAATAAAAACACTGGTTGTTGGTAAAGTCACTCTCATATATTACACGACACACTTTGCACACATAAAATATTAAAATAGTTATTAAGTAAAAAGAAGGAGAAACGATGGCACAATGTATAGAATAGAGAACAGAAAACAATATGTAAGAAATATAAAACTTGTAAACACCAAAGTAATTTTTAAAATATCAAACAGAATTTGAACCGCCAGCGAGAAGCGCGCGAAAAGGAATCTTTTAAAAACTATTCAATCAACGGTTGGTGCGTGACGTCACAGCGCCGCGAGCCCGCGCCTGCGCGATCAATAGAAGCTTGACGCGCAGCTTAGGCACGCAACGCTGTGTTATCTATATTAAAGAAAATAGGCGGGACAAAGTGTTCATAAAAATATTAACAGGTGAAATAAATAAAAATGATTTAACATAGGAAATACGAACAAAACAGACTTAGACTACTTATAAACTACTTAAAATTAATTTAATAAAAATTATATTAAATATTAACAAAAAGTAGTCATTCCGCCACAAATATGCGATTAACTGGCACACATTTAAAGTAATCAACTCTAGATCTAATCTAGAACAGGGCGTGGATGGCTCAGTAAACCCTATGGCAATATTTTAGTTAAAAATTGATTCAGAATATAGTGTTTAGGGAGAAACTACGAGGATATTAAAATTTTTAATTTTTTTAATTTAAGGTGAATCACTATCACTATCACTACATATTATAAAACAAAGTTGCCGTAGTCTGTCCGTCCTTATGTATGCTTAATCACTACATATTATCATTATCGTCGTTACCATAACACAAGCATTAAGTTGCTTAGCTTGGGAGGAGATGGCGACAGCGACTTTGTTTTATACTATGTAGTGATTATTATCACTATCACTACATAGTATAAAACTAAGTCGCATTCTTCTGTCCGTCCCTATGTATGCATAAATCTTTAAAACTACGCAACGGATTTTGAAGCGGTTTTTTTTAATAGATAGAGTGATTCAAGGGGAAGGTTTATATGTATAACCCACCCCCGCTTTGCACGGGCGAAGCCGGGGCGGGCCACTAGTCACTACATAGTATAAAACAAAGTCGCTGTCGTCTGTCCGTCCCTATGTATGCTTAAATCTTTAAATCTACGCAAAGGATTTTGATACGGTTTTTTTAATAGATAGAGTGATTCAAGAGGAAGGTTTATAGGTATAACCCACCCTCGCTTTGCACGGGCGAAGCCGGGGCGGGCCACTAGTTTATTATAAAACAAAGTTGCCGTCGTCTGTCCGTCCCTATGTATGCTTAAATCTTTAAAACTACGCAATGGATATTGAAGCGGTTTTTTTAAATAGATAATGTGAGTCATGGGGAAGGTTCATAAGTATAATACATCCATAATATAGTAGAGAAACACTGATAAATGTAGAGGATCATCATTGCACCCGCGCGAAGCCGGGGCGGGTCGCTAGTATACTATAATTATTTGGTCTATATTTTCTGAGGTCAATTATTTGTGAATTTACTAATGAGAACAAAAATGATTTTTATATGTATTTGATCACGTGACAATAATAGATACGCTATGAAATTCTAATGCCAGGCAATTTACTTAGCGATAAATATTTCAAATCATATTACAGGCATTCAGCCATAAAATATGTTGAAATATTAGGCAAATACCGTAACCTAGCACCTATTACTAACATTTTACGACAGTAACATAACTTACAAATCTGCATAACCTCATAATCATGATGTTATGTAACTTGCTTTAGTATCTAAGAGTGCGATTGACAATATACAGGTCATAAGAACAACCCTTATATACATGGATATGAAGCTAAACATAGACAAGCAGTTCTATGATTAAAATTTTTTTCTATCTTGAAGTACTAGTGATATACGGCCATTTTAATGAACCTGGCTTTTATTACAAGTCACAGATTCTAGTGAAAACCAAGCACCTACAGTCTTCGCCAATCTTTATGACCGCGCTGAATGTAGCCCCATTACGCTGCGCACACCACAAAATCAGTTATCAGCGGGACGTACGTGGGGCGAGGACGCAGGGCATGCTCGCGCGCGCCGCTTTTCACCCGCAGGCGTCCTCGCCACCCGCGTGTTAGTGTGAGTGAGCTACGTTCGTATTGTTTATGAAATGTACGATGCGCAAGTTCGTACCCACGGCTACATTCAGAGCGGCCATAAAGATTGGCGAGGACTGTAATCGAAGTAAAGACACTTTTTCCTGAAATTTTGTACTCATCACCTGTATCACTGCTATCCATCCTCGTTATTGATGTAGGGTTTTTGTTAATGTCTGTCTGTGTGGTAACGGATTTAGAATACAAGGTGACACCACCCCATTCCATCCTGAAGGAGTCGGAATTGCCCATAAAAGGAAATGACAAGGCCCTAGGACAATCTAGCTGCAAGAGAAGGACAACTTGAAAGAAACCCTGTGCCAACTCTTCTTGCGTGGCACAGTAGGCCAATTGCCCTCCATGTAAATGGAGGAGTATACTGATAATGATACACCTTAGTTGTCTAAGAATATGTTCTGGGGAACAACATCCCTACTATGCGAATAACAGTAATGCTATAATAATATCCGTTTGGGGGCGAAAGACCACTGGGAGAGCAGTAAATTATGCCTCAACAGTATGCAGAAATGCGTACACACAGACAAATTGACAGCGTCTGCAAACGAGACAAATGGCGTTTTTATTGGTGGCCAGTTGCTCTGATGCATAATAATGTATTGTCATCGCGATGATTTCATTACGACGGGACGCCGACCGCCATTGTGTGATCTTACATTTAGGTTAGTAGCTACAGAGACTGCCTCGTTGGTCTACGGGTATACTGCCTTTGGATCAACGTCTTCGTCTAAACCAGAGGCACTTGCTCTGAGTCTGGGTGTCATTTGTGTTCGTGAATTACATGTTTGTAAACGGTCCCCGCAATACAGGTTATAGGTATACCAGGGTTTCTGGTTTTTTTTAAAAGAAGAAGAAAAGAGGGTCTTAATATCTAGTCTAGCGATTAACCATGGCACCCGCATGCTTCTTAAACCTAAGTTTAATAGCAGTTTTCAAGAATGAGCAATTTAATCACTAACTTTTTATAAACGGAGTGTCACCTGATGGTAAGTGATCACCGCCGCCCATGGACACCCACAACACCAGAGGGGTTGCAAGTGCGTTGACTGCCTTTAAGGAAGGAATAGGCTCGTTTCTTGAAGGTTGCCATGTCGTACCGGTTCGGGAATACCTCCGCTGGTAATTGATTCCACACAGTGGTTGTACGCGGTAAAAAGTGCACGGTGGTGGACACCCATTCGTCCAGATGAAATTGATGGTATTTCTGGCGGGTGGATCTGTGGCGGAAAGAAGCGGAAGGGACAAGATCGAACAATTCCTCAGAACACTCCCCGTGATAAATGCGATAGAAAATACATAGAGACGCCACGTCTCTTCGCAGGGCTAGAGTATGAAGCCGATCATTAGGACTATCGCTATTGACGATTCGAGCTGCACGACGTTGGATGCGATCAAAATGAAGGAGCTGGCTTCTTCTCTCTAACAAACTGAAGGAAGCCCAATTCAGTAGATATAATGATGAAAGTTCACTGAAAGTTATCCTAATCTATACTAATATATAAAGCTGCAGAGTTTGTTTGTTTGTTTGTTTGTACGCGCTAATCTCAGGAACTACTGGTCCGATTTCAAAAAATCTTTCAGTGTTAGATAGTCCATTTATCGAGGAAGGTTATAGGCTATATTTTATTTTCAAAAGAATTAGGGATCCGTATGAAAATTGCGATTTTGTAAACCAAGGTGTAAAATCGAAAACCTATTTATGAAATGTACTACGGGCTGACGGACTTTTTTGTAGGTCTTATAAAGATCTACAAAAAAGTCTGCTAGAGCACATATATAGTTTAGTCACAATAACCGATTTTATGTTCATAAAAAATATGCACGGGTTCGAAGCCCACGCGGGCGAAGCCGCGCGCAAAAGCTAGTGCACTATAAAATGTTTAGCAGCATTTAAACTATATACAGGGTTGATACGACATAGGGGCATTTTTTTAACTGCTTATACTAGGTATCATTTCCAGGCTCTGTACCAAAAATCAATTAAATTGGAGCAATGTTTAGCCGCAAATGATTTTTTAAATTTTGCCTCATTTGGACATGGTGTATCTTTCCTAACAGATGTTTATGCCTAACGCATCGTTTATTAACCTTAGGGGCTGTCCATTAATCACGCGATGTTTTTTTAACATTTTTTAACCCCTTGGTTATACCTGGTGAGGTTTAAGACTACCCCTCCACCCCCATGAAAAATCACGTGTATTTACTAATCACATATAGTGTAGTGTAATTTAAGGCCCCTCTGTTATATTAACTCTGTATATTAATACAACAATAATATATACATAGATATATGACAGTTTAAGAATACATATATGGTGTCACCACCCCATTTCATCCTGCGTCGCTGTCGTAAGAGCCAACATAAGAAAATTACTAGGCCGAAAACCTAGCCGCGTGTTCTTTTGCTACTGGAAAACTTGATACGAAACCCTTTTTTTTTTTTTTTTTGAGACGGTTAACTCTTTATGGGTACCCAGCCGCATTGGGGTCACGGCTGGATTATGTGGGACTCCAAGGCACGTTAAGATGGTGAATTGCGCCTTGGTTACCCACTAAACCCCCGTCTATGTCCCGACCCGCGCTATATCCCTGTGGGTCCTGTTTCTCCACTGGGTGAATTTGAGCGCCAGGGGGAGATGCTGCTCGACCCTATCTATCAGGCTCCATTCTGGAGCATCCCTCGCATGGAGATCTGAGGCTCCGTCGGTGTCACACCCAAGGCATGTGGAATGACACCGTCCCTCCCAGGGTCTCCTCTCCTACGGGTGAGCAATTTCCCCTAATCACTCACCCGGAGGCCCAGGTGCCAATCCATCTGGCCAGCGTGGCACAGGAGGGTAATTTCCCTCCATGGCACATATTATGGCCAACAGTGTGTCATCTATGGGCTGAGTAGTAGTATTATCATTATTTAGCAGTTATCCATTTGACGCCGATCGAATAAGCGCCATAAAATAGAAATAAATTTTGAAATCTGATACCGGTTTACCTAAAACTCGATGTTTAAATTGTTCTGCTCTTGAGCGTGTCCAATCATGGGTTATCCATAATGGGCTAATAGATGGCGTCACATGTGTGTGTTGATTTAATTTCTGGGAATTATGTAACGGTATTTTCAAATACCCATGCCAATATTATTTAAATACGATGACTGCCATGCAAGTGTAAAATAAAAATGGAGATTTTTTATTACACACCATAATTTGAAAAATATGTTTCAAAACATTTTCGCAAGGTTAGCTGTAAACGGAAAACTCATATTTCAAAGGAACTTTATTTACGTAGGTTTTATCACAGAACTTATAACTCGCCATATTTCGGCCCTTGTCCCACGCTCGGCGGTAAAAGGTTTAGTTGTAAACGGGAAACTCCAATTTAAATTATGCGTGCAATTGCTCTCACTAATCTGTCAGAGTTGTTTGTACCACCATCATTGTAACCCCTTTTATTTAAAAGAGAAACAAGGGATTTTCTTGCCGGCTCTTCTCTGTGGAATGGCATTCCGAACCCGTGTAAAAACTAAATGATTAATTATGTTTAATTTTAACTTTTGACTTTTTACCATTCGCAAGAATTTATTTGACTTAAAAAAAAATTGAATTTGGTTTTTGACTTAAAGAGATACTTTATTCATACCGTTATATTTACCCAATAGGCGGCAATCTCCATACACTCCTATCGGTCGTCATATCAAAATTCACACCTTTCCTCATTTACACAATCCGCCCATCTGTTTTGGTCTCCCACAAGCCTTGCCACTTACATTCATACGGAAACTACCACTGGTTCGGAAAGCTGCTCTAGTTAAAAAACACTACTTGCAAAGAATCAGATAGAAAACTAGCTTCTCTCATGTTTATGGACAGAAGTAAGCTACTATACCACGCCTGGCCAGTTCTTTTGTTGCGTTATATGCTGCAAATCTAGTTGACTATGACACTATTAATTCTACATCAGTCACTACAATGACATTATTACAGCATCACTAATGATCTATGGTCAATATATAACACATTGTTTATTGTCTAGGGATACAATGTTGCTGGTTCTATACTCTGGTGGTCTGTTTTAGTTATTTTTAGTTTTTATACAGCATGGTGTTCACAATTCAAGCCTCAATTTTTAATGGTGTAAAATCAGTGATGTTTGTTTGTTCTTTTTCTCACATTCTTGAAATTATGGCGCAGAATAAATGTGAATTTTATTAGCTATCAGATTTTATCCATTCTTAACATGAGTACGAAAAGCGATCATCAGAGTGTTATAAAAAGAAATAAAATAACAGACCAAAGTACTCGGCGTCAAACTAGCAGTTCTGTGTTTCAACTGCTTCTCTATCTAAGTTTCTCTAGAGATTGTGGTTCTACAAACATAGCAGTTTGTGTTGTGATGTGTCCGGCGTACTTATTTTTACCACACTTCATTTTTATTACACATTTGTTTATCAAAGTTAATGAGGAATAAAGTTGCTTCTTGTGTTAATTTGGCAAATACCCTGTATCAGATAGCGATCCTTTTGCGACTATAGCACATGTTCTGTAGGTGTTCAATGTAGAGCATTATTTTGGTACCTTCACACTCAACGATTCAATCGTTGTATTAAAATCTATTTTATTAAAATTAACAAAAACGAGTCTTTTCTGTAGATAAGCCTGCTGTAACAATGATAAAAATGTATTTTTGAACTAACCCTCATATAACATTTGAAATGAGCCAACTTTGAAAAAATAGATGTCGTTATGATTTCCTTATGTCCTCCATTTAGGACACACCCTGTATTAATTCGTATCAGCACAATTCAAATATAATATAAGCTGGTGGTCGATGGCACCCATGTTACATAAACCGATCAATACTTTAAGAACAATATCAATAGTGATGTGTCAAAATACATATCATACCAGGTCATTACTCTCTTGAGTGCAAACGGAGATATAACAATTGATCTCCCAAATCGATTGTTACTGCTGAACTGTGAACTTGTGTGGTATCAAGGGCCCGTTATCAGTTGCCTAACAATGAACGATGCCCAGCACGGGGCCTGATAGAGATGGGACTAATTGGAACCGATTATAGAACAGCAAATCGGCCAATCGATTTGATTTTTCATAATCGGTTTGAGATAGTCGTTTAAAAATTGAATCCCAATCTGTGATGAAGATGAAGGTGAAGATTTTCAGTTAAAAACGAGTAATAATATTAGTGTTTATTTATTAATAGGACAACAAAACGGGTAACACCTAAACTAGAGTAATTATAAAGACGGAGCTTAACTAGGTTCAAATCCCTAAATAATTTGCCACATATTGCCATGGGATTACATATAAAGACATAAGTCTTAATTAATTTAAATTATAGCTATGTACATATGTATAATTGTATCCTAAATTTGACTACAGACTTCACTATCACTATCACTACATAGTATAAAACAAAATCGCTGTCGTCTGTCCATCCTTAAGTATGCTGAAATCTTTAAAACTACGTAACGGATTTTAAAGCGGTTTCTTTTAGTAGATAGAGTGATTCAAGAACAAGGTTTATAAGTATAATACATGCATAATTTGTAAGCGTGCGAAGCCGGGGCGGGTCGCTAGTTAACAAATAAACAAAAGAGTATATACGCGTCTGTGTGTCATGGTTTTTTTATTGATGTAATGTATTTATAATGCATATTTTAAAAAAGACATTCTTCGCTCTTCTTCAATATACCTATGCTATAAGTGTGGGATATTATATCACATACTCCTCCGACCCGTTTTGTTTAAAATTTTATTATGTAGAGATAAGTAAATAAAATATGATAAATATCTTTATATGAGGTCGTCTCTAAAAAGTAGTTTAGTTCAAGAATTGTCCACTATACGATTATTCGATATTGTCATACAACAAAAAAATGTAAGCAAATCCCAAAGATTTTTACAGGTAAACATTAAAACTAGTTTTGTAATTTAGAGTAATTCTCGACTTAAACCTTGGTGTGGGCATTTATTCGAGAGCGTGCTCCAACTCTTGACACAGGTAGGCTCAGGGAATCTGCAGTGGATATCAGTATCTGATAGATTTTAAGAGAAAGTACTTTTTGAAGACTTACTAGTTTTGAAGAAACGATTATAATATCGATTACTGTATGTGAGCTCATCCCTCGGGCAAAGCAGGCGTGGGCTATCCGTCAATACTAGCCGATCCATCTCGGCTTATCGTAATTTATTCCGACGAGTGATGTGTCGGTGGACTCAAGTGTGATCGTGTGGTGAATGGATTTCGTCATTCTCGCATACGGAAACAATGATCGGATTTTCAATTGAATTAACGACCCGAACAGTATAAAACATCGTGTTTAGGGGAAGCCTATGTCCAACAGTGGACGTCTTTTGGCTGGAATGATGATGAACATCGTTTGTATGTGATGATGGTTCACGATTTTGATAGTTGACGCTGAATATGGCTGTGACAGTCTCTAGAAAAGGGATATTACTTAAATATTAATACTATCTTACATTAATTAAAAGTCATTTCAGCTCATAAAATTAATTTTCCCTTTGAGAGATTGAAAGAATGGTGCGCTTTACATGTTTTTTTTATACATTCTTTTTCCTTTGTGCGCTGTACATGCAGGTTTTTTCGTGGGCATGTAATTGAAGTCGGTATAAATAAATAATTAAAATCGGTATTTTTTCCGATTCAACTTGCGTGACTCGGCCGATAGCTGACCTAAGTTTACCGGTTGCGAAATTCTTTAACTCAAATTCCCTTACCGTCGATTCTTAACAATGTTAAGTTTACAAATGGTTACTAGATACAGCCAGTTCTGTCGGTACAGAATGACGGATTTCGTAACTATCTGCAGATTGCTCACGACAGTGTAAGATCGTGTTGAGATAGCTCTCATGTTGACACGGAGCTCGAAAATGTAGGTCGTTCACGAAAGTACTATAATTATTTGTTGCTGCTAGAACAAAGCCCAATGTTTAGGTGTTTTGTAAATTGCAATGCTGTGCCAAACGAGGCTTGCCTATACCAAGTATGATTCCTGATGGACTTCTGGTTCTGATGGAATCTGTGTCTCATTTTGTATGACTATTTTTTTTCTCTCCGTGTAGTGACAACTTATCACCCTCACCCATTTATGCTGAGTAGCATCTATTAATAAAATTTTGACAATACTTCTAAAGGAAAAATAAATATAAGGCTTTATACAACATGACAGAGTTTTAAGGTAGTAATCATCCCTCGAAGTTGTTGACCACTACATTTACCTGGGACACACTGTCCAGTTAGGTAAGTCCAACTTCGAGAAAGAGGTCAATCGTCGGATCCAACTCGCCTGGGCAGCGTTTGGGAAGCTGCGAAAGATCTTCTCGCCCCCAATACCACAGTGTCAACCAATGTGTGTTGCCAGTGATGACTTATGGAACATAGACGTGGTCGCTCACTATGGGCTCCATCAGAAGGCTCAAAGTCACCCAAAGGGCAATGGAGTGGGCTATGCTCGGAGTTTCCCTGCGGCATATTTCCCTGCTCGGAATCAGAAATGAGGAGATACGCAGGAAAACCAGGGTCACCGACATAGCCCACAGGATTGCCAAACTCAAGTGGCAGTGGGCAGGGCACATAGCGCGCAGGACCGACGCCCGATAGGGCAGAAAAGTCCTGGAATGGCGACCGCGTTCCGGAAAGCGCAGTGCTGGTAGGCCTCCCACACGGTGGACCGATGACCTGATTAAGGTCGCCGGAAAACGATGGATGTGGGTGGCCCAGGACCGGCCTTTGTGGAAATCTTTGGGGGAGGCCTATGTCCAGCAGTGGACGTCTTTTGGCTGGAATGATGATGATGATGAATCATAATAAATGTATCTTCGTAGATAAAGACACATTCAATTAAAAAAAAAACTTGGTTCATCTATTATGGTATTGCGATGCTACAGATACACACTTACTTTAGTCGAGGGTTCTCTATCAACATAAACGGAATACGTTATGGTATTTTAAATCGGTATCGGTGATTTTACTGGCGAAGTATTGTTTTAGGAACAGTACTCATGTGCACAATAGCTTCGCATTATACGAAATCGTTTGATACTAGAACCAGCACATGACCGTTAATCGATTTAATGGGGGCTTCAGGAATCGATACGGAATGTATAATGTAGTGCACTACATCGATTCGCTGAGCTAACTCGATGGCTTTTAGTGGAAGGTGGTTTACTACATGTACACAAATACATGAAACCGAAATCTTTTGTTTCAATTAATTTCTGAGATAAAGATGTATGTTTCTTAGGTAGTTATAATATTTTCCATTACTACGACTCAGCCCTTTCATGAACCATTGTGTATGAAAGGTGTGAATGTATGACGACTGATAGGTGTGTTTGGAGAAATTGAGACTACCACCTAGTGTGGGACAGGGGCCGTAAGATGATATTGGTATTTATAAATATGACGATTTATAACCTACGTAAATAAAGTTCCTTTTGAGTTTGATTTTGATTTCTGAGTCAGGCGTCCTTCAAATACATGGAGGGAAATAAGCCTACAGTGGATTGGCACAGGGTTTCGTATCAAGTTTTCCTTCACTTGCAGCTAGGTTTTTGTCCCTATCACTTTATTTAGTCGGCTCTTACTACACCCTCAGGAAGAAATGGTGCGATGACATTATTTAATGGAAAATATTTGGATACTTAAAATAATTATTTCATTTTTTTTACTTGTGCAATGGTCTCTGGTTGTATCGTGAGGGTTCTGATTCATGGACCTAAACAATATCTACCTTCAGAGCAAGTATCTTTTACTTAGCTAAATACACTTGCCGTAAACGGGCATCGAAGTGGAGACTCGTGATACAGAGGCAGCGAATGTGTTAGCCGCGCCGCACATGCTCACACTTGCATTGGATGTCATGAGCCGCGTGCGAGTGGCAGTATCTAAAACCAATGGCGCAGTACCAATATCTGCATGTACGCGAGTGCGTCGACACGCGAGAGCAAATGCGAAGCTTGGTACTGCGCCATAGGTTTTAAATACTGCCACTCGCGGCGGGGCTTAAGCTTGCAATTTAAACTTTACGAGATTGACGCGAGCAAACAAGGTAACTATATTTATAGGGTTTCGCTACGTAGTACAGACTATAGTTTGTACATATCCAAATAAATAATCAACTACATTTCATTTATCCCTTCACCGCTTTATTAAAACGCAAAACTATTTTCAATATACCTCAAACTCACTTCTTCAATATCGCCTATTTCAATAATGAGAACATTTTAATAGACCGGCAACCACTACCAAATTATTTCACCCTTCAACCTTTTTCAACCAGTTTAAACCGGATCAATCGGAAGGCAATATAACCGGGATACTATTAACTGTCGGGGATGTGTCCTAAAGTTTGTCCGGGTCCGGGTAACTTAAATGAGTTTAAGCTTTGTACTGACATAGATTGCTGTTTTACCGTCGGTATTTCCTACATGTAGAATTCTTCCGTGTGGTGACGGATTTAGAATACATAGTTTCACCACGCCATTCCATCCTGAGGGTGTCGTAAGAGCCGACAAAAGGAAATGACAAGGCTGAAAACCTAGCTGCAAGAGAAGAAATCTTGTCACGAAACCCTGTGCCAACCTGTCTGGCCAGCGTGGCACAGTAATTTCCCTCAATGTAACTGGAGGAGGCACGACTCAACAGTGTGTCATCTATAAGCTAAGTAGTGCTAGGAAGAACATAGACGCTCTGGAGATGTGGTGCTGGAGAAGAATAATTGGAGTTTCCTGGACAGAATATTGCATTAACGTTTCGACACTTCTAGAACTCTGTATCAAGCAGCGTCTGTTTTCAACAGTATAGTCTCGATTTTTTACTTTTTTCGTACGTTTCCCAACGAGATTATCTGTCCATAGAACACTTCGTCGACCATTTTTTTTCAAGATTACTGCGATTGAGAAGAAGTATTGAACACCGATGGATTGTGGATATTTGATACACATGACACAATATAAAAACCCGTAGACCTCAGCCAAGCGGATTGCGCAGAATGCAAATTATTCTGCAGTTTTTTAACGTCTTGTTCGAAATGTTGGCTAACTAAATATTATAACGGATGTGCATTAAATGACAAATGCGCTATAGCAGAATCGAATTTTAGTAGGTATGTTTAAAAACAATGACCTTTTGGTGACGGATTTAGAATACACAATATCACCAACTCATACCATCCTACGAGAGGCTACTGAAATAACGCAAATGGCAGATCACATGGCAAGAGAAGGAAAACTTGATACCTCGTGCCAACGCGTCTTGCCAGTGTGGTGCAGTAGGCTAATTTCCCTCCATGAATTAGGACGAGACCCAACCCAGTAGTGGTTTATATAAGGATTTAAATGATGATAAAATAAAACAAACAAAATAATTGTAATCTTGGCTTACTGACTTTTACAATTAATATTGGAAACTACGGTAATCCTAATATAATAATGCATTTATTTTCTTTTCTCCAATTTAAAAAGAGTTTTCGTTTAAATTTCCGGCCTTATAATCTTACGCCCTATAGGCTTCAATCTGCTGTTACCAGCACAGTTATGCTTAAGTAAAATACCTCTGGTTTTTTTGTTAAACCAAAGTCCAAAACACACGCTTTCTAGACGACGTTGTATAGGAATGACTGCAATTAATACCTACTTTGTATCTTAGTATATTAGGCTGGATGAGAGTACCAAGATCTTAGTCTTGACTTTAAATTAATCCTATACTCAGCATTGGATTGAAATGGGCCGATGAGTTTGATAGTGTAAATGTACGTATCACTAAAGAACCAATAACAGTAACAAATTGCCCGCGGCGCTCATTGATCACAGCCTTTCATTTCTATCCTATACCACAGACTATTTCACGTTGAAATACCCCTTGTCGATATCCATCCTGTCCTGCCTACATGATTCAAAGTGATAGGAAGGCAGGGGAGCTCAAATCGTTTTGGTCGATCAACTTACTATTGCCGAGCTTGATAGTTATAAAGAGCCAGAGGGTAGATATTTTATGTTATTAATTTTTTTTGCCATCATCATTATTTCAGTCAAAAGGAGCCCACTACTGGTGGTCCTGATCCGCCAGCATCCATCAGATTCGGGAGACCTTAACCAGGTCATCGGTCCACTTTCTGGGAGAAATACCAGCAATCAGTAAACATTAAAACCCTGGCAACTATTATCTTGGGGATGCCCCCCCTCAAAAGTTTTCTCATGTTATGTCCCGAATAAAGAGATAGATAAAGACACCCTTGGTCAAAGCTAATTCTTTCCTTAATAAAACTTTATTTGTGTGATTTTACTAGTCTTATAATATTCAGTCCTATTGCGTAGCAAGCGTTGTGTAAGTATTGTTTATTTGTACTGAACACCATACAATTAGAAGTAAGCAAACATATACAATGCATTAGACGTTTGTTTTAATTTATTATTTTTTAACGATCAGTCAGGCATATGCAGCCTTTGCTATATCTAAAGAAAATAAACTTTCAGATATTTTTTACATATTCTAAATAGTTAATTTTGTGTGGCGACGGGGCAGAATACAAAGCTTCCCCACCGCACACTGGGAAATAACGCCTGTTGTAAATGTCGACAAAACCCACCACGCTTGGTGGTAGGATCGAGTAGTCCGCCCAGCTAGCCTAGGGTCAAAACAAAAGCATTCAAGTAACTGAAAAGAAAATGCAAAAGGAAATTGGCCAAATAACATCCAGCTAAACGTCATGGTCTCTTACACTATGCGTAATTTAAAGCTACATTTGCATATTCAGTGACGCATTTTATTTATTAAATAAAAGGCACGTGTTTGCTCCGAGGGCGTTTTTCAATAAATGAACTTTATTTCATTTAATAAGGATTAGGGAGTAACTCGACGTTATATTATAAACTTGAAGAGCTTTAATTAACTGTTCGACTGAGACTGCGTAGCGTGACACAGTAAATAAATAAGATAAAGTCGTAGCCCATCTTAAATTCCCCATTTTTAATACTGAAAAAAAAATTGACGGGTCTGTCTGCAGCATCGTAGGTTCTAAAATAATGAACCAATTATGATGAATTTTTTACTGAAAGCAACCTTGGAGCTTGGGGCTCCACGAATGCCCCCAAGGTCTCAGAGCATGTTTCCTTATCGGAGAGTGCAGCAGACAAGGAACACCGTTGGTTTAAGTGGGTAGGTTGCGGGGGCTCGGAGACCCACAAACCCTGGCTAGTTCCCCATGGCGGGTATCCATGACAATTTTCTAAGAATCTACTCCTACGCGGCCTACACATTAAAACCAACGCGGTGGTCTTCGATTATCGCCTTCGGTCTTAGGTTTGCCTCAATGTCCGTGTGAAAATTATTGTCGAAGAAGGAAGACACGAAACCCTACGCAAACCTACCAGGCCAGTGTGGCATGGTAGGCTAATTACCCTCCATGCTACTGACGGAGGCCTGTCTCAGCAAGGGGGAATCTGTGGGCTTGGTCCTAAAATCAAAGTCAATAAAAACACATTTAATCAAGTTGACAAGTCAAACAATAAAATAAAATTTAAAATTGTAAATTTACCATCTAGTAGAAGTAGATTCCGTGTAGTGACTGATTTAGAATACATAGTGTCACCATCTCATTCCATCTTGTGGGTGTCGTAAGAGCCGACCAGAGCCGCAAGAGAAGGAAAACTTAAAATTACCCTTTTTTAAAGTGCCTACCCGTCTGGCAAATCAAAATCAAAACTCATTTAATCAAGTTGGCTCATTAGAGCTCTTTTGACAGGTCAAACAAAAAAAAATTGAAATTTACCATTTAAAATTAATTATTTACCATCTACCACCGGTTCGGAATGCACCTCTACAGAGAAGAGCCGGCAAGAAACTCTAGTTGCTCTTTTTAGATCGCCATATGGGTACAAGACTGGTTTTAAGACAGATTTGTGAGAGCAAACTCGCGCAATAGTTCCAAAGGGCCAAACATCAGCCAGATCTAGTCGACTATAGTCGAATAGTAACCTTGTATTGCCCAAGCCAACCGACCCCCAGCAACGGCACCTGTTCACAAGCATGACGCATGCGGCAGCCATCGCCCTCCTCAACCATATTGCAGGGAAGAGAACGACCCGCCGCACGACGCCACCACTGCCATGAGTCTTAAAGTGAGCATGATAACTCGAGCACCAAGGAATTGAAATTTTCAAAAGTTATACTAATAACGCGTTAGGATGCTCTCACATACTGTGTATAAATATCACATTAGAAGAAAACTATTTCTAATTACTTTGTCATTATTCTAAAAGTATTTAAATAAAGCATCGGACTAGCAACAACACCGATCAGTTATTCCCAAACAGCGCAGCGTGGCGCAGTAGGCTAATTGCCCTCTCAGTGACAGCTCCTCCTGTCACTGAGAGGGCTGAGAGGGACTGACTAATACTTGCACGACTTAGCAAGTATTAGTCAATCTGCTTAGTCCTAAAATCAAAGTCAGTCAAAACTCATTTAATCAAGTTGGCTCATTAGAGCTCATTTGGCAAGTCAAACAATAAAATAAGATTTAAAGATGGACATTTACCATTTACAGCAGCAAGTAGAAGCAGAATCCGTGTGGTGACTGATGTAGAATACGTAGTGACACCCCATTCCATCCTGAGGATGTCGTAAGAGCGGACAAAAGGAAATTACAAGGCAGATCACCTAGCCGCAAGAGAAGGAAAACTTGTAATCCTGTGCCAACCCGTCTGGCCAGCGTGGCGCAGTAGGCTAATTGCCCTCTCAGTGACAGGAGGAGGTCCGACTCAGCAGTGGGTTATTCATGCGCTGAGCAGTAGTAGCAGTACTGTCGATCCCTTCGTCACAAATACCCTTTTTGTTACTCCGCACCGTGGTTGAATTATATTATTGTATTGTCTTTTTGCATGCAACGTGGACAGGACAATGGCGCGGTGACGGCTCCAACCGCACACGGAGTTTTATCTCCGTCTGAATGAATGTTATCTTGAATTGTACTTCCTTACTTTAGATTTGCACGAACGATTCGTAGTCGGACTTGAAATATAGTAGTGTTTCTAGATTTTTGTTAGATGTATACCTTCTTCTGTTGAATATCACCTTCATGGTCTCAACCCAACACTGGCTGGTTGTAAATATATTTTTCATCCCCCCATCTCGGAAAGAGTATTTTTGCTCTTCGATATCTGAGTGCAAAAGCCGTTTTTATTCGCTAGAGAATAAAGTATTTTTGCTCTTCGATATCTGAGTGCAAAAGCCGTTTTTATTCGCTAGAGAATAAAGTAAAGATTATTCTGTAATACTTACCTGTGATAATGTAGTAATTAATACCTAAACTGAAATAAAAGTGTACCTATCTTGTGATTGTAAACGTTTTTTTTTTGCATTCAGTCATTTCCTCGCTGAGGTGGAATGAAAAGTTACGTGTTGCACTCGAGTGCAAAGATTTTTCACCTCGTGCTCATTTGATTCCCTCGCTAACGTTCAGGATTCTAATTTTGAATCTCTCGCTGCGCTCGTGATTCAATTTTAGATTCCTTCGCGTGCTCGGTCATCAAAATTGAACACGCGGTTAAAAAGCAACTTTGCACTCTTGTATAACAAATAACTATTGAATATCTGTCTACCATGTTCTTTAATGTCTTGTGCTTTTACTCTCTATCTTAATATGTAAAGAAAAAGAAAGAAAGAAACACGTTTATTCCAGCCACTGCGGCTCAAAAACTAAACAAACTAATAACTAGTACAAAATAATAAAAAAAAAACTAAATAAGTATATTAACATGTCGTGTTTTACCTTTTTCTATATTTTATTTATTATACCTACGTTTTACCCAGCTTACACTGTGTTTGCCTGCACTCTGCTATGAGCCCGTAACATCTTCATCGCCTTTTACCAATTCGATTGGGGTCGGCACCAGCCCAACGTTATATATGGCTTTTGCCGTCTGAAACTCACCTAGCGGGACTACCGGTAGTTATTTGGTTAAACCAGTTGTCAGTTATTACGCCATTAAATGTATTAACTGCGATACGTGGCCTTCGAAGCACAGATCTTACAAATGGCGGAAACTCATCGAACATGCAGCATAGCTAGACGTTCCTTAACTGCTGAGCGATTGCATTCCGCAATACCCGGTAGTAGATTTGATTTGATGAGATTACCGGTCTCTCTCTCTCTCTCTCTACTAAACGATAAACTAATCGATTCTGAAATTGCGAAATTGTATTTAGTAGCTTTGCGTTACGGTTCCTCATCATCTTAAAGTTATCCCATAAATTTCCCATGACTAAATCGAGCTTCCTCCAATTTCATGTAGGGAATTTAACCCAATTGCCACACTGGCGAAAGTATTTGGCTCAAAGTGTGAAATACATATAAGAATTTCACTTTCTCCTGCGGCTTGGTTGTCGGCCTCGTCTTTAGTCTCATCTTACGACACCCGCGGGATAGAATGGGTTGGTGATATTATTTAAATTTGTCACCACACGGATGTTGAGGTAGGTACTAAAGCAAATCCGCCTGGCCTGTGCGGTCGAAACCTGATATTAGGAAGCAGTGACCATACAATTCGCGACATGCGCACGCGCCGCGCAATCGGGGGCCCATCCTATTGTTCTCAAACTAGTTTTCGCTCAGGTTAAGCGCACATTTGCAGCACGAATATTATTTTCAAATCTTATTTTAATGTTTTACTTTTATTGACACCATCTTGAATTCCTGTTGCTCTGCGCCAACTTATACTAGACTGGTAGAGAATGCCAGGCATTAAGTACAGCATTTGTTCATTTGTTGGCATCAAGTACTTACAGTACAAGGAGGTACACAGGCTACATATTGGAAATTACCTTTTGTAGGTGTGACTATAGATATGACGACTGATAGGTGTGTTGGAGACTACCACCTAGCGTGGGACAAGGGTCGTTTATGAAGATTTATAAGAGTTTTGTGATAAAACCTTCGTAAATAAAGTTCCTATTGAGTTCGCTACAATTGTTTTTTTTTTCATTTGTATTCTTAACGTCTAGTTTTGCTGTAAGAAATATATTTTCATTCTGTATCTTTCACTTCTTGTATGGGTTCTGCTAAATGAATGCGTTTTCTTTCTTTTCTTACTTCTTCTTCATACCAATTTAATTTAATTTACCAGTATTTACTCGAAACGATAGCTGTCTGCTCTCTGCGGGTGCTTAGTGGGACCTCTGGCAATTATTGGTCGGCCCAGCTGCCAGTTTGAGTACGTCGTAGCCTACTGGATTGTGCTCAATCTGCAGGTTAAGTAACTTCTGGCTCTGCTGGATGCCTGCTCCGTGCTAAGATAGAACCAGTTACTGTGCTTGAGCCATATGCTTCTAAAACTCAGCCCATAGTTGACCCACTGCTGAGTTGGGTCTCCTCCAGTTACGTGGAGGGTAATTAGCATACTGTGCCACGCTGGCTGGACGGGTTGGCACAAGCTTTCGTATAAAGTTTTGCTTTTCTTGCAACTAGTTTATCGGCCTTGTTATTTCCGTTGGTCCCCCCAGCAAAATGAAATAAGATAATTTATTTTATTAAGTCCACTGATATTCAGGTAAGTCAGAAAATACAGTAATTGATTGATTGAAACTTCCATAAGAAAATTGAGTTCACAAAAAGTGTTGAAAATGTATGTTTTCGTAAAAGAAATATTGATTCATATTAGTCAAGCTGAGTTACTTTGCTAAGCTATAATTTAGCCATATTACACATTATGGGCTGACGGAGAATAAGCAATCAACCTTTAGGATCAACCTCGGCAACGCGACCTGATTCCGCGTTCGCGTGAAAGCAAACTGTGCTTAATTTGTGTGGTAATTTAAGCCGTATTTAACTTAAAATGTAAAATCACTCGGGTCGCAATGAGCAGTGCAAAATTTTGTCTGGAATGCAAAATTCGTACCGGTTGAGCTCTAAAAATTTCCGGCGTTTTTTATAACGAAAGGGTCGATAGTACTTCTGATATAGACTCCATTAAGCTTATAATCGCCTGACATATGGTTTAACAATAGAAAAAAGCACGTACAAATAAGTTGTAGAATATGGCATACTAAACTTGTGGGATCTCAAGTAATATCTAAACTTAGTAGCCCCATGAATACAAAATATCCGTAACGAATTAAAATACGAGGTGCTGCCATCCCATTCCATTCTGTCAGAGCCAACAACAAGGCTGAAAAACCTAGCTGCAAGAGAAGGAAATCTTGAAACGATACGCGTTTTTTTCTTTGGTTTCGCTATGGAAATGCTTTTTACGCATACCACCGCCCTTCTGGGGTGGGGTCGGCGATTATTTGGGACTCCGGAAAATTCGTCTTCCCAGTAAAACCCTGGAGTTTTACTGTCACACGCCACACTTGGGGCGCCCGAGGTTCGCGTGAACGCATTTCACTGTGGTTTGTGACGCTCCGACGTGGTGGCTTTCGTTGGTGGCGGGACCCCGTCCCACCACCGGCTTTCCCCTAGCCTCTCGCCGTGGGCCCGTCCGGCATGAGTGACCCTGAACCGGTATGGCCCCAACGGATCATGAAGGCACACACGCCCCCTCACCACGTTAAGGTAGAAGCACATTCGAGGGGGTTGAAACGATACCCCATGCCAACCCGTCCGGCCATCGTGGCACATAAGGCTTATTACCTTCCGTAATGTGATAGGAGGAGGCCCATCTCAGCAGCAGGTCATTTATGGGCTGAGCAGTAGTAGAATCATCATCATCATCATTTCAGCCAAAAGACGTCCACTGCTGGACATAGGCCTCCCCCAAGGATTTCCACAAAGGCCGGTCCTGGGCCGCCCGCATCCACTGCTTTCCGGCGATCTTAACCAGGTCGTCGGTCCACCGTGTAGTATTAAAAACCCTTGAAAAGCGAAGCAAACGTTTTGCCAAGTTTCCTCCATGTAATTGATGGAGGCGGATTCGGTAGTTGGCCTTTTATGGGTTGAGACGATGGTGGTGATGACGTACTCCGTAGCACAATTTGCGCGGCTATACCCCCCTAATAAGTTAATTAAGTGAAGATATCCGCAGACGAGAGTGCACGAGGGCCAGCTCCGACTGCCGTCGTAAAATTAATTACGCTTAAGTGATTTATTTTGCTAATTTATAGCGTACCATCGTGCTGGAATGAGAAGTTTGTTTTTAATACTTGCAAATGGTCTTCAATGAGGTCAATATTCATTATTATCTGAGGTCATAAAATGGCCATTACTGCGTCGAATATCCTCCAATTGCATGGAAGAGAATAAACGCTGGCACAGACGGTTTCTTTTCATTTGTCGTTCACTCTGGGTTAGAACAGGGCTTCGTGGCCAGTTTCCCCACTACTGTGCTGGTAACTTGTGGCTTGCATGCCTTCAAGGGCAACCCGTCGGAGTGCCACAGTGGACGCGTCCTCACAGATCCATGGCGTCCCCAACGAGACGAGTTAGGGCATACCGCTAGGTTTTTAAAGGGTGGTCGTGTGTTCCGAAGTCCCCATGGCACCAGGTACCCGTGGGAGGGGACAATTCCACAGTGAAACCAAAAAATAAAGGTCTTCGTTGTAAATTGTCTTTCTCTTTCGTTCCTGTAGCCAGCTTTTACATCTCTTGAAAATCTTAAATCGACACATAGATTTATGAGAGCAAGACCCGCTACACCACAAAGGGCATCAACATCCACGATTATTTTGGTTCTGACAAAGGGCAGGACCTAGTACTGTTTTTTTTAGCTGCATGGCATCACTACTGATGGCTAAAGGACTTTTGTTACACCCAGTATAAAACCTGTTGTACGAGTATCTTCTTAGTTACATCGCCGTGCAAATCGAGAAGGCTATATCTATTAGACGCTTAATCGTGTGGGCACAGACAAATGGTTGCAAATTAACAACAGTAGCCAATGCGATAGAACGTGTTACATGCTTGTTTTACGGGTAATAGTTAGTTTACAGTACACTTATGTTGTAGAGCAGTAAGAACAGTTAGCGCAATATTTTTTAGGATTAGGATCAGTCCTTAAACATTTGTAAATTAATGGTGAGACCTCTCGAGGTAAATCCTCCTCTATTCTTATAAGACGTGATCTATTGAATAATCAAGCAGCAGACCGTCAAGCAGACCAAAAATTTTAATTTTCGTTTTACGTCATTGAAACAAAAAATAAGAAAACAGTGAAAGATTACATAATTGTTCGTTCGTTCGTTTCAGCCCATTAATGACCCACTACTGAGTCGCGCCTGCATAATTGTCATCATCATCATCATCATCATCATTTCAGCCAAAGGACGTCCACTGCTGGACATAGGTCTCCCCCAAGGATTTCCACAAAGGCCGGTCCTGGGCCGCCCGCATCCACTGCTTTCCGGCGATCTTAACCAGGTCGTCGGTCCACCGTGTGGGAGGCCTACCAGCACTGCGCCTTCCGGAACGCGGTCGCCACTCGAGGACTTTTCTGCCCCATCGGACGTCGGTCCTGCGAGCTATGTGCCCTGCCCCCTGCCACTTAAGTTTGACAATCCGGTGGGCTATGTCGGTGACCCTGGTTTTCCTGCGTATCTCCTCATTTCTGATTCGATCTCGCAGGGAAACTCCGAGCATAGCCCTCTCCATTGCCCTTTGGGTGACTTTGAGCCTTCTGATGGAGCCCATAGTGAGCGACCACGTCTCAGTTCCATATGTCATCACTGGCAACACACATTGAGCACACAGCATAATTGTAACTTGAGAATATTATCTAACATCCTCCCTGCAGGTTAAGTAGGTACTACGCTGGATGTTCGATAGAAGTCCATCTTTTGTAAAATCTGATCTCCTCCGTTGTTCGGAGAGTACGTAAACCCGATTGCCTTTCTACCATATATGCCCGTCGCTACACGTATTCAGTAGCGTAGACTACACTGACCGCTGGTCTATTCAAATCAAAATTAAACAATCTTGAACCAAAAGGGCTGTGGCGGAGAAAAGTCGCCTACGCCAATCACCCTACTACTACATAAGGGACTCAGGCGAGGCAGTAATCGGTGCCATCTGCCTATTAACCTAAATAAACAAAGTACAGTGATGTTCGCGTTTCACACTCAATTGGTCGTCGGTCATGCCTGCACGGTGTCAGGTGTCAGATCAGAAGCCAACTCTATGTCCGATCGATTTGACGTGCATCCAACGCTCTTTAATACGTTCCTGCATTCGCAACAAAGTAGAACATCGCCTTCATGAAACAAATGAAAAATAACACAGACATGGTAGAGTTTTTACATTAAAAAAGACACCAATATTATACCAATAGTACACGTGAAGTGAAATTCTTCAAATTGCTCCTACGTTAGATAGGTTAAATTCCTTCTTTAGTTGCCTCTTACGACACCCTCAGGATAGTGTGGGTTGGTGACATTGTGTATTCTAAATTCGTCACCACACGGACTTAGGGCCTCCGCGCATTATGCGGCCAGGCCGCGCGGCCAAGTCGCTGCGGCCAACTAATTCTTCTACGATGTATATAGCTGCGCGCATTACGCGGCCAGGCCAAGTTTTGGTCGCGCGGCCAACGAAAAACATCGCGTCACATACGCGGCCTATTGGCCGCCGCGACCAATCCGCGCATTATGCGGCTGGGCTGCGCGACTGGCCGCCTAAATGCGCGGGGGCCCTTACTCACACTAGGCTTATTTAAAATGGTCTCGGTAAGCAAACCCGACGTGGCTTCTAAGCCTATTAATTCTATGTTACGTATGTATGTATCCATTTGGTTCCACTCTGTATGCTAAGAACAATAGACACGTGTAATGTAATCTATGCACTCATTATGTAGATCTTCCAGATTATCTTGAGCCGCAAAAAAGTTTGATAAACTGACAAGTGTCCGATTATTAGTATCTGATCTCATATACGTCGAGGTCATATTATACTGTTATAAGTGGGATAACAGCCCACCGCGTCTTTGCACTGGTAACATATCCGTGCTTTGTGGGAATAATTGATTTCAATGGAAGGAAAGTTAGAGAAACTCCAAATACATTTTTTTTTTGTAGTTATGCCTGCACTACCTGTATCGTGGGTGTGGGGGCAGTTTACAAACATGTAATTCACGAACACAAGTTACTCAGAGAAAGTGCCTCTGGTTTACACAAAGACACTTGCCCGACCCTGGAATCGAACCGGCGACCCGTTGATCCAAAGGCGACACATCCAACCCCTAGACAAAATACCATCATTGGGTGGTGCTCTGTTCCTGCGTAGGTGTTAGGTCACAAGTGGTCTAACCGCCATAGATGACGGTAATCGCTTAACGTCAGACGACCTGCTCGCTTGACCTTAGTGGTACAAAATTAGTTACGACAGCGTTTCTTTTCGGCTCTTTTCGGTAGATCGGTAACCACCCTTTCGGAGTGGTTGTTCTTGATAATTTAAAGCCGTATGGCCATTCGTGTTTGCTATTCAAATATTCGCTGTATATTTATGACAAACCAGCTTTTACCCGCGACTTCATCCGCTTGGTATTTATCAATGAAGGAGGTGTACGGGGGCTGTCTATAAAAGTAGCCTAAGTTACTCCTTGTTACATCACCTATCTGCCAGTGAAAGTCGTGTCAAAAGCGGTCCAGTCATTTAAGAGATTAGCTGAAACAAATAGACCGACAAAAATGGGAATTATTTTTGTTTTGGTATTATGTACCGTGTATCCATCCAAATGCACTTAGTAAAAAGCTATTATTTTAATATTACAAACAGACACTGCGATTTTATTTATTTGTATAGAGGTTTCATCCACACATAGCTTCTTCTTCTTCTTCAGCCGTTCACCACCCAATGCTGAGTGTAGGCCTCTTCCAATGCACGCCATTCTTCGCGGTTTTGCGCCTTTCGCATCCAATCCTTTCCAGCCACTCCAACAAGGTCGTCGGTCCAACGCATCGGTCGCCTGCCCACATTTCTATGCCCTACTCTAGGCCTCCACTCAAGCACCCGATTCCCCACCTGTTGTCCTGTCTACGGCATATATGGCCCGCCACACATAGCACAAAATGACAAATATGACAGATATTCGAATACGTTTAAATAGCGAAGTGCAGCGCCACTATACAGAAGCCTAAAGCGTTACTTATTACAAAAAATGTAGACTCACAAATATGGACGGAGCCAACGAATATATAATTTTTATATACTTAGAAATAAGCGATCTGACTTTCAATCCTAATAGCAGGTAGTTACACAGTCTGCATCTTTAACTGTTTTTTTTCCCGTTCCTTCGAATTGCTTCTCAATGGACGACGATTTACGGCAGACATCTTGGCAACAAAAAGAACCTTTTTTTTCGAAATACGAACGAGACTGGCCATTCATAATGATGAGTTATATTAATCAGCGAAATTTCAATTCTAATGTAAGGTGACAAAGATCAAATTTGTATGACATTTAAAAAAAACATGTTTGTTTAGGACGCCTCCGATGTATTAATGCGTTACTTTTTTCAATGGTTAAGGAAATTATTGGCGGTAAAATAACAATATGTCCGTTTAAAATAAATTAAATCATAAACCGAATTGATATTTTGCAATAAATTTATTTGATAGCCTGTTTATAGCGCGGGTTTTCGTAAATATGAGATTGTAAGTTAGGTAATGCCGATTTTATGAATGTAATCATAAAATGTACAACACGAATTTAGCTCTAGCACATGGCGAATAATCATGCTTGATAAATCCAAACCAATTCTTGAACATTTAAGTTTAAATTTTTGTATAGCTCAATTGCTTATTGTTGGCTACTGGCTGATAAGAAAATAGTATTTTAATATTAGTGTTCTTTTTATAAAAATATTGTCTTTGTTCTTAATGACAAACATGCTCGTTGATTACAGTCTACTGCTTCAAACCGAACGGAGGACCAAATAATAAAAAATGACCGTTTGGTTTGAAGCAGTAGACTGTAATAATCAATATATTTGAAATTAAGAACAAAGACAATATTTTTATAAAAAGAACACTAATATTAAAATACTCTTTTCTTATCAGAGGCAAAGAGCGGCAAGGATATGCAGTATTCTGAAGGAGACATTGTATTGATAGCTGATAACACCCTCCCCTTAGGCCGAATAACGAAACTCTACCGAGGAAACGATAGTCAAGTTCGCGTTGTGGACCTTGCTACAAAAGCAGGCATATTGAAACGGCCAGTAAGGAAAATTGTGAAAATAGTACCACGTGAAGCTGGCAATGTATGATGAGGCGTTTAACGGTATTAGTCAGTAGCCACTTCCATCTCGTGCTTCACACTGGGGGTCCAGGATGTTGGCTACTGGCTGATAAGAAAAGAGTATTTTAATATTAGTGTTCTTTTTATAAAAATATTGTCTTTGTTCTTAATGTCAAATATGCTCGTTGATTACAGTCTACTGCTTCAAACCGAACGGTCATTTTTTATTACTTATGATCTGATAAATATCCTAAACTTAATCCTGTCTTTTCAGGTACTATATGATAATGGCAAATCAATATACAATTCTACTACCGGTAAGTAATTAAATTTCATAAGTACGATATCGGTCTCACCTGATCAGGCGATACATCAGCACTTATCTTTTGTTGGCTCCTACGACACCCTCAGCTTGGGATGGTGACACTACGTATTCGAAATCCGTCACCGCACAGAGGATTATATTAATATACTATAGGATGAAAAAACAGGACATACATAGCTGTAACTCAACAAGGTACGTATGTTTGATTTAATTGACTGCCTCGTTGGTCTAGTAGTTAGATGTGCCGCCTTGGATCAACGGGTCCCCGGTTCGATTCCGGGGTCGGGCAAGTGTCTTTGTCTAAACCAGAGGCACTGGCTTGGAGTCTGGGTGTCATTTCTATCTATAATATGTATTTATTTACAAAAAAAATTATATAAGTACTTTATCATCCATCTCGTTACCATAACACAAGCATTAAGTTGCTTAGCTTGGGACGAGATGGCGTTGTGTGAAATTTATTAATTTATTAATTTAGCATCTATGTAGAAATGTGTATTAGTATTCGAAGAAAGTTAGCGTGAAGCCCTCCTCCTAAGCCCAGGTCACTCAGGTTCAAATTAAAAATAAAAAGGCACAATACTGAACATGTTAATTACAAACATTGTTTTACGACGGAGACGTAAACCCGCGCGCCGTCATAACATCGCCAGAAAACTACTGTTAATTAATAAAGAGGAAGATATTTTTATTTATTTATTTATAAACCTGTTTATTAGGAAATAAAGCAGTCGTTTAAATAAATTAAAGCTATTTGGCTCAATAGATGGTTTTGATAAATCAGACATTCATTTATTTATCTCACCACCTGGTTCGGCCCACGGCATCCCCCATATCTGTTTTGGGCTCATGTTACTATTACTACTACTCAGCCCATAAATGACCCACTGCTGAGTCGGGCTTCCTCCCATCACAGAGCGGGTAATTAGTCTACTGTGTCACGCTGGCCAGACATGCGCTGGGTGCATGCTACATGCCAATATTTTTAGTTATATTTTACACATTATTTTTTATTTTACCTTAAGTTTTAGTTACAGGCAACTATTTTACGTTAATAGTGTCCCTCGTATTCACCAAATTTAAAGCAAATACCTCAAATACCTCAAATACCTCCTTCAGTAATTTTGACGGTACCTTACATTGTTAATACGCGTAAATATTTTGTTCGTCTGCATGTCTGTTTGTCTGAGGGTCTGTTGCACCCGTTTTGTTTGATGTTATTATTTGTTACTCAAACGTGCTGTTTTGTAATACAGTCCATTTAAGAAGGCGAATATGGGAGCAGTAATAATATAATTCTCTTTCGATCGAATGAAAAGAGGTCGGAACAAAAAATAAGAATAATTTCACGGTCATAAAATAATAAGAGGAGATTAAAGGAACGCTAGAGGTATACAATCTAAGAAGACTTGAATCTTGATACAAACCCTGTGTCCAACCCGTCTGGCCAGCGTGACACAGTAGGCTAATTTCCATCCATGCAATCGGAAAAGGCCTGAGTAGGGTTGGATTTGGTTATGTCTTCCAGCTTTCTAGCAACCAGTTCTTGAATAGCAGGCGGCTATGACACCCACCCACAGGTTGGTGACATCACGTATGACAAAATGTGTCACCAAATGGTCGATAATTTTCAGTAATAACTAAAATGTTAAAGAACCCAAGACAGTTAGAAATTGAGCTAATAACTTTAAAATGGCAAAACAGATTTTGATATATCATGTCTAAGACTCACGGGAGCATGATTAGCTCACAGACAGACTCAGACACGTCAAACTTATAACCCTCTTCTTTTTGTCAGGGGTTAGTAAATTAAAATATTTAATACAGGAAACAGTACACACGAAATACTAGTTTGACAGCCTAAGCAGAAAAGTATATTTAGCATTGAAGTCTACATTGTCCGGTTTGCCTAAACATTAAATACAATTGTAAACTCTAAGTAAACTTAAGTGCTTATTGTAAACAGTTTAACTGAACGTAAACTCGCGAAGTTTGTGCAAATATTTACGCGTTAAACATAACTAAGAATTGGAGTTCGCTAAACACGATGTGATGATGCGAGAACTGCATCTGGTCAGGCATAAACAGTGTGTTAAAACTCTAAATAAGGTTACAAAATGCACTCAATCTGCAGTTTCAGCAACATATCATCTCATTAGCTCTGCAAATTTTAGAACAACAGTTAAATGCCGAAATACAACCAATAAGCAACCATTTGAAGTTGGTACCTAGGTGATACCTTTATCCTAATTAACGTCAGTATCAATTTACCATGGCATCGACTTCAAATGGTTTTCTATTCGTCGTTTCAGCCCTTAAATGACCCACTATTGTTGGGCCTCCTCCAAATTCATGGAGGGAAATTAGCCTACTGTGCCACGCTGGCAGGACGGGTTGGCACAGGGTTTGGTTTTCCTTCTCTTGGGGCTAGGTGATCTGCCTCTTGCGTTCTTTTAGTCGCCTCTTACGACACCCTAAAGACGGTATGGTTGGTGACATTGTGTATTCTAAATCCGTTACCTCACGGCCTCTTCATTTATCCGGTTCATTTAGTTATTATATAAATACATTTAAATGAGAAAAAAAAATGATTTTGGCTGCTCGCTCCACGACCACTGGTTTTCGCTCTCCAGTGAGGGAACACGCTGCGCGACAAATGAAGTACTAAGCTATTAAATGTTATATTATGTTTTAAATACCCCGTTGAAACTTATCGAAAGCTTTGCTTAAAGTAAACAGACTGTGACAAATTACAAAGCAAACATCAATAATTGCAATTGTAAATTACAGATACATTACAATCACAATTACAATCGAATTGTCATTAATCTTACAACCGGTACTATCAATCCATTTGCAACTTTATCTAATTGCAGTAAGACACAACATGCATCGGCTGTATTATTACATTATGGAAACATGACAAGGGGAATAGACCTTTAGATCGTTCTAATAAGTGTCAAAATGAAATGATTCATTGCATGATATGATGGATGGGTAAATAATTGGAATGGTCACAGATGGCGCCACATTGAGTTGACGCATTATTGTTTAGTAATTATGATAATGAAATTGTCATTTTGCTTGTGAAAGACTAATTCCAACTACAGTTACTTCATTTGAATATCGCGTCGTTGCAAAGTAAAATCAATGGTAAAAACATTGGTGTAAAGTCTAGATTACTTACGCTTTTCACTAAATAAAGAAGACATGTCTACTAAATATAAATTTATATCTAAATTTTACCATTGCCAGATAACCCTAAAATTTAAGTAACAATAACAGCTAAAATTGCGGTATCGGTGAATTTCGCCTAATTGCATGAAGGACAGGTCCTATGGTGAGTGGTGACGGATTAAGAATACATGGTGTCACCACCCAATTCCATCCTTAGAGTGTCGTTAGAGCCAACCGAAGAAAATGACAAGGCCGAAAACCTAGCCGCAAGAGAAGGAAAACTTGAAGTGTAATAGGCCTACATTCTCCACTCCTTCTCTATATAAATACTCTATTTATGTGTGGGAAATTTCATTCTCCTCTATCTCCACTATTGATAATGTACTAAGTATGTTTTTTTATGAGAACTAAAACATAATTGAAGATATTTCAACGGGTCACGACATTCGTAAACCTTCTGACAATTTCTATGGAATTTTGATAACTCAATTATGGGTAAGCTTCAATAATCCTCTATTTTACTTGGTATTATTATGTTTACATCAAAAAAATGTTGTAATGGAATAAACAGGGTTTCACACAAACCAGTTTGACAAGTACTCGTAAATATTATTGCATATTTTGCTATAAGAAATTGGGAAGACTGAATGTGTACACATTACAAGACAAATTATTCGTTATTATCATTCAAAAATCCTCGCGTGGCGACTGCATTCCAGAAAACGCAGTGCTGGTAGGTCTCCCAGACGGTGGACCGACGACCTGGTTGAAGTCGCCGAATGCCTCAGGACCGGTCTTCATAGAATTCCTTGAGGGAGGCCTATGTCTAGCAGTGGACGTTGTTTGGATAAAATTATGATGATAAATTATTGTTGCCATTGAAAATTTAAAAAGGTGACATTAATACTTAATGTGTTTAACACTTTATGGTCTTATTTTCACAATAATTGAATTAAAAAGCTGTTCACTAATTGTGGCAACTAAAGCGTCTTCGCAGATACCGTTGCCGTCGCATAACAAGGCGTGGCCTGCGCATTGTCATTGTATCGTCTGCAAAGAAACAAAATAAGTCTAAAGAAAAAAACCCTTGTTTGTCAAAAGGGTAGGAAAATCTACTGGGTCGCAGCTGAAAATCAGCGTTAGGTATTAGTACTTGTTCCGATACCTAACTTAGTGCTGAGCTGGTGGTGGCCCTTTGGCGCTAAAAGACATTATTAATTTATTTTTCTCGTTTACTTTGTTCTTTATTAGTGTCACTAAATGGATTTTATTATTTTCTTTTTCTTTCTACTTTTGAATCTCACTAAGAGACAAGGTAAGACATACACCATTGCGGTTGACAGAAATGATTTTAACCTGGGCATCATTAACGCCACGTAATTTAATGTCAATATAGGATGTAACAGAATCCTTTTATTGACAAAAGGATTCATCGTACTGCTGGTAAAGATACTGTGTGGCAAATTTCAGGAAAGTGTATGTGTACAATTATTGTGACGTTAAATCACAGATAGATACAAAAATGCAACTGTCCACTAAAAACAACTTTTTATAAATTCATGTTCTATACTCATTACATTTATATTAACTCAGCTCATAGATGACCCACTGCTGAGTTGGACCTCTTCAAATTACATGGAGCGTAATTAGCCAGTTCCACGCTGGCACAGGAATTCGTATCAAGTTTTCCTTTTTTTGCAGCTAGGATTTCGGCCTGGTCATTCCGTTTCTCAATTTTACTTATAGTGTTTTTAATAATAACACTGAAAATGGCGGTAACTCGTTTCATGCATTTACTAGAAAGCTTCGTCTTCTTCTTCAATTTAGTTTGTTTGCATATGTAGATTACGGAGTAGTTTACTCATGTAATATTTTCCTGTTCCCATACATTGCCATGATAATCCCAATATTTTATCTGTGGCCAAGCCGTAGCAAAATATGGAAATCGTTTCGTCTTTATGTTGGCGAACCAGTAATATATTGTCTTGGATCGCGCATACGAATAAAATTACGATCAGCTGTCGCTATGATTTTGTCTGAGCTTTCGCCTTTAATATTGTTTTGAATAGACTTAAATACTAAGAGGAGTCTGAGCAAATAAACTTATGCTTTGTAAAGGACTCGAACAAAAAAATCTACTTACAAATGTTTGTGGATCAATCTTTTAAGATTTCTGCATAACTACTAAACCTATTTCGGTAAAATTTATATGGGACCAATCTGGAACCAATACCGATTGAGTTGGTTTAATGACGGAGTTTTGTGGTAACAGAAAATAAAACACAGAATTGAGAAATTCCTAATTGAAATACACTATAAATAATAGTTACCTTTTTCATCCCATCTATTTGAAAAGTGTCCTTTTGTTCCTCTTTAAGTGGGAGCAAACTACTTTGCTACCTCTTTTCTGTTCTAGACGTTTTAGCGGGCAGTAATGAGTTTTTAATCCTCTTTATGCTCGTAAGTGCGCCGCAATTTACTTTTCATCCCATCTATTCGAAAAGTGACGTTATGTTCCTCTTTATGTGGCAGCAAAGTAGCTCTTTTCTGTTCTAGACTTTTTAGCAGGCAGTAATGAGTTTTTAATCCTCTTTATGCTCGTAAGTGCAGCACTTTTTGATTTTGGAACATCTTAGTGTTCAGCGTTTCGAATGACAATATGTATAAGCTTTTTGTTATGCTGTTAACTATGCTGTTTAGTGCTTTTTGTAAACAAGACCAATAATTTTAAAAAAGCAACTACAGAGTTTCTTGCCGTCTTCTCTTCCGCCTTCCGAACCGGTGGTAGTTTCGGCATGAATGTGAGTGAACGCAGGGATTGTGAGCGATCAGGGGAGATGGAGGGATTGTAGGAGTGAAGAGTTGTGTCTGAAAGGTGTGAATGTAGGTATGACGACTGTGAGGTGTGTGTGGAGACTACCACCTAGTGTGCAACAGGGGCCGTAAGATGATAATGGTGTTTTTAAATATGACGATTTAAAAGAGTTTTGTGATGAAACCTACGTAAATAAAGTTCCTTTTGAGTTTGAGTTGTTTTATTATTATTTTAATTTAGTTTTTATTATTATGTTTTATTGAATAATAATATTACAATAAAATATAAGGCGCCTCTTATTTTCTCAAAGAGGGTGTTGAAAAGTAGAGTGTACATATAACTCGGGCGCAAAATATTTTTTGGCTCGGGCGACGTACTTTGAATCCCTTGATACGTTCAGGATTCTAGTAAAGAAATTCGCCGTAAGGTAATTATTTTGCTCCCTGTGATAAAATCTACTATTGACGCGCACTTTTTGAATTTAAAACATCCAAAGAAATCGAACGCACATATTGTTTGAATAAAGACTGGCAGGTACGAAGGTACATAGTCGCGCCGCGCCGGCAGAATAATATAAAAATCCAATTAAAAAGTGTGACAATACATTTTAATATATGCGAAACTTTTTCGAATGTAAATATGAGTTTTTAGTTGTTTTATTATTAGATACTATTTAATTTCAATTTAGTTACTACACAAATGTTTTAATAGATAATATTATTACAATTAAATTTAAGGCACTTTTAATTTCTCATAGAGGGTGAAGAAAAGTAGAGTGTAGTGTATCACTCAGGCAACGTACTTTTAATCCCTTGCTATGTTCAGGATTCTAGTAAAGAATCCCTCACTGGGACGAGATGGCGTTGTGTGAAATGTCCAAGGATATTTATTTATTCATTTATTATTTATTTATCTACTATTTAAACTTCAATCAAATAGTCTATTTATGTTAGTCGGCTAATGCGAGATCTTATATTATGTCAAAAAATACATGTATGCACTTCATCGACCCAAATTTGTTCTAAAATTGTTCATTTACGTTAACTTCAGTTTCTAATCTTAATACTAAGAGAGATGCACGGCAAATAAATTAATTCGAAAACAAATACTACCATAAACAGCATATATACCGATATATCAGTAGGTGGCATAACAATTTTCTGCTAACCTTCCCTGTTTTCGGTCGGTCGGTCGCACTGACCATCCGTCGTCATTACGGCATTGGCAAAAACGCTAATAACCCATTGTTTGGGCACAGAGACAATCGTTTTGGTCCAACGGACCGTGCGTGGGGATTTTGGACCGCTATTGTAATTTATCCGAGGCTAATTCCAGGATGCAGTCGTGGGTTTGCACTGTCATTTGCCAAATTATAGGCGAGATGAACATTTTTAGATTGGAATACATATTAAAACTGTTATTCTTGTAACAATAACTTATAGTCTGTGTAGTTTCGTATGAAACTATTGAAAACACAGATAGGCACAAAGCAAGCAATATAATCAGGAAACTCTGTGCCAATAAGTTTGACCCCACGTTGTGCCCGTAAGTAGCCCATAAAAACCTTTGGCGAATCGAGCCTCTTCCATCCACTGCGAAATTTGTGGGTTTAATGTGAGAATGTGATTCTTCAATTAAACCTTATAACCATTTATGTTTAGAAATAAATATTAATTAATATTAAACCCTTATTTTAGGCGTTGATTAAAAAAATATCGAATGATGTGAAGTTTTAGTACAACCACGTCAGGTTCACGTCAATTGAGCCCAACTCACGTCAAGCGAGCGTCATATACACTGACGCGAACTGTGACACGTAGTAGAACGTAATTCACGAGATGTAGCGTGCAAAATATTAATTACATCCATTTCTAAGCTTACTATTATTTTTAACTAGCTGACCCGACAGACGTTGTCCTGTCTGAACTATGAATATTGAATTCGAATTGGAATAATTAATAATAAATTAATAAACCGCCTTTTCTTACCGATTCCAATCCCTTATTTAATGTAATTAAAAAAGAAAAAAAGTAATTATGCCAAAAATAGCGAACCGTCGGGACGAACGTCAAATGTTTGACAGGTAACAGTTTGTATGGGAAAATAAAATTGTTGTTTTTATTATTTTACTTACAATATCAATGTTTTCTCTAGACTCTTAAACCTTCCCTGGACTCACACGAATATTTCAAGACCAAAATTAGCCAAATCGCTCCAGCCGTTTTCGAGTTTTAGCGAGACTAACGAACAGCTATTCATTTTTATATATAGAGATTGAAATTACATTTATATCAATATAATTATAAAATAAAATCTTAATGGTCCATGGACGATAATGTATTTTAACGACGGTGTTTGAGTGAGTGTTTGGACTGGCCTGTTAATGAATTTATTTATACGAGATTATTTAATGCCCACGCTCATGTCTTTGTCACGACACAATACATGAAAAATAGCGGGTAACCTAGTGTCGTCGTTTCAGCCCATAAATGACCCACTACTGAGTCCGGCCTCCTCCAAATTCATGGAGGGAAATTAGCCTACTGTGCCGCGCTGGAAACACGGGTAGGCACAGTGTTTGTATCGAGTTTTCCTTCTCATACGGCTAGATGATCTGTCTTTTACGATCCTTTAGTCACCTCTTACGACAGCCTCAGGATAGTGTGGGTTGGTGATATTGTATTCTAAATCCGTCACCACACGGACAACCTAGTGTCAAGAGGGGGCAATCTGGGCCTTACAAATATGTGTCGCACTGTAAGCTAATTTCCCTCTATTATCTTAGCAGAGACCCGAATCAGCAGTTCGTCATTTAATACTTGTATTGTATGTTTTATACATATAAACCTTCCTCTAAAATCACTCTAGCTATTAAAAAAACCCGCTTCAAAATCCGTTGCGTAGTTTTAAAGATTTAAGCATACATAGGGATGGACAGACGACAGCGACTTTGTTTTATACTATGTAGTGAAGTGCAAATTTATTTGGTTGGCGCAGTGGTTGAGCGATCGACTGCTGTGCAGCATGTTGCGGGTTCGATTCCCGAACGGAAGAAATATTTGTTAGACCTACAAGTATTTGTTCCGGGTCTGGGTGATTTTCTATCTATAATATGTATGTATTTACAAAAAAAATGTATATAAGTAGTTTATCATCCATCTCGTTACCATAACACCAGTATTAAGTTGTTTAGCTTGGGACGAGATGGCGTTGTGTGAAATGTCGAAGGATTATTTATTTGTAGGAGTAAAATCATATGTATTTCGCTTACATCTTGTACCAAGTCTCAAAACGGTGTACGTTCGAATTTCGTATTTTGACAGGTGTCATTTTATTCCAGTAGTGTGCCGAATTCCCGCGCTTGAGATATTTTTTTCTGATACACGTGTATGTATTTTTTATGGATAAAACTTTCTTGGGTATTTTGATATACTATGGTATTTGTTAAAGTGCTAAATAAATGTACAGTTTAATTTCCTAGCTGTCAGTCATCCGATGAATGGATATTGATTAGGATACAGCCATATCTTGGCTGTCTAGATCGATGCCATAGAAAGTGTAGGCTTCATTTTATTCTCTTTTAAACGTCACTCTTGTGACTCTACAGCGAGTTTGTGATATGATTGATTGAGTACCACTTGCTAAGTATATTACAAACACTCGCTGCTTGAACACTAAAGGGCCACCACCCAAAATTTTGTAAATCTAAAATGAATTTAATTGCGATGACGGCCGCGATTTTTTTAAATAGGAGTATTTTCGGATAATTTCGTATTGCAGCCTCTACTATTATAAATATACATATAAGTATTAAATGGTATAATCGTCGTTAAATCGTATCGTGAATGTATTAAAAGGCTACTAACAATATTCATAGAGTTTTACGCCCTTAGAAGTACCCTTGAGCCTGGCTTGAGTACCCAGACAGTATTTATGACTCCCCATCGTCAGGATAGCATGAGATAACGAACCGCCATAAAATAGTTACTGAAGGGGCCGTATCCGATTGTAAAGTTGTACAAATTGGTTATGTTTTATAGCTAGGTAGGATACTAAATGCTGGCATTACCTTTCCGACTGTTTCTGGAAGTGGCAGTGGGCAGGTCACGTAGCCCGAAGAACAGATAGCCTTTGGGGCCGCTCCAGACCGAGTGGCGACCAGGTATGGGAAAAAGAAGCGTAGAAAGCCCCCTACTAGGTAGACGGACGACCTTGTAGGGCTTGGAGTCGGTGCATGCCGACTGTACAAGATTGTATGTCGTGGAGATTTATCGGGGAGGTCTATGTTCAGGACTTCTATGGCAGATAAATACGGCTTAACGGGAAGGATTCTCCGCAACTGCAATTTTAGGAAACACAGATACTATACTACATAGAAAGGATTTATGTAGAAAGCTTACTTCAAAAAGGGTTCTGTAAATCATTCCGAGCCATAACGTTGCTACCACAAATCGGGAGTTATTAAATGACCCCACAACCTCCCTGATTGAGTTACTGTTTGGGGGAAGCAGGAAATTGATGTCGCGTTGAGGTTCAAATGTGGCGGCAGACAATTTTCCAATCGAAAAAGAAACACTTTATTGCATTCCTGTTCATATTTGTGGCTTTGTACCAGCGGGAACATGAGAAATGTTTTTAAAGTTTTTTTTTATGCACTGCTATGGCCTAAGCTTAAATGCTACGAAAGCCACACAATTTAGAAAGCATAAGCTTGCCACAGAAACTAACATCGTAGTATTCGTCTCAGATAGAATTAAAACAGTCTTTACTTCATTTTATCCCGCGTCAGAAATAGGCTGTGTAAGATAGGCTAATGTAAGTTTCACATGACTGTTTGTCTGTGGTATCGTAGCTCCTAAACGAATGTACCGATGAAGATGCAGAACTTCCTCCTTTATCGGTTGGCAAAGCTACTACAACTAACGTCAGCAGATTGTTTTAATGGAGTTATTTGAGGTCTAATCTTCTTCGTCGCCGTTGCCCAATATCATTGGAGTCAGAACCAGTCAATCCTGATTCTGTCCTCCGCGACCCATCGTGAGACAAAGAGTTAACAGAGTTAAGATCCAACATCTTGCAGATTGACTGCATTCCGTCCACTAGGCTACGATCTTCCCTGTTTGAGGAGTTTTCGGGCCCGAACCAATCAATGCACACAATCACAGCTTCAAGTCCCTCAAATAAATAGTAACAGTGCCCATACCCACACAATGGCACTTTCTAACCAAAATAAAAACGCCAACCCACTAAACCTCCCACCGTAACTCTCCCTTTATTTATAAGCTGCCATGCGCCGGCGCATCCCGGATCGTGTCATTAGCACCCTATAAAGTTGCCAGTGTAAACACGGGGCTAAATGCGACGACACCGCCCTCTGTCGAGTTAAATTTGTTCAAACTCATTTAGATGATGCATTTTTTCTAATCTTCTTTTACTAGCGTAACGCCACCCACAGCTGAATAATATTTTTTTTATGTTCTCGCGAGGGTTTCCTCGAGCTACTGGAGATGACATCACTGCAGATGGCAATAATAGATTTGGAGTTCATAATGCACCAAGTAGGTTATTGAGTGTCTCTTAGTCGAAAGGGCTAGAAAAAGCTAAAAGATAAAAAAATCTTGATATGAAACCTCGTGTCACCTTTTCTGGCTATCGAGACACCATGGGCCTATTTTCCGCCATTACAATGAAGGATATCTAACTCGTCAGTGGTCATTTACGGCCAGAGAGAGCGCAAGAGAGAGAGAGAGAGAGAGAGCAGATCCTTAATTTGAAAAGAAGCAATTTAAAATTGATGCAGGTGTACTTTTCGTACCAACCAGTAAACATGACATGGCTACTAAAGATCAAACATATCAGTAATTCGGTCAATTAGCCGATACCGCCGATGCGGTATCAGATATCATAAAAAGCAAATGACCGTACGAGCTAAGCATCGGTTAACCGGTATAAAATACTACATTACCCATGGCTGTACAATAAAAAATCGAGGCACGTTGGCTTCGCGCTTTTTTGTTGACTTTTTTTTTATTCGTACTGTGATTGATGGCGCGCAAGCCTCGCGGTAAAGGATGCATCGTGCAAAAAGCGCAAATGCATTAAATAACCATTTTTCACTTTGATTATATTTTTTCCTGCTTTTAAAATTCAATTTTTATGCGCTTCCAGTTTTGTATAGCGGGCATTGAAAAATATTGTAAATTATGTTTTGGTATTGCGAAAAGTATTACGCGTATTATCAAAAAGGAACTCGTCGGAATCTTTAGGGCCCCCGCGCATTTAGGCGGCCTGGCCGCATAATGCGCGGATTGGTCGCGGCGGCCGCGTATGTGACGCGATGTTTTTCGTTGGCCGCGCGACCAAAACTTGGCCGCGCGGCCTGGCCGCGTAATGCGCGCAGCTATATACATCGTAGAACAATTAGTTGGCCGCAGCGACTTGGCCGCGCGGCCTGGCCGCATAATGCGCGGAGGCCCTTATAAGTATGTATGTATTAATTACTCAAAAACAAATGAAGTGGTTTTGAAACTTCTTTAGCGGTATTAGTTCCAGATTTATTCCCACCATTTTTATCTATATCGGTTCAGTAGTTTGGTTTAAAACTTTAAATAAGAGATCAAAAAAGGTTGTATTTCTTAATTTCGATCTTAAATTTATTATCTTGTTATTTCTTTAAAATACACACTTTAATGTTCACCAAAAAACTAAAATAAAAGCTTTTTAACCAAATATGAAATCTGACCTAAGAAAAAGCTTGCAATATTTAGATGAAAGATGCATATTTAAGTATGTAAAAATGTTTATTGTTTATATTTTTATTGACTTACTGCTGGTTCGCTTGCGTGGATCCAATCTATTTATTACTACTAAATAATAATACTAATCTATTTACTACTATTCATTTTATTTATATAATAATATATAAATAAAATGAATTGCTGTTCGTTAGTCTCACTAAAACTCGAGAACGGCTGTACGTGATTCGTGGAAGTCCATGGAAGTTTTAAAAGGTGAGAAAATCATTCAGGTTTTTTATTTATTGATTCTGAGGCGGTACGAAGTTTGCCTGGTCAGCCAGTTTAAAATAAATTTCGCGATAGACTAACGTCCTAGTTAAACTGTATCGCTGTTTACCAACACCCAGAATCTACCAAATAGTAATACATACTAAGTTTTGTATGTATTAGTACTATTTATGTTGCATCTTTTGTGAAACCTTTGTCGGATAATATTTATGTATTTATTAAAGATCGATACAAAAATAGAATCGAGTTGCTGGCGATCGCGGAATCGATCTATCGGTGTCTTATAAATAGTAGCCCTTTGATGCCTGACTCGGTGCGATCTGATCAAAGTTCTATATGTATACACAAGAGTATGTTTGTCCGCGTGTCGACAAGGCATGTTTTATGGACTTTCCTCATTAATTTATTGCTTTTCTCGCTGGTTACAGATACCTGATATATGAACGGCTTTGCCAGTAGTTTTGGTTAATTAAATATTAAAATGTGTAGTATGTATTTTCGCTCACATTCTCGATAACTGTTGCGTAATAATGTCCTATGTCAATTTAATATTGTGTGAATGACACATCTCACGTGGATTTCTGAACTTTAAATATTCAGATTTTCAAACATCCTTAAAAATGGCTGATTTTCCCTTCGCTTGTCCATCGTTGTCCAAGGGCTTTTCTGGTGGAGAAAGCCTTGAAAGATGGGTCAACGTTTCTTTTAGTACTGTCTCTTTATAACAATGTTGTTCTATGTGTACGATTCAAATTAATATATTTATTCCAATTTTCGGCTTTTTGGCTAAGATTTAAAATATCTTTTTCTTTATTCTTATCATGTAAAGATGATTTGTGTAAGCAAATCAACAGCCTACCTGTGAACGACACAAACAATGGAGGAATCTTAAAGGGGAGGGCACACGGTCACATTATCGCGACAATTAATCGCGCGCACGGCTTCGGCTATCGCGCGACGGATCTGTGTGTAGCGGCCGACGACGCGTTTTATGATTTCATTTTGTCCATGTGATGTCATTTGACACTTCTCTGGATTCGTACGTGACGTTTTTGAAAGTAATTAATTGCGTTTAATGGGTTGATTTATCATAAACATTCTAATAATCAATTATAACATCCTTTAAAATTACACTTAGATACCATCGATGTCATAAAAAGATTAAATATTTTTCTATATTTATTTTATTACAATCTAATAATTTAGTGTATTTTTTTAATATTCAACTTATTCTCTGTTTCGAAACAAACCTTACACTTGTCAAATAAATAAATATAATTCCACTATCATTACTCTCCTTCTGTAAATATCATCATCATATCAGCCAAAAGACGTCCACTGCTGGACATAGGCCTCCCACAAAGATTTCCACGAATTCCGACGTAGCCCACAGGACTGCTAAACTTAACTGGCAGTGGGCAGAGCACATAGCTCGCAGAACTGACGCCCGATGGGGCAGACAAATCATTTGTAGGTAGACCAGGCAGATAGACCGATATATATCAAAATCAAATTTGAGTCCAGATAGACCAGCGGTCGAGTATCGAGTAGGTCAATAGGGGTAACAATATTTCGACTCTCCATAACCATTTTTATTCGCAGCACTGGTCAAAATACTCTTAAATCTTACGCACTGACGACCAAAAGGAAAGAATTAGTGACAGTACATTAAATCACAGCCACCCCAAGAAGTCAGGACAGAGACATACGACGGTGTTTAAATCACATAGGATTTATTTGTCATATCTGCGATTTAATGTTCACGTGGGTACTAAGCCTTATAAAGAGGGATACTGTTGCAATTCCGCGCGCCATTTGTCGCAATCCGAAACTAATTTATTGATATTATTATATTAAAACTTTACTCGGTATATGATTGCTGGTTTACGGTTAGCAGCGTTATTTTTTTGTGCTGCATCATTAGCATAAACTAACCTAAGCTACAATTTACCCAAGCTATGGTACACTTGTACGGGATTATGAATATAGGAAAACTTGATCTATAAAAAATAATACAATTAATAATTAATGAATGTCTGTGTGGTTTCGGATCTAGAATGCATAGTGTCACCACCCCATTCCGTCCTGAGGATGTGATTTAGGCATAATGAAATGACAAGGCCGAAAACCAAGCCGCAAAACAAAGGAAATCTTGATACGTAACCCTGTGCCAACCAGTTTGGCCAGCTTGGCACAGTAGGTTACCTTCCATGGAGGAGGCCTTACTCAACAGTGGGCTGAGTAGTAGTAGTAAATAATCTCTGACCGTATTTACTAAATACATTGAAAATAGGTAGGCACATTATACTACAAAGATGTTTTTATATTTTTATCTGCCTGTTTGATTACTTATTTTTCCGAAATTCTGAAGTGATTTCACCGTCATCGTCTATCAAGTAATAACTTACGTTGGCAGTGGACGATCCATAGTTGAAAAGATCTTTCCTCAAGTTAATGGAAGGAACTTAAAATATTAGCCTACATTCAAAACACATATAAAAAAAGAGAAATATGTTCATGTTTACTGGTTTTTTTATAAATAACTTTTTATTTTGTACTTTTGACGAAATCTGTCAACTAGTCTCTCCCGTGACCAAGACTGCTGGAAATAATTCGAAACCTCAGAAATAGTATATTATAAAATACGCGCGACGAATGCATTAAAAAGTGTTTAATTTCAGTTCCTTTATGAAACTTGCTCCTTTCCCTAAAGTATCATCATTACTGCCTCGTTGGTCTAGTGGTTAGATTCCTTGTCTAAACCAGAGGCACTGGCTCGGAGTCGGGGTGTCATTTGTGCTCGTGAATTACATGTTTGTAAACTGCCCCCGTGACACAGGTTATAACTAGTGCAGGGGTTTGGTTTTTTAAAAAAGAAAAAGATTACTATGACAACCCATAAATGTCCGTAAACGATGTCGATCCCCCACCAATTAGAAAGAGGGAATATGTAGGTAGTATTGGCAAACCGGTGGTGGGCAGAGCAAAGCTTTTTGTTCGCATATCTCTTTTATTATCGTCAACAGTAATTGCAAAAAAAAAACTGAGTTGCTAAATTGTTATTGACAGGCCATAAAACCTACGTCTGCGGTATTTAACTGGCAAGCAGACGGCTTTTTATCAACAGTTAAACCGCGGTTTAGTAACTTGTTTAACCGATAATAATTACAGTATATCGACTTACTAATCGGTGGCCAGTTTTTATGTTTTATCTTGTGCAATTAAAACATAATTATTGTAATGTTTTCCGAGATGTGGTCCTAATTTGGAACTAATTGCGTCACCAACTCGTTCTATCATTAGGGTGTTAAAGGTATAATTCCAGTTCTATGTATAATGGAGCCACATTTAGGACAATTTTCACGAGAACTGCAAACTTCAATATACCAAGTTTATAAACAAATAAAGTTTGATATATGTGCAAAAAACATATTAAGTAAATTAAAAGTACCGTCATAGGTTTTTGGTCAATACGCCGTTGGTTTGAGTAGGTTGGGGCGCAATTACCATATTTCCGCGTCTCGGAGTCCCACATCCCGGCTGGCGCTTAGGGGTCGGGTATCCATGGGGATTTTCAACGTAAAAAAGCCGTCTGTAAATAATCCTAAACACATTATATAAAGAATTTATCTTGAATGTAAAGAATATATTCTCTTTTCTTAGGAGCGCGGAAATACTTTTATACAACTTAACCATAACATAAACCTTATTAAGATTATAAACAGACTCTACAATTTAATTTGTATCTACACAGAGGTATATTCAATGTCTGCTTTCGCACAGATTTAGCTGTGTACGTCGCTAAATCCCTTGCAATACCTCACAGCTGTTTGATGTTCCACAGATCCTTGTCAGGATTGTTGATGGTAGCTTTTCATCTGCATCCTTTAATCCTGCTAGACGTAAATACAAATGTAAATTGTAGAGGATACACGGATTTATGTTCAACATAAATATTTGATTTGCGAATGGAAATCGCACTACTGCCTTGCGTAAAATGTTTACGTCTTTTCGACTGACTTGGATTAGGAAGTTATCGATTCGGTTGTATGTTTTGTAATTGTTATTTTTAAACTTTCGCGATTTGAACACATAATTAAAAACTTATCGGGACTTATCGCGCACAGAATTAATACCTGTTTTTGCTCGACGTTTCGACCATGTTACAATGGCCGTGGTCGCGAGCTGACTGCAGACCGCAAGTTTTTTCGGTGGGAAGTGAGGGTACTTTGGTCTCCTACCCTCACTTGGTTTTGCACACACGTACGGTTGTCACTACGGCACACAACACTGACTGTATCGGTTGAACACTTGTGAACACTTTTTAATTATGTTTTTTTTTATGTTTGTTAAAGCATCATTCCGTCATTTTTAAACCGATTCGAATTTGATTCGTTTGATCGATTTAGTCGATCGGTTTGTGTTCCAGGTTGGTCGTATATGAATTGTATCTAAACCGGTTTAGTAGTTTAGCAGTAAAATTTAAAAGTAATGGTGATAAGCTTTAATTTCGCCGAATTTCGTTCATACGCTGTGACTGCTTTAATAGCTTGTAATTATTTGGACAACACGTTTAAGCTCGAGTGATTATTGAGCCCGCCAGCATTTATGGCCTGTTTCCATGTTGGACTAAGATTCCGACCTCTGGTTTAGGGTACGCGCACAGTAGCTGCGAATAGCGTGCAGATACAAAATACAAACGTATTTGAGCACACCGAAAATAAACCATGGTGTAATAAATAGTAGAATGCCGTTGCCTGATGCGACACCCTCAAGATGGAATGGTTTGGAGACAAATATTCATTTATCTTTTTATCACTAAAGTATTTCGTGTTTAAGTAGAAGATATAAAGACGTAGAGATGTCACAGTATCTGTAAATGTTGTTATGTAATTGAATGTTTACCATTAGTATATACTACTACTACTAATACATTGAATACCGATTTTTTTTGTTTATAGGTAAATAAGCGCTAATCTAAAAAAAATTGAGGAAGGCTATGGGATGGCGACATTATGTATTCTAAATCTATCACCAAGACCAAGTCTGAATGACGACTTCCATACATTACTATACGACTATAACGAACAATGTACTTATTTAAAAAATAACGCTGCACGCTTTGCTCCGCTTATGCCTTGTGCAACGTGTTTAATCCTTAGATTGTTTGATCCAAATGTTGATAAAGTGTAACCGACCCTTAGTATACAAACTGAGATATTTATGCCAGAAAGTAAAATAAACATGCATGTTTACGTGATACTCGCTGCAATTAGTGCGTTTTGAAAGTCAAGTTTGCACTTTAGAGTTTGTATAAACGTTACTAAAGTTGGAATCGTTGGGAAGTCTAATTTTAGTGGTTTTATGTTTAGACTTCTTAGTTTCACAGTCAAGGTTGGAGCTTGGCGCTAGCATTTCATTATATTTAGTTCCCTATTTTAATAAGGGAATTAATTGCATTTATTGATAACTTTTTAAACACATAAAAAGTTTGTTGTTGTTGTATTTTCCTTAATTGATTTATACAGAATGTTTCCCGCCAACCCGTCTGACCAGCGTGGCATAGAATGCTAATTCCCGCCTATAATTAGAGGAGGCTAGACTTAGCAAGAGGTATTTTATGGGCTGAAGAAGACATACAACATATTCCACGCATTTAGTGAACAAACATTTGTTTGGTTACTTAAAATAACAAAACAACTGCCTCGTTGGTCTATTGGTCAGATGTGCCGCCTTTGGATCAACGGGTCCCGGGTTCGATTCCGGGGTCGGGCCAGTGTCTTTGTCTAAACCAGAGGCACTGGCTCGGAGTCTGGGTGTCATTTCTATCTATAATATGTATGTATTTACAAAAAAAATGTATATAAGTAGTTTATCATCCATCTCGTTACCATAACACAAGCATTAAATTGCTTAGCTTGGGACGAGATGGCGTTGTGTGAAATGTCCAAGGATATTTCAATTCAATTCAATTTTTATTTTCAAATAAAAATCATACACTGTATACCTACACTGAACTTTACGACACAATAAGTACTAGTACATGCATATAAAATATTCATACACAAAACTTGACCCAAAAGTATTTTGTTTTAATATTTTTTTTTTTATGTGCGGTATACGAAGATATTCTTTACCCCCCGTGCTAGTCATAGACTGTGTTACGGCAGGGTAATGATTCTCGCACCATCAATTTCAACTTTATTGATCTCAACATAAGACTCATTTTGATTGATTGATGTTCTGATGGCTCACTTAATGAGTTGTGCGTAAACAAGTAGTATAATTAAAAATAACAGATAAACCTTAATGCATTTTTTTTATGCAACAATTGCCATGCATAATCCTAAAAGTTTATGAATATATATATATTTATATCTACAGCTATGTTGCATATTAATTATAATTTATATATATATATATATGTAGGTACATAGATTCATATGTTGATATAATATATTCTATATATTCTGTTATTCACTTAAATTTATTTATTTATTTATTTATATTTATTTAATTTATACACACAGCAACTCCTTTCGGCAGGCTCTATACCCTCTCTTCCGAAGGCATACTTCTTATTCCGTTAATAAAATCTGTATACATACACACGTATATCTAAGTATCTCCCCAGTCACTGTCAGCAGTTTTATATAATTATAAGAAAAATAAGGCATGGCGATTGTTATAAAAATTTCTTTTTTTTTCGCTGCGTTAATGACGGATGTAATGGCGCAGAACCAGCCTAAAAGGGACAATCACGGTCTCATTTCAGTTGTTGCCGCGCAATTTAACACAAACAAGATGGTACCGACCGACTGACAAATTATTGTTGGAATGAAATTATTTTGGCCTGTTATTATTGGGAAATGAGTGAAGTCTGGTTAAAAAGGCTAAGCATTGTACAAAATCCAATTAGAAAAGCCTTGATTACCAATTTGTTAACAACCAAGATTTTCTCTTCTAATTTTAGTCATTTTTTATACGGGTATTCGTATCCCGGAGGATGTTTAAAAACATGTAATTCACGAACACAAATGACATCCAGATAGAGCAAGTGCCTCTGGTTTACACAAAGACACTTGCCCGACCCCGGAATCGAAACCGGGACCCGTTGATCCAAAGGCGGCACATCCAACCCCTAGACCACACCCTCAGTATAGATTGAGTTAGAGAGTATTCTAATTCACCACACGTCATTAAGAGCTCCTTAATTTTGTAGTGGGTATGAAACGAGGTTGAAGTCAGAGTCAACACACGAACAAAAACAGTAATACTGAAATAATGATAAGTTAGCTAGCTATAAGGTGTATTGGAATGAATTAAATATTACGCTTGTGTTGGTTCGTTGTGGCCATACAGTCATTAGCTTACACATGAGGGTGAGGTTCGTGTGGTGCAAGTCATGAGAGCCAAGGATTTCTTGAAAGATCGGTCCTGATCCCGCATTCATTGAATTCCGGCGACCTTGACCAGATCATCAATCCAACGCGTGGGAGGCTTACCACCAGCACTGCACGATCACTATCGAAGACTTTTCTGCCTCATCGGCCTGTGAATTATGAACCTTGCAACTGCAACTTGAGTTTGGCAATGCTGTGGGTCATTTATTTATTTTAGACAAGTACAAAGTAACATTCTAAAATCTCACAAAATTGCATGTAAAAAGCAAATTGTCTGGGTTATGTCCCTGGCTCACTGCGTATTTCCTCATTTCTGATGCGATCTGGCATGGAAACTTTTGGCCCTTCTGATGAAGCCCATGGTAAACACGAAAGATGATAGATAATTTAATTTAATGGAGGACAAGATCTAAATGATCCAGGCGTTGCTTAACGTGCTAATCAATTGGGATATAAACTATCCGCTAGAGTAAAATCTGTTCATCCGTCTATGAGCCGCCGACGTCCACTGTGATCATAGGCATCTCCCATAGATCACTAAATCCGGTGCAGACTGCATCCAATGATTCCCAGGGATACCTATAATTGGGGACTAAAATAAACTTTTAAATCGCTACCGCTTGTACCTCGCACATTGATTCGTTGACAGTGTGACAAATTAACGCAGTGCACCGCGTGTGTACCGCATTAGATCCAATAGCCACTTCACCTGCAACAAATGGAAACGTTGAAAGCTATTTTTCGAAAGTAAACCTTAATTCGTTATATTAAAACCTATTTCAGAGTTTCATGACTTACGTGAATGCATTTGAAAATTAGTACGTTGTAATTAATGTATCGTCAAGACTTTGAAACTGTGAGGGTAAGCAGATACGTTTGTTACAACCATGTTTCTATATTTAGAGGTGATACATGATGAATGATGCAATGGGTTGAAGTATATTTCTACCTCGCACGTATGTCAAAGCCGTGAAAAATCAGGGGAACCATACAAAAAAACTATAATCATCATCATTTCAGCCAAAAGACATACACTGCTGGACATAGGCCTACCCCAAGGATTTCCACAAAGGCCGGTCCTGGGCCGCCCGCATCCATTTTTTTCGGCGACCTTAACCAGGCCGTTGGTCCACCGTGTGTACCATCACTGCGGCTTCCGGTACGCGATCGCTACCCGAGGACTTTTCTGCCTAAAAAGACCCAAGGGATGCTCTCCAAGCGTTCATCGGGGTCTATCTGATAGATATCCCCCATTTTGTGGAGTGACCATGGTCCGTGATCAATTTGCGTCCTGAGCGTGCTTTAGCAGCCGGCTAAGGCAGGGGTAAGGCAGAAACAAAAGCTGCAAGACACGGAAACCTTGATACGAAACCCTGTGACCATCAGGCCAGCGTAACAGTCAGCTAATTTCCCTCCATTTAATTGAAGAAGGCCTGAATCAGGAGTGTGTCTTTGACGACATGAGGAGACGCACAACATTATATGACAAAGACCCCTAACAGGGTATTTGAGTTCATTTGCAGTCATTTCGTATTCCAGTCATTAAGCATATTGTCCCGCTGATGAGCGAACAATATTGTACTAACACACGTAAACTGTGTTTATAATGTATAAACGTACCAAACACGGCTTTGTATGTGTATTAGATTGGCGGCGGTATTCCGTGTGGTGACGGATTTAGAATACACAAAGTCACCAACCAATACCACTCTGAGGGTTTCGTAAGAGATGACTAAAGGAATACAAGAGGCAGATCACCTAGCCGGTTGGCTGCCTTTGGTTCACGGGGTCCCGGGATCGATTCTGGGGCCGGGCAAGTGTCTCTATGTAAACCAGAGGCCTTTGCTCTGAGTCCGGGTTTCTGCCACCGCGATACAGGTTATAACTAGTGCAGGGGTTTCGTTTTTTAAATAGAAAAAAGCAGACATGGGAAACTTCATACAAACCTGTGCCAACCGCCTTGCTAGCGTGGCACAGTGTGCAGGGTCATTTAGGAGGTGAAATGACGGGATCGTTGGTACCTACTGCGCCAAGTTTGTGGCTCGAACGCAGCTCTAAAACCCAATAAATCTCAAAACGCATCGAAACACAACAATGGCAAAATAGAATCAAAGAACGAATCCAACCGTGAGTGCAAAAGGCTGCACTCGGGACCAAATAGAAAAAAAAAACAATATTGGCTTTGGTTTCCAATGTTGTTGTGAATAGAATGTCTGAGTTTTTTTATCATTTTATTGATGAAATTATAACGCTAATAAATAAACAGATCACTGATACAACAAAGAAAACAGGTTTTTTTTTTTTCTAAATATAATCATATTTGCATTTAGAATACACAAACTAAAATTAAACTATTACATACTAACATATACAATTTTCGTTTCACGGTGTTTGTTATTGAACTCATCGGAAATGGCTCGACCGATTTTGATGAAATTTTATATTCTCATTTGGTAGGTCTGCGAATCGGACAACATCTATTTGTTATCCCCCCAAATGTTAAGGGTGGTAAACCACTAAATTATTATTCTTTATTTTTAATTTGTTTATGATACAGCAAACAAAAATACATACAACTTTCACCCCTCTACGATCAACCCCTATTTTTTAATAGCAATATTTGTATGGCAAAACAACGTTTGCGGGGTCAGCTAGATATACTCGTATCTTTACATAGTGTAAAACAAAGTCACTGTCGTCTGTCCGTCCCTATGTATGCTTAAATCTTTAAAACTACTCAACGGATTTTGATACGGTTTTTTTTAATAGATAGAGTGATTCAAGAGGAAGGTTTATGTGTATAACCCACCCCCGCTTTGCACGGGCGAAGCCGGGGCGGGCCACTAGTATGAAATAATAGCAAATTGGCCAAAATATAAACATCGGCAGTAACGTTAAAACTAACTGCTGTTCTAACCAAAATACTACCGGTGGTATCAGTAGCCAGGCAGTAATTTCTCCTTGTGAACACTGATACCCTCAAGATGAAATGGGTAGGTGCCGCTCAGTATTCGGTGTGCCCAATCATCCATCTGATGCACTCGTTTTACAATTCCATAGCATTTCGCAGTCGTCCCTTTAAAAGGCTAAAACATAGACAAAACAAACAGGTCTGTTACACCAGAGTCGGTTCAACAAACATTAATATCGGCTTGTCCGTCTGCGAAAATAACAGAATCTGTCAATACGCCGGTCGCTGCGGGAAATTGAAAAATTCGCCAATACCAAAGAGTATTTGACAATAATGTAAACATTTAAAACTGTTTTGTATATTAACTACGCGGATGACACGATGGTGACGGTGACATGACCCACTGTTGAGCCAAGCCACTACCTTTTTTTTTCAATATCCCATAAATTACCCACTACTGGGTTGGGCCTCCTCCAAATTCATGGAGGGAAATAGCGTACTGTGCCTCGCTGGCTAGACGTGTTGGCACAGCGTTTCGCATCAAATGTTATTTCTATTGTGACTAGTTTTCGGCCTTGTTATTTACTTCTGCCGGCTTTGACGACCCTCAGGAAGAAGTGTTTAAGTTTTAATCAAACATTTTAAGAAACCACCAACTTCGACCTTCAAACATAGCTAAAACAGTCTGGATTCAAGACAGTAAATAAAAAAATCGAATACCAATTTCAATGTAAAATTCTTACTGAGTTCTTACTCTACTGATTTGTTTCTTGACGAGGACAATAATTGGAGTTGCGTAATTTTATAAAACTACCTATGTATAATGAAAACATACTAAAATATAGTGACTACCTAATGTTACCTGGACTATGAACCTCGAAGAAATTTGTCGACGGTAACAGTACTGCACTCAAAATTACTTAGCGACCCCTGGTCTAGAGTAGAGGACTGTTTTTATTGGAAACAAAACTCTATGGTGTATATTTCACATATTCTCTTTGTACCTGTGGGTTCGGTGCATCGTGAGGGCGTGTTCCTAATTCAATAACATTCAATTAAGAGCCTCCCTGCAATTAGAAACCGGCCCCTGAGGTGCCGAACGCCAAGGATTCGATACAGCTGGACAAGAAAACATTGCCACGCGGTAAAACGATTTACACTATGGTGTGAGACGGATTTAAAATACATTTTGTCACCATTTCTGTTCTGTGGGTGTCGCACGAGGTGAGTAAAACGTCCATTTGGGTAGAAAATTTGGCAGCAAGAGAATAAAATACTTCATATGCCAACTTATCTGCCCAATGTGGCATAGTTATCTTTTAATCCTTTACCCCATACGAATGAACTCATAATTCATCTAATATTAACTTGAGCCAGTTGAAACTACAAACATTGTTTGATCATAATTGAATCCGAAAGTATAGTTCTAAGAAACTTCAAGGGTTACACGCAACAGTTGTGTTTTTGTGAAAGCGACACAGTGGAGGAATAGTTTCAAAACGCATATGGAACAATGCTTGGAGTTATTTTCGCATTTATAATATGACTGTAGATTTAAATGATTTTCTTAATTCCTTTACCAAGTACATGCAAGTGGGAATATCCAGACCCAACTTAATCTTGGACTACGGCTAGTAAGACCTCCACAACAAATTGTGTTGTCATGTCTTTTGTAATTTAAGCGGTATCTGAAGGGAGCCGCGTGGAGATGCGTGCCTTTGATTAGTTCAAAAGCTTTTACTGTATGATCTTTGGACGAACAAAGGAAATACAATAAAATACGTCACAGGATTTTGTGTTACACGTCATAAAGTTTTTAGACTGAGTGTCTTCTACGTTGTTAATATTTGGGATGGACATAAATGGTAGGCATGCTTCATGCAGTAGTTTTTCTAGGTAATTAATTACTTACAAAACGAAAAATATGTTTAGTTGTTTTTCATCATTTCGGCACATGAACCACAATGATTCGAGATCGCTTCTGCAATAATTCTTGCATTAGTTCTGTTTGCGCCATATAATCTCTTTTCTTTTTCTTTCGTCACTGGCCGGCGAAGGCATAAACAACGCCGACCTGGCGGTGTATGTGATACTCGCATATTCGAAAAAATCGCTATCATATTCGCAATTATATTACCGCAAATAAAAACTGGAAGGGCATTCCGATAGCCGTTAGATACAAGTGTAGGCATACACCGATGAGAGGTGTCAGATCTTTCCGAGTCTAAAAACGGGTATCTCGTCTTTTTTAGTCTTTAAAACATCTCTTATACCTTGTACCAAACCCAAGATCATGATAAGGGTCGCGTTATAAACTGTCCAATGGCTTTTTTTCCTACCACCGTAATGACCGATCAGATATCCTTAAACGTTAACAATTAAAATGTTTCCATTGTCGATATCAAGTGCCTTTTGTTGTTCCAAAAACAAGCAATTACGGATTTATTTATATTTCCATTTCTTTTTTATCGTATTTATGTGTATTCCTTTTTATAATGGCTTTTCTATGTCTATGGTTTCGGCGAAAGTGTTGTGTTTTATCAAGTAGGGTTTTATAAAAAAAACACATCAGAATAGTTTTTTTTTTATTTTTTTTTATTTATTTATTTCTTTTTTATATAGTACATTTATGTATTATAAACATATTCTTACGAATTATCTTAAAATGACTATTCTAAATGACATTCAAAACATTGTACATAGATGTCGCTTTAAGCAATGTATAAGATAAGAATACAAACTTTTGAAAAACATATATTACTAATAAAAAACGTATAGTACTAATATTAAATACAAACTCAACATATGATAAACCAAATGAATGTGTACACTATTTACTGGAGAAGTGATAGCTTTTTATACAATAACGAAATTTGTGTACAAATGTGAACTAAAACTGAACCCTCTCCTTAAACATAGATAACTTAACCAGAACTATTAACGCAATTAGAAATTAGTAACATAATAAGTTATCTAATTTATGCTTCATCATCATCATACATATTTTATTTATAGTTTAGAGTCGCAAATACCCCTGTACTAGTTTAAACTGTATTACAGTGGGCACTTACTATCTTGATCTATAGACCTACATAACTTCGATAAAGATTTGCGTGTGAGTGGGCTAATAATATTGAGAAAAGTAATTTTATCAATTTAAGTCATAATGTCCAAAAGTTCCTCCGTTTGATCATAGTTTAAGCTTCGTAGATAATGCTTTGTACTCTTTCTCATTGAATAAGTCTGTAAATCTCGTATGCCTGTAGTTTTATTTATTTTATTGTAAAGAAATGGAGCTAGAAACGTTGGAAAAATTTTGTTCTGCAAGCTGGTTTTTTATAAACTATGTCATTTCTACGCCTAGATTTTGGATAGTCTTGTAGTTTTTTGTGTTGCATGCTAATAATCTTTTCTATGAATAATTGGCGTACGTTCAAAGTTGTGCTATATAATTCATCTGTTGGGAATCTGTAGTTTTTGAATGTCATCGTCTTTAATACATAACGCTGTGCTCTTTCCAGTTTTATTAATGTTGACTTTGCACAACCACCCCATACTGTAATTCCATATGTAATGATTGATTGGCATAATGCATAGTAAATTTTGATAAGAAGTTTAGAGTCACAAATATGACGCAGATTTCTAAATATAAATATAAGCTTTCTAACTCGCTTTGTTAATGAAAATATATGGGTTTTCCAATTCAGCTGTTCATCTATTTCGATACCCAAATATTTGATAGACGGTGTAGTAGCCAAATAGTTGCAGTCACAATTTGTAATATAGTTGCATGTGTGAGCCTTTATTCTGATATTTTCTGGCAATGGTTTGGACTTTTTATTGATGTAATATGTCATTATTTTAGTTTTCAGAGAGTTAAGTGTCAATAGATTTTCCTCAAGCCATCTAGTGACAGTTTTAAAACCTTCCTCCGCTTTTTCATTGACTTCTCTCCAGTCGGCCCCTACAAAAGTTATGACTGTATCATCAGCAAAAGTGACTATTTTTGCATCTTCAATGTTTAGCTGTGGGAGGTCATCTATATAGATAAGGAATAATGTAGGTCCAAGAATGCTACCCTGAGGTACACCGTATTCAGTAGGTTCCTCAGAACTAACGTACTCGTCGATTTTAACTATTTGTTTCCTATTTGAAAGATAGTCAGAAATTAATTTCAATGGTACACCACGTATACCTTTTCTTTCCAGCTTTTGTAACAGTAAAGGGACAGAAACTGTGTCAAAGGCTTTAGCCAGATCCATAAATATACTCAAACATTTAAGGTTTTTATCTGTATCTGTTGAAATATTAGAAATTAGATGTTTAAGGGCATCCTCAGTTGCTCTATTTTGTCTAAACCCGAATTGGGTTTTTGACAATAGGTTAAATTTTTCAAGAAATAATTTAATTCTTTTGTTAATGGCTTTTTCCAAAATTTTTGACAAGGTTGGTAGCAACGTAATTGGTCTAAAATTTGAGATTACATCACAGTCCCCCGATTTATGTAAGGGTATTACAATAGATTTCTTTAATACCTCTGGGAATATACCAGAAGTAAAGCACAGATTGCATATAATTGTAATAGGAGTGGTTATAATAGGTCCTGCTAATTTAAAAAAGGAAGTAGGAATCCCATCCCATCCGCATGAATTTGTGTTTTTTAGTGTACGTATAAGATTTAACATCTCTGTTTCGTCAACTGGAAGCAATACAAATGTATTAGGTGTTGATGGCAGCGCGTTAATCTTTTTTGAGAGTTGTTTTTCATTTTGATTTGTTCTCTGTAGGATACTTTTAGCTAGACTGCTACCAACGTTTGCAAAGTATCTGTTTATTTCTGATAAAGATTCAGAACGACTGCTTTTTATCTTAAGGAGTTCTGCAGATTTGTTTTCTTTTTGGTTACAAAAGTTTATTTCCTTAATGATTTCCCATTGCTTTTTAATGTTATTATTGTGTTTTCTAATTTTTGACCTATAATACTCACCCTTTAAATATTTCAACAACTTATTACAAGTATTTCTATATCTTTTGTAAGTTACTTGTAAAATTTCATTATTTTTGTCTCTCTTTTGTTTTTGATTTAGTCTGTCTCTGTGTCTTATACACCTCACTAGTCCTGGCGTGATCCATGGCTTAATAACTCTTTTCCTTCTGGTCATGTATTTTATAGATGTATGTTGACCTATTGTGTATGTAATCATACTAAGGAATATGTTGGTAGCATCTTCAGCAGTTTTATTGTATAGTATTTGTCTCCAATCAACTTTACAGAGGTCATGGGCAGCGGAACTATAGTCGATTCTCTTATATCTGTGTAATTTCGATTTAGGATTGTATTGGTTAAGAATTGAAAACATTGTTGTTGAATGATCAGTAACTGATGTATCACAAATTATTGTTTGCGTCGGTAATACGGTTTTTGCAAAAATATGGTCTAGACATGTTTTAAAATGAGTTGGATGCATATGTGTAGGTTCTAGGCCATGTGAAGCCAATAAAAAAAGGTAATTGTCTGAATTAGGATCAGTGTTATTGGGTCCTATATCTATATTTATGTCTCCTATTAGTACTATATTCCTGTATGATTTTATGTCTGTAAGAATTTTATCCAATGAATCTATAAATCGATCAGTATTTAGAAAAGAGGGCGGTCTATAGACGCATAAAATGGCATACTCTTGACTTTTCGTATATATTAGACCACTAGCGTCTTCTAGCATAGGTTCAATAATTTTACAATGGTCTCCACTTCTCGCATATAATACCACGCCATCATTTTGATTCAATGTTTTGGCAGTTGAAAATGAATTATAACTGTCAATTATAGGCAAAGAAGTTACTTTAGACAACCAACACTCTGTTAAAAATATTATATCCATATCCGTGTTCAACCTTTCCAATAAAACCACCATATCATCAAAATTTCGGTTAATACTTCTAATATTTTGATGCAGTAGGGTCATATGTCTTTGATGGCTCGAAAAGAAACCACTACATTCTTCTGGATCCCCTACTAGAATTGCATTATTAGGATTGATGTGACAATCAATGTCTTCAGCAATTATTTTAATATCGTCCATTATCCGTATGAAATAATAAGAATTAATATTTAATCTATTAAATAATTTAGGATGCAGTAGTGGCCGTGGTGTTTCATAAGTACACAATATTGTAAATTACTAGTGTATCCTATTTAAGTATATAATTTAGTGTACAAGCAATCCCTTAAAGTTAGCCCTAAAGATATAAGAACAAGGAATATAAAAGAAAAATAATCTTTAATTTATAATCTAAACTATAACAAATAAACCACACATGCGATAAAGTCTCTTAAAGTTAGCCATAAACGTAAAAGAACGCGGAATATAAAAGAAAAAACATGTAACATTAATAATATAAAGTGAAACAGACATGCAATAATTATAATTTAACTTAAATTGTAACCTCTGGGACAAAACGGTACTAATTATTGTGAGCCCTTAATGATGTCAAACACTGTTCCGTTTTAATACAATGCACGTCCTTAGCGTTTATATCCTTTTTTATATAGATTTTTCCTGATTTGGACCAGCAAAAGGCCCATTTGTGTTCTTTTGTAAATTCCTTTGCTTGATGAAAAAGTTTCCTCTTGTGACCAGGTAGATATTCAGACACATAGATCGGCAGCTTGGTATTGGTAAAACCAATATGAAACGTATTCAGCTTTTCTTCTTTATTCCTATCCCGATTAAATTGGCGTATGTTTGATAAAATGCTGTCTTTTATGGATACCTTATTAAACTCCACTATTATTGGTCTTATCGTGTTTTGTTTTCCTGGCATTCTAAAAACATCTCGTACAACAGTGGAATCTATAGGAATATCCAAAGATTTCCCTAGTTTACGCAGATAATCAATCAGTACTTCTTCCGTTTCATCACCCAAATTCGGTACATTCCTGATTTCTATAGATGCTGATCGGGAATGGAGATCAATGTCACCCACTTTATTTTCCAACACTTGGATTCTGCTTGATAGTTCTTCACGTCCGTTATCTAGTACTTCAATTTGGGAATTTACATTTGTGATCACTGTGTTAATGCTTTCCAACCTGGCTTCGAATTCAACATTTGAGGCCTGGATAATTTGATTCTGTGTCTTGATAATGTTTACATCTTCAACCAGTTTCTTCAAGATTTCATCTTGACCTCGCTTCCAGGAATGTATTAAAGTTTTTAGCTCGTCAATATCCTCTTTTATATCATCGTATTTACTCACAGGTGAAAAATCTGGTTTAGGACGTTTACGGCCTTTTGTTTCGGAGATATTATTAAGTAGCGTTAAATCCGTTTCTGAAACTGACTGCCCAAGTATTGAAGATGACGCAGTTGGGGGGCTGCGCTCTATGGGCATCTTTTATTATGGTTGCTTTTATAATTTTGTTTTTTTTTTTTATTTTTTGTTTTTTATTGCGCTCAACAAAAAATATCTACTGAACAAGATCACTTATGATAATATCCGAACGCATATGGTGTCAGTTTCTTGACCCGTGACGTTGACAGGTGACTTTGGCAGATGACGTTGACAGGTGACGTTGACAGTTGCGGTTTACAGTGACATTGACAACCGATTTTCAGACGAAATTGGCAGCTGTCATGAGTATACCAGTGACATACTCCAACAAATATCCTTCTACCGTCGAGAGATTTATTTATATCCAGTTTTGTAAAAACTAATCTATAATGTGGAACTTTTGATTTTGTATTGTGATATTAAATGGATGTCAATTATCAAAATAGTACTTGCATTCGATTCTCCGAGTTTAGTCGCACAACTTATTGACCCGATTGACACATTCTGAGCACTTTTACCACTGTTAAATATTATTCTAAGGCAAGAACATCGTAAATTCGTGCTCACTTGACTAGCCTACCCACATCTTTTGTATTTTTTCTAATAATAGTAAAAATTTTTATTATATATAAAGTCTGTAGTTGTTATGAAAAAGTATATAGTTAATTCGTACAGAATAGTGTAGGTTTAATTTTACTAAAATATTAATTTTATATAGTTCGCTTTTCTCAAAAAACTGCCTACCCAAGCAAATTTAATGGAGCTCAAATCAAATTTAGCTCACTTAGGTCTCCACTCATTTGGCAGACTAAGTGGGCTAAACTGATGATGATTAGTATCGCATTTCATCACAATTTTAGCCCACAAATATCTGAATCGGGCTTATAGTTAATTAGAAATTAGTTTGCTGTGCCACGCTGGCCAGACCGGTTGGCACACGGTTTGTATCAAGTTTACCTTCTCTTGCGGCTAGGTGGTTGAGTTCCTTTAGAGGCGACCGTACGATACTCTCAGGATGGTGTGGGTTGGCACACGGAATGTATAGTCGTCTGAATGTTCATACTATCGCATGTCGTACTAAACTAACCGATATCTGTTCAATCGAAAACAGCCTCCATTCAAGCGTCGAAACATTTTTAGGTAAAAAAACGCCATCCGGTTACGGCGGAATATTTACAATGACTCGAGCATCGAGTCCGTCCGATTGTGTCGCGTATCGATTTAGTTTTATTCGATTCTTGTCTCCGGATCACCGAGTGGGAATGCGTGAAGGGTATTTTAGGGTTTAATGTGTACGTTGGGTTGAAAGGCAGATCGCTTTATTCGCTACTAAAATTAAGGTGTTGATCATCGGTCTTAATTATATGGCTGCCAATTTTATTCGATTCCATCCAAATTGATTTGAATCGAGCAAAAATACTTTTTCTTAAAGTATGAGTATAGTTCATAATGGAAGTAAAGATCAGTCTTGTTTTATTGTACCTAAATCATTCATCATTTCAACCCATAAATGACGACTCTCTTCCAAGTTCATAGAAGTAAAGCAACTTACTGTGCAAGACCACTGGGGTGGCACTGAGTTTTTATTAAGTTTTTTTTCTCTTAAGGCGAGGTGTTCTAAATCTCCTGAAATCCTTGTTTCAACTTATTAATGACCCACTGCTGAATTAGATTTTCTTCAATCTGTTGAATGGAAATTGCTGAGTCGCGCTGGCATGACTTGACAGCTTGACACACGACTTCACATCAGGTTGTGTGGTTAGTTTAAAATGTATACATCTTTGGCAGCTTGCCGTTGTTGTAAGAAACACTTGCTAATGTGTTTAAAACCTGTATTGTGAAAACACAACATTGTTTTCCACAGAGGCCGGTCCTGGGCCGCCCGCATCCATTTTTTTCCATTGGCCTTAACCAGGTCATCGGTCCACCGTGTGGAAATCCTTGGGGGAGGCCTATGTCCAGCAGTGGACATCTTTTGGCTGAAATAATGATGATGATTATTGTTTTACTAGTACTGCGTATTCATTGTATTTAATTTACATAATTAAAGCGTAGAATAAATTCAAATTACTTAGGTCTGAAATAGAGTAAAATGAATAAAATAACAGCGATTCCTTTTGTAATTAAATCGTTTAAACTGCAATTAACTTTAACAGAACCTCGTACATTTGTTTTCAAAGAAAATTTTACTCTCAAGGATAAGCAATACTAAATATAAACTGTATTGCAACGCATTAAAGACCTAAGTTCAAAGTATTCCAATTGAACATTTAAGTTGCTCAAAGAACATTCTCTTTGCGCTGGACATTATCCATTTTTACGACAACACCTTAATAGAAGCGGCATGTTTTCATCTACAGCATAAATTAAACAACTGTGCCATAGGGTCTTAGTCTTTAAAGTGTTAGTAATAAAGATAATAGCAACAGCAATCAATGTTTGTAAGTCGGCATTTTTGATCAGAAACGCTACTGCTTGTAGTGTGGATTTCGAGAGATTTGTAGTTGATGGCAACGCTCATAAAGTTACTCCTTATAATATCATCAGCTATATATCGGTGAAAGTCCCGTGAATATCGGTGCCGCCGTTGCAGAGATTAGCGGGAACAAACAGACATGGTCTATGTACTGTGTATGCATACTAACACATTTAGTAAAAAGTGGTTATTTTATTATTACAAACAGACACTCCAATTTTATTTATCTGTATATAAACATTCATCATCAGATCAGCCAACAAATGACTCACTACCGAGTCGGGCCTCCTCCAAATTCATGGAGAGAAGTTAGTCGACTGCTATGCTGGCAAGACGGATTGGTACAGGATTTACATCAAGTTTTCCTTCTCATGCGGCTAGGTAAACTCTTGCGTTCCTTTAGTCGCCTCTTACGACACCCTCGGAATGGTATGGTTTGGTGACATTGTGTATTCTAAATCTAAAGATTAGTCTAATTATATTCAAAGACAGCATTTGATTGTATGCACATACGCAGGCACTGGCCACAAACCTCGTTTTTCCTGTATTATAAAACACTATTTTTATTTCAACTATAGCCAATCTTATCCTTAACTTTATGCCTCTGGGGCCTTTGTTGCCCTCGAGCTAAACAGTATCGGTTGCTGCATAAAGGGTAAATTGAGGAGTTTGTAGTGGTTTCAGCTAAAGTATACTGGATACAGCAATTTTCTCAAAGCTTAAGATGTCAGAGAGCTTCGTTTAAACATGTTGATTTATCTTGTTCCTTGGGGTAAATTGCAGTGGCTCTATGTTCAAAATTGGTCTAGAAGATTTATTGATAATGCAATTTTAATGGTAGCAACGTGTTTGTTTATCAGTTGTGCGATATTCTTAATATTATTAACTAACAAGTAGTCTTATAAAATATTTAAATTTATTTAAATGAAAGTTTTGGAAGGGGCAGAGCTAGGCGGACGATTTCAAGACCAAATCGGGGACCAGGCCAGGTCAAGAGTACCTTAAACCGAAGAGCATGTATAAAAGGAATGATGAAGGGGGAAGAAGCTAAACAAGTAAGTAAAGATCGTAGCAAGGGGAAGAAAGTGGTCTCTGCCTACCTCTACGGGAAAGAGGCGTGATTATATGCATGTATGTATATATGTATGTATGTATAAATTTAAAGAAACAACATATTATATTTTATTTCTAAATGAGGTCTTGTGCACTTTGAATTTATAAATTTGTTTCCACACCAGATTACCCCAAAAAAAGGATAAGAACGCTGTGTTTAGTTTTAAATTATAAAATTATCAATAACGTTAGTCCCAGAAAAGAAGATTAGTGTAACTGAACGGCACTCTCAGGATGGTTTGGGTTGTTGACATTTTGAAATCTAAATCCGACACCACACGGGCAGGTAGTCAATATATAAATTTAATTTGCTTTCATTTTTGGATTTATTATACGAACAATTTATTACTTTATTGCAGCGGGAGCAATATATTTACGAGGTAAAATTATATCGTACGTGGGATAAAGTTTTCGCTGTGTGTTCTAACTGATAATTCGGCGAGGCTGCATAGCCGTTGGCGAGAGTGCAAACAAAACAACTAGGTGATTGCTGGCTGCAGATGATATGATTGCATGAGCTAGTTTCAACGTACGCTTGTAATATTCTGAGCCTAGTACAGATCCCTGAGGCACTCCGCTTTGAAAATTTACTTAAACTAAAGCTTTGAGTTCTGTTGTTGAAACCACTGTTGGTTGGACTGTACAAATATTGTTTCATATATATTACCCTCACGTGTAACATGAGATTTCTATAATTGGACCGTTTTATGCTTAAATGTACCAACTGCGAAAATATTTCCAAGAAACGACTTTTTAAGTGTAGGTATATCTGCCTTGTATATCGGCCCAGACTTTCATTTCAAGTGTGAATAAAGGTTGAGCTATTTTGGTCGAGTAATATTGTTCAGTAGACTGGTGAATTTTGGAATAACTCGGTCAATTTATGAATCTTTCGTTCAGAATGTGCAAATACTCGTATCATCGGGATTAGATTTTATTTCTCTTGTTATTCATTCACTTTTGACATAACAGAAGTAGCTCTCGTTTGCTATTGTTGCTTTAATATCTTTCTTAATCAATCTTTGTCGTCGACATTCTAATATCGGGATCTAGCGTTGCATCTGCCCAGGTTAGTCACCAACCACGTGTTCTGTTACCTTCAACTATCAATACCTCGATATAATCGTTTGTGTAATCGTAAGTTGGTTAAATTACAAAGCTTTCTGGACATTGATTGGTTAAAAAAAAGTACAAGTTATTTCAGATGGTTATTCTTATAACTTCTCAAACTGGGTTTGCTTTTTATCTTGGCTGATAACAGCATTGCTGCGTGTCTAAAACATTGGGCCTTATAATTTATGAAAAGCTTCAATCATTATGTTAGTCACGGAGTTTTGTGCTGAACCTTATATGGTAGTTAGTATTTGTGTTTGATGTATTGTCTTTTATTTGCGATTTCACTTACACAGTAATTTGAGTATAAGTATTATTATGTGAGAACGTGAGAATTGGCCTCAGGACTCCTCTCAGATAAATTGTACGAATTTGGTTATTCATCACACATGGTTCGAATCGGTTGTTGGCTTGTTGGGTTACATTATCATCACTACATATATAAAACAAAGATTTTGAAGCGGTTTTTTTAATAGATAGAGTGATTCAAGAGGACGGTTTATATGTATAATACATGCATAATTGCACCGTGCGAAGCCGGGGCGGGTCGCTAGTTTTCATATATTACTTAAATAAGCTATAATAATTCTTATTAAATCTCCACTTTCCGTTAGGCATCTACTACTCTACTCATTTATGGGCTATAAATGCCTCACCGATGAGTCGGACTTCCTCCAGTTACATGGAGGGTAATGAGCCCACCGTGCCACGCTGGCCAGACGGGTTGGCACAGGGTTTCGTTTCTTACGCTACGCACCTTAAGTTTCTTACGGGGCCCTTAAGATGGAATGGGTGGTGACACACTGTATTCTAAATCCGTCACCACACCACACGGATGTTAGGCATCTGGTATTTGTAAATTAGCAGATATTCAGATGTAGGTACGCCACTAAGTAAAATATAAGTATTAAAGAAATTATTAATTTTTGGTTCATAAACCTTCGTGGGCTCATGCAAAACACTTTGCTGAAGATCATCACTTAATCAAACACATAGTTTACGATTTTATAAAGGACATACAGACAAACATTCATTTTTATAAATACATACATATATAAATGATGATGATGAGATAATGTTTGTATCACCTTTTCTTGGCAAAAAGTCTGTAGCTGATGTGGCAGAAAAGTCCTCGAGTGGCGACCGCGTTCCGGAAAGCGCAGTGCTGGTAGGCCTCCCAAACTTGGTTAAGGTCGCCGGAAAACGATAGATGTGGGCGGCCCAGGACCGGCCTTTGTGGAGATCCTTGGGGGAGGCCTATGTCCAGCAGTGGACGTCGTTTGGCTGAAATGATGATGATTTGTGTAAAGAACTAGTACTTTTTATCGTGACTCTTCTTCCTAATTTTTCATTCAGTTTTTAATTTACTTTGTCACATTTGATGGACCAAAGTTAGCCTTCTATATTACGATGAACGGAATTATTATTGAGCCATTATATTTTTCTCATCTGATTGATAAATCCACCACATTTTACTTACACCAAAGCCATACCATAATAAATTATATTCTCACTTTGGCATTGTATGGCCGAAATATTAATACAATTACAAATGTTACTAGCTTTTGCCCACTACTACGTTCATTGTATGAATCAAACAAATATTACAAAGCCACTAATTACAGCCGTCGATTAATTACGTCCATTAAACTCTTGCAAACGTACACGCGTTCAATTTAATTTAAATAATAAATATGGCGCACTAATTGCAAAATATTGCTGGCAACATGTTCAGGGGATCAATTTGTATCGCCTCAGGGTGAAACTCTGTTAAACACGCCTGTGATTAACAAGATATTAATGGATTGGAAATCGGTGAACCGCTTTTACAGTCTTTTATTTCGCTCTTTTGTTAGTCAAACAATGTTTCAATGATAGACACACAATTTTAAATTAAACTTGCAGACTTAAAATTACGCATAGTAGATCTTTAAGCGAAGCCTGGGACGTGATGTGGATGACTTCTACAACTTTTTTTGCTGATTATAGTATAAAAAACAACATCAATATAATGAGATGACGATTGTAATTACTTATTAATATGACTTTTAGTTGCTACCCGCAGAGACAAGACTAAAACAAGATAGATGTTTTTAAATGTAACTGAAATGTTCAACTCAATATCTCGCTCTGAATCAAATCCCGTATAGATCCTCGCTCCAGACAAACTAAGCTAAAGGCAAAGGCTAGTTGACTTAAAAACAGCGTAATGCGCTTATGGAAATAGTAATGAATATCTCAAACGGATAACACGGCTCATCTTTATTTTATATTTATTAAGAGTTATTATTCATAGCCCGAAGCTTTCCCATTTCCATACATCTGTGCGCGATCTTTAATCTGCTCAGGTACTTTGTGACCGTTAATATATCATAAAACACCCACGTATGTGGGCATGAAAAATGGACGGTATATTTGACGATACTGGACTTTGAAACCGTAAAATTGTACATCAACCTCTCGCATACTTATCACGATAATGTATTTTATTTATGGTTAATGTTATTGTTTTGGTATTTACGTTTCATTTTATTATAGTGAGGATGGATTATGTTTATTTTAGACATTCTTAAGTTTCGAAATATTAACAAAAATCGTCGGAATGCATATTTAATCTTTCACTAAAGCTGTACTATTAATAAACAATAACAAAATTAAAGCCATTCATTATGTATTTACAAAATACCAAATTATTTATATTCACGATTCTGAGCTTCACGTTTCTTTTAACAATTACATTAGTATATTACAGTTTATTACAGTAGCTAATTAATCGGTGTGTAGTTAATCGTGACATATCCTTTCTTAAAGTCAAGTAGTACAGATTCAAAACCCCGTTCAAGTCACAGGTAAAACTAGTCATCAATACGGCGAAGTACACCAGCTAGCACGGTGGGCATCGTTCATTCAGATCTTAATAGACCGTGTCTGCTGGCGTCCACCAACGCAATCGAGCATTACATTTTCTCAACGAGATTTCCACGGTTCATTCATGCGAAGCGTGTCTAAAACCGATATAGTCAAAACGTTAGTAGTGCTTACTACTTGGAGATTTTCGTCTTAAAAATAATATGTATTGTATTCAATTGAATGATTTCTTACTTTTTAAGCGTTCACGATTTTCACACGCCTTGAATAATATGCTACAGGGCTTTGGGTGTACTGTCTGCTGAGTGGTTATTGGACCACGATTAGTGCCCAATTAAAACTTATGAAGGTAAACTTTTGCCGTCTTCGTTTTACGGAAGAAATGCTACAGCATGTTTTCAAATTGTTAACTTCTTCTTTCGTCTTGAAATTGTTCAGTTTGTCTTATAAAAGCAATGATGAGCAAGGAAAAGATAATTATAATTTACGCGCTATTGAATTATCTTTCTTTTTAATGAAATAAAATTGATCTTCATATCGCTTGTGTCATTAACGTACGAATATAGAAGAGATTAAATCAACCTAAATACCTTTTTGATTTTAATAAAGAATGCAATATTCAAGTATTATACACTTATGAAAATAAGTACGTATGGACAGTATGGTTAACTTAGACAATCTGAAAATTGTTAATTCCACCCCAGTACCAACATAGTACAATTAATGAATAATTAGCAATTCCGATAAAGTTTTAGATGTATTTTATATTATATTACTTTATATTCACTTACATAACTTTTCGAAAAATACTTTTAATTCAAAGAAATAATAGCGAATACCGTAATCAGAATGGAACTTTGCAGGACACTCACACAAAATATTATCGAATAACACATTGATTTTTAAAATGCGAACAAACCATTATATTTATTTTTAAATTGCGATGTTTAGGAACATGAATATATTTTACTCTAGCGACCCGCCCCAGCTTCGCACGGGTGCAATGATGAACATCTAAATGTATCAGTGTTTCTCTACAACATTGTTCATGTGTTATTACATTTAAAGCTTCCTCTTGAATCACTCTAGCTATTAAAAAAGGGTAGTTCTAAAGATTTAAGCATATATAGGGACTTTTTTTTATTATGTAGTATACTATAATAGCATTAATCTTTGATCAAAGGCTATACAAAATTCGTTAAAACAAGCCCATTGATTCCTTGAGTGAATACATGGGTAATGCAACCAAGAATTTATAATTTTAGGCAACTTTAGTATAACAGCAAATCCATTTTGCAATATTATAAATCATTTTATAATTCCTGACAAACCTCCGCTGTATAGATGACAGTTCATATTACGCGGCGCGCCTGCATCCCAGAATTAATGAGCTCATTTTGTGCGCTTTTTATTTATCGTTCGCTTATTAGTCAGAGCTTACAGGAACTGTTGCAATAATTTGTACTCGCACGTCCGTTTCTCCTTGTTTTATATGGAGAAGATTTTTTATGTAGAAATCATTAAGTTTCGAATGTGTGATTTGGAAAACATGATATTTGTGTAGATTTAGGAATGGTTTTATAAGATTTGGTATGTTTGAGTTATCAGGCATCACCTCGTCCCATCAAAGGTTTACTCTTAAGTAGACAGAAGACGGATTTAGAATACGTTGTGTCACGACCACATTTCATCATGGGTGTCGTAAGAGTCGACAATAGAAATGACGGCCGAAAACCTAGCCGCAAGAGAAGGAAAACTTGATAAGTAACCCTAGTGGGGGCCCACCCACTAAACCTCCCCGGGGTGCTCCAACTCGCGTCCTGTTGCGGCATTGTGGGATCTGATGCAGAACCACGCCGCCGCAGACGAGGAGGCCCTCCTCCTCTCCTCAGGCTCTTTTCGAGCACTCGACGTCCTGTCGTGAGCACCCGGCAGGACGTCGCTTCCCCTCAGATCCCGTGTGTGGCGAGACATCCCCGTACCCCGCCCCGGGATCTTGATAAGTAACACTGTGCCAACCCGTCTGGCACAGTTGGCTAATTACCTTCAATGTAGATGGAGAAGTCCGACTGAAATTGTTGGACTGAGTAGAAGTAGAAGAAGTAGGTTTTCTGCCTTGCCTTTAGGCTTCCTACGAGACCATCGGGATAAAAAATCGTCAGGTCAATGCTGCTCTATGCTTTAAACATACTGTGAACAAAGCGTTGTATTTAAATGTGTGTATGTTGATCTGTATTGTCATTACATAGTATAAAACAAAGTCGCATTCTTCTGTCCGTCCCTATGTATGCATAAATCTTTAAAACTACGCAACGGATTTTGAAGTGGTTTTTTTAATAGATAGAGTGATTCAAGGGGAAGGTTTTTATGTATAACCCACCCCCGCTTTGCACGGGCGAAGCCGGGGCGGGCCACTAGTTTGTTATAAAGCATCACTAATTTTATTGGTTTAAAAATTACTCAGAAGTTTTCACTTCACAATATTATCCAGATGTAAACCCATTTTCTCATTAAAAGACCCTAGGAGAATACAGCCGATACGTTAATAAAACATGAAACGCGTTCGCATTTCATATTTGCTCCGTCAAAATGGCCTGTAAAAGGAAAATCAACTTCATTTATGAAAACCAACATGCACGCAACCCTCATATTGCAGTCAAAATTACCATGTTATAAATTTCTTGTGAATATAATATCTAGCGGATGTGTTATACGGTTGATATGTCTGTCTGTGGGTTCGTAGTTACTAAACAAACAAAATATTAACGGATTTTTTAAGGACGTTTTTGCTTCTGTATTTTTTTTTTGCTTAAATGCGTTATGCGTATCAGTTTTACAAAGAATGGCTCTTTCATTTTTAATTGTGTATGCATTGTAAAAGACTCGAATGACTAAATCGTCCAAATACAATAAAAATACCTACATAACAAAAAAAATTACCACTTTTTTTAACTAATGCTTTTATTACTTTTTGACTGCCTTGTTGGTATAGGAGGTGAATGTGCCGCCTTTGGGTCACGGGTCCCTGGGCCGATTCTGGAGTCGGACAAGTGTCTTTGTGTAAGCCAGAGGCACTTGCTCCGAGTCTGGGTGTCATTTGTGTTGGCGATTTACTACTACTTCTCAGCCCACGAATGACCCACTGCTGAGTCGGGCCTCCTCCTACTACATGGAGGGTAATTAGCCTACTGTGCCACGCTGGCCAGACGGGTTGGTGATTAACATTTTTGTAAGCTGCCCCTGCGATACAGGTTTATACATAACTAGCGACCCGAACCGGCTTCGCACGGGTGCATGTATTATACATATAAACCTTCATCTTGAATCACTCTATCTATTAAAGAAAACCGCTTCAAAATCCGTTGCGTAGTTTTCAAGTTTTAAGCATACATAGGGACGGACAGACGACAGCGACTTTGTTTTATACTATGTAGTGATGCAGTGGTTTCGTTTTATTATTTTTTTTTAAAGTAATTTTAGTTAAAATAAGAATACACGACGCTGGCAGCAAAAAAGAAATGTTCCTTGCTTCCCCTGATGGGGTTCCGGCGACCTTCCTCTCAGGCAGGAACACAGCACCAGCCAACGATGGTGGTATTTGGCTAAGGTTTCGTAATGAAGTCATCCGAGCGAGAACGCGTGTCATCGACATTGCCCATAGGATTAGCAAGCTGAAGTGGCAATGGGCTGGCCACATCTGTCGTAGAACTGACGGCCGCTGGGGCAAACAGGTGCTACAGTGGAGACCACGTACTGGCAAACGTAGGGTGGGACGCCCCCCTGCTAGATGGAGCGACGATCTGCGACGGGCAGCCGGCAGCAACTGGATGCATAGAACCGACGACCGGGTTCAGTGGCGAGCCATGGGGGGGCCTACGTCCAGCAGTGGACTGAAATAGGCTGATGATGATGATGATTCAGTAATTTCCCCTCTATGCTCACCTGCTTCAAATTCATAACAAACTACTATTCACCCCACAAATGACCCACTGCTGATTCGGGCCTCCTCCAGTTACAGGGAGGGTAATTGGCCTACTATGCCACGTTGGACAGACGGGTTGGCATCGGGTTTCGTATCAAGCTTTCCTTTTCTTGCGGCTAGGTTATTGGCCTCGTCATTGCCTTTTATCGGCAATTACGACACCCTCAGGTTAAATGGGGTGGTGACATTATACAATCTAATTCCGTTACCACACGGAATTACTGAAACAATTTAAGAAAAAAAAACAATGTAATAGGACAAGCTATTGGATCATGGTTTTTTTCGTATAGGACCAAGCGTCTTCGAGTTATTGAGAGACTCCTATGTTTTCAAGTGCGCAAATTCAAATTTTAAATACAATATTAACTCTACTTTATACGGTTGCCATTGAAAATTCACTGCAACTTTACGTGCATAACTTCAAACTCGAATACTTAAATTAAAAAAAAGGAGTGCGTTCGGAAAGCTGTGCGACACGGAACGAATTGCCACAAGACGGAACGAATAAAACAATGAACCAACTGGCCTTGGCAACACTGTGCAATAGGGTTACCAGCTACTGCATCTGCTACATTAATCATCATCATCATTGCAGCCGAAAATGGCAACTGATGGACCAAGGTCTCCCAAAAGACTTCCACAATAGTCTGGACTGGGTGTCAGTTTCGATAAAGTGCGGTGGAAATCGGATTGAAATGTTAAACAAAATTAGACAGAAACCACATTTAATCAGCAAATCACATAGTCGTTTCAGCCCATAAATGACCCACTACTGAGTCGGGCCTCCTCCAAATTCATGGAGGGAAATTAGCCTACTGTGCCACGCTGGCAAGACGGTTGGCACAGGATTTGTATCAAGATTTTCTTCTGATACGGCTAGGTGATCTGCCTCTTACAATCCTTTAGTCGCCTCTTATGACACCCTCAGGGTAGTGTGGGTTGGTGACATCGTGTATTCTAATTCCATCACCACACGGACAAATCACATAGATAAGAAAACAATTACAACATTAAATATGGAGATGTTTGTGTACTGGGGCTCAGAGTTTTCAAGAGGTAGAAAGTGTGATATTGATAGAAGAGTGAATGCAGGAAACACGGTGAATGGAGCTTTGCACTCCTTTATGAACAGTAGGGAGGTGTCTAACAAGACTCGTTTGGCTGTGCATGGGGGGTGTTGGTTCCGACTTCCGACACTGATGTACGGAAGTTAAAGCTGTGTATGGCAGAAGAATCATGAATGCAGAATAAATGCAGTTGAGACGAGAGCGTTAGGAACTATGATATGAGGTAAACTGAGTGATAGGCAAAGAAATAGTGAGGTAAGGAAACGTTGTGGTCTGAAAGAAGATGTAGTGACAAACATTGAGCGAAACAAGTATGTAAGGATCGTAGCAAGTGGAAAGAAGTGGTCTCTGCCTACACCTACGGGGAAGTGGTGTGATTATATATTATATAGGAAGTGGTGTGAGTATATTTATAAATGGAGAAGATATAAATTACATATATGTAGCTACAATAATATACGGCCCAGTTTCACAAGTGTGTGAAGTTTTGTTTGCTTAAACAACCGCAAAAATGTTAACGTTTCCGAACGAAACGTACAAAGTCGTATAAAACATTTTTATAGTCTTGTTTAGCTATCGACGAATGTCAAACAACTCGTAAACTTTACGCCGCCTCAACAGTGGGTAACATGTAGGATTGTTTTTATATGACAAAGCCTTAAGCTTAGTCTTAAACCTCACCAACGTCATCACCAAGGGGGAGGGAGGGGTTAAAAATGTTGGATAAATTAGTAAAAATCGTTGTTGATTTTTACATGGCTTTTATTTGAATATGACACAGAACAACATATTTTTAATTTAATTATAAAGAAAGCTATAAACTATAAAAATAGGTTTTACAACAAAAAATGATAAAAAAACATCACGTAATTAATGGACAGCCCCTAGCCGCATGAAATGGAAAACTTGATACCAAACACTGTTCCAACCTATCTGGCTAGGGCGGCACAGTAGGCTAGTTATCCTCCATGTAATTGCAGGATTCTCAGCAGTGGGTCATTTATGGGCCGTAGTATGAGTTGGCTATCACACCAAGGTATCTCAGTAGTCTGACTTTTGCATCATAATATAGAAGATAGGAACATTAAATTTCCTTTTATAGCAACGATAATAAATGAATTGCGAAACTTTACTCTCTACAGGCACTATAATCTCTCGACTGATACGAACAGCATTCGCAGTGCGTGTTACCGCCAAAATCAGCTTTACAAAATGGCGCCCATTATGGCGGCAATCATGATCTTTATCGTGTCTTTGTCAACTGCGTTTGGGAAGCAAATGGCGGCATTAAATGAAATTATTGCAAGGTTGTTTCGCGGTTTTTTACTGTCAAACTTGGTTGAATGTTACAAGGATAATGTGTGTGTTATCTTGTAAAAGTTCTGGGAAAGTAACTGGAAATTGGGTGTAGGAAATGGTCATTAATATTAAATTGGATTTTCAGATGTACATTTTTCATGTGATGCAAGGTTAACATTATATTATGTTATACCAGTCATATCTACTAGATATAATAACTCACAGGATGCGTCATAGTTCCATTGTGTGAAAAAGTGCAAGTTTGTCTTATCACCAACCCATAGGGTGTCGTAAGAGGCGACCAAAATAACGCAATATGCGGGTTACCTAGCCGTAAGGGAAGGAATTTTCCTCCATGAATTTGGACGACGGAGGGAAGTAAACCAATTCTATAAAAAAAATTATTTACTTTTTAATTATGTACATGAATTTGGAGGAGGCCTGACTCGGTAGTGGTTCAGTTATGGGCTGAAACGATGATGCCGAATTAATAGTGTTTTATTATAATTCTATAATAGAGATTTCTTAAACTCACAGTACCTACTTCCTACAAAGTACGGCAATGTATGGTTCGGCGACTATATACATACATTGCTGCTCAAAAACGAAAGGGCTAAACGTAATTATCCGATAAATACTTTTATTTAAAAAGTCATGCCAATATGTAAATAAGATTATTTTCATATTAGCAAAGACACTTCTCAAATTAGGCTAATACTAAATATACATTTTAAATCTGGGTTGTGGTCCTTTAGTATCTACATATTCACGCCGGGCGATTCCATTTGTAGGAAAGGTGAGGGTGGAATCGAGTTACTTTATTGGTGTACCGTTTCGATTGCATTTGGTAGGAATCGAATGCAGCTACATACGCTTGTCTGGATTTGAACCCAATATTTATATTTAATAATTCCCCTCTAACAACGTTCTATTTTACAATACTCAAACAACTGAGTAACAAGAAAATTTTGCTTTGTTTCAGGTATGGGGTAAAGTTTGGCCAGGCATTATTTAAGGTGTTCAAAGCCAAGTACAAGGAACGGTATTCAAGCCGAGTTTCCGTGAGGTAATGTATAAATAGATTCTTTAAATAAATAAATAAAGAAGTACAGAATGAATAAAGAAAAGTGATAAAGATAATAGCAGCGTCTTCCGTTTGGTGACGGATTTAGAATACTTTGTGTCACCACCCAATTCCTGGATTGGGTATCGTAAGTGTCGCATAAGGAAATAGCAAGGCTGATAACCTAGCCGCAAGAGAAGGAAATCTCGAAATCACACCCCTTTTGTTTGACGTCGGAGATCCTCATGGATCAGTTGGGGACTGGCCGGATCTTGTGGAACTCCGGGGCGCGTAGTAATGGTGAATTGCGTAGGCTAGTTACCCACTAAAACCAACGGCGATCTTCGACTGCCCGAAGCAAGGCCACGAGATTCACTCCCAATGGGAAGCATGCTCCTCGACCCCGGGGGCTTTGGCCCGCCTCGTTTCGTGGAAACTAAAGCCAATGCCAACCCGTCTGGCCAGCGTGGCTAATTATCAGTAGCTAATTAATTACCCTCCATGTAGTTACAGAGTAAAAGGTAGAACGGTAGATGGAATTCAATATTTGCTTATTGCTGCATATAGCTGGATTTCAATTCATCATCATCATCAATTTAGCCAAACGACGTACATTGCTGGACATAGGCCTCCCACAAGTATCTCCACAAAGGCCAGTTCTGAGCCGCACGCATCCTTCGTTTTCCGGCAATCTTAACCAGGTCATCGGTCCACCGTGTGGGAACATTTACTCTTTAAGATAAGCCATGTTTGGATCTGCGGCTAAAAATGCAATTCTGGATATTGAACTACAGCCCTTCGCTTCGCTACTGTCACTGAACCTTTTGCGCTATCGTGTCTATTAATCCTTGTAATATGAACCTGCCCCGAGGCAATAGGGGTCCGCTTAAAATGTAAAATATTTCATTTTATCTCTAAAATAAAACTCTTGTACCGCCTAAGGGCACAGACACACGGCGCTTTACTGAAACCATACATTTTTAAAAGGTTTTTGAATGCGTTTAACATAAATGATCGTGTATTTTATTTATTTATACAATTCATTTGTGCATCTTTTATGAAATGTTTTTTTTTAAATAATGGATTTAGATATTTTTATCATTATTTCAGACAAACAACTCCACTGCTATATTTAATATGCCTACTCTAACGATTTCCACAACGACATTATCTAAGTCGCCCTCATCCATTGGCCTTCAGCGAGCTTACAGCATGTCAGTCGACCGTAGACAACTGGCAAAAGTGGATGCCCACCAGCACTGCATATGTGTAAGCCCGTCTGGCCACCGTGGCACAGTATGCAAAATACCCTCCATGTAGTTGGAGGAGGCCCGACTCAGCAGTGGGTTATTTATGAGCTGAGTAGTAGTAGTTACTCTTACAAAACTCCCTAAAAAGGATCGTGAACTTCTTCTTAAAATACTGTTGTAAAATCCTGTACGAGTAGCGTGTAAGTACAACATACGCGTATATGCGCGCATTTTATCAAGATAACTGTCAGCGTGAGTAATTCGCAATGATAGTCTAAGTACGCGAAAAAATGCCGCATGTCACCTTGCGACGTGGGACAAGCTGCGCAAAGTGGATGCAAAATGCTGTATCGCCAATTCGATGAAAAACTTAGTCAGTGGAATCGTCACCATTATTAAAATAATTAATACACAATGGTAATAGTTATTTGTTATACAAGAGTGCAAAGTTGCTTTTTAACCGCGTGTTCAATTTTGATGACCGAGCAAGCGAAGGATTCTAAAATTGAATCACGAGCGCAGCGAGTGATTCAAAATTAGAATCCTGAACGTTAGCGAGGGAATCAAAAGAGCACGAGGTGAAAAATCTTTGCACTCGAGTGCAACACGTAACTTTTCATTCCACCTCAGCGAGGAAATGACTAAATGCAAAAAAAAAAACGTTTACAATCACAAGATAGGTACACTTTTATTTCAGTTTAGGTATTAATTACTACATTATGACAGGTAAGTATTACAGAATAATCTTTACTTTATTTTCTAGCGAATAAAAACGGCTTTTGCACTCAGATATCGAAGAGCAAAAATACTTTATTCTCTAGCGAATAGAAACGGCTTTTGCACTCAGATATCGAAGAGCAAAAATACTCTTTCCGAGATGGGGGGATGAAAATTATATTTTATTGTTTGACTTGTCAAAGTAGCTGTAATGAGCCAACTTGATTTAATTAATTCTAGTTTTGAATTTGTTAATATAACCATTCACCGTTAAAACGAATATAATTAATGGAATATAATTTGGCGACATGGCTGGCGCAGTGGTTGAGCGCTCGGCTGCTGCGCAGCATGTCGCGGGTTCGATTCCCGCACGGAAGAAATATTTGTACGACCTACAAGTATTTGTTCCGGCTCTGGGTGTTTTCTATCTATCTATAATATGTACGTATTTACAAAAAAAATGTATATAAGTAGTTTATCATCCATCTCGATACCATAACACAAGCATTTAGTTGCTTAGCTTGGGACGAGATGGCGTTGTGTGAAATGTCCAAGGATATTTTATTTTTTATTTATTTAATGTTACTTAAACGTCGTGGTCGCTCACTATGGGCTCCATCAGAAGGCTCAAAGTCACCCAAAGGGCAATGGAGAGGGCTATGCTCGGAGTTTCCCTGCGAGATCGAATCAGAAATGAGGAGATACGCAGGCAAACCAGGGTCACCGACATAGCCCATCGGATTGCCAAGCTTAAGTGGCAGCGGGCAGGGCACATAGCTCACAGGACCGACGCCCGATGGGGCAGAAAAGACCTCGAGTGGCGACCGGAAGGCGCAGTGTTGGTAGGCCTCCTACACGGTGGACCGACGACCTGGTTAAGCTCGCCGGAAAGCAGTGGATGCGGGCAGCCCAGGACCGGCCTTTGTGGAAATGCTTGGGGGAGGCCTAAGTCCAGCAGTGGACATTATAGTATGCAAATGAAAACTGACAGTCAATCTAACTAAATAATTACCGGTTCTACCATTAAACGGATCACGGACAGCTAGCGGAATCACAAAATATCAGGTTAGACCAGGAAATTTGGACCAGGCGAGGAAGAACCTAGTACCTTGCCAGTCTTTATTTCTATGCTTTCATGTGTTAGTCTCCACTCCACAACTCAACCGACTTTCACGAATGTTCTGCTAGGGACATAGGGGGAGTTTACCAGTGGTTTTAAGTAAACTTTTACTGAAATAGGTGTGACATCAATATAGGATGGGACTGCAGGTCAAAGCAGAGCGAACCTATACAATATACATGCTACTATTTCTTTTTTTTAAATAAACAAAACCCCTTCTGTTTATAACCTGTATCGGGCATACTTCCAATCTGGGGGGCACCCAGACACAGAGCAAGTGCCTCTGGTTTACACAAAGACACTTGCCCGACCCCGGAATCGAACCGAGGATCCGTGATACAAAAGGCATATCTAATCTCTACACCAAAAAGTTACTCAGCCCATAAATGACTCACTGCTAAGGCAGGCCACTCCCATTACTTAAAATAAAATAACCAATCATAAAATATACTGCATTTTTAACTTCATGTGACGAACTAAGTAAAAGTTAGTTGTATTTGTAACAATAATTAGGAAAGAAAAATAGATTCTCAAAATAATTCAATCTGGTGCACAAATTAAAGATTTACCAAAACATAAAATGATTGTTTTGAAGCACAATACACAGTCTTAATAACAACAGTGTAGATATTTCACCCAGAAATTTTACTTGCGAGAAGCAGGTTTCATTATCACTAAACAAACAAAACGATCGCTTAAATAAACATCATAAACGCCTTAAAATCACAAAACGAAGAGAACGCGTCGAAAACGCGCGTTTATCACGATTACCGTCGGCACACGGAATTCGTACAGATTTATTCTTCGACTTATCTTCGAAAATATAATATCTTGTAGTTGTACAGCTTTAAATTTGCCAAACTCTGGATAATATCGCAGAGTTACCAGTTTGACGCCACTCTCAATTTAGTTGTTAGCTAAGTTTGAACGGCATAACTCACTCATTTTCAAATAGGATAGAAATTTTGTAAATTTATTGCTGACTTGAAATAAGTGATCAAAAAAATATAAATAAGAAAAAGTCAGTTAAAATTTTTTGTTTATTTTTTTTTATATTCTAGATACCAAACCGGAGGCTTAAAGTATATTTACGTTATATTTATAAATATAAATAATTTATTTAGATTATTTTACTTATGTTCTCTTGTACTTAAATTAAGTAAATATATGTTTTTAATGAAGTTGGAGTGCAACAAACCCATTTCAATAAACTTGGATCTTTACAGAGCACAAAACCGCTAACTTGGTTCATAATTTGATGGAGATACGAGTATAGGCGACATAAAAAAAACATACACATAAACTATCCGAATAAAGAACGCGCTCGTTTTTGTAATCGGTTAAAATCAGCAGTTTCAAGATTTTGAATTATCTTCCCCAGTAGTATAGGAATGTCTCATAGTCATCCTGAATCATGTATGCTTATTTCCTTTTCATAAATACAAAAGTTAATCTCTCTCTGTCTAAACTTCCACAGACAGAGTTTGCCGAGTGACCTTTGGTCCTTCACTTACAGGATATGGGAGTGATAGATTTTATGGGGAATTTGATTTTTTAGGGTTGCAGGTAAGTAAACTCTTTTTAATGGATTTATCGCGTGTATAGCATAATTTAATTCCTGACGTTTCGAATGCTTTGCAGAGACTAGATGACAGTTGCCTTCAAAAGTACAAAGAAACAATTAAAATCTACCGACTTTAATTTTGTTTTATTGATTATTGTGAAATTTATTGTGTTATTTGATTATTTTAAATACGAAAGTAACTTTTCCTGTGTATAGGTATGCTATCACAAGTAATTCGCTTAACCCCTTTTGATATACATATACAGAGTGTAGCAAAAATCCTGTAACCATCTGAAATGAAAAGATAGCGCTTATCAAAAGAAGTAATACTGTGTATAAAATATATTTGAAGAACTTCAAGAATATTTTTTTAAATATTCTTTAAGTATGAGCGAGTAATCAAAGTTTTTCCTAACCAGATTTTATTACAAGACATGCGTTCTTGTAAAAAGTAACCAACTATAAAATATAGTTATCATTGTCCAGCAAGCTTAGTAAGCGTAGCTAAGCAAGGCACATTGCCTTGCCATTTCTGACATTATTACTCAAGTTGAAGCTGGTGACCAACGCGTTCTTTTGTTTTTCCTACAAAATTGCACACAGTCTATATCAGTACCATTATCAACCCTTTGGTTTTGGATATAGAGATTTTATTACAATTTGTATAAATAAGAGGACACACTTTGCCGCAAAAATTTACGCGGGTAACAGCTCCATTGTAAGTAAGTAAAACAGATTCATCCTCAACCGAAGAACATTAATATCGCCACAGACCAGGTAAACCGTGTTCCTCGATGCGCAAGCGCAGAGCCCATCACTTTATCAAGATTACTGTCAATGTGAATAATCCCCGCTGATACACCGCCGACTTTGATCAATCGATTTTTGTACATGAATCGATCGAGAAATCGGATCGAAGCGCAGACGTCTCGATTTATTCGAATGATTTCATGGCGCTTTATGTTACTGTATACAGTGTAACAACAACTGTACTTAAATAACGATATAAAGTCTTACTGACGTAAGTAGATGTTGTGTGCAAAATTACAGGAAAACAAAAACATTTTTTTAATTCTGTTCACCTTCTGTTGGGTAATGTCATCAAAAAAGATAGAACATCCAAGAAACATCGTACATCTAAAATGACTAAGCTTGTTTTTCTCTTATTTGGTAGGATAGTAATAGCTATAGGTAGCTTATTATTCCGTTATGAATTCATGTTTTGTATTAAAAAAAAATCAGAAATAACAAGTTTACTGCTCTCTATTTTCTTTCTCATAGAAAAAGTATAAACATAGAACTGCTCCTTTTGAGTAGCTCTATGACTGATCAAATAAAAACGCTCCTAATTGTTTTGATTGGTTATAGGGTTTTTGTTACACTCTGTGTATCCGTGAATTTATGGCACGTTATGGTACTGTATAGAGGTCAGGTCGTTTCCCGCTTGCTTATCGACCGTAGAGACATTAAATATTTTATCTGTGGTTGTTAATCGATTTTAAAAGTACAAATTCTTATTCGCTTGTGTTGAAACGAGATGAGAATCGGACTCCGTATTTGGACAATGTTATTTAAGACATTAAAAATACCGTAAAATGTTGTTTTAGTTCTTCGACACCTCAGCCCATAATTGATTATCTGCTGAGGCAGGCCTCCTCCAGTTTCAAGGAGGTAAATCAGTCTACGGCGCACGCTGACCAGGCGTTTGGCATAGGCTGTGTATCAAGTTTTCCTTCTCCTGCGGCTTGATTGTTTGCCTATTGCATTATTTTAATCGCCGTCATTAAACAGAGAGTTTCCGGTGCACATTTAATTTGACGTCCTTTTACGTTAACTAAAGATACGTTACACTAAAATGTTGACAATATCTGCAGTTATCGTAGGGAGTGCGACACGTAAGCGTGTTAGTGCTGTGAACGTTCCGAGCTGCATGTTATGAAATAAAACTACCTCCTTTTACAATATGAATTAATCAGGTTGAAATAGAGTCTTAAATTTAAAGTCGAAATTAGCACGCATATGAAATTACTTGTTTTATGTCATGTTATTTACTGTTTATAAATAGCAGAATTTATTTAACACGAAACTCTACAACCGCTCAATCATCTTGTGCTAAGCTGATTTGCAGCAATTCAAGTGTATCAAATATACAAAATTGCAACCCCCGACCCTCTGAAGAGGGTTGAACGTAATCCGGTGCGAAACACTCGTAGAGGTCTACCATGAGATTTCAGACATTTTTTTTCACTTTCAATCTGCCAGGATAATCTTCCTTTAATTAAAATCCACCACACGGAGTGCGCGTGAACGCTCTGAAATAATAACTGAGGAAATCATTTCAAATGACTAAAATATACATTTGCAGTATGATTTATCTTTTTCAAAAGACTGATCATAAGCCATAGTAAAAATAATAGCATCATTTGGTAACTTATAATACAAAAAATACAACATGAAGTCAGTCGTCGTCGTAACGGCTGACCATCAGTCGATTCATAGAGTAGCGCTCAAGTTACTTTAGTGGTATAAAAAAGACTTCGTGTCAGCCCATAAGTGATCCACTACTGAGTCGGGCCTCCTCCAAATTCAAGGAGGGAAAAAAATAATTAATCATTTAGAGTTTACCACCGGTTCGGAATGCCATTGCACTGAGCAGAGCCGGCAAGGAACTCCATAGCTAGTTGCTCTTTTTAATAAAAACAAAAGTAATTACACGCATAAACCATGGGACTGGTAAATCAGATAGACAATGCCATTAAATAAAATTAACATCGAGCGATCGACTGCTGCGCAGCATGTCGCGGGTTCGATTCCCGCATGGAAGAAATATTTGTACGACCTACTAGTATTTGTTCCGGGTCTGGGTGTTTCCTAACTATGTATAATATGTATGTATTAACAAAAAATAATAATTTTATAAGTACTTTATCATCCATCTCGTTACCATAACACAAGCATTAAGTTGCTTAGCTTGGGACGAGATGGCGTTTTGTGAATTGTCCAAGGATATTTATTATTTTTTATTATTTAAATCATATAGTTGCAAAAACAATAGTATCCCCCAACGCCACCCGATACGTATGTATACCCCGGGATTATAATTAATTATTTAATTACTAATTATATCTTTGTGTTCCGCGAGGGTTGAGGGCCCGTTGTTTACGGGAAGCACTTAACCCGTAAGGTTTTTGTGTTAAGAGTTGCGATAATCCTAATGGGCCGTTCCATATGAATTTTGCTTTGTTTTGGAGGCATTGTATAAGTGGTGCTTGAGCGAGACAAGTTGTTGACGTGACACATAATTGTAACGCGCAAAGTACAAAAGATATAAAACGAACGACGTCCAGTGGACATAGGCCTCCACAAGAATTACCATAAAGGCTGGTCCTGAGCCGCCCGCATATTGTTTTCCGGCAACCTTAACCAGGTCGTTGGTCCACTATTTGGGAAACATACCAGCACTGCGCTTTCCGAATCGCCGTCGCCATTTGAGGAGGCGTCAGTCCTACGAGGTATGTGCCCTGCCCACCGCGGCCTAACTTTGGCAATCCTTTGGGTGACTTTGTTAAGCCTTTTGATGAAGCCGATAGTTTATGTTTAATCCATAGATTTATTAGATACACATTATTTCACCTAAATAGGTAGGTACGAGAAGTGGACGTAGGAAAAAGTCGTGGATATCCGAGAGGCATAGCTCGCGCATAGCAACAATTTAGCCTCGCTATCGATACAGCAATCAATCGGCCAACCTATATTATACAGAAGATGTATATATATATTTTCTTTTCTTTTCTTTTCTATTACGAATACGGCAGAATCCTAAATTAAAAATGGTTTTACACCTATGTAAAGTTAGACAACCCTTCCGAAATTCACGAGACCAAATATATTATTCAAACTTCATATCATGCTCGCACACACGGAATTGTCCTCCCTAATCAAATATGTCACGATTGGACTAAATTAATCACATTACCATCTTCGCGATCCTCTACACCGGTCGTGCCCCTAGACCACAGGGTCGCATTCCCCACCCTGAGGGTCCAGAGTAGGGTTGCCACTTGTGACACGCTTTGATATTTTCCCAAGTATGTCTGCACAGTCAGTTTATCCAACATGTCAAATTCACGGATACCCAGTGTATCACAAAATCCTTATAGCAATCAGACGCGAGTTCATGGAGCCAAGCAAAATGAGCAACAGGAAACTTATTTGTGAACCAGGTCTTATTGGAACTTCTTCTTTCCCGACTTTTTCCAATTATTATTGAGGTGGGCTCCAATCTAATTACCAGTACACAGATCAATTTCGCCAATCTGACTTCTGCGACAACCGGGAATTGTTAAGATAAACCAGCTGTGAGTGAAAAACGCACTGACACGGAGTATAAGGTTCCGCAATATCCGATAGATTACTATCACCTGAATTTTAAATTTGTCCACAAGTGCCATTACTAAATAGTGTTTTTTATTGGTGGCAACCCTTGTGCTGGGTGGGGCGCCCTTTGAGTTCGCACCTCGATGCACCTAGTACGTCCCTTAATGCGTATTTTGGCGATTTACTCAGACACCGTAATGAGGTACCAAGAGAATGACGCACAAGTATTGCTTTTGAGTCACTAATGACGCTGGTACAAGGTCTTTTCGTCTTATAATGGCTGAAATGAGTAACAAGAGGAATGAGTTTTATCGCTTTCACTGCTGTTTTCCTCATATTTTTCAGACTTCAAATTGTGGACGTTCTCAACGGGATGTGTTTTTTTTGTTAATGAAGAATTTATTTAGTCTTACTTCTTAGCCCATAACTGACCCACTGCTGAGTCAGGTCTCCTCCAATTACATGGGGGGCTACTAACCTACTGTGCCACGCTGGCCGGGATCGAATGGGGGGGTATATACTCTTATTCTTAATCCGTCACAGCATGGAAATATTTAGTCTAGCAGGCTCAAAATAATAACAAAATAGAAACGTCAATATGAATTAATTTGTCATTTACCACCGCTTGGAAAGTTTCATCTACAGAGAAGAACCGACAAGAAATAAATAACCGTAATATGTTATTAATTTTATTAATAACATATTATGGTTATTTATTTCTTGTTTGGCAGATGGCTGTTTGCTACTCAAATACGAGATTTATAATTTTATTTCTTAAATAAAATTCGCATTGTCGGATACTACATACAACTATCCTAAAATAAATATAAGAGCTATATGCGCCTACTCAAGTCGGGCATACTTTAATCCAGATTAGTTCGAACCATACCTATAATTACGATATCTACAAAACTGACGTTGCCTGAAGCAATATACGCTCCGGTTGATACGAAAGACGCAGGTATGTTCTATGTGGTGACTGATTTAGAATACCCAATGTCACCAACGGTGTGGGTTACTGAAAGTGTTTTAGGAGGCGACCAAAGAGACGCAGAGGTAGATCAATTACCCGCAAGAGAAGGAAAACTAACCCATCTTTCCAGCATGGTACAATAGGCTTATTTCCCTCCATGAATTTGGAGGTGGCACGACTCAGTAGTGGGTCTTCTGTGGGCTGAAGTGAAAAGGCATTCACAATATAATAACGATTAAAGGCGATACCACTGTATTAAATCTTAATCTCTACCACTCAGCTTATATGTGGCCGTTTGCTCAGCTTTGTTGATAGGTCCAAAAACATTTACCACAGATTGACAATGCAGAGAAGAGCCGAGAGGAGATTTTGGTTGAAATTTTTGGATACAAAGACTCGTCAAGTAAATGCATCAACAGTACATGAAAAATTAGCACAGCCTGTCCTCCCGCCACCATGGACATTGCAAAGTGCTTTAATATAGGACATTTAATATAGGCTGTAATTAAAATAACACGACCAACAAGATTTACCAAGAACTGGCTTTACACAACACGCTCAGAATAGTATAAGTTGGTGACCTCACCCGATATAACACTCATTCATAATCTTAGGCTTTTACATTTTCGAATTATTTTATAGAATGCCCCGTCGGAAGTGATCAGTCATTAAAAACGGTTATGAGTCGCCGGCAATTTATAATGAACTTATTAATCGAGACACAATTTAGCTCGAGGCTGTACGGGTATTCATTCAGCTCGGCACCACATGCCATATCAGTTTAACCTCCCACTAAAAGAGGTGTGTTATAAGTTTAAACTGCCTTTCATACTGGTATCAATGCTCTTAAACGGATGACTCAAATAGGACTTAGTATTTATTTTAAAAGTAGCAATACATCAACAGTAGGAGGACTGATCCTTTCAAAAGAGCTTTTATATGTCTATTCAAAATTGCATTTCGGAATGCAACTCCCTATGAAGAGCCGCTGAGAAACTGGGTGGCTGCTTTTATCGGACAGGTAACTGCACGGAGTAGTAAGCAATAATTACAGGTTTAAACATGAATTTGTGAACTTTAATCTTTTAATAATATTACCCTGTTTGTTACATACTGTTTACAAATATATAGGCAAAAGTTTAAACTGTTGTTCAAATGCATCCCACACTATGCCGCAGGCCTATCGAATTAATATAGTTGTAAACAAGAAATGTATGATCGATTAAATTCCGTGTCATTACTTAATTACGCATAGCTATTACGCGCTTATCACAAGCAATCACTCATTGCATTAACACGTTAGTGGGTGCACTTTGTAGGTACTGGAGCCTGTCCACGTGGTGATGAATTTAGAATACACCATGTCACCAATCTATTCCATCGAGGGCGCCGTGAGAAATTGCAACGACTCAACCTACCCACTAAAAGCCGACTGTGATTCTCGACTGTCCAAACCAGGGCCACAGGTTTCACTGCCCGATAGGCTAACATGTGCCTTGACCCTGGGGGCCATCGCCCGCCTCGCTAGGTCGAGCACCAAGCTCCGAGGCGGGCCCCTCCACTTACGTACAAAAGAAGTCTGTTAAATTATTTTAATTTTATGTGTGCTACAATATCGCATTGGGTCTAGCCTGTAAGGATATTGGTATGTATAGAGAGAAATAAATAAATAAAGTATTACAAAGAAAAAAGTTTTAAAATTCGCCGCACAAGATTTCCGTCCCGAAATACGCTGACGTTTCAAATATCAGAGGCCGTTGTAAAAGCGCGTGTGGCCCGGTGAAATAAACTGAAAAAACATATCGTAAACGGCGTCTAATTGAGATCAAGCTGTAAACAGCGCTTTAAGCGCCGCTGCGAGCATTTTGCGGTTATTCTCAGTATCCATAAAATATTTAGTCACCCTGATACCACAGTAGAAAACAAAACAGTAGCTTGACTTTCCGTGTGGTACCGTTGGGTGGAGAACGACTACATTGTGTCACCACCACGTTCGATCCTCTGGGTGTCGTATAGCCGAAGATAATAACATGGCTGAAACCCAGCCACGGGAGCTTGATGGAAGTGTTGCCAGCGTGGCACAATACGCTAATTTTCTTATGCCCCAATTCTATAGCGGGTCTTTTAAGCTATATAGCTGATATTTTTTGTATGTCCTTTCAATTCTTGAACCTTGACTTTTTTTATGGAATTATATTTTTTATGACTTAAATTTTGTGGAAACCCGTGATCAAAAATATTAGTATGAAGGATGTCTATTTAGAAAATGTTTGTTATTCAAGTCTTCTACAATGCATAGATTTTTAGGTACCAACAATCTAAAAGTAAACGCTTTTTAACAGTAAGTAACAGCCCATAAATGATCCGCTGCTGGGTATGCCCGCCCTCCTGACCCTGACTTGACCCCGGGCGCCGAAGCGAGGGTTTGGGCTGCAATGGATACAAGGCTAAGATGATGATTATGATGGGTATGCCCACCTTCGACTACATGGGGGGTAATTAGCCTAGTGTGTCACGCTGTTCAGACGGGTAGGCACAGGGTTTCGTATCAACCTCCTTCTGCGGGGCCGATGTCGCAGAAGGGGGCAGCGGGGCGGGTCGCAAGGGAGGGAGCTCCGGGTGACCCGCGCCGCGGACGGAGGCGGGGGTGGAGGGGGGTTCGTGACGGTGCGGGCCCCTTCTGCCCTCGCCTAGGAGGCCGGTGGTGGTTCGGGGGAGCAACGAAAGCCTCGATGACTGAGGGCGTCCCAGTGTACCGGGACGCCCTCTCTGATAGTCGCTTGCCCGCGTTGCGGGCACCACGCCGGGGCGTCACAGTAGAATGCGTTTACGCGAACTTGTGGCGCCCCAAGCGCGTCGTGTGAGGGTATGCCGCTGGAGTTTTAGTGGGTAAACGACTCTTGGGTAGACGACCCTTGTCGGAGTCCCACATAATCACCGACCTTTCCCCCGGGGTGCGGTGGTATGCATAAAGCATTACCCCAGCGAAAACAAAAAAAAAAAGTGTTTCGTATCAAAATTTCCTTCTGTGGCAGCAAGATTATTGGCCTTGACATTTTCTTTTGTCGGCTCTTACGACATCCCCCGCATGAAATGGGATGGTGACACTACGTTTTCAAAATCCCCACCACACAGATAATCGGAGTGTAGTTTATGTTCTGAAAAACAAGGCAGTAACAGCAGGAAAACGGTCACCACTTCATCAAATTAAACTCATTGTCAGAGATATTATACCTACACCGTATTGAAACATATTGCTATCTCAAACCGTAACACTTGTCCCGAACCGTAACTTCTCCACACAATGGAATTATCTGCCGTTGTTGCCTGCTTTACGGTTAACGTCTTTATTAGAACGGTGCTAAGGCCAAGTTCCACTGGAGACGTCTAATGTCTTGTGCAGTGCAGGGCACTTTTTTTGTATGGGGCAAATGTTTTTTTATATACAACTATCTAGGTCTCTTGGTTTCACCCGCGTTCTGATGGAAAATCTTTATAAATGATTTATAGCCTCTGTGTTATTTTGATGTGTAAACTATATTAATGTAAAGTTTCATCAAAATCCATTTAATAGTTTTTGCGTGAAAGAGTAACATACATACATTATTATAATATTAGTAGGAATACTGTAGCCTGATGGTAAGCGGATACCGTCGCCTAAAGACTTTTTACTATTGAGGGGCTAACGTGTCGCCCACCCTGTAATAAGAGACAGCATGATGCTGCCACCAGCGTGCTGCCAACTGCCTTGTTGCTGTAGGGGTTGGATTCCTTTTCGATTCCGGGGTCGAGCAGGTGCCTTTGTGTAATCTGTGTTCATGAATTACATGTTTGTAAACTGCCCCACGATACAGGTTGTAACTAGTGTAGGGGTTTCGTATTTATAACAAAAAAAAGTTTCTTCAGGGGTGATTACTTTTGGTTCAGCTAATTTCAAATTGTATTTGTAAATGGATATATGAAAGATGCAGAATTTTCATGTCTGCAACCAATGGAAATCCACCTTTGCTTTGATGACACCCGAGGGTCGGTTATGCGAAATAGGCGCGATAAAGATGTTTCGGCCCCATTGTTTTGTCCCCAGAGTTCTCAACGGTTCCCTCCTCGTTTCCAGACGTATCACGGTTATAGAATAGAGAAACATCATAACGATAAGGTTAAAGATAATGCTGGCCATAAAACTTATTGTCTTGTTTAAATTTTGTATATTATTGACTTAATTTCTATTATTGTGTACATATTACTATATCCGCGTGGTGACGGATTTAGAACACATGGTCACCAACCTATTCCGTCCTGAGGTCGTAAGAGCCGATAAAAGAAAATGGCAAGGCCGATAACCTAGCCACAAGACAAAGAAAACTTGATACGAAACCCTGTGCCAGCCAGTCTGGCCAGCGTGGCACTGTAGGCTCCATGTAACTGGGGGAGGCCCGACTCAGCAATGGGTTATCTATGGGCTGAGTAGTAGTGTACATATTCTAATTAGATATTCTTGAACTTTCACGATTCATATGTCATTATGATTAGTCTTGCCTGACTCATCGCTCGGCTAGGCCTCTTCCAATATCATGAGAGGGAAAACCAAACTGGTATGACGGATTGACACAGGTTTTATTATCAAATTTATTTAGTTCGCCTATAGTAGTAAATACGTTGTTCGCATAATTTGATCTATCTATCTATCAGCCACAGAAGTCCACTGCTGAACATAGGCCTCCCCCATAGATTTCCACAATGCACGATCTCGTGCAGACCGCATCCACCGACTCCCAGCGACCTTCACAAGGTCGTCCGTCCACCTAGTCGGGGGTTTTCCCACGCTTCTCTTTCCCGTACGTGGACGCCACTCCAAGACTTTTATGCCCCAGCGGCCATCCGTTCTTCGGGCAACGTGGCTCGAATTGATCTAAATCAATGAAAACTTTGTGTTTTATAATTTTTACTATAGAAATGTTAAAATATAGAATAGAGATACACTTATTCCGAAACAAACTGGAGACCTTCTTTATCTTGGAATTGTTGTACGAAGCGTATTAGGCAAAAGGAAGATAACGGTAAGAAACGAATATATTGAAATGCCACATTCTGGAAACAAGGTTCGTTCCTTCTAACATTGTAGGCTATTAAGTTGGCACGACTTGCAAATAGGCTATTTTGTACAAACATATGATTCCTGGACATAACTGGCACCGTTTTTCGTGGGAAATTCCAGTGGATACTCATCCGTTGAGATCTAGCCGGGTTATGAAGGCTGCGGAGTGCGAGAGGGTAAAAAGCCTCGAAACTAAAAAGACAGCAACTCAATGAGATTAATAGTCTTTTGACAAAAAAATATTATGGGCTTTCATATATAGTCACTTCACGCGACTTTCAACTACGCGGGTTTGATATTTTGTAACTATTTAGGATGATTTTATGAAAACTGCCCAAAAAGACAATAATATTAAAGTTACAGTCAAACTCCAAAACTTATCAAAGAAAACATCGACAACACAAAATATCGTACCTGTCTGAGAACCAATATAATGTGCGGGTATCTTTGTGAAAGTGAGTTCTTAAGTTTATCTTACATAAAACAATTGTTTTATCCACATATCGAAAGTAATAAGGATTTTAAATCGTCAATGGCTATATTTTCGATAATCAATCTTAATGTTACCTAGGCGAATATGAATAACGAAGTGATGTGCCACCGTAACAGGTAGTTAAAGGATAAAATATTAGCTACTTAATGTTATTTGTCACATATTCAGCGAAATGTGTCTAAGAACATATGGCCACATTACACAAATATGAATTCCACACGGATAGCCAAATAAATTGCTATAAATACACATGTAACAGTACAACAGTAATTTCCGACGCTTTCACAAATGACCGACGCGACCTCCCGCCTTTGGGTCATTTGTCATAATGTCCAGAATTCATATCTCCATTACAACCGCCATTGCGAGTGTACATTTTTTATCGTTTCTAATTGCTTCTAATATAAACATCTAATGATATTATTGACGCCTCGTTGACTTGACTGTTAAATGATAATGGTTGGTTAAATTGTTAAGTTAGGTTCCGTCAAATTAAAATAATATTAACCAAAAAAAAATAAGGTTCAAATTCATCGTTATTTATTTTCTAAGTATGTCTTCTGATTACTCTAAGACGCGTGAACAGGCGCCTGAACAGGAGGCGTTCTGGACAGGGCAAGACATTAAATTTTATCGAAATCGGGTGTGTTGTTTCCTATAAACTTATAATAAGCGAACAACATTATTTACTGAACGGCAAATTTGGCTATTAATGGGCAAGATTAAAGCAAAAAAATACAATAAAATATTTTCTATAACATAAAATTAAAAGAAAAGTTAAGTACTTATTTAATATTATTGAGTATCGATACAGGGTGTTTCCGTGTGAATTTAGGACATACAATGTCACCAACCCATACTATCCTGAGGGTGCGGTAAGACTCATATATTAATGGACGGAAATTAGCCTACTGTGCCACGCTGGAAAGACGGGTGGGTTTGTACCAAGTTTTCCTTCTGCTTCTGGCGTTCCTTTAGTCGCCTCCTACGACACCCTCACGATGGTATGGGTTAATGAAATTGTGTATTCTAGATCCGTTACCACACGATCTAGTAGTGTTGATTATCTTTAACTTTAAATTTTAATATTAATTACTGCCTCAAGATTTACAGATCTCTAAAAGAAATTCACCGACACACAAAGTACCGTATAGATCATCGGAATAGATAGTCGACGTATCATTAAATGCTCTAATTTATTGGAATATCATTTCACAGCGCCAGGCAGCTCTAGCAAAAAACTTGAACTAGTTTTAAAGTCAATAAAAAGTGCAAGAGATTCTAGATATATTCACTTGCAATTTGTGAATGGAAGATCGAATCTATATAGGATATAACAAACACCTTAATTCTGTATTTTTTTAAGTTATTAAAAACCAATTTTCTACTATACACTACGTATTTAACAGTAAAATACGCATAGTACCTGTATCACGGAGGCAGTTTACAAACATGTTATTCACGAACACAAAATGACACCCAAATAAACTTGCCTGACCCCGGAATCGAACCCGGGACCCGTTGATCCAAAGACGGCACATCATATAGTAATTTCAACAAAAAAAGATTAAGTTTCCCAAGAGAAACATCTACTTATGTATATATCCCATAAATTATCTTATTACTTATATATCCCATAAATGACTCCTCCCCTAAAATGGAGGGCAATTAGCCTACTGTGACACGCTGGCCAGACGGGCTGGCACAGGTTTTCGTTTCAAGATTTCCTTCTCTTCCAGGTTCTCGGCCATGTCATTTAATTTTTTGGTTTCTCACGACACCCTCAGATGGAATGGGGTGGTGACATTATGTATTATAAATCCAACACCACACGAACAGGATTAACAAAACAAATAACTACATTAGTTTAATTTGACTAACTAAAGTAATATTTTAGTAGGACTGCAGGTATCTGTTTGAATCTGTTAGTATCATATTCTATCAGTATTTATACACTAGTTGGAATCCTATAGACCGCACAACGAAATGGATATTTGACCGTCAATCATCGAATCCATTTGGACAGGTTGTCCAACAACGCAGTGCTGCGATTGTCATTCAAATTTAATTTAGCAAATTTTTTATTTCTTTACTCTCAATCTTATTTCTCATATATAAAGTTGTTTTTTTAATTTAACCAAGTATTTCTTTTCACAAACCAGTAACATAGAATTTATTTCATGATAAATAAATAGATTGTTGTTGAATTGTTTAAGTTTATTTAGTAATGTTAATACCAACCAGCATTTAAAATAAGATCATGGAAATAATATTAAATTGAATTTATTAGACAAACAGGTTGTGTCACGCTAGCCAGACGTGTTGGCAGAGCCGACAATAGGAAATCACAAGGCCTATAACCATCTGGCCGGCGTGGCACAGTAGGCTAATTACCCTCCATGTAACTGGAGGAGGCCTGACTCAGCTGTGGGTCAGTAGTAGTAGTCGTCTTACTAGATGAGGACAGACGCAATTGTTGCGTAACCCGTAGGTCGCCAAACCAAGTCAGACTGGTGCAGAATCCAATGAACCAGGGCTAGGCTCCAGTGGAGATAAGCCTGTTTTTTTTTCGTCCCCTGTCCTTCCCCTGTTGTTGCTGCAGCGGCGTAGGGACCTTACTGAGCGTTCGCCGTCCTCGTTGCTGCAGGCTCTTGGGGTGTTGGGGAGGTATAACGAGACCTCAACCCAACCAGACTCTTGCACGTTATTGACAGGTGCGAACTTCTGTGGGGGCACTTACAATGCCTCCTGTGACGTCATCCGGACATCCGGACATCCGGCATGACATCGTCCGCCTCACAGTGGCTATAATCCTGGCATAACCTGTATCTGAGTAAAAAACAGATTTCTGCCTTGAGTTTTCATTAAAGTTCTCGGTGACTGCAGTACTAGTCCCTTCAACCAGGTCGCGGCTAAATCTATTTCTCACAGAGCCGCTTGTTCTTTACGAGGTCGTAAAGTCGCGCGTTCACCTGCGTGCGCGCATGTACAGTTGGCAACAAAACTGCTGTGCACGATTATTTAATATCTATCAACACTATCATTTAAGAACTATTTCAAACAAAACGATTGAAATCGATTTAACCATCCAGAAACTACGTTGTCTCAGTCCGGCACGTCAAAATCATATAAGTTTGTAACAGACTCAAAACAGTCTTTTCTTCGGGGGTGAATTCAGTGACTATGGATGACAATGCATACAGAGTCGCAAGAAAAGCTTATAGTTCGATACAAAATTATTACATATTACTACTCATAAGTGCCCCACTGTTGACTCTGGCCTCTTCCAGCTACTTGGAGGGTCATTAGCCTACTGAGTCAAGCTGGCCGGAGGGGTTGGGATAAGGTTTAATTTCAACTGACCGCCTCGTTGGTCTATTGGTTAGATGTGCCGCCTTTGGATCAACAGGTCCCGGGTTCGATTCCGGGGTCGAGCAAGTGTCTTTGTCCAAACCAGAGGCACTGGCTCGTTGTCTGGGTGTCATTTCTATCTATAATATGTATGTATTTACAAAAAAAAATGTATATAAGTAGTTTATCATCCATCTCGTTACCATAACACAAGCATTAAGTTGCTTAGCTTGGGACGAGATGGCGTTGTGTGGAATGTCCAAGGATATATTTAATTTAATTTTTTCTTCTTTTGCGACTAGGTTTTCAGCTTTGTTGTTGCCTTTTGGCGCTTCTTACGACACCCTCAGGATGAAATGGGGTAGTGGCATTATGTATTCTAAACCTATCACCATACGGAAAATTACATAATAATATCGTTAATCCATGACGTAATCTTAAACAAAGAGCTAGAGTTTAAGCGCTCATTATCACAGTAATCAGTGCGTCAGTAGTAAAATTATCACTTTAGAGTGCGACTGTACGTTAGCACCTGCCCACGCGCCGTGCTTGTACGCCGACGAGCAAACACGGGACGCAAGTAGAGCCCTCAATGCAAGCGGAGCAGATTTCCACCATTTACAAACCAATTTATATTGTTTTTATTAGTAAGGTATTTACACACGATCAATTTATTAGAAAATAATGTGACTTCTCTAGTCAAAACAAGTTACCTCCTTTCGATGTCTGTTTGTTAAGAGTGCCCTATGGAAGTTCTATTATCGTTTTAGTACATTTTTATCTCTATTAATTATACTTCATTTTAATGTCATTGGACATCGAGTGGACTGCCACGTGACAACTAAACTGATATTATATTTTTATTAACCAACGGCGAAACCTTTGGTTAAAAAATTAAGTTCTTTTAACACTTTGTCTCTTGACTCTACTATATACATACAAATCACGCCTCTTTCCCGTAGAGGTAGACAGGAACCACTTCTTTCCACTATATGCATTTAAAATATTAACGATATCATTATAAAATATCTTTACTATGTTATGAATCCGCATTAATCATCGTTTATTAATCTAAAATGTGTACAAATTGCGCCGAGCTTACATTATCCCTCTTTTCGTCATACTACAAAATAAGATCGCTAGCATTATGACCGCACCTCACTAGTGTTGTACCAAGTCAGATGACACGCTCCAAATGCATGTCTAGTGTTGTGCGACGAGTCGTTGTATCAACAACGATACTTCCGGACCTTTCCTACCATCTTGTAGCCGTCACCGGCTCAACTGTTTACGGAGCGTGCTTAAAATCGGCTCCTGTATTGTGACTATTTAGAAGAGGCAGATTTAAAATAGATAGTATCAGAAACCCAAGGAGGAGTAGTGGATACAGAAATAAACAACTTCCTTGCTATTTATTAATTTCATTGGCAGTTCATTTCAGTTCTTTGACGATTGTGAACGCCATAAATGGTTTATACTACTACTATTACTCATTGGATGATGACATATGGAACAGAGACGTGGTCGCTCACTATGGGCTCCATCAGAAGGCTCAAAGTCACCCAAAGGGCAATGGAGAGGGCTATGCTCGGAGTTTCCCTGCGAGATCGAATAAGAAATGAGGAGATACGCAGGCAAACCAGGGTCACCGACATAGCCCACCGGATTGCCAAGCATAAGTGGCAGCGGGCAGGGCACATAGCTCGCAGGACCGACGCCCGATGGGGCAGAAAAGTCCTCGAGTGGCGACCGCGTTCCGGAAGGCGCAGTGCTGGTAGGCCTCCCACACGGTGGACCGACGACCTGGTTAAGGTCGCCGGAAAGCAGTGGATGCGGACGGCCCAGGACCGGCCTTTGTGGAGATCCTTGGGGGAGGCCTATGTCCAGCAGTGGACGTCTTTTGGCTGAAATGACGATGATGACTACTCACTGCAGAGTCGGGCCTCCCCCAATTAAATGGAGCGTAATTATCTTACTGAGCCACGCAGGCCAGACGGGTTGTCACAGAGTTTCGTGTCAAATTTTCCTTTTCTTGCGGTTAGGTTTTCGTCTTGTCATTTCTTTTTGTCGACCCTTACGACACCCTTAGGATGGAATGGGGTGGTGTCACAATGTATTCTAACCGTCACCAAGCGGAATTGGTTTCACTACATAGTATAAAACAAAGTCGCTGTCGTCTGTCCGTCCCTATGTATGCTTAAATCTTCAAAACTACGCAACGGATTTTGAAGCGGTTTTTTTAAATAGATAGTGATTCAAGAGGAAGGTTTATATGTCAATATTGCACCCGTGCGAAGCCGGGGCGGGTTGCTAGTTTACAATAAAGCATTTTTCTATTCTATTCTTTCAGCTGATGGAACCCACTTTTCCCATACTGGCAGCAAAATGCACTTTGCAGGGTTGGTGGTAAAATCTCCATAGCTGACGGATATCGCTTAGCATCAGGCAGGTCGTAAACTTGAGCACAACCCTTCTGCCATAAAATAGGCGGACTACATTGTCTTTGCGAAATCTGTCAACCGTTGTCCTTTTTCAACAGATCCTACTCTAACAGAATTAAGGTGTTCACTACTCGGAAATCGAGTCACGGACGCTTCGTTAGGCTGTGTACACACAGACCCTTGTTTTCTGCCGTTTACGTGCAGTTTTGTACCATAAGTACACTACCCAATTTAAATTATGCTTTATGCTATTAAAGATGTCGTACATTCGGAATAAAAATAGCTAGCAATCGTCCATTTCAATACTTGTCGTGGTGTGACAGATTTAGGATCAATACGCAGTCCATAAGAGTCGCTAAAGGTAAAATGACAAGGCCGAAAATACAAGAGAAGGAAAACTTACGAAACCCTATGGAACCACCCATGGTTAACCCATGGAGGGTAATTAGCCTACTGTGCCACGCTGGCCAGACGGGTTGGCACAGGGTTTTGTATCAAGTTTTATTTCTCTTGCGGCGTGGTCATTTCATTTGTCGGCTCTTACGCCACCGTCAGAGTAGAATAGGTAATAATAAATATCCTTGAACATTTCACACAACGCCATCTCGTCCCAAGCTAAGCAACTTAATGCTTGTGTTATGGTAACGAGATGGATGATAAACTACTTATATACATATTTTTTTTGTAAATACATACATACATATTATAGATAGAAATGACACCCAGACTCCGAGCCAGTGCCTCTGGTTTAGACAAAGACACTTGCCCGACCCCGGAATCGAACCCGGGACCCGTTGATCCAAAGGCGGCACATCTAACCACTAGACAAACGAGGCAGTCAAAAGGTGATGACACTTTGTATTTTAAATCCGAGTCAAGGTCCGTGTGTCACCACATGGACCTGTATTTAGAATATAAGCTTTGCGCCAACCAGACTGGCCAGAGTGGCACAGTGGCCAAATTAATCTTCCAAATTTAATTCCAAATCTAATCTTCCATGAATTGGAGTAGGCCTGACTTCAAATTAGTCTGATATCGCTGTCTGCCTGACGATAAATTTTACCACAATAGATTTTTCAGAAATACATATAGATTTATTTTTTATCAGTGATTTGATTGCCTTTACCCTAGGCTTGCGTGATGGAAATCGACGCCAGGGTCTAAGATACACACGACGGAACACAGTAAAACTGCTTGGCGCTGTACTTAGATGTGACGGTGGTAGCTAGCCGGGCGGACCATTCAATCCTACCACCAAGCGTGCTGGGTTTTGTAGAGTTTTACAACACGCGTTATTTCCCATCGTTTTCCGGCGACCTGAATCAGGTCATCGGTCCACCGTGTGGGAGGCCTACCAGCACTGCGCTTTCCGGAACGCGGTCGCCATTTCAGGACTTTTCGCGGGCGGGCGGCCCAGGATCGGCCTTTGTGGAAATCTTTGGGGGAGGCCTATGTCCAGCAGTGGACGTCTTTTGGCTGAAATGATGATGATGATGTTATTTCCCAGCGTGCGGTGGGGAAGTTTATGACATTTGGCGATAATATCAAATTTACTTGTGAACCAGGAACTAAACAGCAAATCAATCGGTTTTACACGAATCAATTAAGTTTTAATTTTCCACTAAATCGAATCCAGTCACAGCTGAAACTGCGGGAAAACGCGAAGCGACACCAATCGATTAAGCGTAGCCGGGAATCGATTGAAACGGTTACTGATATAAAGCCAAATAAAAAAAAAAAAATCCGTAAGGTGATAACCTTACCTTATTATAAAAATAATTTGAACTATCGAACGTTCGCATTTCGAATTTATAAAATAGATATATTTTCCCAGTACATGGTGTAATGTTAATGCGTCACTGGCATTAACATTACACCATGTACTGAAACCATACCATACTTTAAAGGTCGTAAGAGGCGACTAAAAAAAAGGCAAACTGCAAGAGAAGGACAATTCGATACAAGACCGGCTGGAGAGAATTTGTATTATAAATAAAAATATAATATAATAAAAATATAATTTGTATTATTAAAATGCCAACACAGTGGCCAATTGAGAAAAGTATCATAGTTTCACGTTCCTTAGTTACGGAGTCACAAAGGAACTAAGGCCTATAAGTCAAAACATTATTTTTAGTTATTTTAGCAAATTCTGAAATAATTATAGAATAGAATAGAAAGATGCTTTAGTGTATATACCAATTATGGCGTTCACAATCGTCAACGGACACATCAAGTTTCTAGCAAAACTACCAGGTCGGAATGCGGCACCAACCGAGAAGACCTGGCGGAAGAAAGTCGGTGGGCATGTCTTTTATTCTTAAACGCCACATTTTAATGACCGTGTACTTACCTAACTAGTTTTGTTTGGTGTTGAAAGGCGCTCAACTGAAATATGATTTTTATAATAAAAAAAAGATAGAATAATCACTACATAGTATAAAACAAAGCCGCTGTCGTCTGTCCGTCCCTATGTATGCTTAAAACTTTAAAACTACGCAACGGATTTTGATGCGGTTTGTTTTAATAGATAGAGTAATTCAAGAGGAAGGTTTAAGTGTATAAAACATAATTGCACCGGTGCGAAGCCGGGGCGGGTCGCTAGTTAAAAATAAAATTATAAGTCTTGAATCCAGTTAGCTGACCAATTCACCTGTTCACCAGCATAACGCATGTGGCAGCCATCGATCTCCTCCATCATATCAAAGGGAAGTGGTCGACCCGCCACACGACGCTACCACTGTTCAAAGTATTTAAGGGGGCATGATTATATTTTCTAAGAGCCAAGATATGCCAATATAAGTAACAATTTAGCAAACAATCCCCTCTAAACTTAACGTTCTATATTTTTGTATGAATATACATTTTTTATTACAAGCCATCATTATTCATAAAACGTCGTCTATAACCTCGACACGGTAAAGTAATAAACATTTTTATTTATCAAACAGCTAACCAATGTTTGTGTTAACCCCCAAAACCTAACAGGGGAGTTTGGGGATCACCCTCGTTCGAAAATAGGGTGCGGCTAGAAATACTGTGCGGAGTAAATTTTAATAAAGACCGGGAATTTATACCTTTTATAATTTCGTCGTTACAGCCCATAAATGACCCTCTACTGGGTCGGGCCTTCTCCAAATTCATGGATGAAAATTTGTCTGTGCCACGCTGGCAAGACGGGTTGGCACAGGGTTTGTGTCAAGTTTTCCTTCACATGGGGCTAGGTGATCTGTCTCTTGCTTTCTTTTAGTCGCCTCTTACGACACCCTAAAGATGGTATGGGTTGGTGACATTGTGTATTCTAAATCCGTCACCACACGGACTTTTGATTTAAATCTTTAGGAATCTTGTTTTGAGCTAATTCGGTCGTTGATCGCATTATTCGATGAAATGCTTGTAGTACCACATATGTAGACACTGCCTGCATAATTTCTGACGTACAGCAACGGTATTTTATTGAAATCTTGGTCACCAGCATGCTGAGCCCAAAAACAGTACCTACATTGCAAACCACAAATTACGAAGTATGACTTAAAAATATAAAGAGATCTAAATGACTAATTTTCCAAAGGCACATGAGTTTTGTAATTTGAAGAAATATATCAGAAAATTCTCTGTTTCTCCCATACTTCAAAATAGGAAAATAATTTGTAAGCTAGCTTCTGTACGCGGCTTTGCCTGCGTGAATTATAAGTCCGCATCAAATACACATAAAATACCCACAGATGAGTCGGGCCTCCTCCAAGTACAAGGGAAATGAGCCTACTGTGCCACGCTGGCCCCACGGGTTGGTCCGGGTTGCGTATCAAGTTTTCCTTCTCTTGCGGTTAGGTTATCAGTCTGGTTATTTCCTTATCTGCTTTTAAGACACCCGCAGGATAAAATGTGGTGATGAGACAACGTATTTATAATCCGTCATAACACGGAATTTTATTTTAAGTTTAAATATTCCGCATTTCCAATTAGTACAATTTAAATTACTTTCATTTCGCATAGAGGGCACCGCAGGTTAATTGTCAAAGGCAGACTTTCATAATCAAGATGCTAATATTAAAAACAAGGACTCCGCTCAATTTAAAATGCAATTATTACGTTTGAACAAAACAAATGTTAAGCGGCCTGATTTCTGGGATGAAACGTTTGTTTTATTTAAATTAACGCGTATAATTTAGGTACATTATTTACCTCTCGACGTTTCGAATGCTTTGAATGTGTTTAATTCCAATGTGTAATAATGTTTCAAATGAATAAATAATATTCCAATATTGTCTTCGCCTAATTTACTTTAAGTTTTGCCGACGGTCAAACCTGATCCATTTGCCCTCCAAGACCCGTCTAGTCGAGACACGTATTCTTCCAATTTCATAGGGAGATATTATGGTTCCGTACCAGCTGACTATACTAGTTATCAAGTTTTATCCAGGACTGTGCGTAACGTAATGGAACTGCAAGTTAAGCTACTTATAGACGTTAGGTTACGTGTGGTGACGGATTTAGAATACGCAGTGTTACCAATCCCTTCCCATCCCGAGGGTGTCGTAAGAGGCGACTAAGGGAACACAAGGGGTAAGAGAAGGAAAACTTGATACAAACCCTGTGCCAACCCGTCTTGCCAGCGTGGCACAGCAGGCTGATTTCCCTCCATGAATTTGGAGGAGGCCCGACTCAGTAGTGGGTCATTCATGGGCTGAAACGACGAGACGTTAGGTGGGGGTCCATCATGTCCATAATTTTTGTATAATATCCATCATCCACCGTGCTACGGAGGCCACGTACATCCGTCGGTCGCCGCTGACACTCTACCATCTATGGCCGCAGTTACACGCACTCTACTTCTACTACTCAGCCCATAGAAGACCCACTGTTGAGTCGGGCCTCCTCCCATCACAGGGAGGGTAATTAGCGTACTAGCCAGACGCTTTCCTTCTTTTGTGGCTAGGTAATTCGGCCTTGTCATTTCCTTTTGTCGGCTCTTACGATACCCTCAGGATGAAATGGGGTGGTGACACTTTGTATTCTATATCCGTCACCACACGGATTATATAGTACACATGGATCACCGATAGCAGATGGCAATCGCAATTCAGGTAAGACCGATGATGTTGCCGCCGTGAATTGCGACAAAAGCGAGGGAGATTTTTTAAGAAATCGTCAGGTTTAAATGGATGGGTGAGGGGAGAGTTCGACTCTCAATCTGAAAGAAATAGCTATCCTACGTCATATTTTCAATTTCTGTTCGGATTCGTTCTCGGAAGTCCACATTTAATTTTCTTACCCCACCGCACCCGATCAAAGGGATAAATTATTTTAACGCACATAATGCACGCCATTTTGACAGAATCAGTAAATATTCCATTTTTAAACGCGCGAATCGTTTCGCGGACTCCGATTTAGGCGACGAATGATCGGCCATAATTTCATGGAAAAGATGAGTTGCATTTTTACTTTTAATCGACGATTCAATGCGTAATATACAAGAAGTAACAAACGCCCAATAACCTTAACGAAATAATCCATAGGCGTAACGAACTTGACATGTTGGACATGGTGGTGACAAAAGTGTCTTAACCCGAGGAATAAGCACAGGAAATCGAAGAAAAATGGAACCTAGATTACTAACAACAATTTGCTAGTTGGTTGATTTCCACTGGAACCCACGATTTGTGATAAAAATGTTTATTAGAACGTCGAAATCTCACGCATTCTTCAACAAAGAATAATAATTTATACACAGATTTGCTCCTTTCTATAAGATTTTTGTTACACTGTATAATACATCAAAAGATATATGACGTTAACCATCCGTATGGTAACGGATTAAAATGACTGCCTCCTTGGTCTAGAGGTTCAGTATGCCGCCTATGGATCAACAGGTCCTGGGTTAGATTCCGGAGTCAGGCAAGTGTCTTTGTCTAAACCAGAGGCACATACTCTGGCACATCTCTCGATGTTTGTAAACTGCCACCGCGATACAGGTACCTAGAGCAGGGACTTCGTTTAAATAAATACATAGTGTCTTCCATGTATTTCATTCTGCCATAAATAATACACGATGTCATCACCCTATACTATCCTTAGAGTGTCGTAAGAGCCGACATAAGGAAAATGATACGAAAATACGAAACCTGGTGCCAACCTGTCTGGCCAGCGTGGCACAGTAGGCTAATTACCCTCCATCTAGTTGGAGGAGACCAGACTTAGAAGTTGGTCATGGCAGGTATGGGCTGAGTTGTAGTAGAAGTACATCTTACTTAAGAATAATTTTAAAGGTAAACATTAAGCTTAATTCGCACCTCGGGTAACTACAAAGTCCAGCGACTGGTTATTTCCAAGCCTAACTTGGTCGTTAAATCCACCGTACTATTAAACGGTACGGTTCAGTGATAAAGTGTTTAACAAAAATAATGTATTGTATTAGTAAAAGGTTAAATAAATGTGAAAATATTGATGATACCTTTTAGCTATATTAAAATTTAAATTAATATTTTTTTTATTTTTATTGTATTTGTAATTTTAATTTTTTTTATTGTATTTTTATATTATTGTATTTAATTTTATTGTATTATGTTTCCTTTGTGTTTAATTATTTGTTTCAAAGCAGCCGCCATGTTTCTGCACCATAACTCAATATTTCGCTATACAATTCAAACTCAAACTCAAAAGGTACTTTATTTACGTAGGTTTCATCACAAAACTCTTATCTCTTATAAATCGTCATATTTACAAACACCATTATCATCTTACGGCCCCTGTCCCACACTAGGTGGTAGTCTCCACACATAATTATTTAGAACTATTAATAGTTTGCAACTATGTATTTTAAACTAAATGAATAATAGTACTGTAACTTTCGGTAATATAATATGTATTAGTAGAATTATTATCCTTTAACGGAAACTATATTGTTAGCAAATCACTGTCGGCCTTGACTGTATATTATGAAAATCGCGAATGAATTAACTTTTTACGACACGAGCCTATCATAAACGCTTTATATTTTAAGAATTCGACTCGACTGTACTTTAACAATTTCATATAGAGTCTTATGTCGATAAGCTAAGGTGTAAATTTGCGTTGTAAGCAGTTAGTAAATCGCTCAATGTTTATAATTAGTAATTGGTATGTTAATTACCACTACAACACCGTTTATTACGTTAAAAATTCTGATAGGTGATCATTAAACGATAATTAGTTTTAAGATTATAACCAGATTTTCAGGCTTCGCTAGCTTGAATTGAAGCTTAATTTAAGAGAATTTATTTCCTTCCGACTCGATCTTACTTACTTCTCAGTCTGTAAAAGACCCTCTGCAGAGTCAGGGGTCTTCTAATTACAGGAGGGAATTGAAACCTACTGTGCCACGCTGACCAGACGCGTTGGCACAGGGTTTTGTTTCAAGTCTTCCTTCTGTTGCGCCTAGATTTTCTGCGATGTATTTTAAGGACATGCAACTTTAGACGTCCATCAGGACGAAATGAGTTTATAACGGTTTTATGATTTCTTAGGTTTTCGCGAATTAAATAATGTAAACATACACGCAATAAATCCGTTAAAAAGTGTTTAATTTCAAAACGTTTTTTATTCTAAATTCACACATTTAATATCACACCGGTATAATATTTACTACTATGATGCTCTGCAACACGGGCCGGACTTTTTTATATACAACAGAACCCCTGCACTATGTATAACCTGTATCGCATGGGCAGTTTACAAACATGAAATTCACGAACACAAATGACACCAAGACTCAGAGCAAGTGCCTCAGATTTACACAAAGACGCTTGCCCGGCCCCGGAATCGAACCCGGGACCCCGTGATCCAAAGGCTTTGACCAACAAGGTTTTAACTCATTTTTTTCTTCTGTTGCGGCTCAGCTTACCGCCTTGTCATTTACGTTATTCGGCTCATATATCATTCTCAGGATGCGCTGGGGTGTAGACACTATGCGTGCTAAATCCGTTACCACACAGAATTTACCAGTCATCAAGAGTACCAATCATCAACCATCGGAGGTAATCTCCATCTAAATAAACAATGCGCCAGGAACGTTTCAGTTGATGCCTTACGAATCCAGTTGAATATGTTTTACATAAACTCTGTTGGAGAAATAAATATTAAATTTTTAAAGAGGACAGCAATGTAATGTAAGTTAAAAAAAAATGACAAGCCCTCTGAGTTGCTTGCCAGTTCTTCTTAGCAATTGGTGGTAGACTTAAATATATTACTTTACTTGTATACTTTTTATTATGGTGTTGACAAATTGTAAGTGCCCGTTGTGTCTTAAGCAAAATGACTTCTTTGACTTTGGAGGAATGAACATATTACAATGGTAACTTAACAATAGTCTAAAACCCCAAGGGCTGTTGCCAATCCAATAAATCTTCAGCACATCCAGCCGTGTGACAGCCAAATCGATTGCAAATTAACAGCCTAAGCCTCTGGACTAGCTTAACTTAACTTGTCAGACCGTTAAAGATTTATGTATGGTAAAGACTTTATTGACAAAATCCCACGCCGGATTCGAATGGGGTCACTGTTGGATACAATGACTGACTGACTGTTATACTGACAGGTGCGTCAGTGTAACAGTCTCAAATTCAAACTCAAAAGGAACTCTATTTACGTAGGTATTATCACAAATCTCATAGAAATCGTCATATATTTAAAATTACCATTATCATCTTACGGCCCCTGTCCCACGCTAACTGGTACTCTCCATACACACCTATCAGTCGTCATACCTACATTCACACCTTACACAATTCCTAATTCTTACAATCCATCAATCTCTTTTGATCGCCCAGAACCCTTGCACCCACATTCTTGCTGAAACTACCACCGGTTTGGAAAGCTGCTACAGAGAAGAGCAGGCAAGAAACTCTGTAGTTGCTTTTTTTTTTCAAATTATTGGTCTTGTTAACAAAACGCACTATACAGCATAGTGAGAGCAAGATTGCAGATGATAGAAACACAACAGGTTTACGCAATGGTTTTTAGTTAAATGGGATATGCAGAACATTTCCGAGCTTTATTTCACTAACTTGTTTTATAAACATACGTACATCCATCGTATTAGATTATTGAAAATGTCCTCCAACCTACGGAAATTTATCGATATGGCTTCTTTCCCAATTTTATGGGGATCGGACTAGTGTCATCCGATTTTGGCAAAAAGAAAAAGAAGAAGAAACGAATGTTTTGGTAGTGGCGTGTGCCTATGTTTACCGTAAGAGTTTTAATGACAGCGCGCGACCGTGCCTCAAGTACAAATAACAAGTTGACTGACGCAGGCGACGTTTAACTTGCAAACGGCACTATAACTAGACTATATTAACTACTTATACAAATAGAAGATGTTATCAGCATTCAATATAGAAGCTACAATCCAAATTTAAATTTCTAGATCTATCTTCCAGACTTAAACATGACTTAACATTATTCCAGCTCGTAGAAAATCGCAGTGCCCATACAATATTTATTTGGTAGCATAATCAGCTATGTAAGTTGTGGAGAAATCATTGCATTCCGTGTGACGTGTGGGCATCGTGATAGGAAGAGCGGGGGCGGAAGCGTTGGCGGGAAGACTGATCACGAAACCATGTAGGTTACGTGATTTACATTTGACTCACCTAGTTTTGGACTCTAATTATATGTAATTGTCTTACATATTGGCATTTTCAAATGTACAGTAACTTCGAATAATGTCGATATACATTATCCCGGGTTTGAACTCCTACTAATACTTTAAACGCGTAAGTTTGTAAGTACATGGATGGATGGACGTATAAACTATTGAATGGATTTAAATTAAAATTTCCAATTAGCTTAAACATCAGAATAACACGTATGCTATAATTTATAAAGATACTAGCTACCTGCCCCGTCTTCGCACGGGTGCAATTATGCATGTATGTATTATACATATAAACGTTCCTCTTGAATCACTCTATTTAAAAAAACCGCTTCGAAATCCGTTGCTTAGTTTTAAAGATTTAAGTATACATAGGGACGGACAGACGACATCGACTTTGTTTTATACTATGTAGTGATTGTGTGAATTGTCCAAAATACAACAATAAGTAAGTGGTAGACAAGTAGAAAAAAAATCGGATGAAAATATAAATTCTATCACCACGCGGGTAAAACCGCGGGTCGCAGCTAGCACATAATGTGAACAACACTGAGAGGCGGAAAACTAAAAGCTAAAATCAAACGCTGTACCGCCTCCTCAGGGTAAGCATAATCCACAAGTCTTTTCCCTGAAAGTAAATCATCAGGCTATTTACCCGTACAAACCAAATCGCTCTGCTTTAAATCTTCTTCTTCTTCTAAATCTTAGAAATAAATTATGACCAAGCTTACTTAGCCAAATACTTTCTGCAGTTTTGTAGATGATCGAGTAAAACCTGTTCTTCTACGTAAAAAGTGGAAACATTCTCTGTAATATTAGTCTAAAACGGAATGAAACGAGTGACTCAATAATATTATAATTTTATAAACGAAAAATAATGACTTCAATAAAATAAATCATATCGGGACTAAGTGGCTGAAAAGTGCCAAGCCCAGGAAACCGAATGGATCAGATTTATCAAAACACTCATAACTCAAGTGTGACGTCACAGCGTAAATAGTCCCATATATTCACAGGAAAAGGTGGGAGAGTACAACGACATGAAAAGAAACAGTAACTTTGTTATTTTTATATGTTTTTCCGTAACTAAAAATATGGCGTCTTATTTTATGGCGGTACACCTGTCTTCTGCCCACGGTTCGTTTCATTCAACTCGTAAAATCTGGGATGTTATTCTGTGATTTTGGGAAGCGACCTGACATGAGCACGATTGCTATGTTATAGATTGTCTACCTACATCACTCTCTCTCTCTCTCTCTGATATAGTCTTATGAGCGAATTAAGCCCGATTCACGCTACCACGGGCCGAACATTATCATCACTATCACTACATAGTATAAAACAAAGTCGCCGTCATCTGTCCGTCCCTATGTATGCTTAAATCTTTAAAACTACGCAACTTTTGAAGCGGGTTTTTTTAATAGATAGAGTGAAACAAGAGGAAGGTTTATAAAATAAATATCATTGGACATTTCACACAACGCCATCTCGTCCCAAGCTAAGCAACTTAATGCTTGTCTTATGGTAACGAGATGGATGATAAACTACTTATACACATTTTTTTTTGTAAATACATACATGTTATAGATAGAAAACACCCAGACCCGGAACAAATACTTGTAGGTCGTACAAACATTTCTTCCGTGCGGGGATCGAACCCGCGACATGCTGGGCTGGGCCGGGCCGGGTCGCTAGTTGGTATATATTTTGTAGGAAGTGATTCATGCTTTAACGTGGCTCGGCCGTGCCCCGGCCGGGACCACTTCATACAAAATAACTATTTCTTCCTTCGGTCTTTCACATTACCGCTTCATCCTATGCTCTACGACATCCCCCTAATCCAGTAGCCAGCGGTCTGCCCAAGTTCAATTGCAACATGCATTATTCAATGGCATTCCCGCAGGAGGCTTGTACCAAACACTGAGGTCTTGTCCTTTTCAAGGCGTAATTCAATTTCCTTGTCACTTTTTACGTTGTTCAATAGAGCATTTTGTTACTGGTTTTTAATCTGTGGAAATTAGTTTAGAACGTGATCAATTTTATGCCACCGGGATTGCGCTCATACATACCCTCTGGAATAAACTTTTTTCTTTAACCGTCCATCCAGAAGCCGGTATTAGCAGGCAAAGAGAAATCTTCATTTAGTTGATCAGAAGCCGTCCTGGCTATTGGATGTGACGTGGGAGCATCTAGCTAATGATCGTCAACAGGAGTGCACGTTCTAATCTAGACACGCTTAGTCACCCAGCCAACCGGGCGCCCCGCCGCCCATGCATCTTCGTTTGGAGTACTGCCAAAGGGACGGATCATTATGACGCTTTAATAGTATAGACTGACTGTGGCGACGTATTTAGAAAAGTGTCACCAACCACTGTCCTGACGAAGTCGTCGCAAGTAAAGGAGAACCATTAGGTCAGTGTGGTAAGTATGGTAATTACTTTACATCATCCAAAATCTTACATCCAATTGGTAAAGATGATGAATGATAAAGATAACACTGTGTATTCTAAATTCAGACTAATCATCTTCCTCAACTTTTCCCAAGTTCATAGGGGCATAAACCTGCTACATACAAAAGTTCTTGCGAATTTAGTGTTTCAAGAGTGGCATAATTTCCAAACGGACACTATACAACTATAATATTACAAACACTGTCAAAATTGACAGTCAAAGGTACGGTGATTGTTAATTTTGACTCTATGAAATTACCAGATTTCAGGCCCAGTTTGACCTTCGCTAATTACCACTTTACGCGGTACCTCCCCTTCGGACCAGGAGGTCAGATTTTACAAGTGATGGAAATCTATCCAACATCTAATAATGCCAGGTGTAGCTTAACTTGCAGATCGATTGTTTTCCGCACTGTCCTTTAGCGCTCATACACACGAACGGCATGTTGCCAACGGCACAGACAACTGCAGCCTTCGACGCGTCGGCGAGTGCCGTCGGCTGCCGTTGCCGCACATGTCGACGCGTCGACAGTTGCAGTTGTCTGTGCCGTTGACAACAATTCAGACTAACAGTCGTTAGACTACGATCCTTCCATCAGTCTGTCCTAATACTACTACTCAGACCATAAATGTCCCACTGCTGAGTCGGGCCTCCTCCCATCACAGGTATGTTAATTAGCCTACCGTGCTACGCTGGCCAGACGGCTTGTCACAGAGTTCTCTTGCGGCTAGGTTTTCGGCCTTGTCAACTCTTACGACACTCTCAGGAGGGAATAGGGTGGTGACACTATATATTCTAAATCCGTCACAAAACGGACGTTGTCTGTCTTGCCCGTAAAAATATTCAAGTGAAACTACAACATAACAATATCTAATGCGCTTATCTACAACATTATACAAGTCAACGTTTCTGACAATAGTTACATGCACTATTTGTGTAAATTAGCGTGTGATTTAGCCGATGACTGTTGTTTGACTGATGGGGGAGCGACCGCGTTGATGCGCGTCTTATGAAGCGATTTATGATTCGACGAATCACTTTCATGTATCACTCTCTGAAATACGGTAAGTAGTGATGTAATTGAATTTAATAGGTTATATTTTGACCTATTCAAATCCTGTCTGCGTCGGATTTAGAACTACCTTCTGACTGCGGTTTAGTCTATGTAGGTCTAGAAGTGCTGTAGGATGAGAAGGTCAATATCTCTATAGGTATAACAAAAAGCCATCGATTTGCAATTAATGTTTTCCCGCGATTTGTACACATTGCACCAGCCGTGGTCACAGGTCGACTGGTGGAAGGGGCTCAGCGTCGTCTTCGAGGCTCGGGTCTCCATGCCATGGTCTCCTCGCTTGCACGTCACTATTTTTATTTTTTGCGTAATCGTTTTTGTTCTTAGCCGAAGAACGCCGAAAGTTTTAGGAAAATACGTCAGGTAAAATATATAAAAATCATACAGCCATAACGAAAGGATCATACTGTGTATGTGTATAGTTAGTTTTATATTATTACAAATACAGTGAGCAAATTTCCAAGCAACAATAGGCTCTTTCTCCTAAAATTTTGGTCATTGTCAAACACAGATAACTAACCTTGGGCTGCCACGCGCAAAGGATTAGCACTGCTATCCAGGGTGGGAACGCTGCTAGTCATCTTGGTACTTTGCCAAATGGCACAATTAAACTTTTTTATAAATTATGTACCATTTCTTATTAAATTTGCTAGTTGATTCCTAATCGTAAGTGTAGTTGCCACATGATGCCTCTAATGGGTGAAGCGTTGTGTTGGTAGCGAGGCATGTTCGTGTTGCCAGTGTCTGGTAGAATTATCTCATGTTTACTACTATTAGCCACTGCTTAGTCGAGCCTCCCGCAATTACATGGAGTTATTTGCCTACCGTGCCATCAAGTTTTCCTTCTTTTGTAGATATGTTACTGCCTCGTTAGTCTAGTGGTTAGATGTGCCGCCTTGGATCAACGGGTCCCCGGTTCGATTCCGGGGTCGGGCAAGTGTCTTTGTCTAAACCAGAGGCACTGGCTCGGAGTCTGGGTGTCATTTCTATATATAATATGAATATATTTACAAAAAAAAATATAAGTAGTTTATCATCCATCTCGTTACCATAACACAAGCATTAAGTTGCTTAGCTTGGGACGAGATGGCGTTGTATGAAATGTCCTAGGATATTTATTTATTTATTTATGTCATCGGCCTTGTCATTTTCTTTTGTCTTACGACATACTCGGGAGGGAATGGGGTGGTGACACTGTGTATTCTAAATCCTTCACCAAACGGAACATCTGACATTTATCAATTATTAACATCCCTAGGTCCATAGAAACCGCTTCCTATGAACCTATCTGTAAGCTCCAGGTTTATAATAAAGTCAATGACATGACGAAAGGACAATGATAAGGGTCCAAAAATTCAAAAAATTCAATTCAATAATTCTATTATTGTACCAAAAATACATTATTGAGATGATAATATTATAAAGTCTTAGTACAAGTCCCATGTTGCACTTAACGTGACATTACTGCTAAACCGTCACATAATTTCGACGCATTACCTATCTCGCATCACATTAAAACAATTTATATGGCCCTATCGGTGGCAAAAGTCGAGAGTATCAGCCCTAACGGCATTACTCAGTAGGGCTGGCATTTAAGAAAATAACGAACATAAAATATTATTAATTGTATTTAGAATTCACGGCGTGAACATCCCATTCCATTTCATTCCAATCAGTCTGGCCAGGCGTGGCCACAGTAGATACCCTCCATGTATCTGAAAGAGCCCCTATTCAATAGCGGGCTGAGTAGTAATAGTAGAAGAAGCATATAACATACTAGCTTTTGCGCGCGGCTTCGCCCGCGTGGGCTTTGAACCCGTGCATATTTTTTATGACCATAAAATCGATTATTGTGACTAAACTATGATAGTTAGATATGTGCTCTCGCAGACTTTTTTGTAGATCTTTATAAGACCTACAAACCCGTAGTACATTATTTTGTTCTATTGTCAATAGTTTTTGCAGCGCACGCATAAATAGGTTTTCGATTTTACACCTTGGTTTACAAAATCACAATTTTCATACGGATCCCTAATTCTTTTGAAAATAAAATATAGCCTATAACCTTCCTCGATAAATGGACTATCTAACACTGAAAGATTTTTTGAAATCGGACCAGTAGTTCCTGAGATTAGCGCGTTCAAACAAACAAACAAACAAACTCTGCAGCTTTATATATTAGTATAGATAGAAGGTATATAGATTTTCATATTATTATACCTTAAGGGCTTGCTTAATAGATAGAGTTTACAAGCATGGCCTTATTATATTTTTGCGAGTTTTTAATAATCACAAAATACTTAATATCAAACCTGTGTCAAACCACTAGCCTACCATGGCACATTTCGACAATTGCCAACCCTACCTACGTCACTAGACAGGGGTGGCAAATTACGACACTCAAGATAACGACTTTATTAATTACATTAATCCCCGCTCATAGACATATCGGCTTAATAACTTGCGCCAGAGGTAAAGCACCCCTGGAGTGGGAGAGACAATGTTAATTAAATAACCGTGCCTTCGTCATATGAAGTTTCCGGCGTATGCGTTTGAGCAGGGGTCGGAAACAGTTGATGTTCATGTTCAGCTACAATTAAGCAAGAGGAAATTAGTTGATGAAAATTTATAGGACGTTGCAAGCCCGAATAGTAGCTCGATTTTACTCGTATCGTTATTTAACGAGGCTAAACAGTGATAGTTACTTTAAAGATTTTAATAATTAATGTCAAATACCAATTTGTAAATCAACGTCTACATGGAAGAATTGAACTGAACTGCAATTCTGAACAGGTAACACACTATGTATCTGTTTTCAAACTTCCATGATTTTAATACATATATAAAAGACCAATATTACAGACAGTCAGACAAAAACTTGCCAATTTTCAGTAGGTATATAGGCTTTTTGTTACGCCCTGTAAAATGTACCTGTGTGATGGATTGAGTATACACAGTGATACCAACACATTCAATCACATGGCTGTTATAAAGCTCGTAAAGGATCTAATTATGCTACACCTGAAGAAACCCATAAAATAGACCTTGTCCGGCCATTATGCTAAATTCCCACTATCAAATTGGAAGAGGCCTGAGGTAATTTAAGTGCCAATGACGACATCTATGACACGAAATACATTCTTGCTCGTCATCGTTTCAGCCCATAAATGACTCACTACAGAGTCGGGCGTCCTCCAAATTAATGGAGGGAATTTAGCCTACTGTGCAAAGCTGGGAAGATGGGTTGGCACAGGGTTTGTATCAAGTTACCCTTCCCTTTCGGCTAGGTGATCTGTCTCTTGCGTTCTGTTAGTCGCCTCTTACGACACCCTCAAAACGATATTTGTTGGTGACATTGTGTATTCCAAATCAATACTACTTAATACAAACAAATATTTATTAATTAGGTAAATTTATTACTCCTATTTAGCAGTTTAAAAACATAAAAAACCAATTCAGGAAACACCGTTGAACGGATAGGCTGGTCGTCAATCAGCGTCACTTTCAAATGAGTAATGGCTGTTCGCGAAAATTGGATGCAGAAGCACCTTTTAATTTGTCATGGTGGACGAAATTGAAGGATCGTTTTATGATGGTTCATCCTGGATTGGGAGCCTACTGGTGCTAGGATATGAATATAGTAGACTAGCTGACCCGGCGAACTTTGTTCCGCATTATATATTTAAAACAAAAAGAAAGTTGGACATAGGATACCTGAGATTTTTATCCCGTCCGTATAAAACCTACTTTAACAAAACGCAACTGACAGCGAAACGTTATGTTGTCTATAGTATAATATGGTCGAAAATTTGACAATTAGAAATTTTGAATTTGACTTGTTTATATTGCTGTAATTCACATAATATCTTTATAACTTGTAGCCTATGTGTTATTCTGATGTATAAGCTATATTATTGTAAAGTTTCATTAAAATCCATTCAGTAGTTTTTACGTGAAAGAGTAACAAACATCCATCCATCCATCCATCCATACTTACAAACTTTCACGTTTATAATATTAGTAAGATAAATATACTTTTTATTGCACACAAGATTTTGACAGGTACATGGTGTAACAAAAACACTGTAGCTATAACAAAAGGATCTGTATTACTGCTGCAGTATCTACTGTCAACAAAATTAAAAAATATATATTTTCTAAATATATGGCCAGCTAGTGACGAAATTGTTACAGCTAGGAAAACAAGCACACCGAATCCAAAAAACATAATAATCGTACCTGTCGCGTAGTTTGATCGACACTTCTAGTGACCAGAAAGCTATCCAGCGCGGGAATGCTGTTGGTCTTCTAGCTACGTTGCCTAGTGGCAACGAGGTTTTCCCGCCAATGTATCAAATGCACATTATATAAATTCCATGCTCTCATCACGCTATATACATGCTCTATACATACTGTGGCGTGAGAGGATCATCTGTAGGTTTTCTCTCCAGTCTATAAACTCCTTACCTGACCTGACGTCTGTGGACATGGCAAAGTTTGCTACTCGTATAAATCCTAACCTCTGTCAAGTCTAGAAACTTCTTTGAGTGACGCATTCTTATTCTAGACGCCCAATATTTGATGTTCATCTTTAATCTCTTTAGCATAGTTTTAGTCATGCTCTTTGATAGTCCAGGAACACTGGTCCATAGACGCTACCTTCCAATCCCTTTCTAGCTGGTTCATCAGCTTGTTTTGTAAGTGGGAGAGGTCTCCAGGGAGCGTCTTTTAATCCGTCATGCCCTACCTCTATTACAGAATACTGCGAAGTTCCTTCACATTTATAATGCGAGTAGGATTTTCCATCCATTACACCGGCCGTTTTGCGAATGACAAAACAACGAGAGAGCACGTCAACAGCGGGCGGAGCCGCGTGATTTATGTGTCGTAATGTAATGTCCCAGCTATTTAGTTTATTCCACATATTTAGTTTCACGCAGGCCTTGTGTCTGACAAGAATATTGATGTTACAAGTGCTTAAAACATAAACATCAGTTGTCGAGATGTTGTTATTTATTTTCTTTGCTGCCAGTAATCTTGGTTTGGGCACGCTCCTTTTTGTTTTATAACCCGTTAGTGCCTAAGGCTTTGCTCACATTGATTTCAATGTCAATACCAACTGCCTATCTGTCTGTCTGTAAGGTTTACATGTCTAAACCTCATTTTTACCAGTTAGTAATATGCCCAGGGTCGCGGAGCATGCTCCCCATTGAGAGTGAATCCCTGGTTCGGGCATCCTAGGAGTTGGTTTTATAGGGTTGGGCGCAATTCACCATATCTACGCGCCTTAGAGCCCCCAACAGCCGGATATCCACGATCTCGGACGTAAAATAAAAATTAAATTAAAAATTTAAATAAACCCCCGACACAATAACCTTTAAAAAGTAAAAAATAAATACTTACCACTCCCACTTATTTATTACCTGACCCCTGGTCCCCCAACGCGAAGTATTTATTTTTTACTTTTTAAAGGTTATTATGTCGGGGGTTTATTTAAATTTTTAATTTAATTTTTATTTTATACTTTTTATAGGTACATACTTATTATAATGTAGATTTTGTTAAATTGCACGTGATGCGCTTTCATTTGAGACCCCACTCGATTATATTTGCAGACATTCGGTTATTCTTCCCCACTTTCACCCCTCATAACTTTTAAACGGCTCACCCGATTTTCATCAAACATGTCTAAGAACACTCGCCCGTAACTCACCTTTCATACAAAAAAAACTTTATTGAAATCGCTTCAGCCGTTCGTGAGCTACGGTGCCACAGACAGACAGACAGACCGACACACAGACAGACCGACACACAGACAGACAGACAGACACGTGAAACTTATAACACCCCTCTTTTTGCGTCGGGGGTTAAAAATTAATCTAAATTAAGATAATTTATCATTGTTCAATCGAGAACAACGACTTATCAAAATGAGTGCAGGTAAAACCACGGACAAAACCAGTTGAGAATAAAAACATGGTAGAGAGAGGTTGATTGGAGCACGTACATCCAATAAGAAGGGCTCAAAGTAAATTAATTAGGCGCCTGATTGGTACGCTCGCTCCCGTGCTGGCCACGTGACTGAGCCTCGAACGTACTTTCATTTGTTTTTGTGTTCTGGAAAAATCCGTTCGCTTTTTAATTTTTACAAATTTATTAGCAAAAAATAATATTTATCTCTGACTTAAAAAAGACACTCAGACCAAATTGTACAGGGGATGCCATTCTATCACCTAAGACTTCTGGTACTCCAGGTAGATTGGGCGGCAACTTTTGGATAACAATCGCTTCGAGTAAATACTGGTATTAAGCTTTATCATGCCACGGTGGCACTTGACTTCACTAATATTTGCCAAATTTGACAAGGGCCATGCATCGATGGAATGTTCGTCAAACAATGCAAATAAAAATAGCGAACAGGAATAGCCGTGTGAGTGACATTCATTCGATTGGTGTGAACCCCAATGGGTTTGGAAAAAGGTGGGATGTATAAAGCATATTCAGATATCTCAAAACTTAACATGTGAATGAGGCTAAACTTAAACTCAAAAGGAACTTTATTTACGTAGGCATATTTAAAATGACCAATTTCGGCTCTTGTCCCATGCCAGGTGGTTCACATTCACATTTCCTCATACTCACAATCCATCCATCTACTATATCAATAAATAAATATAAATATCCTTGGACATTTCACACAACGCCATCTCGTCCCAAGTTAAGCAACTTAATGCTTGTGTTATGGTAACGAGATGGATGATAAACTACTTATATACTTACATTTTTTTTTTGTAAATACATACATATTATAGATAGAAATGACACCCAGACTCCGAGCCAGTGCCTCTGGTTTAGACAAAGACACTGGCCCGACCCCGGAATCGAACCCGGGACCCGTTGATCCAAAGGCGGCACATCTGACCACTAGACCAACGAGGCAGTCAAATCAACTGGCATATGTTCTTTTTTTCACTTTTCTTACATTATAATGCAACAAAGTAAAGATTATTAATGTAAAACCCCTTTACGCATTTCTTATCTTTAAAAATATATTAATCGTATTTATCAATGAACTACGATGAGGATTTCTCTTCACTGGCTGCTGCCTTTGGATCAACGGGTCCCGGTTTCTATTCCGGGGTCGGGCAAGTGTCTTTGTCTAAACCAGAGGCACTTGCTCGGAGTCTGGGTGTCATTTGTATTCGAGAATTACACGTTTGTAAACAGCCTCAACGATACAGGTTATAACTAGGGCAGGGGTTTCGTTTAATAATAAAAAAAACTGTAACCTGTACTATCTCGTACATACTTTACTACACTATATAGTTACCTCGTAGTACGAAGTTTGGCAACGTCGCAAAGGTAAAGATTCGTCTTGAATATCTTCGAATCACCGCAATCTTAAAATTTTGTGTTATTTTTACTAGTTAATATAATATAATTCTAGAGTTGTTTAATGGTCTCTCTTTTGTGGACATCGTCAAAAAGCTCCGAATCAGCCATCTGACCGGCCACGTGCAATGCGCGACGTGCCGGCAAGCATCCGACGCTACTTTCCAAACATAATGCGCGCGTGCTTCAGAATAACCGGTGAAATGCAAAAGAAATGCTTCACTTTTTATCAACGTTTGTTAATCACGGTATTCAAACATAAGGTCGTTTGTTGACTAGAGAAATTGATGAGAGAGTTGTACTCGATGCAGCACCCGCTAAAAGCTAACTCTAATAGTACTCCATCATCATCATCAACTTTATCCAAACCAGTGAATCTACTCGTATATTAAAAAAACATAGTGTTTGTCTGAATGTCCTGCAAAGTATCGTAAACTATGCATTCGATGAAGTGGTGATTTTCAGCACAGTGTTGTGCATGAGCGCATGAAGGTTTCTGTTTCATTTCATCACATTTCAAAATTTGTGAAATGTCTTCGTCGAAACTTGCGTTGGGTACATCTAGTGCTTAACTATCTAGAATATGACTATCAAAACCCACCGTTGGATTAGGCGTCCAGATCTAGTTGATGAAGGGAAATTGAGAGGATAATCATGTTCGGAAAGCCCCATGGTCTCGTGATACCCCGCGTTATAATAATTATCATATCGTATCTCAAGGCGGCGCCTGCACCGCTGGGCCGACCAGATTTTTTCCTTAAATCTAGTATGGAATAGATAAATAGTACGTAATACTACAGATGTAAAAATATCATAAATATTCAATGAGACGTTACGTTATTTCTATTAAAAACTGACTTCGACATGTGCGTACGACGCATCACATCATAAAACTGTCAACAGGTATGATCTGTTGCCATACGCGTTTAACAGATGGCGTTTTACTAAAATATGCGCTGCCTTTGTAGTGATGGAATTGTGTTATGATGACAGGGTTCGAACGTAATTCTGTCTTTGTTTTTGGTATTATGACTTAATGAAATATAGGTCATTGTTTGTTCAGTAACACAACAGGGCCTCGAATCTGCTATTTCAATAGAATGAAAATATACAATGAATGGCATGTCTTTGGCGGTTTTCAAGGATGTAAGTTTGAGACATATTATGCCAGCCACATGCTTTTGACAGAATACTTGGCAATAACTTTCAATTTAGGAGATAGCATCGAGAGAACAGCAATCTTGGGCTGGAGACTGTAGTCGTTAGTGCTTTGACCAGGAGGTTAGATTTGGCTAACTGGAGCAATGGCAATCTGCCTTCCGCGAACCTTCTAGTGGGATCGCTGTTATTTATACGATTAAGACAGCTGTCAGTTTTTACACTACTGACTAAGTACTTGTAACTGCCATAAATGGTAGAAAGTCAGCTGGATTCTACAGCAGCACCGAAGCACGGAGGAGGTCAGATATTACACAGAAATTCTAGCTACCTATCCAAAATCCACCAAAGCCACACGTTGCTTAACCTGTTCTTTTATTTTTTTACCTGAAGGAAAATGCTCAAACTCATACATAACTTTTTTACGTAGTTTTTAACACACAACTCTTATAAATCGTCAAATTTTAAAATATCCTTATCATCTTACGGCCCTAGGTGGTAGTCTCCATACACACCTATCAGTCGTTATATCTACATTCACACCTTTCATACACAATTCCTCATTCTTACAATCCATCCATCTCTTTTGATCTCCCTTAACCCTTGCGTCCACCCACATTCATGTTGAAACTACCACCGGCACCGGTTCGGAATGCTGCTCTACATAACCATCAAGAAACACTGTAGGTGCTTTTTTTTTCAAATTTCTTCTTTCTTCTTTACTTAAAGCACTAAACAGCATAGTGAGAGCAAGTTCGCCAGATGAGAGAAGTTTATGGACAATCCCGCCAGCCTTGTCGGCGGGGGGATGTGGGAGTCTCCGCCAGGGTCATCCACCCTGCCCACGAAACATCTCGGGGTGTATCGTCCTGCGCTTACTGCCCCGTGGGTCCCGACAATATCTCCACGGGAAGACGTTCCTTAGTTTGCAGATCGATTGCGTACGCTCAGCCAATGTTAATGAGTAAATTGGCAATTCTTTCTGGTCCCAGCTGTAATAAATCCACTAAGGATAACGAATCGCGTCCGGTGCCTTAGCAGATTATTAATTGCAGTTCATTTAGCTGGGCGGTACCGCGGTGGTCGGGTAATGGAGGCATACGTCTTGGCTAGTCACAATCGGACACTAATTTTACAACATAGTTACCGGTGGATTAATTTTAATAGATAAATGAATCCTTAAGCCTTATTTTTGTGATTGGAAAGTTTAAAATGCCTTGAGCAGGGGTAACCAATTGTGAGGGGTTCCCTGGGCAGAGGATTTAAATAAAATACTTTGTATTCTTATGACATTCACGTTTCATCCGCCTGGTCTTCTCAGTTAGCGTCCCCACCTTAGTGTTAGTTGATGTTTGAAGCAAAAAAGCCTTTTTTTTTGTTTTCACTCTATTCACTTAGATTAGGTACTATATTAAATACGAATTGACTTGACTCAGAAAAAAAATGAAAGATTTTATAGCCGCGTGTGCATGTAGGGATGGTAGAACAATAGTTATGTTAATATGTCAATAGTTTTCTTATTTACTCAGTCTCCTGAATTTTTTAATTAGTAACATTTAAAAACCTTCTCTACCCAAAAATATTATATTTTAATTTGCCTTTTTATTTAAGTATGTCAAACAATACGAATAAATAAATGCTACTAATTCTTTAAACGCGAAAGTTTGTAAGAATGTAAATTTTATACTCTTTCACTCAGAAACTACCGAATGGGTTTTGATGAAACTTTACAATAATATAAGCTATATTACACATCAGAATAATATCATAGGTATAATTTATAAAGATTATACCTATGAACCTGGCCACGAGTTGATGTGGTTCTTGTTACTTAGCATTTATTTAACATAGCGCCATCTATTGAAAACTTACTCAATCCAGTCAACAAATATCGCATTATAATCGTTTGGAGCTAACATATGTGACTATCAAATAATAGACAAATCATTTGCAATACAATAATATTTCGACTTAAAATTGAGATGTAAGCTATCCTATGTTTTTCCAAGTTGGATCAAACTGCACACGGTGTACAAATTTGATTAAAATCGATGTGACGCATTATTTATTTAAAGCGCGAATTATCCAAAATATAACGATAAGTGTCAAGTAAGTGCGTGTGAAAACGCAGGGTGAAGCTAGTCATTCGTAAATATCTTATAGTATTCAAAGTTCTATACTAATTTCTTTTTTCTTTCAGAATGTAACTGCAACGGCCACGCGCGTCGCTGCCGGTTCAACATGGAGCTCTACAAGCTGTCTGGTCGCGTGGGTGGGGGCGTATGCCTCAAATGCCGGCATTACACCGCAGGCCGTCACTGCCACTATTGCCGGGAGGGCTACTACCGGGATCCCACCAAGCCGATCACGCACAAGAAGGCGTGTAAGCGTAAGTATTCTAGGTTTTACTCTCTTTTCTCGTCGGAGGAGTCGGGCTCAAGGGAGGGAAATGAGCCTACCGACCCACGATGGCCGGGTAGTCTACCTGTTGCGTTATTTTAGTCCGTGTGGTCACGGATTTAGGATACCTAGTGTCGCCACCCTATTTCATCCTTAGGGTGTCGTAGGAGCCGGCAAAAGGACATGACAAGGCCGAAAAGCCAGCCGCAAGAACGAGAACCCACCTAGCCAGCGTGACACAGTAGGTTTTTCCTTCCTGTAATTGGTGGAAGCTCGACTCGGAAGGGTGTATTTTACGGAGTGAAACGGAGTATCCATCGCACTGTCCTAGTACTACGCTTCAACCTCTAAAATTATGTCGTATTAATAGCATCATTAATAGAGGAAAATCAACAATTTAATTTAAAATTCATTGCCTTTATGAATACTTAATCTTTTGGAGGAAAAACGCTAGAGAGATAAATTCCCAGGATTTAATTACAGAATGTCTCAATAAAAATATTTATCTTACCTTAGTGAATACATTTAAGGCGTGTTTACGCATTCTTGATGAGATATAATCTTTATTGGGCAGAAAAAAAAAACCCATAAAAACAGCTAATAGTTAATACACGATTGACGGAATCACGTAGTGTGTAAAGATTTAGTAAGATCACTTAGTTATATGTTGTTAAGTCAACTTCAGTGTCACCACCCTTCCATCCTGAGGGTGCCGTAAGAGCTGACAAAAGGAAACATTTAGTATTCTAAATCCGTCACAACACGGAATAGACGTGTAGGTATAGTGTCAGATAATCACTTGTCAGACCAACTCATTTGATTGCAAGGGTTGTAGTCGAAGACTGAAAAACTGAAACATAATGTCTGGAGAAGAAAATTAATATGAAATAATATTCCAACCCGTAAGGCCAGTGGCCTGTGTCCAGCAGTGGAGTAGAGGAACTGATGATTATAGACTAGGTTCTCCCACATTGGTTTTGAACCCGTGTTTATCTTGGCTACACATACAGCTTATGTCACTCAGGGATAAAATAAAACGATCAGAACCGTTAAGAAGTTATTTTCTGCAATGATAATGATAATTCGCGCTTTACATTAATGATGTGTTTCTCTCATCTTGCGAACTTGCTCTCACTATGCTGTTTAGTGCTTTTTGTAAACAAGAACAATAATTTAAAAAAAAAGCAACTACAGAGTTTCTTGCCGGCTCTTCTCTGTCGAGCAGCCTTCCGAACCGGTGGTAGTTTCGGCATGAATGTGAGTGAACATAGGGATTGTGAGCGATCAGGGGAGATGGAGGGATTGCAGGAATGAGGAGTTGTGTGTGAAAGGTGTGAATGTAGGTATGACGACTGATAGGTGTGTGTGGTGACTACCACCTAGTGTGGGACAGGGGCCGTAAGATGATAATGGTGTTTGTAAATATGACGATTTATAAGAGTTTTGTGATGAAACCTACGTAAATAAAGTTCCTTTTGAGTTTGAGTTTGATACTACTACCACTCAGTCCATAAATGAGCCACTACTAAGTCGGGCCTCTCAGCACAGGGAGGGCAATCAGCCTACTGCGCTGGCCAGACGGGTTGGCAGAGGGTTTCGTATCAAGTTGTCCTTCTCTTGCGACTCTTACGACACCCTCAGGATGGAATGGGGCGGTGATACTGTGTATTCTAAATCACAAGGAATACCATAATGCCAACATACCAAGCGTAAAAGAATTATTGAAATGACTCCAGTAGTTTTTGTGTTTATTCGATACAAACGAATGTACATACAAATCTTTCCTCTATACATATAATATTAGTTTAAATGTGAACCTTCTCCATCTTGGAGCGAGTTAAAAGTAATTTGTGAGAAAAAATGATTACGCAAAAGTTGTTAACGTAAATTGCACATTAACTATAATTAAGTCACGATGTTACTATAAAAGATCTTTATTTTTTCGATGCTCAATTACAAAACCTTTATTAGCTACAAGATTACCAGTGTCCATTAAAATACCGGGTACTTTTTATCTACTATCCAAAATATTTGAATCTCAAATTAATCGCAATGCTTTTGATATTGATATTGATACCCCATTCGGATATTCAGCTGTTCTATACCCTTCTAGATCCGATTCCGTGTGGTGACGGATTTAGAATTTAAAGTGTCACCACGTCTGTCATAGCTGGACCGTGCCATCGAACCTCCCCCAAGATTCGGAGGGAATGTACAAGTGGTCAGACAGTGAAAATAAATAACATTTACTACTACCGGTAGTACCTCTAGTTACATCTCTCACGTACTAGAAAGGTCAGAGATCAGAAAGGTATTCTTACTTCTCTTCTCATCTCATAAATGACCCACTGCTGAGTCAGGCCTTCAACTACATGGAGGATAATTAGCCTACTGTGACACGCTGGCCAGACGAGTTGGCACAAGGTTTGTGTCAAGTTTTCCTTCTCTTGTGGCTAGGTTATCGGCCAAATCAGTTCCTTTTGTCGGCTCTTACGATACCCTCAGGGTGGAATGCGTTGGTGACACTATGTATTCTAAATCCGGGTCCACATTGGTTTGTTCTTAATAAATAAAATTATGGCTTGTTAGTAATTTTACAAAACGCTAAATAATACCAAGCTCAGCGTAAACCTTTACCACAGCAATAATTCACACAAAAAAAGAAATTCCTTTTAAACTGGGCGCCGGAAAGATAAATATAAATTAAAAAGGTGATAAAACCATTTTACACCTGTTTATTGCTGCGAACAAACAGACGCGAGCTGATGCTATCGGCGTATAAATTAACTCGCGGTTTAAATATTAGTTATGACTTGGACTTTTTAACCTTCTAACCGATTTCGGAAAGGATAGTGTTCAAGTTGATAATTGTTCAGTTGCTCCTGACGAAAAAGGTATATAAAAAGTTGGTAATGTTACCACTGGTATAAAATATGAATGATATAAGCTTGACGTGACTGTCTGTTTTGGGCGTCGTAGCTCTGGAATGGATGAAATTATTTTGATTTACGAGCAGTTCTTCTGTCTGCAAGTTGTGCAATGATTTGAAACATCTAGTTATACTGGGGATTCTCATGAAATTAAATGTTATTGTTATTTTAATTCAAGTCAAAACATTCTTCAACCATGTTCAATTTTATAATTTGAACACTATTTTCTTACACATTTTTCTTCCCGTATGAGATTAGAAAATATTACAAAGTAACAGCAACGCTCTAAATGCCATCAAGGGAGGAAATCGGTATATTTATATGTTCACTGTATGAATTTACATTGGTTATGTATAAGTAAATTGGCAAGTTATAAGTGATTTACTTATTAAGAATTTTAAGCTAACGCAATGGATTTATACATATTGTAACTAGAGACCCGCCCCGGCTTCGCACGGGTGCAATGATGAACCTCTTAATTTATCAGTGTTACTCTACTATATTATAGATGTATTATACACGTTCCTCTTGAATCACTCTATCTATTAAAAATAACCGCTTCAAAATCCGTTCCGTAGATTTAACCATACATAGGGACGGACAGACGACAGCGACTTTGTTTTATACTATGTAGTGATGTTGTGTAGGTTGTAATAAATAAATTAATTAAATATACCACCAGTTCGTAAGCCTGTTCTAAAGAAATTCTGACGTTCCTTTAATCAAATTGCCATATTTAGACACATAAATAACACTCCATACAAGTTGGGAAAGCAGCCAAGTAAAAAAAGAAGAAGCAGAAAGCAACCAAGTAGCAAAAACCACAAAACACAGGCGAAAATAAACTAGAATTGTCACTATACCCACAATAAGGGTAAGCCCTGATGAGGAAACCTATTTCGTTGACCCGAAAATGAAAATGGCGAAACAAAAACAGGGCGCTCATAAAACTGGGGAATAAACGAAACTATTTGAAGCTGCGTCGTCTCTGCGGTCGCGGGTTCAAATCGCTGGTCATAAAAACTTGGGGATGCCATGACATGACTTTAGTTTGATACAAAAAAACACTAAGAATCTTCAGGTCGTCGGAACATCTCTTAATTTGACCTCCTGGTTTCCTATCCCATTTCGCGGGTACCATTTCTGTTACTTCTAGTGTTAAGTTTTAAATTATTGATCTCATAATGTATGTACGACCTATCCGCCAATGTCTCTGTTTATTTACTATGTGTAAATGTTCTGTTTACCAAGTTGAAATAACTTGTGCCTCTTACGACATCCAGTGGGTGAAAATTGTTAGAGACATTACGTATCCTAAAACCAACACCATTACAACTCTGATGGATTTCACTAAAGTGCCACGATAGCTAAACTATTTAAAAAAAAGAAAAAAAAATCCTCACACTATTTATACTAATAATTATACTGCCAATAATAATAAAAAAACATTTCCCTGAACATCTACCAATTATTTATACGAGTACCTACCATGATTTTCCGACTCTGGCAACACTCGCTGACCCTACTAAAATGGCCCTCAAGGGTCTACGTACTATTTTATGGAGCTGGCTAGTTTTCCGCTGACTTGATTGAGCTAAGGCCCTACGACCTATAGGTATGGAAATGGGGTGAAAACTTTACATCGCTTCAGGGAAAAGATGTCGAAGCGGTCAGGGAATTGAAGGGGCAAATAAACCTTTGTTCAAATAGAGGTTTCTTGAACTAACAAGACGAACTTTTTAGTGGGTTGGGTAGAATCGTACTGTCATTTCTTTTACTTGATAGTTTCATGCTGGCACTTCGCATGGCTATTCGTGTTCGCTATTTGTGTTATGGTTTATCGAATATTCCATCCACACATTGCGTTTATTGACAAATATCGTATATATCGCATATATCGCACGGAAACGAATGGAAAAGTGGTTTGAGTATGTCAATAATAGAAAATCTAAAATATTTACAATATCACCAACCCACTGCTAGCGTGGCGCAGGTGGCGATTTTCCGTCCATGACTTTTGAGATGGCCCGTCTCTGTAGTGGGTAATTTATGGGTTGGGATTATATTTAACTAGCGATCCGCCCCGGCTTAGCACGGGTGCAATGATGAACCTGTAAATTTATCAGTGTTTCTCCACAATATTATGGATGTGTTATACATAAAAACCTTACTCTTGAATCACTCTATCTATTAAAAGAAATAGCTTCAAAATCCGTTGCGTAGTTTTAAAGATGTAAGCATACATAGGGACGGACGGACGACAGCGACTTTGTTTTATACTATGTAGTGATGATAGTGATGATGTTAATGTATCTTGCCAATTATTCGAACCGACGAATTGCCCTCAACCTTCCCAGACCTAGTCTGTGGTGTCATGTGAGATGGGACCAACAACTTAAAGGTATGCCTTTAAGCCGTCACACCCACCCAACAATCATAAAATCAATTATTGCATTTTACAGTATCCACTAGGCTACGTTTCTCAACATGCCACTCTAGAACCTCTTATTTCTCAGCATGTGACTGCCACCCTGTGGGCGCGAGTGGCAAGACCTGCAACCAGACGAGCGGGCAGTGCCCCTGCAAGGATGGAGTCACTGGCACAACGTGCAACCGCTGTGCCAAGGGCTACCAGCAGTCGCGGAGCCATATTGCTCCCTGCATACGTGAGTAAAATTTTAAGACCCCCTAAATAAAAAAAAAACTGTAAAACTACCAGTGGGAATTAGACATGCGTGTGACTGTGCTAATCTACGAACTGTAAATTTTTTAAATGAATCCAATACAAATCATACCAGTAAAGATAATCTTTTCAAACTAGTCCTGAATCTGTTTTGTTAAAAAGTATACAAACACAGAAGAAAACTAAATATACTTTATATTGTTTTATCTTCTGTCCAAATCAGGTGTTTAACTGAAGAAAATTGTCCGTATGATTACATTCTGTGTCTCACCTACAATGTTACAAAGGATATTGGATCTGAAACATTGATGTGCACCCAGGTATACCTCGTGTCGTGACAGCCGTGCAGGCTATGGAGGCAGTGGACGGCGAGCCGGGCCGCGGTAAGTAGTAAGTGTACCTTCATCGCACTCTCGCCTCACCCACACTTGCGAAATGGGCGGGCATTCACTCACACATAGCCAAGCCGTCTTCAATATGCATAGATGCTAAAATCTTACACAAAAAACTGTAGACATCATTCAAACATCTCTTAATTTGTCCGTAACCTAAAATAGATGATATTATTATTTACACCGGTGGCTCACGTTTTAGATTGAAAATATTTTGTAATCTGTAAAATATGATAAAGTGAAAAGGTATTACCAAATCACGTAGAGTCGAATGTCTATTCGGATTTGGGATTATTTTTACGACGATGAATAAATGGTATTCTCACCAATTTATTTAAAGCATAAGACAAATTGAAACTTGTTATATAACAACGTGATTATAATATATAGTCGAATATCTATAATACTACGAAAACCTGTCCTGTTAAAGAAACAATTTGAGGAAAACCAACCTCAGTTTTATGAACCGCAATATTTTTAGTCATAGTTCCATATCATTAAAAGAAGTCGACTTCCTACATGTTCTTCATTGCCATAGTATGTGTTTAATGTCGCCATTTTCTGTAACTTCAATCGGGAAGAAAATGAGTTTACCGTAAGTGTGTGACTGAATGCTCGTGCCAGGAGTAACTGTACTTTGAAATTGAGTTAACGGACGCCTGCCTAATGAACTGAGACTGTAATTAGATTTGCTATGCAACTTGTATGTTTAGGAAAACCATTACTGAGTTTACTAACGACTGAGTAAAAATAATTGAAAAGTACAGCTAACTCAAATTTATTATTAATTTGCACTTTTGTTTTATTTATTTCTAATGTTACATCACCATTTGAAGAAAAAATATCGTCAAAATAGATCTCGCATTCTTTGTTCTTACTCTCTGCTGGGTTTCTCCTCCAAAGCATATTACGTTTGCCAGGTGGGTATATATACGATTAGTTTTAAGTTTTCCTTCTTTTGTGTATAGATTCTGCCAATGATGTTCATAAAGTCGTCTAAATTACACCCACAGTAATCTAAGATTTTTCAACTCTCGAAGTAATTCCCCAAAGCAAATCTTTTAATAAGTCGTAATTCAAAATCAACGTCAGTCATCTGATTAATTTTATGATTTTTAGCTTCTTTCCTTATCATTCATTATCCATATCATAACATTCTTTTTCTTTTTATTTTATCAGTGCCGAGTGAGAGGTAACACTTTCATATCATTTTCACAAACTACGTGGTTAATATCACTATTAACTTAGAAATATATTGTTTATAATATCGATAAGGACATAATATCGTAACACCGATCTAGAGCTTAGTTTATGCATCAGTATTGGACCATGTATCATAAATATATACCAGATGTCAAAAATATCTTCTGAGACATCAAGAATCTCTGACTTACACAAATACACTAAACATTACAAAAAATGTTATAATTTAGAGTTTATTGGATTAAATATTCAAATTTCTTATCTGCGTATTGTATCAGGTACTAGTGTATCTGCTGCTATATTTGTAGTCAATTACTACGATGAAGAATTAAATAATTGTAATGGAGGCCCAGTTTCAATATATAATTTAATAGCTGTCTCATTTGAAAAAAAAAATATGAAGATGAATCTAATAATGTCTGTCGAATCAAACTTAACCAAGATCATAGTAATTAATAAAAAACATACGTTAAACTAAATATTGAATTTGATGATAGCTCATGTATGCGATTTATGTGAACAGCGGATCAGTGCGGCCGGTGTCGCGCCACCGCGCGCACTCTAAACCTCAACAAGTTCTGCAGCCGAGACTACGGTTAGTACATTTACTACTATAAAAAACAACCAACTTAAACTGATTTCCCAACATGAATTTGGAAGAGGCCCGAGTCAGTAGTGGATAATTTTTGGACTGAAATGATGACGCTATCAACCACAAATCTACTGCTGGAACCTTTCCCTTAGAACGCTAAAAAAGGAAAAATCTTTCGACTCACAGAAACCATTGCAAAGTCGTTGGTCCAGTTGGAAATTTTCCTACCAGCAATTTTTCCATATGTGCCGTCATCCCAAGACTCAGCTGCCATGGCCGGCCCAATGAAATCTCAACATAGCAATCCAAAGACCTACGTTCCAACCAACTTTTGTAATTCTGCGAATTTTCTTATTTATTTTCTGATTGTATTAATGTGACTCTATAGCTTCTGGCGAAGAACTCATGTGACTTAACTAAATCAGTTACTGCGTATTAACTACGACGACCAGAGAGTTACTTTAATTCATAAACAAATATTTTTTTCTAGGTTTTCATTTAATTATATAATAACTCTTGTAACCAAAAACGTGAACCGTTATTTGGAGACTTGCTAAGGTGAGAGGCGTGCGAAGCCTTAAAGATCATCAGCCTTTCCTAAAAAGAAAATTTCCGCTCTAGATATTCCTGTAAGGCAGGCTTCACCAATTGAACTGTATGCAATGTGTCGACTACAAATGACTTAAAGAGACCGTTTGATGTGTGCGCAGTCATAATGGGCAAGGTGGTGGGTCGCGAGGCGAGCGCGGGCGCAGGCGGCGAGTGGGTGCGGCTGGCGCTGAGCGTGCAGGCGGTGTACAAGCGCGGGCCCCGGAGTCGCCTGCGCAGAGGCGCCACCGCACTCCACGTGCGCGCCACGGACCTCGCCTGCAAGTGCCCTAAGATCAAGATCAACAAGTGAGTATCGACAGGACTGTACTGAAGATTTGCTTTTTCTTTCTGACCTCGACTTTCCCTTGACCATGAAAAACCGGGATGATTAAAACAAACATCACCAGACGAATCAAAACGTAATTCATGCTATGGTTAATTTTTGAAGAACAAAATTTAAAACGTTATTTTTTATCATCTACCAGGTCATACCTAATCCTAGGAGTGGAAAAAGAAGGTTCTGGGGTCGGTCTTCCCGGATTGACAGTGGGCGACAGAACACTAGTGCTGGAATGGCGCGATGATTGGCACCGACGCATCCGTCGTCTCCAACGGCGCGCGATCAACTGTCACTAACTGTCCGCCATATTGGAATTGGTGGAGATAAACCGGCCAATGGGAGCGCTCCGTTCTCCGCGTAATCCGTCGTCGAATTGATCGAGTAGTTGTTTTAAATGTTACTGCCATTATTGTACGTGCTGTTTACAAATTCATAGCGTCTGCGTGTATTAGAAATGTGTACTGGATTATTTTTAAGACTGATATATTTTAAACTTTCGAATTATCTTATGATATGGAAGAGTAGATTTGGGATAAAATGACATTCGGAAATGTAACTCACGGATTTCTAGTTTTTTTAAAGGAATTGAACAGGAATTTTGCGTACCTACTAGTAAAAGATGGTTTTGTTTTCAAGTCATAACTTTCGGCATACATTTCTGACTCGCGTAGTAATAAATAATTGTTTTCCTAGTCCTATTTAGGATATGTTAATGGTAAAATTAATGTCGCTGTTACCTACGCCTTCCCTTCTGTGTCAAACATCAAATTATTAAAGCCAAAAATGATTGACTGTCAAGTTACATTTGATTTGGTGAACATTTTTACGTAATTTACTGTGCAGTTTGGCAAAGGAAATACGTATTTGTCTTAGCGCAAACGTTGCTGTTCTAGAAAGTATTGGAGATGTGTAATAAAAAATTACACCTCCCTTAAACAGGACCGTAACAAAAGAATAAATAGTGCAGTAGCACTATTTATTCTTTTGTTACGGTGAAACAGAGTATCTGTTTCAGTAGAAACAGATACTCTGTATGACGTTTCATAGTTTTTCTTGAAATGTTGATCCTTAACTGTTGACGAAATTATCGTAAGTTGTAAAATAATCACGGAGAACCCAAGAAATACCGTGGAACTCAGTAGCGTGGAAAATCAATATCAAGTGGAGAAATCTTTTTAAAATTACGACCGTTTCTCCCTCATGAAATTAAAAACACAAAATTACCTCAGACTTGCTCGTTTTGGTTAGCATTACAGTACGCCCTACACGTTATGTATTTGTTATGTTCTCTGTGTCGGAGTCTTTAAGTAAACGCGTAAGTACGGGATACTAAGCACACTCTTATCCAGAGCAAGTGCGTATTTCTTACACCAATACGGAGCCAGGAATTGAACTGACCCTTAGGATAAGATAACTTCTAACATGCAGAATAAAAGCTTATACCCAATACGTAATCATGATTCACCAAGTGAAAATGTCTTGATCCTCACAATTTTTAAATGTCTTTCCATCCTAGGATTTTGTTTAAAAGTGTACATTATTATTTATTTTGAATAGTTTTAAATTTTGTTTAAGGCGACACGTGTAGCGTTCCGTTCATGCATTTTGTATAATTGTTGTTTTATATTAAAATGCTAATGTTGATTGTTTTAACGTGGTTCTGTTATGTGGTTACGCTCTCTGTCGGACGACGCCATTTTGTAATTTTTGGCGGGCCTAATTGACTAATAATTTTAATAACAACAATTTAAATTCTGTTGATAAACAGAAGTAATGGATAAAGAATCATCAGTTTGAATAATCATTAGTATCATTCCATATGATTTTCAAATATATTTTATTAAACTTCATTATTTAAAACTGATAAAAACATGATATCTTTAATATAATGTGTATTTCTAAACCATCAACATATTATAAGGCAGTTGATTTTCACGTGCCTGTTTGTATTTGCACATTTGGTATGAATTATCTGGAAAAATGTAGGCCACATCCATGTCTCATTGGCATCAAACTAAATAACAACAAAATGTTGCTTTAAATTGTATTGTTTTTCTGGTTCGCTGTAGATTTATTAGTAAACTAGCTTTTGCCCGCGACTCCGTCCGCGTGGAATAAATACTTCCGGAAAAAAGCAATTTATCCCCGTTTTCTCCCCGTTGAGAGGGAATTTCCAATAATTCTCTCTTGGTGGTAGCCTACTCCTCCCAACAAACACACAGGCCAAGTTTCAGCTCTCTACTGCCATTAGTTTCGGCTGTGCGTTGTCTGTCAGTCAATCAGTAACGGAAGAGTTTTATATATATAGATATAGATAGCTGTACCCGCAACTCCGTCAGTGTGTAATTCCTTGTGTATTATTAAGTTAATGTATTGGTAATATTGTTTAGATCACGTTCACATGAGGCTTAAGTACCTATACAACGCAAAGCTTCCGGGTAAACTATCCTACTTCACTTAAAACTAAATATCTATAACATAATTAATAATACCTATACCTTTAATTAATAAAAGTACCTACGCTTTTACTTACTTATTATTATTATTAAAAAAAACGAACATAAATTAACCAAAACTTACCTACAACTAACTAACTACTACTAATCTATTACTACTTCACCTAAAAAGAAATAAAATGTTAACTATTAATAATTTGTAATTTGAACGAATATAACACGCCACCAAAATAACTAATACCTATTTTATGAAATAACAACAAAAGCAAAATAAATAAACTAAATTATTGTAAAGACTAAAAGTCGCGCTGATAAACAATATTGCCTGTCAATAAGGGCGAATACTCGGAACGTCTACTCGCATCATCAGCCAAATCCAAATATTGTATGAAGTTCGCGTTTTGATCCCCCGCCCTTTTAAACCTCCCGCGACGACCCGATGCGACGGTTACACAAAAATAATCCTTAAAGAATGATTCAGTAATCACGCGCGATGGTTTATTAGCGTATTTTTCATGAATAACTTTGGTGTTTCTGTACCGATTTCTATGATTCTTTTTTTATTAAATAGGTAATAATGTTAACATTTATAAATTAGGGATGATTGAGAGCGTTATAAACGTAAGAGTAGACAAATATAATCAGAAAGCTCTGAACTGCTAAGCTATCGGTAGTTACACGTGTTATTGTGAGTCAACCATAAAAGATAGACATTTGCTGTCGGGGAATATTTTTTATATAATTTTAAGGAGAACATTTCCGTCATACATGATTTCTGTGTAGCTTTAACTATTAAGGCAGCACACGCGACGGAAGCTTAAAAAATGGAGTAAGTTCTCCTGTTTTCCCAACATTTCCCTTCACTGCTCTGCTCCTATTGATCGTAGCGTGATGAAAAGTATACTATAACCTGCCCAGGAGTATGAAGAACAATTGTACCAAGTTTTGTTGAAATCCGTCGAGTGGTTTTTGTTTCTATAACGAACATACAGACAGACAGACAGACAGACAGACAGACAGACAGACAAAAATTTTACTGATTGCATTTTTGGCGTCAGTATCGATCACTAATCACCCGCTGATAGTTATTTTGGAAAAATATTTCATGTACAGAATTGACCTCTCTACAGATTTATTATAAGTATAGATTACAGACCACCACGTAACGAAGTCACAATGTTTTAACGTACCTCATTTACAATATAAATCGTATCATTAAGGGTTAAGCGTTTAATTTATAACTGCGCGCTTAGATTTTATACTTAAGCTAAATATACCGAAATCTTTCTACTAACGTATATGTTCGAATTAATGTTTATCTTCTGTAAATTGATTTTTAATTATTAGATCTTGCCAAAGTAACATTTGTTTTATTTGTATAGAGTATTAGTTCTCTCTACGTTTATTCTTGTCGCGAGGACGGCTCTTTGACAAAATGTTGCCTACTAACGTATGTACAGTATTACTAGTTTTATTAAGAGAAATAAGAATAAGGATTACTTTTTTCGTTGAAAAAGCACAATTGCATTATGCAATGTTTGGAATGGCGCAATATTAAATGTATGTCTTATTTAATTGACAAATAATTTGTCAATTAAGCATGTGAGTAAAGTATTTCTTAATCCGTTAATAAGCCCATAAATGAGCTCACTGCCGAGTCAGGTCCCTGTCTCTGAAACAGTGAAAAAAGACTGCTGTACGATGCTATTTATTTCAAATGTATATTTTCCTGCAGCAAATATTGTGGCTTGCCTAGTTTCATCGCCTCCTACAACACCAACGTTAGTAGGGATGGGTGGCACTGTGCACCCAATGTACTTAACAATTAAGATGAATCAGCAAAACTGTCAGCCGTAAAAATAATAAATTTTATTATATTAATTGTTTTTGTGCTTTTTCATTGACAAAAGAACGTACATTAAAGATAAAAATAACTATTTAAAAATGAATTAGAAGTCTCGCTTATGTAATGTTCTACGGACTGTAAAAAGTGTATTTAGTTGTAGAATGAAATATGTATTAACCTGTTTCTAGATATCTATGCATATCTTTAGATTTCATAATTTGTACGATTAATTTGAATTTTGTACACGCATATTGATGGATTGAAAAAAAACGTACAGTTACGAATTCATCGAAATTTAGATATATTAATAATTGTGTGTACAAAAATCTTATTACAGTAATTTATAACTAACATTATTCGTGTACCTAATTGATTGAAAGTAATTGTGCGTATCTATTACTTGGTATGTATTTTTATTGATAATGTGAATATTGTTTACTAATTTTAATTATCCAACCTAAACGAAAAATTAAAAATCATATAATTATTGAGACCAGCAGATAACTTCTTTTTTTATTTTAAATAAAATTACATTGCAATCACAATGGAAATGATGCTACATCCATTAAATATTCAATTAGATCAATGATTGCCTAATTACGTAATTTTATGTATAACGCACAATAAGGGCTATAATGCTTCCTGTCGCAAAAATTAAATACTTAATAGTTCAGTTTGCGACAATACCGGTAAATAAATAAAAATAAATTAGTTTAGTTATTTTTAAGGAATGTCAATTTATAAGGCTACGCGCCATTTGCAATCGGACCATAGATTGAAAATGGCCGACGTTTTATCTATGGACAGTGGTCAGCTGCGTATTCGAATTGTGTTGTCACGATACCCTACTCCTGTGATGTAATAAATGTTATTGGTTATATTTATTTAAAAATAAAATTACATTTAATATACGAAAATGTGGTTTTTAATTCTTATACCTAAGATTACTTTTACTCTATTTCGCTGGCATGCAATTAGCACATCCATGCCATCTACCTTCAGAGACACATCTAGTGAAAACGGTAATCATTTGCTTAAACCAGCATTCAAAATTTACATTATTAAATGCACGTGAACAGAAAATTCTTGGATATTTACGACATCTTGAGAATATTGCAACATTCTCCATTCCACAAAACCTGGTTATAGATACAGAGCTCATCAACCAAATTTAAACAAAGATTCAATCTTTACGTCTAGAAAAAATCATACCGTGTTAACACGTCGATGTCCTAAAGACCATTATACCGGGCCACGGGAGATAAGGGCGGGCTTCCTCACGCACTACCCTGATTTCCCAAGAGTGCCACCGACGAACCCATATTTCTTCCACGCTTGGCTATCATAGGCCGTTTTGATACTGGCCTTAATAATGCAACGGTTCAATCGGATAAGCTGGCAACACACTTGTAACTTAATTTTAGAACGATCTTAAAGCTTTAAGATTTGTTGTTAGTTAAATATACATTTTATTATTATAAAGTCGCATTATTATAAAGTAGAAGATGCGCATTATAAAGTCGGTTTAAACTGTTAGTTAAAAAGATTTCCTTTTTCCATTTTTTGTGCAAGTGGACATATGGGTTGTAAAGGACTCGAATAAAAAAGTCGTTGAAATAATAGATTTATGCTATACTAGCGACCCGCCCCGGTTCCGCACGGGTGCAATTATGCATGTATTATACACATAAACCTTCATCTTGAATCACTCTATCTATTAAAAACCGCTTCAAAGTCCGTTGCGTAGTTTTAAAGATTTAAGCATACATAGGGACGGACAGACGATAGCGACTTTGTTTTATACTATGTAGTGATCATCATATTATAAATGTGTAAACGCTTGTATTTTGCATCCCAGTGATTGCAAACATTTCCGAGGTATTGCTCGATCTCGATATGAGTACGCTATTGTCCGATTGTGTTCGTTGATTAAGGCTATGTACTGACTTACGATCTGCGTGGCATGGCGATATCATGTAGTGACTTCTAATACGGTTTAAGGAATACATATTCTACCATAATAAGTAGGATAAAATATTTTAAAGTATAAGTGTATTAAGTGCCTTTACATTTATTTTTTGGTGTGTACGAATTACAGGAGGCAATCCCGAACGTTTTTTAACTACATTTTTCATTGACAGTAACAAATACATTTAAATCTGTTAGTGATATAATTGAGTGATGTTGGCTCCTGATCACTGATAAACAATTTATTTTGTATTTCGTACAAATCGCCAATTTGTTAGATCAAGCTAGATAAAACTCGATTATTTGCGCTTAATCGCAAATCTGGATTAAGCCTTACAAAATCATTCTCTTATCCCGCCAACAATGGCCAGTAATAACTTTCTTTGTGTTGAAATATAAACTGTACGCATATTTTAATCGACATTATTGTTCCCTAGGTCAGAGCAAACATACGAAGTTCTGCAGGGATGCACGTGACGAATCAAAGCCAAAATTCATTTTCCTCTTTTGTTTTGTTGACAGAAAATAATATAATACCTATAGGTAAACTCAAACAATGTATACGTCAACCTTTTCTTATTATTAATATAAATTAGAAAAAATATGTATTATTAGTAGAAAATATTAGTTAATTTATCGACTGCGATGCATGAAACCTTTTGCAAATAGGTAAAAATTTACGGAGTCCTCTTTCTCTTAGAATGTGAACGAATGTTACTTATTTGCTAGCCATTAAAGAAATCACAACTTAAGTCAATTTATTTAGTACCCATTACTACTTTTTGGTACTGGTAAATAGTAAATTTTTCAAATAGAATTTGTACTCGTTATAAGTAATCGTTATACTGAATGATTAAACAAATCTTTAAGTTTATTGACGCACATCAATGGCTAGGACCATCTTGTTTATATTTTCTTTCTCTCTTTCTTTTTTCAAATGAAACTCCTGCACTAGGTATAGCCTGTATCGCGGGGGAGTTTACAAACATGTCATGCACGATTACAAATGAAACCCAGACTCAGAGCAAGTTCCTCTGGAAACTTGCTGACTCCAGAAACTCTATACCAACAAGGCATACATACACCCAATACACCTACGTTACTTGTAAAAATTCTTGACTTCCAAATTCTGCGTAGTTATCATGCAAGACTAAATATTACTCAGCCGTAATTTTAATCTAGAACGCAGCTCTTAGATACCCCATTGAGCGTTTTTTATCTACGCAGCCCTGAGTTCACAGTTAGAGCGTAGGCGAAAATTTTCCGACCCCATTGTTCAAGATGTACGAGTATATAAGAGGATAGTTTATTGATTCTGTAATGAAGTTAAAAGATTTAGTAGAGCGTATAATGATTTGTTTTTCAGTAAAAATATAGTAACATTTTTAAACAATGGCCACTAGGGTGGTAATTGTGGAAATGTGATCGCTGTAGTCTGAACTAATATTATAAAAAAAAACTAATTGTGGCACTTGGGGACTGCCGTAGTAAAGCTATAGCGCATAGCGTTTTTTATCAACTTATAATTATTTATTTATTTTTTATGTATGCAGTATTTTTGATTGAAAGTGAAGGTCATCATTTTATAATATGTCCTTGGTGGGCGGTAAATTTAATGTCGAGTTGTATTTAATGTAACTAGATGGCGCTGGCGTCATGTTGCCCACCGATATAATTAGGTTTTATTTCCGTTAAGGAATTTCTTGATTAGGTCGCCGCGCTCAGAGCCCTCGATAAAAGCTATACAAAAGCTCAAAAAGATTTGTGTGTATGTCACGGTTATACTGAAAAACGACTTGACCGATTTCATCTTCTTTCATAACGTTATATTATCCCTCCCTACGCAGGTAATAAAATGCCTGCGAAGCTTACCTTCCCTTGTGGCTACTTTTTCGGCCTTTTCATTTCCTTTTGTACTGTACACTATATATTCTTTAAATAATATAATAAGGTACTTATTCTGGCGGTACTTCATTTTAACTAGCCGCATATGGAATATATTGGAATTAATGTAACTTCATAAATATATCATGCCTCGACATAATGTTCATTTTATTATTTTTTTGAATACCTACATAAATAAGCTTTATCCATTAGCTGAAACTCTGCGTACAATTTCTACAGTAGCTCCCGTACCATTTCGCAACTAACAGCCCATTAATAATAAAATAGGTTAGCTTTGCGAAAGCCTTGTAACCCACTAAAACGTGTTATCGAGAATACAATCTTCAAACGGTAGTAATAAAGTCCATATTTGCATATCTGCAATAGAAATTCAAGTATTGTATGTTAAGCCGGTTTGCCATGACAAATGCATAACACGGCGCAGGTGCAAGGCTTTCAAACAATGAAAACATAACACAATCGGCTAGTTTAATCTGCTAGGTGAATTTATGCACGCGCTGCGTCCCCTGTTAACTACAGATGTGTACTAATAGGCTTAATGACAGGTATTAGAGGCAGCCCCCAGACTACCAGCAAATCGCTCAGCGTGCTATGCCTGGAGTTTCTCTGAAAGATAGCCTCCGTAACGAAACTATGTGAATCAGAAGACTGAAATGGCAGTGGGCTGGTCATATCTGTAGAAGACAATTTATTTAGTCACTTTCAGATGGTGACCGTATGTCGTATTCGGCATTATACGCTACGTGTGTACGCAAAAAAGTGGCGCTCTTAAACACCGCATACAAATAGCTAACTCGAACGAAAATGTGATTATATGATACTATCTGCGCCCCGCGGTTTTGCCCGCGTGGTATTGGAATTTATTTTTCGTCAGTTGTTTTTTTTCTACTTGCTTGACACTTATTGTTACATTTTGGAGAATTCACACATAATCTTTATAAATTTTGGCCTATGTGTTATTATGATGTTTAAGCTATATTATTGTAAAGTTTCATTGAAATTCATTCAGTAGAGTATAAGTGACAACATCCATTCATATTTACAAACTTTAGGGTTTTAATATTAGTTAGTAGGATTATTACAGTAAAACGAACAAATGCGAGTACCTACCCCATATTCAGAAAGTGGCTTTTTAAGTCTAATACGAAAATACCCATATTTGAATCTCCCCTAAAATGTATGTACCACCCCGGCTAGTGTAAAGATTTTTCTAGATTCCATTCCACCGTTTAGTCGCCTCGTACCCCCTCAGTGTAGAATGAGTTGGCGACATATTCTAAATCTGTCACCACAAAATTGATCACTATCACAATATTTTTGAGTCACTAACGAGACCACGCACTTTACCGAACAAATATTATTGCAGCGATGGCAAGGCAGAGTGCCTGCCCCCATTCGTCGAGTCACGCTGTTTTGACGAGCATTGGAGCTCGCTCAGTAAATTTACTCGCCTGGCATTTCTAGGCTGCGAAGCGTTACTAAGTATAAACATATTTTTAATCATTTTATTGTCATACTGTGCCGTGCCAATTAAATTGAAGTGGTTCTTTCCTTAGCAAAATAACTCTGTCTGAACGAGATTTGCTTTTATTGATTACTAGCGACCCGGCCCGGCTTCGCACGGGTGCAAGTACCCATGTATCACTATCACTACATAGTATAAAACAAAGTCGCATTCTTCTGTCCGCCCCTATGTATGCATAAATCTTTAAAACTACGCAACGGATTTTGAAGCGGTTTTTTTTAATAGATAGAGTGATTCTAGGGGAAGGTTTATATGTATAACCCACCCCTGCTTTGCGCGGGCGAAGCCGGGGCGGGCCACTAGTTATACATATAAACCTGTTATACATATAAAAGTACAAAAATTAGCGCGGTAGTTTAAATAGAGAAGGCTAATATATTTTTTTAAGATGCATTTAAATATGAAATAATATGTTTTTATCAATAAAACAACATCACACACATTCTTTTGTTTATTTTACTGTCTGTAAAGTCTGTGGTCAAAATATATTTATGCAACAACAATTTAAATTAATTACGGTCGATCTTCTGCTCGGATGCAACGATTTTATGTACTGAGATATTAGTTGAAGAAACTTAAAACGTAAGTATTAACACACAAGTATACAACAGAGATAAACGTTAGTCAGTAATGCATATATTTTGAAATAAAAGTAAACAAATGTCTGCTCATGAGTCTGGAGGAGGTTTTGTTTGTGAGGACGTCGTTTGAAATATTTTTCCTATCTTAATACATTGCTTGCTATTAATTACTTTTGTATATAGTTAGTAGATTTATTGTGTACGCTGTATTAAGTACTTGTATTGTACAAGTGTTGTAACAATTTCATAAAATGGTCTTAATAAAATCAAACTATGTTTTCGAGTGTAAATAGCTTGCGTCAAAGGGCAGTTCACCCCAAAAGATTCAATTTGTGAGATCAAGATTCGTACTGAATAATAAAAATAGAATATTTGGCAGTCCGCTCATTTATTTAAAGTTTTATTTTTCTTTTAAGAAACGATGTCCTGCACTAGGTATAACCTGTATTGCGGGGGCATTTTACAAACATGAAATTGACAAATGACACCCAGGCTCATAGCAAATGCTCTAGTTTACACAAAGATACTTGCCCGACCCCGGAATCAAACCGAGAGCCCGTGATCCAAAGGCGGCGCATCCAACCCTTAGACCAACAAGGCTGCCAATTATATTGTAGCAGTTACATTACATTACTATCTAAGTAAAGCAGTAAGCTTTCACGAATCTTACACATTTCCCACAATAAGATAATCATTATAGACACCGACGAAGAAGTAGTGTTAGAAATGTGACGTTTCTATCTCTGGCCTCATAGCTCTCAAGCAACTTTGTGACTAACACACCCCACACGTGGACATATGAATTTATGATGGAAAGGAAATGGAATGAATGACGACACAGCAGCTAAAGAAAACATTTTTTAGAGTATGCATTAAAGTTAGTGGAATTAGTGGGAAGAGAGAATGGTAGCACCATATTTTCGGTGTAGTGTGTGTGCGTGCGTGTTTGTGAGTGGGTGCGTGTGTGTGTGGGTGAGAGAGGGTGTATGTGTGTATTAGCGTTCGTATGTTAAATTTAATATTTTTTTATGTCATATAAAATTACTTAGAAAAGAAAGGGGGGATGTTTCTTCAAGGAATAAATGATGCAGTTTTACATCGCAACACGAAGAAATAAGTAGATGATATTTAAAAAAAAGACAAAAGCTATAAGAAGAGAACGTGAGAAGAAGCCGACAAAAAAAATGTTATTTTGATTCTGTGTAATTTGGTACCAACGATTCACGATACGAGGGATACATATTCGACTGACTTTAAAAAGAAGGAGGTTCTCAGTTCGGTTGTATGTCTTTTTTTAACCGCTTTATATCGTCATTCTGCCGAAAGCATCAGAGGGGAAACGCCAAAGGGAAAACGAAGCCCCTTTGACATTTCAAACACGTCTACATCGATGTTTACATAATTATGTCGCTCTGGTAATGCAGAGTCAAAGAACATGTCAATTCATTAACTTGGCTGGTATTTTACACACTGATGAAACACGAGAGTATTATTAGTTGGCACGACCAACTGTATGTCTGTGTATCTGTGTCACACAAATGCCTCTGAATGGATAAACCGATTTCGAATTAGTCTTTTCTATTTTAATGTGTCATTTCAGATTATTCTTAGCTATATTTAAAAATAACCACATAAGACGACGTCTAGTGAGTAGTCTTAAATTGTTGGTCTTAAGTTGTTTTTTCCCAAGCCCCATATTTTAATAATTTCAAAGTATTTGTCATTAAATATGAGGGGGCCACTGATCAGCCTAACATTAAGAGCTGCAGTCAGTGGGAGTATGGTGCGTGGGAATTATTCCATAGGTGTGGTTAAAGGATGCAAGACTAACCTTTCTTTAAAGAGAGAAGCTGCACCGCTGGAGATCGTATTTTCCGTGTCTACGGATCCTCCTGGATGTTTCCTAGTCCAGCTTCTTCCTGTTCAGGTTCCTCTTCCACTCACTTTCCTTCGATTTTATTTGTTATTTATTTGCGGGTTTGTACGGCGCGGCGCGGGTTATTTTCGAGGAAGTTGCAGTGATACTTCACAGCAACGTTCAAGCGTGAGCGACGAGTAGGGAGCATGGATCCAGACTGATCTGTCCCTTCTACGTGGGTAATTGCGGTGCAGCGAAAATTATAATAAAAATTAACAAGAAGAGGGTAGACAATTTGATACATTATCAGGTTGTCTTTGTAATTGCCATGTAGTGGCTCGAACAAAATATTATGTCTATGTCTAAAATAGCTACGATGATTCGATGAACTGATGATGAATGATGAAGTTGGAGTCGAGCCTCCTCCAACTTCATCATCATCATCATTTCAGCCAAAAGACGTCCACTGCTGGACATAGGCCTCCCCTAAGGATTTCCACGCAGGTCGGTCCTGAGTCACCCGCATACCATCGCTTTCCGGCGAACTTAACCAGGCCGTCGGTCCGCCGTGTGGGTGGCCTACCAGCACTGTGTTTTCCGGAACGCGGTCGCCACTCGAGCACTTTTCTGCCCCATCGCGCGTCAATCCTGCAAGCTATGTGGCCTGCCGCTGTCGGTAACTCTGGTTCGCCTGTGTATCTCCTCATTTCTGATTCGATCTCGCAGGGAAACTCGGCGCATAGCCCTCTCTATTGCAATTTGGAGGGAAAATAGCCTACTTTGCCTCGTTAAAATGCCACATCCTTTCATATTTGCTTCCCCCGAGTGTGGTTGGGTATTTAATTCATATATTCCGCCGCAAGCGAAAACAGGATTTCATACTTCAATTTCCTTCTATTGAATTGTTCTGCATTGCGTCATCTCTTTGGACACACACACACATGTAGGAATTAGTTGGGTTTGTACTCGCACAAAACAATTTGTATATTGAAAACACAACTCACCTTAGCGAAAATACCCCGTTTTATCCCGATGGAAATCTAAGGATTAAGAGTGTACGGGATAATGGGCCCTGGGGGGTCCCGAAAAAGTGCGAAACACAAAAATACATTGGCTAACGACGCCTTAATGCGACATTACTGCAAAACGATCCAATCGAAGTGTTTTTGCTAAATGGTTTTCCTTTGGGTAAATAGGGTTGCTGCGGAAGTGCCGAGGCTTCCCGGCTGATGAAGGATCTCCGCCTTGCAAAACTTCGTGGTGATTCATTCAAAGGGTCATGGAGGTCAGTTTGTATGAAGTTTTCCTTCTCTTGCGGCTAGGTGTACTCCCTTTTGCATTCCTTTCGTCTCTTACGAAACCCTTACCACGGTATGGGTTGGTGACATTGTGTATTCTAAAACCGTCCGTCGTTTATCGAAGGAGATGGCCATAGAATTTTGTCTCAGGGTTTCCTGCTCTTATGGCTAACTCATTAGCCATTGTTATTTCCCTTAGTCGGCTCTTAGGACAGGATAAAATGGGATCGTGGAACTATGTTTTCTAATCCATAACCCCACGTCTCAACGGTATACTTTCGATAAATTCAATCAAAATTAAACCAAACAAAATCCGAGGATTCTATGAAATCTGGGAGGATCTATGGTCTAGGTTGGAAATCCACGCGAAATCTTTTATCCCAATTTGAACCGGCCTCTCTTCTGGCAGGAAATTGACCTTATGTTAAGTTGCCCACACGGTTACAGTATCATATATAAAGTTATCATAAGTTAGTGTTACACTACTGCTACTATACCCATAAAATACTCATTGCTGAGTCGGGCCTCCCTCCATGTGGTTGGAGGAGGCCTGCCTCAGCAGCCTGCTGTGCCACGCTGGCCAAACGTCAAAAGTGTTCGTATCAAGTCTAACTTCTCTTGCGGCTAAATTTTCGCCCAAGTCTTTTTTTTTAATTTAATAGACAGAAATAAACAGAAATAAAAAGTAAATTTAGGTTGCAATAATATGGTGTCTAAAAGGCAGGAGCTCAGTATACACTGCAGTTATATGCAGCACTGATTTTCATCACCAGCCCGGACGAGAGAAAAATAAAATTAAAATTACAATTAAAAAATATACAAGCATTTCTTAAATAATTGCGTAATGATATCTCTCTATGTACAGAGTATGGTTACAGAGTATGGTCAATGGCAGATGAGAAATTTTCTTTTGTCGACCCTTACGACACCCTTAGGATGGAACGGGTTCTTCACTATATTCTAATTCCGTCACCAAACGAACGATAATGGAACGCAATTTTTAAATAATTTTCAACCACTTCCAGGTTCAGCCCTACCGACAAAGCAGTAGGACATTATCGCTTGACTAAATCGGCGCGTGATTTATCTGTTCACGGATTACGAGTTGTTCGGCCGGTGGATTTGCCGGGTGATTAACTAAAACGATGGAGAGGGGAAGCTTTGCCCGCTCTAGAATTACTCTAGAATGCTCAACACCGTGATATAACCACGAAGGCATCGTCTTGGGGCATTGATGCCGTAAAGACCTACCTTAATGCAACTACAAAGTTTCTTGTTGGTTCTCCTCTGTGGAGCGGCATTCTGACCGGGTGGTAGAAGTGGTAGTTCGGTACGCCCGTGGATGGATGTACTGTGGGACACCGAGATATGACGGCGATAGGAGTGTTTGGAGACTACCACCTATCGTGGGACAAGGGCCAAAAGGTGATCATAAGTTTTAAACATGACGATTTATAAGAGTTTTATGATAAACCTATTTATATAAAGTTCCTTATGAATTTGAATTTGAACTTACTCTCTCAGAATGAATAATCGAAGGCTATCTAGACTGGGTGCTTTTTTTTTCTTTTTTGAACTTTTGTTACCGCATAGCTCAATCTATAAACCATCTATAAACCGATTCGGAAAATTTTGACAGGCCCCATAAAACATTATTTTTTATTTGATTGAAATCGGTTTAGTAGTTTGGTATAAAAAAGTTAATAAGTAAACAAAACTACCTATAACTTAACTGGTTATTGGTTCCGAGTTTAATGAAGTAAACTTATAAACTAGCCAAAATATTGCCAACAGAGAATCATTTGAAGTGAGTGTCAACTTAAAAATTTACCCTGACATTAGTCGATACACTAAAGGCAACAGCTACCGTCAGTTTATAAAGAATATGGTTTACGTTAACATTATTCTGCGTGTAATGATTGCATATCACTATCACTACATAGTATAAAACAAAGTCGCATTCTTCTGTCCGTCCCTATGTATGCATAAATCTTTAAAACAACGCAACGGATTTTGAAGCGGTTTTGTTTAATAGATAGAGTGATTCAAGAGGACTGTTTATATGTATAACCCACCCCCGCTTTGCACGGGCGAAGCCGGGGCGGGCCACTAGTTGTAAATAAATTGATTTAGAAAATAGTAAGGATCCTCTATTAATTAATTTAAACACCTTAAATTGCTTAATTCGGTCCTATCGTCTATTAGATTTAATGGGCGTTGATCAAATAATATCAATTAAGCTAGGAGCTTGCACCTAATCATCTGCTGCTCTAAAATAGTAACTACTATTATTGCTCATGACTACAGAACTCAGGTTATAAATAGCAGACAGTAATATAAATATTGACAAAATCTGACAGCTCTAAATTATTTAATGTATGCTTTTAACAACACAATCCTCGTATCATTCTCGCCATATTGTTTCTATTATCGGCGCTAATCGTCTGGCGGAGTGGGCCTGTTCGCAACCCATTCATCATTGCACGTCAAAGGTGATAGATGTTTGTTGGACAAGTAACATATTTACATAGTTTTTAACCATCTACAAAATAGAGGGGTTATGGCACTTCTGTTTGCTTGTCAGTGATCCGTGGAATCATGGGTAGATCAAGTAATTTTGATATACGATGAAAGATGTGTTTTAACTGTACGAACGTGAGTGTGTGTACATATAAGGCTCGCCGCCGCATAGGGAAGCAAAGTTCTAGAGTGGCGACCGCGTTTCGGAAGGCGCAGTGCTGATAGCCTGGTAGGCCTCCCACACGGTGGACCGACGACCTGGTTAAGTTCGCCGGGAAACCATAGATGCGGGCGGCCCAGGACCGGCCTTTGTGGAGATCCTTGGAGGAGGCTTGTGTCCAGCAGTAGACGTCTTTTGACTGAAATGATGATGATGATGGTGATGACTAAACCCAAATATATACCAAAACATTCCTCATGAATCCTTCTAGTTTTTGGTAATCTTTTCAGCAGCAATTCAGCGCTTAATCGCGAACTAAGACAGACAGACACGGCGGAAGACTTTATTTTATAATATTTAATGTGTAACTGTTTTTGCATTGACTGCAGTGTAAACCACGTTTAAACAATAAACTAGCAACATAGTCTATTATATTCCCCTGTAAGACGGACAGTGGGTCTTAAACAATAATAAACGGCATTATCAAAGCGGTTCTATAGCAGTCACGTTTAAGCCACAGACGGAATTTATTTCAGTCTAGGCTGTCACATTAAACTGTGTGCAGTTCCATAGTGCAGTATTTGAAAACTAAACCTAACCAACTAAAATGTTGTGGCTGTTTGTATTTTTTCAATGATATTTTACCGCACGTGTAATTATTATGATTACAAGAAAAATAGAAAAGATACGATCTTTGGGTCAAATAACTGTCCTACTTCAACATTTATTGAAGAAAACCACGGTTACTGATTTAGACTACACAATTACACCAACCCATACCATCTTTAGGGTGTCGTAAGAACGCAAGAGGCAGATCACCTAGCCCCAAATGAAGGAAAACTTGATAGAAACCCTGTGCCAACCCTTATTGCCAGCGTGGCACAGTAGGCTAATTTGCCTCCATGAATTTGATGGATGCCCGACCCAGCAGTGGGTTATTTACGGGCTGAAACGACAAGTTTTTCAAAAAATATCCTAAAAGTACCCCAACTACCCGAGAGCCAATAGAATTTAAAAAAATCTTTGTGCTATATCAATTTTATATTAAAAGTTCGTTTTTTTTTTAAATAACTTCCATCTTAGCATTTTTTTTTGTAAACCATTGATTTTGTAAAAAGTAAAGTATTATCGATTTTAAATAGTATGTATCATAGCTTTATAATAAATATGAGCTTATGGTGACCTTTTTTAATCCGTCACCATACAATTACAATATTACAATAATGGCGGACAAAAATTGCGAATAATTGCTCATAACAATTACCACACTATTTGAAATAGCGCGGCGTCTCTGTGCTTGGGATCTGCGTGTGAAATCTAATTGCTTAATAATTTAATCAACACATGACCCGCTTTTATTCTACATAATTGGTAAGCAGATTATCATTCTTTGGCTGAATGCCTCAGAATCTAGCAAATCAGGTTTATTAGACCTAATCCGTGTAGAGAAGTATTTTAAAAGCATAGATAGAGACACCAACCCATTTTCCCTGAGGCTGCCGTATGAAGGGGACAAAGGAAAGTAGGTAGTATCACATCAAGTTCGAAACTTGAAGTTACAAACTTAAACTTGTCTATATGGACAACAACTACTAACGACAGTCCTAGGTTATTCTCCGACTCAGCCTTTGTTTAAGTAGAAGGATTACAAAGCATACTCAATGAGAAGAACACAAAATAGATAGATATATTAATATACTCTGTATACCATTTTTTTTTTCAAGATAATCCTTTATGGACTGTCCCTGCCAACCTGGTGATGGCCAACCGGGGGTGTATGGGAGGTACATAAAACTATTCTCGCCATTATTCTTTAATTAAACACACCCACTGGGTAACGAAATAAAAACCGAAGTATTTTATCATACCATCGACTATACAGCCACGATAACCTACCGGCTTATAGCACATCTTGTTGTCTATATTGACAGATAATAAAACAGAAGAACAGTACAAACACTCCTAAAGACGACGTTGGGGCAATATCGTTCGGGGGACGCCATCTACAATTTGTCTCCGTCTGTTTGTCTTTAGACTAAGGACAAACAAGGGAAAGATATGGGATTAAGTTGACTCTGTGGCGGCACTTATTTTGATTGATGGTTTAGGTTGAATGTGAAATTAAAATATGGTCACTATTCCATTCCATGTTGTGATTATTTATATTAAAGGCGAAGTAACCGCAAAGGAAGGACAATTTAATAAAAAAACATTTTGTTCATGCCTGGCCAGCATGACAGAGTAACTTTATTTTCTTCCAAATAATTGGAGTAGGCTTGGTTGAGTTATGGGTGAAATAACCCGAGTCTGGATTTTTCACCCATATCTACATAAAAGTTTTAGAATAAAATTAAAGATAACGCTACCTAGTTATATGTGTATAAATCTCCGGATGCCTTTACAAAAATATTATGGGGCAACTTTTTACGTTACGTTAAAAAGTTGTATCGTTCGTATCTTAATAAGTAGGTATATAACGGCAGTAGGGCCTTCCTTATTAGTTTCGTTACTCGTATTCAGAATATAATCACTTTTCCACAAGAATAACTTCAATAACTTTCAAACTTGCAGCAATCAATCAAACTTTAATGAAACTCAATGGAATTAAAACAGGATCTCGTACAACCACCAAATATTAGTCTAGTAATTATCAAGGCATAATTAACTATTCACTTCAAAGATATTTCACTAAAACTAAATTAATAAATAGCGATTAGTCGCAATCGTGGTGCGCGGGCTTCCATCCGATGTCAAGTGCATTGTATCAAGTGACACGATGTGACACCAAAAAAAAATAGTGACACTGAAAACATAGTGCAGTAATGTTGAAGTCTATCATATCATCATCAGCCCACATCAGTCCACTGCTGGACATAGGCCTCCCCTAAAGAGGCTATCATATCACTATACTAAATCTTTACACTTCCACCGGCTCGAACTGCCTTCAGTCAAAGATTTTTCTACTTCTTAGGACCATCTCTTTATAATAAACTAAGTAACAAACAAACAATGGAGAGGGCTATGCTCGGAGTTTCCCTGCGAGATCGAATCAGAAATGAGGAGATACGCAGGAAAACCAGGGTCACCGACATAGCCCACCGGATTGTCAAACTTAAGTGGCAGTGGGCAGGGCACATAGCTCGCAGGACCGACGTCCGATGGGGCAGAAAAGTCCTCGAGTGGCGACCGCGTTCCGGAAGGCGCAGTGCTGGTAGGCCTCCCACACGGTGGACCGACGACCTGGTTAAGATCGCCGGAAAGCAGTGGATGCGGGCGGCCCAGGACCGGCCTTTGTGGAAATCCTTGGGGGAGGCCTATGTCCAGCAGTGGACGTCTTTTGGCTGAAATGATGAAGTAACAAATGTCAAATATTCAGCTTATCCTATTATAATTGTAAAAAAACTGTCCGCGCATTCCTACAAAACAAGACATACGATGAAACTGAAAAGTATCTGACCTAGGCGAACAAAAGCAGTTAGACTACACTCATACAAACATGCGCACACACACGCTAACACACAACATCGCACACTAACACACACACACACACACACACACACACACACACACACACACACATACCCCTTGTTTAATTTTTGTTGTTTTACATTTTAATTTTAAAATCTAAGATAAGGTCTGGTTGTACGATTACAATGTAACATTATTTAGATACAAAAAAGGGAAAGGGACTGTTACTCCTTAACACAGGCTATTTGTAGCCTAGCTAGGATTATCTCGTTACCATAGACCAGACAGAATATCACACTGAGAAAGGTTACTGGTATAGAAGTATCCAATTACATGCCAATAACAAACAATATTTTGTCAACCAATATTTTCGTATTCCACTGTAGCAAGTTCCGCAGGTATCCTCGATTTTAAATCAGACAGTGTTGGCTGTCACGTTTATCAAATAGGATAAAAATCGCCGAGCAATCGCGACTGTATCAAATGCGATTATATTTGCTACGGTGAGCCTGAACCACTGCAGAAACATACGAAGAGTTATTTCACTCATAATCGCTAGACAACTAACTAGACTGATTTACTTAATGTGTATAGCTGAAATAGTTAGTTGGCACCAAAATAGGCTTATATCTCTAACTACCACAGTTACATGTTTATGAACCGATTGCCACCAAACGGAACTACCGGTAAACATTTGAATTGACCTGCTGTCGCCTTTCATGCTACTAACATTTAATAAATAATAATAAATATCCTTGGACATTTCACACAACGCCATCTCGTCCCAAGCTAAGCAACTTAATGCTCGTGTTATGGTAACGAGATGGATGATAAACTACTTATATACATTTTTTTTATAAATACATACATATTATAGATAGAAATGACACCCAGACTCCGAGCCAGTGCCTCTGGTTTAGACAAAGACACTTGCCCGACCCGGGAATCGAACCCGGGACCCGTTGATCCAAAGGCAGCACATCTAACCACTAGACCAACGAGGCAGTCGTATTTCGTGTGAAAACTGCTATACCTAGATGTAGGCATATCGAAGTATCAATGTCATGGCCACCGACGCCGATGGCTTTATATCCCCTCCCAAGCAGAGTAGCCTGAGATTATGATGTTTTAACCCTTGACTAAAATAAGGATCTCATAAATTTCACGCGCCTGTGTGTCAGTCTGTGGCATCGTAGTTCCTAAACGAATGGAGCGATTACGATGCTATTGAAAGCTGGGTTTCAGGTGTTGAAAATTTTACCGGTTTCTATGTTATGAGAGATTTTCTTGCTATATCGTAGATTCCTTAAAATATTTAATTTTGGTATTACGATAACTGCAGAAATAGCCACCGGTATGTTTCCAAAGGGTTGCCGAAAGGTGAAAAGAATTACGGAAAATGTTCCGGCTTGTTACTCCCTGTCGTGTCTAGCCACCGCACCGAGCTCTCATTATGATAATATACACCCCAGCACTGATTTACACCCCCTATAGGGAACGAATATACCGATTCTTTTTTTTCGCTTAAGGTGGATGTTCCAGGGTAGGCGCGAAATCCAAAAATTCTTACGTTTTTTGCAATTTGCAGGGCAGTGCTAGGTTGTATGATGATGAACATTTGATTCGCGGCTGGAAGACGTATGTAGTTACGGAGTTATAATCATCAAACTCATCAATACAACAATACAAAAGTTTTTCTTGCACCTTTATGAGCTTGGAGGGTTGTATTGATGATTTTTATGATTTTAATAATATAACTACATACGTCTTACAGCCGCGAATAACATTTTAATCAACATACAACCTAGCACTGCCCTGCAAATTGCAAACAACGTAAGAATTTTTGAATTTCGCGGGCTACCCTGGAACATCCACCTTAAGGATTAAACTCAAAAGGAACTTTATTTACGTAGTTTTTATTACAAAGCTCTTATAAATTATATAAATTAGCATTATCATCTTACGGCCCTTGTCCCACGCTAAGTCTCCTTATACACTTATCAGTCGTCATATCTACAATCACATCTTTCATACACAATTCCTTATTCTTACAATACATCCATCTCTTAAGCCCGATGGGGCAGAAAAGTCCTCGAGTGGCGACCGCGTTCCGGAAAGCGCAGAGCTCGTAGGCCGGAAAACGATGGATGCGGGCGGCCCAGGACCGGCCTTTGTTGAAATCCTTGGACGTCTTTTGGCTGAAATGATGATTATTATTATTATTATTTTTTGCTATGCTACATGTATAAGCATGAAATTGCTTTCAGTAATATGTCAGACTTGTTTGCACCACCATCATTGTAAAAAAGCAACCATGAACTTTTGTATTATATTATTATATATATTTTGAATATTTGAAAGCATCTGTAAGAATTAATTCAAATAAAAAACATTTTGATTTTGATAATGTGCCTTGTTGGTCTTACATTTGCAAGAAGCACTTTTTAAGAATCTAGGATCCCCTCGGAATGAAATGGGTGGTTGACATTCTGTATTCTAAATCTGTCATAGCCAATTATGTATAACATCCAATTGTTAAAGACGCAAAATCCTATTTCACCTTGCTATGAGTCTAGGCTCATCATCATTGGCTCAGGCGTGATAGCCATTCAACAGCATGTGGCGTGTGATTGATCACCTTAATTTGTACACTGTGAAGTGTGGACGGACGTATTTGGTAATTTATCTCAGAACGGCTCTAGACTTGCAAATAAAATGCAATCTACAGCGAGGATATTTTATATTAAATTAAAATTAAAGATAAGAAAGGAAATAATCGAATATACATATATCTACAGATGATGAGGCGCGGCAAACTATTTACTACGTACCGTATCGTATCATCTACATACAGTTTGAATATCTTCAGCCTGGCAGTGGAGAGGGCTCTACCTTCAAAGTTCTCCATGTATATGTCTGCGAACGCAGGGGATACTGGGGAGCCCATGGCTACACCGTCGATTTGCAGATAGAATTTACTATCTCAATATAAGCAGCCAGATATGAGGCAATGTTCCAATTACTCTGCTCGTTCCAAAAGCAGACCATATTCAATTAGCTTCATCTTTATGTATTAAGAGATTTGTGAATAATGATTTTCAATCTGATTTATGGAGTAGTAGGAATCCGCATAAAATAACATATAGCTGACATAAAAAAACAGACGCCCCACCAAGTCTGCAGTGAGCACACTTTCAACAAGATCAACCCCTACATTGGGTTCGATAGACCTCATCTTTTCCTTGGTACGGATACCATGGAAAATCATTACATCCCGAGACTGGTCCGTGAGGCTATAGAGATTTAAAATCATTTCAAATTTCAATAAAGTTTTTATTTTATATATATGTTTTTAGAAGAGTTTGGCAAATACTACCTGCTTGGAATCCAGTGATTAAATTGATCAAATCTCAAGTTCAACATTCATCTGCAATACCTCTGGCACCTCTGGACAACGTGAGCGATGTTTTTCGTGCACAGGCCATCAAACAAAGTTGTAGGCCGTAGACATTGGCCGTAGATTAAACTGTTTCTTCATCATCATCTTCGCGCTACATCCCGGTTACAGCCCAAACTTCGGCGCCCGGGGTCCGCTTTTCGCCTTTTTCTCTTCCACTTCGCACGGTGTTCAGCATCCCTGGTAGTGAGCCCATTGGCACGCATATCACCCTTTACGACGTCAAGCCAGCACTTTTTGGGCCCACCCCTCCTGCCGGGGCCCGGCGGAGGCGGCATGGCCAGACATTTGTTTCCCACGTAAGCCTCCGGTTGCCGCAAGACGTGGCCGTACCAACGGAGCCGAAACTCCTGCAATTTATCCGCAATGTCACGGACATGAAGACTGCCGCGAATGCGGCAGTTCCTTATGCGATCCTTTCGCGACACTCCACACATCCACCGCAGCATATTCATCTCCGTGACACGCAGTTCTTGCTTGTGTCGCTCTAACACCGGCCACGCTTCACAGCCGTATAAAAAGACAGGTCTAATGATGTATCTGTGTTTGGATACAATACTATGCATGTATTGTACATAATAAACCTTCCTCTTGAATCACTCTATCTATTAAAAGAAACCGCTTCAAAATCCGTTGAGTAGTTTTAAAGATTTAAGCATACATAGGGACGGACAGACGACAGCGACTTTGTTTTATACTATGTAGTGATATATGTTTTTAGAAGAGTTTGGCAAATACTACCTGCTTGTAATCCAGTAATAAAATTGATCAAATCTCAAGTTCAACATTCATCTGCAATACCTCTGGCACCTCTGGACAACGTGAGCGATGTTTTTCGTGCACAGGCCATCAAACAAAGTTGTAGGCCGTAGATATTGGCCGTAGATTAAACTGTTTCTGTTTACTTTTAAATACTACTGTCATCTAGTCTCTCCGTGACCACGACAGCTACAAAGCGTTCGAAACTTCAGGAATTAAATAATATAAAATACACGCGATAAATGCGCTAAAACCCTTTTTATTTCTATGATCATAATCTAAATCTAATGATCCCTTTCCTTTAAATAACAAAGTTTTGACTGATGTCTACAAATTGTACAAAAATGCTAGCATGATGTTCCGTTAATTCTTTCTTAAAACTGCAGCTTTTGCATGAATAATTTAAACGCTCCAATTAAAAAAATCGTAAACCTTGTCTATGGGCACATGCCGCCATTGTTTTCCCGCGCCTTTTGTTGTTCCCGTAACCAATAGCAAAAGACCTACCACGTTTTACCCGATTTCTAAAATGAGGTATAAACGAAAAGAAGAAATTTATATTGCATCTATATCTCAGTCTGTCAGCGTGGAACAGTAGGCTAAGTTTCCGCCATCCGCCGGCCTGACTCAATACCACTACTATTCAGTAGTGGGTCAGTTTGGGCTGTGACGAACGATATCTAAGGTAGATCTGGGGTTGTAAGCTATGCTATTTGCTCCCTGGTCCCTAAATAAATTTTGGGTCTTTTATTTGGGAATCACATTAAAACTTTATTCTACAAATACCAAGAGAAGTGATAACCTTCTAATGGCTAAGCTATTTTCTTTAATTATATTTAGGAATACTCTGAACACACCTTATCTATAGACACCCAGGCTGACGCGTCAAACTTAAAAAGTTCACTTTTTTATCAGGAATTAAAATTATGATGTCTTAGGTATTCGCATTCCCTGTGATGGATTTAGAATAGTGTCGCCACCCCATTTCATCATGAGGGTGTCGTAAGAGCCGACAAAAATAATGATAAGGCCGAAAATCTAGCCGCAAGCAAAGGAAATTCTGATCTGACACCATATGCCAAGCCATGTTGCCAGCGTGGGACAGGAGACTGATTGCCTTCCATGTAATTGGAGGAGGTCCGACTCAGCAGTGGGTCACTTAAGGGCTGAGAAGTAAGTTTTCGTGATTATTACATATTAAAATTAAAAAGTTTTTAACAGATACCGTTAAACAATGTTAAATTTTTAGGTTACAATACATTGTCAAACTACAGCTTGCAAGGGGAGAGGTCAACTTAGGTTGGTGGTACTCTTGGCTCTTCGAGCCCTCTTTGAAGCACAGTTCTCGACGCCACCGTAAAGGCCCCATACCCTGAGATGTTTCCAATAAACTCATTGTTGCTACATTTAATAAAAAGCTAGGGCTTGTCATATTACACATAGACACGTATGTCTATGCCTTAACCTAGATATTATAATCTATACTGTGGCAAGAAAAATATAAAATAATAAAACTAGGATCTAAACTAATGTAAATAAGTTACACTGCCACAAACCGTCCCAAACTCAGCACGATGCTGATTGCAGGCAATCAACGGTGGTCTTCCGTTAGAATCTCCCTAGACTGTGCTGCTACCTTAAAATAAATACAATAAACACATAAATAGACATACAGGTCTAGTAGCCCTAGGGTTATGGGATAGGGTAGTGACACTATGTATTCTAAACTCGTCACCACACCAAGGACAATACAACGTAATCAATTTTAATATAATCACCGTCCTTTTTTCGTCAGAAACTTCATGGATGCCGTGGGGTTAGCTGGGTTAAGTGAGATACTGGGGCGCGGAAAGTACAAATAGCGACCCAACGTACCCACGAAGACAACGGCGTGCCCCTACTGCATGAACCAGGGCCACGGGTTTTACTCCCCGATGTTCCTACTGTAACTGGAATATTATGAAATATTTTCTGATAATTGCTTGTTTCAATATTGAAATATCAAAGTTATTTGTGAACGAAGTCTCCGTTATTTATTATCCCGGAATTTCTGGACAACGCTCCTAAGGAATTTGGAATATTTTCAACAAATTGGAGAATATAGTTGCGAGATTTTATTGGAATTTAGAGGAAAATGTTGTCGCTAAAACATTAATAAAAATAATGAGGGCGGCATTTTTATTCAGACTGTAGTAAGTTCCAGGGGAATATTTCAGAATTATCTCATCCCATAAAAAACTGTAACTATGGTGTATAGTTACAGTTTTTTATGGGATGAGATAATTTGCAGGTATTTTGAAAAATTTTAATGAAAGGAAATGAAACGAAAGGAAAAACCTAAGAAATGATACTGTGTCACGCCGGGTAGTAGGATTGACACAGGTTTTTTTAACTGATCATTTATTTTATTCTGGACTTACTACTACTAATCAGCCTACAAACGGGGCTCCTCCCATAACAAGGAGGTACTCTTCCACGCTGCATTAGCCTACTGTTCCACGCTGGTCAGACGGTTTGGCACAGGGTTTCTTTTCAAGTTTTAATTCTCTTTTCGTACGTTTTCGGCTTTGTCACTTCTTTCGTCGACTCGTACGACACCTTCAGGATGGAATAGGGTGCTGACACCATGTATTCTAAATCCGTCACCACATGGACAACGACACCCACAAAATATACTGGAGTGGTGACGCTGATTTCTAAAATTAATTGCAACAGGAAAAATACAGCTTAGTCATATATCTATCTGTCTCTTTTCAGTGAAACCCGTTAGTGCCAACATAATTAAGTTGTTTCATTAAAATCGCGATCCAACTAGCTAAACACATTACCGCAGTCCTTTGTGCCATCTGGGTCACCACTACAATATGTCGCCATTGGTACAAGAGGCAGTGTGGGAAAATTTAATAAGATACGTACGAATTATTTTTAATTTAATTGCTAAAATTAGTCCAATTTCCTAGGGTGACCGTCGCCGTCATGTCTTCGTATGTAGAATAAATCTTCATCTCAATCCATACATTACCCATTACTCAGTCGGGCCTCCACCAATCTCATGAAGAAAACTGAACTACCTGTTTTGCTAGCTTAGCTAGTTTTTCTTATCTTGCGGCTAAGTTTTGTGCCTATTGGATTCCATTAGTCCTCTTACGACACTCTAAGTTTGGTATGAATTAGTAATATTCGGTGTAATTTTGCAAACATCGTGATTTAAAAAAAGTTTTCGATATTTTAAGTTATATTATTAATTTATTTCCTGTGTGTCCTTTTGGCGAATAACTGTATTTTTCACTTCAGTAGCTCAAACATGTAGGTTTCGCTCACTGAAAACAGTGAGCAAAATGCGAATTTGCTCACTGAGTGAGACAATAGTTATTTGTGCAACAAGAGAGCAAAGTCGTGAAAAGTGAAAAGTTATGTGTGTTACACGAGAGCAAAGTTTTTTGCATCTTGTGCCTTTAAATCCCTCGCCACACTCAGGAATCAACTTAAGAATCACTCGCTAAGCTCGTGATTCAATCATTGATTCCTTCGCTTGCTCAGGATTCAATATCAGCACTCGCAGCAAAAAACCACTTTGCTCTCTTGTTGCACAAATAACTATTCTTGCTTTATTTCTATTCTAAATCACTTTTTTACAAATAAGTAACAAGATTTCACATATTGTGTATACTACAAGAATTCTCTTTTCTTTGTCACTGTGACTTTATCTAAATAGCGATTTAAAACAACAATTTCTCATTTCTAACATGATCTACCCTGTGGCCTTTGGAAATAGTATTAAATAACAAATATATGTAAAACGTTTAAAAGAGAACGCATGGCCCGTTATTTAATTAACCCAGACCTGTGATATGACACCTACGCCGAAAACAAATAGCAATTTGGTTTAAACAAAACACATGCCCAATCCTGGAATCGAACCTCTAAGACCACATTTTAACCCTAATACCAAAAAGTGACACTTGTATGAAGTTGTAATATTGTCATCAACCTCTTGCACTAATAATTTTCTCTATTAACTACATCTGTGTTTTTATTAGGTGCGGTCAAAGGAAAATTGTCTCCCTTTTGTTCAAGTAAGTTTGTTTGGCCATATCGCGCGAAGTGCTGACCTAATTCGAGAAAACTTTTTCGTACCACTGTTATTCGAGAGACTTTTCGTGCTTCATGTTTTTAATATAACTAGACCATTTGCTATGTGGAATATTATTTAAGAAATAAATGTATTCTTTATAGTTACATTGGGTCATGTGGTAGTCACCGATGACCTGGGTAAAGGCGCCGGAAAGACCAGCCTTTGTGGAAATCCTTGGGAAGGCCTACGTCCAGCAGTGAACGTCTTTTGGCTAAAATGAGGATTGATGTTGATTATTTGGTTACAGATTTATTCACTAGTGTACATAAATCTGTAATGATAGGTAATGATAGGTCTGGTAGGATGTGATGCCTTTGAATCATGGGTATTATGGTATATGGTATTCGATTCCGGGGTCGGGCAAGTGTCTTTGTGTAAACCAGAGGCACTTGTTCGGAGTCTGGGTGTAATTTGTGTTCGTGAATTTCATGTTTTTAAAATTCCCCTGAGGTACCGCAGGGGAATTATACAAACATGAAATATTTAAGAATATTTTATTAGATTTTTGCAATGTAGTTACAATGTAACGGGACGTGCTTAGTTTAATCAATAATAGTTACAAGTAAATTAGAACTATTTTAAGAGCGGGCATAGACACCCGAATGGAGTTGTAAGTGTCATGATGGGCGAGTTGTCATGACTTGGAGGGCGACCCGTACGTGATGGATGAAGTAAGTACATTGCAAAAATCTAATAAAATATTCTTAAATATTTCATTATCTTGTGGCCAATTTACTAAGTTTAATTAATAAAGGATTGGTACACAGTTTAACAAATCCCCTAGCCGTCCCTACATCAATAAATGACCTAAGTAACATATGGTGGAAACATAAAGTATAACTAAATGATAAATAAGTTTAGGTTAGTCACTTGTGATAAAATTGGTATAGAGGTGGTGAAAACATCTCATCTCATTCTAAACGCGTCACTCTGTTCTGTGAAAGCATGTAGAATTCTCAATAGCACTGAACTAATCCTATCCGATCCGTAATGATGGTCCAATCACTGAATCCTTTCATCTCCCAGTATTGTGTTAACTGATATCTACAAAATAGATGGAAAGCAGTAGGACAAGGTTTTTTTTCAGATGTTAAAGGTACCTAATTCGTTTGTCGTGAAAACATCTCGAAATGTGTTCACGAAACTACATTATCTAACATTGATATTCGGTATAGGTATAATTGAATATTACATGTAAACCATTGAAATCCGAATCATTCCGGTGTATTTTAGCAACGATAGAGATACCTAACCATTAAAATGCCATTTGAAGTTGGTGCCTTAAACATACATTAGACATTTTAAGTTGCCACCGACTTGGTTGGCTCGAATATTTTCAATAAATGAGATTTTCATCAGCATCATTATTTCAGGCAAAAACGTCCACTACTGGTCATAGGCCTCCCCAAGAATATCAAGGACGGTCTTTAAATATGCTTTGTAAAGGCGTCGAATACTTATTTCACGTTTAACACCAAACTATTGAACTTATTGAGATTAAATTTCTATGGGCCCAATCTGGAACAAATATCATTTCAAAATTTTTAAACAACGGAGATAAGTGGTAACACCGATTTTTTTAAAAAGAACGGAGATGGTTGCTGCAAAGAATGATTTCCAGAAAGTATACCGTAGATTATGGTAGATGAGATTTGAATGGTTTTAAACCGTGTTATCTCAGCATCCTCTAATTCAATACACAGAAAGTAGCTTACTAACGAGACTCCAATGCCTTTGATTATTATGCAAGCATGTTGTGGCACCTTCAATTATTGTGCACTAGCGACCCGCCCCGGCTTCGCACGGGTGCAATGACGAGCATCTAAATTTATCAGTGTTTCTCTACAATATTATGCATGTATTATACTTATAAAGTTTCCTCTTGAATCACTCTATCTATTTAAAAAAAAATCGCTTCAAAATCCGTTGCGTAGTTTTTAATAGGGACGGACAGACGTCAGCGGCTTTGTTTTATAATATGTAGTGATCCGGGGCGGTTCGCTAGTCCTGAATAAATAATATTTTAGCCCTCTGCGAATTTAGCTGTATTGTGTACGGGGCTCATAATTTGGCGTGCGTCTGTGCCGTCGTAATTTGGCGCACGTATCGCTGGCGCAGACACTACGTGGATCGGAACCGGAACTAATACTAGGGCTACTTGTACTTACTATAGTTATTCACTCGGAAGTTTCTCGTAGTATCATCATCTCCGCTAATAAATTGGCTTGTTAGTTCAGGGTTGCTAGTGGCATCTTTGGATCATACGTTCGCTTCCGGGGACGGACTACTTAGAAAAGATTACTGACGGCAAATATTAATAAAGGGGCCAAATACTGGGTCGAGTTTACTCCATTAAGCAAATTAGGCTATAGCTGTATATTGTAGTTTAAGTAGATTGTATTAGGCTGTGCTTCGTAAGACCCCCTCGAGTTTAAATCTGTTGGTAGAACTATATTGTAGTGTGTGTATAATCCCCTTTAGTTTAAGCTACATAATAGTGACACTGGTCATAGAATAAACAGTCTTATTCTGTCTTCCGTCGTTTAATTAACTAGCTCCGCTCTCGTCAGTACAATATATTCCAAATCTTTGACTACACAAACTCAAGCTCAAAAGGAACTTTATTTACGTTGATTTTATCACAAAACTCTTAGCCCCCTTACGCACTAGCGGTTGAACCGCTTATGATTGTACGCCACAATATTTCAACCGCCAGACGTACAATCATAAGCGGTTGCATATTAAACTGGAAAAGCTGCTGGCCGCGCGGTTAGCCGCCACCGCGGTTCAACCGCTGGTGCGTAAGGGGGCTTATAAGTCGTCTTATTTAAAATTTTCAATATCACCCTTCTCCCCTTGTTCCACGCTAGGTGGTTGTCTCCATATCATAAAGGTACACCTATCGGTCGTCATCAACTCAAAAGAGGCTCCATTCATGGGACTGAAATGACCATCTCATTTCTGCATCTTATTTGTTAAATGAAATTCATTAAATAATAGACTCAAATCTATAGACCAATAACTCAAGAATATATACGTAGCCTAATTATTCTCTTCCCTCATTTTCAATTACCATTAAAAGAAAGATTCAATAAAAACTTCAATTAACGTTTCCCACATAAAAAGTTCCCCTCCAAATCCGCCATCTTGATCAACCGTTAAAGTTCGAAATGCGAACCAAATCAACACTCGAGAGATTGGAACGCGTGACTCGAATACGCACAGCCACAATACAACGGGTTTTACATAAAGAATGCGAATTTACGAACCACTGGCTCGGATAATAGTGGCGGAGTGAATTTGTGGGATCACTTGGCTGCTCGATATCATTGCCTTGTAAGTTTAAAAAAGTTCAGAGGTGGGAAATCGAATTGTGGAACTTAAATTTGACCTATGGAATGAAATAAAGTGGAGGGGATATGGATAAGAGGTAAGATGGAAGGATCATTGCTTTCTCATCTCTTGCTATAATAAATCTATACTATATCTATATTATAACTATATCTCTATTCTATATTGTAAAGAGACCCTTTGTTTGTCTACGCAATCTTTTGCTATATACAAACCAAACGGATTAACCGAAAGTTAAGTCCTCAATAAAAAATCGGAAAGATATTATCATGAACTTACTCCCCAAGCGAACGAAGCACTGATCATACATGTAAACAGTATATAGTCTCGCCAGCGCTTTTCATCTTTACGGTGTCGTATGACATAACTAAAGGTACCAAGGTGTCGGAAAATTTAGCTGAAGGTGCTCTGAAACCCAGCACAAATTGTTGGAGGCCTTATAGATGTGTGTTATTTAGGTCCTTAAATAAGAAAGGGCCCGTGTGGTGATGTATTAGAATACTTAGTGTCACCACCCCATCGCATCCTGAGGGTGTCGTAGAAGCCGACAAAAGGAGATGACAAGGCCGATAACCTTGCCGCAAGAGAAGGAAAACTTGATACGAAACCCTGTCCCAATAGGCTTATTACCCTCCATGAATTTGGAGGAGGCCCGACTCAGGAGTGGTCATCTTTGGGCTGATTAGTAGTTAAATAAGAAGACCATCTTATTCATCGTCTTCTGAATTGGTCATACTCTTAAACTAGATAAAAAAACAGCACAGAAATTTAACTTTAAACCGAGAAAACGTATTGGAAAACCGATAAGTCTGAAATGAACACACTTAAATCCGATAAGGGGATTTGTTAAAAAGAAATAACATAAACTTTTTAAAATCGCAAGCTTCTTATTTCCGCTTCGCGAAATAAGTGTTTGAAGTGCAGACGATTCTAGAATGGATGGGTCCTAATACTTTTCGATAGCAATGAATTTCCCGCGTTCTTTGGGCCCTCACAATGGCGTGGTGGATTATTTAATGGAATCCCCGCACGAGAGTGTATCTCTAAGACATAAAGGGTTAATACGGGGAGGGCAAATAAGTCATTTGACACACGGACTGCCACTGCCCAATCACACACGACAGTCAACACACGAAAGCTGACCGTTAGGCTGTGTCTCCAGTAGGAAAACTGTTAGCAGCCGACTGACTGTTACCCCTTCCATAAATTTGAAATGGAGTGTCCACAGTTTGCTAGTTTTGCGCTCACTTTACGCAGTTTGCAGCGTTACGTGCGCCGACTGTCTCACTTAGTGGCCGACTCCCAGCAAAACCGGTTGCGACAAACAAAAATCGATCTGAGTTTGCAGCTAACTCAATTTTCAGTTCGCCACAAATTTGCGGCTCACTTAGTCGGCTGCAAACTGGTTGCCTACTGGGGACACAGCCTAAATCTCGCCAAATGTTTACCGTCAGTTTCACTACATGTGTAAAAGCCGGTAGTTACCAGCTAAAGTCATACTAGTGCCAACCCCATTGAAATCGCAAAACGCTCGTTTTATGTCCATCGACTAGTGATCAGTCGCCGCGGATCGGATATTTGTCTGAGCGCAATCCTGTCTTGGTAATAAACAACTGTAAGTAAAAACAATTTTGGATGAGCTTTAAAAACAATTTAAACTAGTCATGCTTGTGAACCTATACCGTTTGTGGGGTTTGTGAGGTCATTTAATTGATACTGCTGATGTTTGGCCATTAGTGTCTGTTGTGCGAGCTTGATGGCATGGTTGAAAAAGGAAGTAAAGAGTATCTTCCCGACCCTTCCCTTTCTCTATAGCTATGCTGCTCTCAGCATAGCTCCAAACCGCTGGAAACTGATTAAATACCATATAACTATAACAATATTTAATAAATAAATAATGTTTTTTATATGTTTTATATGTCAAATGAGCTCACATGAGCTAACATGATTGAATAAATATTAGACTTTATGTTTGTGCAGTAGGTACTTTATTTTTGGAAAGCAATTTGTTAAATAGACAAATTTGCGGAATGGCCTATTCAGCATTAGCATTCATCATGTCAATAGTTCAAAGGACACAGCCGGGACCTCGTCCCATCACGACGTGAGCTGAAATATAATCTGTGCCACTTTGGTGACATAATAAAAAGAAAGTTTAGTCTATGGAAGAAATCGAAATTCGAACGGTACACGAGAATCTGAATAATAAATAAGTTGTTTTTTTATTCCAAATATTGTATTACATGATTTTACAAATCCATACCTAATTATCTTCTTCTCATTTTTATTGTAAATTATAAAAAAAAGAAAAATAAGTTTAAATACAAAAATACTTTTTTAACCGTCTGATGTAAAGCTAAGCCAGAAACTGGTAGTTGCTTTTTTTAACTGATCAAATTTGGTTACAAAGACACACTAAATTATAGAAGTGACAGGTGCTATTCCGACACATTGACAATAAAAAATCCGTGTGCAGACGGGTTTAGAATACATAATATCACCACTCCATTCCATCCTGAGGGTTGTGTTGTAAGAGCCGCCTGTAGGAAATTACAAAAGAGGGAAAACTACAAACCTAATCCCGTGCCAACCCGTCTGGTCAGCATGGCACAGCAGGCTATTTCCCTCAATTAATTTGGAGAGGACCCGTCTCAGTAGTGGGTCATCTATGGGCTAGTAGTATTCGTAGTCACCTCTTATGACAGTCTCGGGACGTAATGGGTGGATGACAATTAGTCCAGTCGGGGTAGACATTTAAATAGAAAAAAATCCGGGCAGTGATATTTTTTAAACGTTTGGTGGGTTGGTTGGTAGTATAAATCTCGATTTTCGAACTAATCCCGGTAGATGGTTCGCCGCCATCTTGTTTTAAAGTTGTTTTTTTTTCGTTTTTCTGAAATAACTCGTTAATTTTCAACTTTAGAGCAAAATGACAATACAAGACTTCCTTCATCGATCTACTTAAAACAGCCTTCGAGATGTCCAGCAGATGCAGATCCGTTGCATGATGCATCTTGCAAACTTGATAGTATAACTGTGCAAATATTTATCCAAGCGTAAAAATGATAATGACCAAACTTGTGGGAAAACACATTTGGATATAGTTATTTTGCTCTAAAAATGAAAATTAACGAGTTATTTCGAAAAAAATAACTTAAGTACAAGATGGCGGCGAATCCTCTACCGGGATTAGTTCGAAAATCGAGATTTATACTACCAACCACCCCACCAAACGTTTAAAAAAAATCGCTCCCCGGATTTTTTTCTATTACAGGCTAGTTTTATGTCTGCCCCGACTGGACTAAATAGTGTATTGTAGATCAGCGGCACATTCTGTTTAACATTCCCTGTATTCTTTAAGCCGATATCAAAACTGGCAATTTAACATCACGTCTGAATGTCAAGTGTCCCTTTGGGGTCGCCAAAGGGCGCACGTGTCCGGGCCTAAGAGCCCTATCTGTGATCAGCCATAATTACCCTAATGCGGCTTGATATGGGTCGGCGACAACGGACGCTTTTGCGAATACGATATAACCTGTTTACGGATTATCGTGGAACTGTTCTGGGAATTCAAGTTTCTTTTTTAAATGCTTTCATTTCGCTGTCATTAAAAAAAATAAGCGTCATAAAAATAATGTTGCCCAAAATGTTGTTCTTCAAAATAGATACTAAAAGGTGAATAATAACCAATTGACAACATAACAACCATTTGGAGTCGATGCCTCAAGTATGCCACATATAAACTTACAAATAAAAAAATTAACCGCCTTCTGGAACGGAGCTAAAATAAGCAATTCATGATGAATTAATGTAGGAACTCTAAAATCCCAATAAATGTATATTGCGAGCTCAAATATTTATTATATTATTCGAAACCGTACTGGAATGCTATTAACTACTTTACGTCCCAAATATACAGGGTTGACCAAAAACCGTTTAGCCATACGAAATGAGGACATATAAAAAAAAGAATCAACAAAATATATTTCTACCTAAAAGTATGAGCGTGAAAGGAACGTTTTTCTAACCCCGGTTATTATTACAAACATGGACGTATAAAAAAAGTCGGACAGAGTATCGCTAACTAAAAACTGTGACATCATAGTCGGCCAGATCAGCTATATGTACAGGCCAGCACGCACACTTTCACACATTAGTCGGCCATTACGCGCGTGAACATCGATGCTTAAAGACGCAATATGCGGCGAAAAAATAAAAACTATAAATCATGTCTTGCGTGGTAAAATGGTGTAAAAACCGTAGTGACCGAAAGAAAAACAATCCAGGAATCACGTTTCATACGTAAATGAATAATTCAAACACTTATTTCCAGATTATATACATTAAAATCAATTTGTATTTGCTAGAACAAAACAATTAATTTTAAGTTCAGTGTTGCCAATATTCACGTGTGCAAATTAACCGAAATGTGGGTAATTTTTCGTTTATTATAAAAATCAATATATTATTATGGTTAATTATTTAATAGTTACTACTGGGTATTTTATTTTATCTTCCTTTTGCTAGATTTTCTAAGGAAAATTAAGTATGGAGAAATGATTGAATTAAAATTACTTAGTAGAAATTGTAATGGTGAAAACGATTGGATTCCAAACAAATACAGTGTCATTTGCAGTATACATTTTGATGCGGATGACATAAAAACAACTAAAGGAGGACTTCGGCGTGTTACTTATGCAGTACCTTAAAAGGTAAATTAGCAATCTACCAAGACATGGATAATAAAAAAAAATGAAACTATGCTGCTTATTTTTTCAAAAAATTAAATGTACATTGTAGCTATTGTGTCGGTTTAAAATAAAAATTAATATCCTTGGACATTTCACGCAACGCCATCTCGTCCCAAAGTAAGCAACTTAATGCTTATTTTATGGTAACGAGATGGATGATAAACTACTTAAATACATTTTTTTTTGTATAAACATACATATTATAGATAGAAAAACACCCAGACCCGGAACAAATACTTGTAGGTCGTACAAATATTTCTTCCGTGCGGGGATCGAACACGCGACATGCTGCGCAGCAGTCGATCGCTCAACCACTGCGCCAACCGTGTCGTCGAATCGTAAAAATATTCATACATTATTTTAATCCCCAGTGCTTTATTTTGTTTTAATATTTGTTTAAGTCAAGACACGTTTTTGGGAATGAAAGTATTTCTTTTAATTTAGAATCGTTTTCAACACATCTCGAAATTAGAGGAAATTTCAAAAACTTCTCAAAGTAAAAGACATTATTATAAAAAAATACTCAGCATTTAGGATGTTAAAGTTAAACATAACAATTTCGAACAATTTTTTTTTTATATTTTAACCATGTTTTTATTGCAAAATTTTGTGTATTTTGGCAACCCCAAAATTAACTCACACATACAGAGCTGCCGCCATTTTGGCGTCTCACTTTTGTCTTAGCCAGAGTTCCGTCCGCCTTTTTTTATACGTCCATGATTACAAAATATAGCTTCTAGTAGAATAGAATAGAATAGACAACTAACTAATTAGCTATTAATAATGTCGATATCATAATCCACACGCTTAGTAATCTGTATTCTACGATGTTCCTTGGGTTTTCTGTCGGTAAATATCAAGTTACAAAACGTCCGTGAAAAATCACATTATTAAAATTATTTGTAGTGACAAATATTTCAAGTAAAGGAGTGGTTCTGTTTGTTCTCGAAGTGTAGCACACAGTATTTATAATAGTAGCACTATCGATTCTTTCGTTATGGATACAGGGTTTAGTTACACAGTGTACGTCATGCACAATAATAAAAAAATATTTTTTTACACTTACAAAACCAACGAATCGTTACTAGAGCTTAAAAAATAACTGCGATTAAATTGTGCTACGCGCGTAGCATTTATTGCTACGAGCGCTACGAATAGCAGCTTAAGCAGTCTGACATTAAAAAATGTTGATTGAAACGAGCCTCATGTGTCAGTCGAATGGAATTTAATAAAAATGTTCTGTATTTTAATCAATAGTAGGAGAGTCATTTTATAGTGCGATAAAGCTTTAAAGGCTCCAACGAAAGAGTTTGTCTGGGACATGATAGCTCTTGAATGGATAAACCGAATTTGTTTTTAGCGGATGTCAAGAAAGGAGGAGGTTCTCAATTCTTCCGATTGTTATGTGTGTTAGCGTATAAATCTGTCATTTACAAACCAATTTGAAAGTATCTGGTCATCCCATAGACATTTGATCGAATTCGCTTCAGTAGTTTGCAATAAAACTTGAAATAACACAACCATTTGTGGGAAGGTGAATAAGTGGGTATTTTTGGACGATGAACAAAAAATATAACATTTTTAAATTCTTCAAAAACACATCAAAAGACAATAAAAGAGAACAATTACCCTAAAACAACTATTTGAAGTAGGTGCCAACATAAATTGATACCGCCGTTAAATAAACTACTACGCAGCCCATAAACAAATTATAATAGGTACGTTAAAATTTTAAATATTCTAAATTAAAATTCATAATAATAAAATAAAGAACACAGCTTTCGCACAGCCAGTGCACAGGCTGCTTGAAATTAAAAACGGGATCCAATTGAATTTGGAATTCTTACAAGCCCGGGGTTGCCACCTCGTGAAACTTTGCCCATAACATGCAAATGGGGAAAGTTTTACCTAATTGCCCGCTGAGAGTCGCCAGACGCCTCCAGACGGTCTGAGCGCAGTTAATTGAGCCTTCAATGTTTAATGAAATATCTTTAAGTAGATGAGAAGTTGTTGATGTTATGAATTTGTTATGCTGATTATTAATAATTCTTCTACTAGCTTCTAAGCGCGGCTTCAACCTCGTGGGTTTTGAACGAGTGAATATCTCGACCGTCACAGTTGCCTGATTTATGACCATTGGTGACTAGGTGTTGCTCCGGTACTTGGTTTCAATAGCTTTCGTTATGTATAACAGGCTATTCAATACTGAGCAACAATTAGATCATGCCTTAAACGGCAGATAAACATTTCTTGACATTTTCATTCATGTAGTATGTACAATGTTTTTATAAAACTAGTGGTCCCGAATTACCATAATTAATTTAAATTATAGTTCTATAATTTTAGAGTTCTATTCTCAATTTGACCACAGACTTTAACAATAAACCAAAGATTAAATATGCGTGCCTGTATCAAGTACATGGTAGTGTGTGACTTTTTAAAGCATAATTAAAAACAATGCATTATGCACTCCTTCTCTTCAATATCAATACATAGTTTAAAACAAAGTTGCTGTCGTCTGTCCGTCCCTATGTATGCTTAAATCTTTAAAACTACGCAACGGATTTTGAAGCGGTTTTTTTTATAGATATAGTGATTTAAGAGGAAGGGTTGTATAATAAAATAAAATAAAATAATAATATTAAATATCCTTGGACATTTCACACAACGCCATCTCGTCCCAAGTTAAGAAACTTAATGCTTGTGTTATGGTAACGAGATGGATGATAAATTACTTAGATATTTTTTTTTTTGTAATTACATACCTACTTATAATAGATAGAAATGACACCCAGACTCCGAGCCAGTGCCTCTGGTTTAGACAAAGACACTTGCCCGACCCCAGAATCGAACCCCGGACCCGTTGATCCAAAGGCGGCACATCTAACCACTAGACCAACGAGGCAGTCATAATACATGCATAATATTGTAGAGAAACACTGATAAATTTAGAGGTTCTCCATTGCACCTGTGCGTAGCCGGGACGGGTCGCTAGTTATACATAAATCATAACTAACTGTTAAGTTTACGTATCATCGTTGTCAGATATCAACTGGTCCACTGCAGTCGGGCCTCCTCCAGTAAGATGAGGGGAAATTATTGCCACGCTGGGGTGAAGGTTGTACGATTTAATTATATCATAATTTCTTGTTGGCGAGTAGTTTCGATATCACACCAGTCCGATCATTTGGTAGTTTTGTGTGAAAAGTGTTCCGGAAATATTTTCACCTTCTGATTCAGGTAGTGTCTGCACCGATCGGGGCGCCATATCGAAAAACGGGCGCCAAGTAACATATTTCCGACAATAGATTCTTTGTATATTATTGTATGACAAAAACATGTACTAGAAAATTATATCCGAGAAAATTCTCTACAGTGTATGTCTTACCAACGAAATCAACAGCTTTAGCAAGCGAGTACCGCAAATTGTACTTTTACATGCGATTTGACTAACATTTATTTTCAACACCCGCAAGTTAGAAATTGAGGCACACTTTATTTATCATCGTCGTTTTGTCGTTTCAGCCCATAACCACTAATCACTCAGTCAGGCCTCCTCCAAATTCAATGAAGGAAATTACCCGACTGTGCCACGCTGGCAAGACATGTTGTCACAGGGGTTGTATCAAGTTTCCTTCTTTTTCAGCTAGGTGATCTGCCTCTTGCGTTCCTATAAGCGCCTCTTACGACCCACTCAGGATGGTACGGGTTGGTGACGTTGTGTATTCTAAATCCGTCACCACATAGACGTGTGTACCTACACTTAATTATAAGTACTTAGATGGTAGATTATTCCTAAACTAAGCTCAATCTTCTTCGCTTCAGTGTACTATATGTAGCTGTTTAAAAACTTATTAAATTTAGTAATGTAGACCAGGACTATTTGTAATATATTATTCCAATTAGTCATTTATATTGACACGTATACATAAATTGGCAAATCCGGAAGGAATATTATCAAACTATAAAAAAACTTTTTTTTTCTTGGTATACTCTCTGTAAGTGTGGAACGGCAAGATTGCAAGAACGAAAAGGGTACCTAATAATTCCTGAAAAGCATTCCTGTAAAAAAATATACCAAAATAAAATACCAAAAAATTAAGTTTCTAACAATATGTTCTAAAGAACATGCTTCAAAAACCACTCACTTGATAATTACCAAAATTTCATTTAAAAGACGTGTCCTTAAGCCTTTTTAGCGCCCTAGCAGGGTTGCGGAAAGATGGTAACGCCCCGATCTACCTACAAAAACCGACAACGTCACTCAGCCGAGTAGGCACGAACTTAGGGTATCATATTTATTTCTGTCCTTTCATTCATAAGCGCCTGATATTATGTGCTAGGCAAACAAAGGCCTGCTTTTGCCTGCAACTAAATACATGCATGTTTACCTATGCCCACAACGACAACAGGGCCATTCACCCATCTCTTGAAGATCAAGCTTTAGTTGTTTTGAAAAGACTTTATAATTTAATTAATTAATTAAGGTGGATGTTCCGGTCTGTTCTCAGCCATTGTCCCGAGAGATGGCGTTGAAGTCAACATTTACAGTTTATTTGGGCTGGTGTTATTGATTACAACATCAATAAACAATTGAATGAACTTGCGTGAAATGTAACGTACATAGAGATAGCGTTCAGAAATTTGAGAGAAACTAAAACTTAATATTTAAGGTAATACAATTAGTTGATATCAGCTATTCATCTTGAATTCTTGACTTAGTGCCCAGTTAATATGGTTGATAGACTCTGCGATTTATGCACAAGTGAGTCTCTATGTATTTCCATAAGTTTCGTAACCTACCTATTGCTATGATATATGTCAACATGACAAGGACATCAATGACGCATATCTAATTTCAGAACGTACAGATAAATGTCAAATTAAGTACCTGCGTGTGCATACAAGTCTTGAGTTTTACAAAATTAGTACCGTTTCGCCATAAAATTATAACACACCACGCGACAACAAGTAATGGCTGCGAAGCTGACCAAATTCGAAACGCCCAGTTCCGCTAGCTCGGATAGGTAAATCTCACGTGTTAACCTTACCAATTGTTTATTTAAACAGCTGGCGAGTGTTGAAAAAAAGACTGCGCTGTTTCAGAGGAGTTTTTTCGGTGTTTTGTGGCTTAGTCATCGTATCATTCGCGAGCTGTTTTCACGGGTTGCGTTATAGTACTAAAAGTCATTCATCATAATATTGTGGCTGCGGGCAACGTTGCATTATAACCTCCGCACTCATTGTGATATTTTTAGAAAATCATTTAGTTCATTGGCAGTGCGTTTTCGCTGAATGAGCGTGGTGAAAACACGTGGCTTGGTGTGATCGTGGCTCCGGTCACGAGATGGTGGAGTCGGGTTCATTGATCTTCGCGAACCCGTAAGATTTTTGGCCTGTTGGATGTTAGGTCGTCTGTGTCACTAGTCGCCGGCCTCACTTTCGCTTTTGTGCTTGGACTGCACAAACACGCACGTTTTGTTATATTTTGCATAGATATGTGGTGAGTTAGTGCACTCTGCTGAATGTAGGTCTGTATCTTTTTCTAAACAATCTATATTATTGACCAAGTTCATTTATATATTTCCTGAATCCTGTCTCAAATTATCACTCAAGATTACTCCTCAAGATACAGAGCTAGATTCAATGGTACCAATCCATGTTTAGCTAAATTTAATATTAAATACATGTTATTGTTAGTCTGTTTTAACTGTCAATGTGTATGTAAACATTTGGTGACCTTCAGATGATAATTCTGTCATCTGTAAACAGTTCTTATATCACTGATAATTATGATATGCTACAGGTTTTTATAGAAATATGTAATCAGGAACTTTTTTTGCACAGTTAAAGGTCATAAAGTGATTGTCTGATAACCTTGAACTGCTATACAATCAGTGTTCTAAATTTTTATAGTTTTAGTTAGATACCAGTTTATATGAGGTTATAATAACATTACTTAGGCAGACATTTAAAAACCTGCTACTTTAATTATTTAGGTTAGTTTGTAAATCTTATATCATAAACCCAAGCAATTTAATGTTAGTCAGATAGTGACAAAAAATTATGTGACATACTAGAAGAGTCACACATTTTATTTTACTAAATAATAAAAACATTGTGAAGTGGATATTTTTTATACTATGGTGTTCATTGAAATCCCAGAAATCTGTAGATAGTAATGCACCATTTTTAAAAAACCAATCCATAACTACAAGTCAGTTTTACCCATTTTATTAATTTTGAGTGTGGGTGAAACCTTTTATCTATTAAATGTTTATATGAGTCTACCCAATCAGTGGAATATAAGCTGCACATCATGCCTGGCAACTCTGTGTTAGCACAGGTGTATGAACATAACAGCACCCTATGCAAATATTTGTAGATAATAATATGCATGTGTAGTTGTGTAGCAAAAGTGCAACATTATTGTTTTAAGACACCCCCAGTACTACCAGAATAGATGCTATTACCTCCAAATGGCTGAGCTAGAACTATCATTTTTAACAATACCCAAATACAGTTAACTTCTTCACCTTTAAATAAAACTACATCAAAATTAGTTCATCAGATAGACAGGTATATCTCGCTTTATAACACATCTCTTTTTGTATATATAGAGTTAAATTGCATACATTTGAAAAGATTAATTATATACAAAACCTTTCCCCTCATTGCATTTTTGATTTATGACAATAGCTATCAGTAGCACTTAATAATGTAGCAATAATCTGATAAAGATGTAAACATTGGACTAGTTGAAGGTAGTAATATAATGAATAATTGGCTGCCTCATTGGTCTAGGGTTAAATGTGCTGTGGCTTTGTGTAAACCAGAGGCACATGTTCTGAATATGAGTGTCATTTGTGTTCTTAAATTTCATGTTTGTAAACTGCCCCCACAATACATGTTATAGCTATGGCAAGTTTTATTTAAAAAAGAAAGTAAGTAAATAATTAAATGTTAACCAGTACTATAAATGCCAAAATACTGTCTGGCTGTCAGTATGTACTTCCAGATGATAGTTCCAGTAGAATGACCATGAGGAATGACATAAAAATAAAATAAAAAGATGAGCATGCATATGGAACACTGTTTTATATGGTCACTATACAAGGTGTTAAAAAAATCTTCTCATATATCACAATCTCAGTTAACACAGTTACAGATGTTTAATTTCAAAACATTTTGGAGATAAAAGAAGGTTAATAAGAAATTTTACATAATTTTCAATCATTTTTTTTATATCATAACATTTTCAGCAATGTACAAAATTATTTTGTGAAAAATAGTTAATTAAAAGAGACTATGTAAGGTATGTTCTTGAATTAATTCAAGAACAGTTGTGACATTTATTTTATTTTATGTTTCATGTTAAAAACTATAGTGAATGAGAAATTGCATTGATTGTTATTTCCTGTCTGGATCTCAAAGGAAAACATAATTGAACTGTTACCGACTAGATTATATCTTGTTGGAAATGACCTGCAACAATGTTGAATGTGTTGCAGTCAATTCTCAAACTGGTCAAAAGACAGTTTACTAATGATAAACAATTTTAATCTTTCTCCATTTGTACTCATGTGTACCAATGGAGAAAGATTAAAATTCATGGTAAATACAACAGAAATTTAAAGACAAAAGTCAGCATTTTATAAATGTTGCAATTAACCTAATACTAACAATACTAATATACATACAAATACTAACAATTAATACATAATGTGTCAATGCCGGGACAGAAATGGAACAATAGACAATAGTAAGAACAACATAACACATAGTGTAACCCCTGCAGTTGCAGAAAGTTGTATGGCAAGGACTGGTTAGTGAGGTAGAACATGTAGTCAGGTCAGTTGGACAGTAGTCAACTTCCATCTATTATTGGAGGAGATCTGCCTAAGTAGCAAGTCATTTGTGATCACTGATCATACCTTGTCCAATTACCTTAGGGTTGCTAATAATACATACAGCATATTATACTAACAATTGCTTTTGCAATTGCAAGTCACTGTAGGACTATCAGTTTATTTATTGTTTCAATGCCTTTAAATGGAAGAGATGAGACCAACAAATTCAAGTCCAAGATAAGTCATCTTTTACATCTTATTAAGTCCGGTAATTCAATAATACACAAGGTTTGTGTGAATCATGTAATTAGCTAAGTAGCCATGATAGAAAAAGTGTCACAATCAATCTGTTATTCTTCTCCCTACATTGCTCAACTTTATTTCGACTATTCCGAAGAATAAAGACCTATCTGCAATACTGCTTTATAACTATTTTGAACTTCATATTATAATATGAAGAATACACTTCAAAATGATTTCAAAAAGCAGTATTGCAGATAGGTCTTTATTTTTCGGAACAGTCGATTTTATATTATAGTTGACAACTACCATCAATATTCACATATCACCAAAAAGTACCCACTTCAATAGATATATATGACACACCTAAGTCTATACTTAATTAAGTTAATGATTAATGATAACACTATTGTTATCATTAATAATTAACATTTACATTAAATTTAATTGAACTAGTAATCATTTTCACATTACTGAACTATTCTGTGTGCCGTCTGGAGGAAGTCAGAAATTATAATGGTGAGGTGGATGTGTACTTCCTTAAATAGCAGACGTTATTTATTCTGCAGAGTAATAACGTTCACCACTATCGTCTGGTCTGGGCCAGAGACTCCCATACTTTTTTCTCGTAGACCACTGCCTACGTAAGTTAGTTAGATCTAATCTTCACATTTTTTATTGATATTTGGTGATATAATAGAAACATAGTTCCATTTTGGGAAACAAGCTAAGGATCAAGGCTAAGACTTCGTTTTGGTTTGTGTACTTTATATTCGCACATCTAACACACATTTTGGTATCATTGTTATCATTGATCGTAGGTATAATATTATTCTATGCAAAGATAACTATTATCAATGCTTGGCCATGTCCGATAGGGCCGGTAGACGCAAGAATTGACAATAAATGACGTAGTTACCTCGGGAATTGCGTCAGTAGCACTTTATTAGAAGAATTACGAGTAATTTCATGCTTGGTAGGTATCATTTATGTTATTCTTCTCCACAATAGGATCAGTCATGTATAAACACAATAACAGTATAACGTTAAAAAAGTTACATTTATTGATTGTGTACGTAAATTGCTGTTAAACCTTTGTGTATTCATTAATATTTCAACTGGCGTTGAGTAAGACTCGAAACAATTTCGAAGTCTTTATTATTTATAAGCCAGAATCGCTTTCCATTTCTATAATATTCCTGTCAAAATCACATCACTGATATTTAGCGCCTATTGTACAAGTTACTAAGTTTAATATATTGTTTTACTATTACTTTTCAGCCCAGAGATGGCCCACTGTTAGTTGTGTTGTGAGTCGCACCTCCTCCTGGTTACATGGAAAGTAATTAGGGTTGGCACAGGATTTCGTATCAAGTTTATCTTCTCTTGCGGATAGGTTTGGAATGGTGACACTATGTCTTCTATTGTTCTAAATTGTTAATAATGTTGTACAATAAAGAATTATCCATGATTTAAAATCACTTATTGGTTAAGGTGGATGCTCCAGGGTAGCCCGCGAAATTCAAATTTTCTTAGGTTTTTTGCAATTTGCAGAGCAGTGCTAGGTTGTATGATGATGAACATTTGATTCGCGGCTGTAAGACGTATGTAGTTACAGAGTTATAATCATCAAACTCATCAATACAACCCTCCAAGCTCATAAAGGTGCAAGAATGACTTTGACGTTAAAAAAGTTTTTCTTGCACCTTTATAAGCTTGGAGGTTGGATTGATGATTTTGATGATTATAATTCTATAACTACATACGTCTTACAGCCGCGAATAATATTTTAATCAACATACAACCTAGCACTGACCTGCAAATTGCAAAAAACGTAAGAAAATTTGAATTTCGCGGGCTACCCTGGAGCATCCACCTTAAGATAACTTGTAACATTTGTTTCGGAACACAATGTTCTTTGACAATTATTTCAGTCAAAAACATTACTTTCGAAATGGTCGGTGTACAAAACAGTACTTTTTGACTGTGTAAGAAGTTGGGCTCTAACCTGATTTGCCTTACCTATATATCCTCGGAACATTCCGTGTGCTGACAAATTTAGAATACAAAATGTCACCAACCCATGCCATCCTGAGGGCGAGGCAAGGCGACAAAAGGACCGCAAGAGGCAGATCACCTCGCCGCAAGAGAAGGAAAACTTGATACAAGTCCTGTACCAACCCGTCTTGCCAGCGGCACAGTAGGCTTACTTCCCTCCATGAATTTGGAGAAGCCCAACACAGTGGTGGGTCAATTATGGGCTGATACCACTCGGAACAATCAGCGGGTTAACATTTAATGTAAATTCTCACCCTACCGACTAAGTGTGACAGAGGATAGCTATGTTAGAATGACGATATGTTCCTTTGAAGCACGAAGGAGGTAATACGTTTCTTCAGTTGTATATTTCGCTTAGGTGAATTGGACTTTCTTTTGTTAAAAACGAGTTATGACCTGCATCGAGTAATCAGTTTACACACAAAGTTCACGAACACAAATGAGACCCAAACTCAGAGCAAGTACCTCTGGTTTACACAAAGAGACTTGTGCCCGGATCGACCCTGTAACGCGTTCTCCAAAGGCGACACATTTGACCCCTAGACCAACAACTCAATCGGACCGGTCAAGACAACGTCTGTTAAATATGCAAGTAATGTTGTACATTTTATTTTTACGATAACGTGATATTCTAGATCTGAATGGATGACTAATACCAGATCTAAACAACCTTAGATGTTCGGAAACGTGGTTTATCTATATCGAATCGATGTGCATTTACGGACTGTATGCAGGCAAAATTTATCTTAGCTGTTCTTAGATTTAAAGTTGATTTTGTAACAATAATACTTACGAATGTTGATCAGCTTATTTAGTATAGTTTTTATACCCGGCCGTTGGGGACTGGCCGGGGTATGTGGGACTCCGGGTCGCGTAGAGATAGTGAATTGCGCCCCGACCTACCCACTAAAACCGACGGCGATCCTCGACTGCCCAAACCAGGGCCACGGGATTCACTCCCATTACGGGAGCATGTTCCGTGACCCTGGGGTCCTTGGCCCGCCTCTTAAAAAGCTAGTGGAGTCCCATGCTCCAAGTGCCAACCCGCCTGGCCAGCGTGGCACAGTTGGCTAATTCCACTGAGCTAGTCTATTCCCAAAGTGTCATACGTTTAAAAGATCATACACATAACCTGCACTATAAGTACCTATATAAATCTTTTCAATTCAACCGGCTGATCCAAATTTGATAAAATATGTCTTTAGAATCACTCGAAAAACCCTAATAACAAAAAATAAAACATCGTTTAGGAACTACGATACAGACATATTGTCAAACTTATAACACCCATAAAGTTTGTTGCTGCAACCATTTTTTTAACAAGATTTGTTCAATCTTGTTATAAAAATATTAATTTATATCGAGGTCCCACTTGGCGGTAAAGCAATTTATGAGGTTTGAAATTTGAATCCAGGGTGTGTTTCCAGCGACACGGAGCTTGCCCTGGAGTTAAGTGAGCCGGTGTTTCTGGAGGATGAGGACTTTACGTCGCGGGCGCCTGCCTCCCCCACCACAGTCCCCAATGTGAGGCCATACAGACCCCCCTCCACAGGTATAGTACTATTGAAGTGCAGTTATTGATGTTTCCGTGTGGTGACGGATTTAGAATACGTAGTGTCACCACCCCATTCCTTCCTGAGGGTGACGTAAGAGCCGACTTATGGATATGGCAAGGCCGATAACCTAGCCGCAAGAGAAGGAAACCTTGATGAGAAAACCTTTTTTTTTTTTTTTTTTTTTTTTTTTTTTTTTTTGCCCTGGGTAAAATCCTTTATGGACTATCCCCGTCGGTCCCGGGGAGGACCGACGAGGGGAGTGTGGGACTCACCTCCGAAGAGGAATACCCACTAAACATCCCCGGGGTGCTACCTGCATCGCATCCACGTTTGTGACATCATGGGGACTTGCCTTGAGGCGCTTCCACGATGTCACAGACTGGAGGCTCACCACCTCCTCCGTCTCGTGCTCTTTGTTGAGTTGAGTGTAGAGCACTCGATCCAACTACTGAGCGGGTATTACCCGCTCTGCCGACGCCTGCCCAGCACGCGACAAACACGTCGACCAACTCTCTAGATCCCATGATGTGAGGCAGGGCTGTCCCCGCGCCCTGCCCCGGGATCGGTAGGCAGATATCTTCTGCCTAATTCTCGGCGGGAGCGGCTCGGTTTCCCGAGCCAGCGTCCACCACCGGCCCAGTTGCGGTGTCCATAGGTGTCGTCGTAACGACGACACCCTGGGCCTCACCGCTACGAAAGGGGGGCCGCCTAGTGCGACCGCCCTTCGCCTGGGCGCATTGCCTGCTGCCCAACCGGTGCGCATGAGGTGACCCCATGTCGACACACAGTGGGCAGCGCCTCTCGGGGGCCCGGCACTCGCGTGCCGTGTGGCCCGGCTCGCTGCACTTGTAGCAGCGAGCCCCTCGCCCTGCATGTTCCCTATTGGGGCACTGGGCCCCTACGTGGCCGCACTCGAGGCAGCGGAAACAAAATTCCGCTCTAGCCTCGAGTGCCTCCACCCTCGCCCTTGCCCAGCCCACCACTAGGTGGCCGGTGGACAGAAGCCGCTGCGCAGCGGCTAGCGGGCAGCGCACACTGGCCACGCCCAGGTAACCGGGCGCACGACGGATACTGCCAATCTTGACAGCCTCCGCCGCGCACCCCCCGGCTGTGGCGACCGCCTTAGCCACGTCAGCGGCCTCTGTCGCGTCGTCAAGGTCCCGGATCTGAATATCCCGGAACCGCATAGGGCGCAGGACTCGGACGCCCAGAGCACCGAGGGATGCTCCAAGGCTCTCCGCGAGCCTGTCCGCCTTCGCTCCACATTCGGGGCCGGACAGCTCGTAGAGCATCCCCCCCGTCCTCGTCCTTCGGGAACGCATCTCCTCAGGAGCGATCCCCAACACCTCCAGATTGACCGCCCTCTTGGCGGTGGTCAACGCCTCGGAGTAGGTGGCCTGCGACCCCTCCGGAATCGTCAGGGTTACGGCCTCCGTCTTCGTCCGGTCCTTCCTCCGCCGGCACTTCGCCCCTCTACCCTTCTTCGCCTTGCGTGGCGAAGAGGGGGAGGGACGGCTCCTCGGCTCGTCCTTCTTCTTTGGCGGGGCTTTTCTGGCCGCCACCGTCGCCCATGTGTCCCTCCTGGGTCTCCCCGCCGGAGCCCCACTGGGCGTCGCACGCGGGGGAACCGCAGGGAGTTCCGCGACTGGTGGCACAGCCGTGGCCCTCTTTCGCCTTTTCCTCCTCTTTTTGGGAGGTTTGTCCGCCGGTTTTGGCGCCATGCGTCGCTCGCGGGCAGCAGACCGGTCTGCCTCCAGAGGCGGTCGAAGCCGCTTCTCCGGCAGCAGGCGGTACGCTATGCCCGCGATTTTGGCGTCCATCATGGCGCCAATCTCTCTCATTGTTAATGAGGGTGCACTTTCCTCATGCGGAGGTGCGCTCTCTCCCTGTGGGACCTGAGGGGCCATGTCCGCCCGCAACTGGTCCAACTCTGCCCTCATGCCTTCCACCGTCTCCTGCAATCTCTCCGTGTCGGAGGCCTTCCGCACCAACCCGCTCACCGCACCAAGGAGTGAGGAGGTTGCCGTCTGGATAGCCTTGAGGAAGTACCCCTTAGGCCGCCCGTTCCGCTTAGTGACCTCCAGGAGGATAGCCAAATCGTCCTGGATGATTGTGCTGAGGACTTTAGCACTTGGCTCCCCTGGAGGCACTTTCTCCCTATTGGCCGCCACTTTGGCGATTATGTCCGCCAGTTTGGCCTTCGTATGTGCCGTCCGTGCCACCACCTTCTGTTGGGCGCTCGGCGGTACCGGTGGTAAAAAACCATCGTCCTCCTCCTCCGGTTCCTCATCCCGGAGTTTCCGGTACACCTTGTACGCGTGGTGGGCGTATTCGTGGTAGAACCCACTCTTAGTCTCCGGCTCGTCTGCGAGGTCTTCCTCCTCGCTTGGAGACACTGGTCCCTCCCACTCACTGGTGGGAGGGGTCTGCGACCTGCACGCCCTACCCGTTACTGCGCGTCTCATGAAGCGCCTATTCCTCCGTTCAGGGTCCCGGACGTCCGAGTCGCAAGTCTCAGACGCGGTTTCCCCTCTTACCGGTGAACCATCTCGACTCTGCGAGGCGCTCGCATCGCTCAGACCCTGATTGGGGAGCGGGCTGCTGAGCCGCTTCGCAACCACCCCTTCCTCCATGGTGGACTCCTCTACTGCGCGCTTGCGCATCGCGCGCGTCACCCGCCTCTCAACTACCTCATCCGTCGGAATGACGGATGGAGCGCCCAAATTGCCCCCCCCGTATACATGGGGCAGACCGCCCCCCCCCGAGGGAGAAGCGGTGCGGGATTCCCCAGCAGCCACCGGCTGACTGGGACCCGCCCGGGGAGAATTTTTATTTGAACGACCTTCCATCATTTTTCTCTTCCTATCACGTCACCCTAAACACTTTCCCCCCCCCGCAGACTCCCGGGAAAACCCGAGAGCCGCATCCCAGAATCTACAAAAGGAAATAGAAGAAAACGAAAAGACAGAAAAGAACGACAGGAACCAATTAAAACAAGAACAAAAGTTACCAAAACCAAGAGAAGTATAACCCAACAGAACAAACCAAAAGACAGAAATAAAATGAAGTTGACTGGGGACTCGGTTTGGCGGCCAAGTGAATTGAGCGCCAACCCGAGTGCCCCATGGTGCGCCGCAACGGTTTACGCCTCGCAAGGCAACTCTGAAAACAGAGGAGTCCCCGGAGTCGCAACCCGCCACGACGCTGTGAGGAAATGGGATAGACAGGAGAAAGGGGTAAAAGGGAAAGGAAGGAGGGGGAGAATTAAGACGGGAAGGCGCATGGCTGTTTCGGCTACGTCTGTCCAGAAGGGCCAGACCAAAAGCAGGCGGCAACCACGAGCAGGATAACAACCACACTTGCCTTGGGTTTCGACGCAACAGTAGTGCTCCACCCAAGACCAACACCCCTCACATTGCCGGGAAAGACAATGGAGTACGGTGAAAGACGAAGTCACCAGGTCTTACCAGTAGCCTCTGTGACTTCCCCTTCCACCCGCCCTGATGAGAAAACCTGTGCCAACCCGTCTGGCCAGCGTGGCACTGTAGGCTAATTACCCTCCGTGTAATGGGAGGAGACCCGACTCAGCAGTGGGTCATTTATGAGCTGAGTAGTAGTATTGATGTTTGGTTTATCTGTTGGTCTCGGTTGTGAATAGATGTATTTTATTCTTATTCTATTAGTTAACTAGCTAAATATTAATTTGAACCTGTTATAAATTCACATGTACTACTGTATTTTGCGCCGCTTAGATGATATGAAACATTCTTTACTAACCTAATCTGCATATCGTTCGCGTCTGCGTAACCTAAGCGCTCATACACACGAACGGCATGATGTCAACAGCAGGCGACGGCAGTCAACAGCAGTAGTCCGACGGCAGTCTGCTGCCGTCGACTGCCGTTGACGCCACTCGCCGACGCGTCGACGGCTGCAGTTAATTGTCTGTGCCGTTGGCAACATGCAGTTCCTGTGTATGAGCGCTAACATAACCTTCGTCCTGCTGGCTGTCGGATGGGTGTCCATCATTTGTAAAATCTGACCTGGTTGCCATTCTACCATCTATGGTACACGATACGTTATTCAAAACAATAGTATTGCTACTACTACTACCCAGCCCGTATCTGAGTCGGGTTCCTCCGATTACAAGGAGGTTAATTAACCTGCTGTACCACGCTGTTCAGACGGGTTGGCACACGGTTTTGTATCAAGCTTTCCTTCTCTTGCGGCTTGCTTTTCGGCCTTGTCTTTTCCCTTCTGTCTTCTCTTAGACATCTTCAGGATATAATGGGGTGGCCATGTATTCTTGATCCGTCCCCTTACGGATGGTAAGAAAACAATAGTATCAATATATCTAAATAAAATCTGTTACTGAAATTTAAAACTACAATTGACGTATGATAATCGGTGTTGCCATAACACAATGCCATAAACATTACAAATATTTGCCATTAATTTATAAAATAACTGCACATGTGCCTCGTCTCGCAATGACACGAATTCATAACAGCATTCTTTCTGAAACAACGTCTTCAGAAATGTCGACCTTATTACCATTTTCAAAAGTCGCGATTGCTTTGTCTTTATTTCATACATTTGTCTGTAGGACTTTCAACCTTCAAGCTTGCGTATGAAAGTCGTTATTCTTTGTTTGTAACACAAATAATAGTTTGTTTTGTTAGTAATATGGGGACAAGTTATCTTGAGATTTGCTGTATTTAATATACTATTGTAAATCGGCTTGCAATACCATGCAAAGTACACATTACTGCGCGTGAGTTTCTAATGAAGACTATTTTTAAACGACTTCATACGTCATCATGATTTTCTTGGCCCATAAATGACCAACCATTTAGTCGGACTTCCCCCAGTTTCAGGGAGGGAATGTAGCCTACTGTGCCACACGGCTCGGCATGGTTTTATTAGGCCTAGATGCCGCCTAACCTATCCCTCACTGCCGTTTGGTGACGCATTTAGAATACATAATGTCACCAAACTATTCTGAGGATGTAGAGAGGTGACTAAGAGAAGGCCAGATGCAGACCACCTATACGCAAGCGTGGCACAGTGGGTTATTTCCCTATGCTGCTCCCACTGCAGTGGATCATTTATGGGCCGAGTTGATGAATTTCCTAAGACGCGTCTTGGGACATCCTGGTTATGTCGATGACAATATACCTAACCGCAAGTGAAGGAAAACTTTAAACAAACCCGTCTTGCCAGCGTGGCACAGTAGGCTAATTTCCCTCTATCAATTTGGAGGAGGCCTGACTCAATATTAGGTCTTTTATGGGCTGAAACTTTAACATATTTCCTTTTGTCGGCTTTCACGACGCCCTCATGATGTAATGGTGTGGTAATTATTAAGCTTAACCTCAGGAATCGGAGCAGTATCTCTAGACACTATCACGCACATGCATACTTACAAACAGACAGGCGTAGTCGGAAGACATGGCAAATATTGTTCCTTTCAACCTTCACGCTGTGATTAATTAGTTCTGTGAAGCAACAATAAAAAGCAATCACACTCCAACGATCAATAAATTCAGCAAAATGAGACAGCCGTGTCCATGGCTCTTAAATGTCAGTAAATAATGTTCAGTTTGGCTTGCAAATTACTAATGTCCGATGACACTTCTAGTTAAGTGGATTTTATATTCCATTGTTGTTCTCTATGGTTAGTGACCATGGCCACTGTAGATTGTTATGATATGTCAAGGCCGAAAAACCTAGGAGGGAAACCTGTCCTAACCCGTCTGGCTAGCTTTGCTGGTCGCCCTTTATGTAGCTGGAGGAGGCCCGACTCAGCAGTGGGTCGTTTATGGGCTGAGTACTAGTAGTTTCACCACACCACTCCATCCCGAAAAAGCCGACTAAAGGAAATAACACTGTTATCAATGTAACTGTAAGAGAAGGAAAACTTGATACGAAACTCTGTCTCCGTCTGACAAGCGTGGCACCAGGCTAATTTCCCTACATGTAATTGGAAGATGCCCGACTCAGTAGTGGGACTTTGATGAGCTGAGATGAGGCGACTTCTCAAGTCGGCATCGATCGACTCTTGTCCCTGTCTTTGATTGTTTGATATCAAATCAACAACTCGTCCGGGGTCGAGCAAGTATCTTTGTGTAAACCAGAGGCACTTGCTCTGAGTATAAGTGCCATTTATGTTCGTGGATTACATGTTTGTATACTATCCCAATGATACAAAATATGCCTAGTGCAGAGGTTCCGTTTGCTTTTTTTAAGAAAAAAGAAGCGATAACTGGATTCTACGACCTAAAACTGTATCGCGGGAACGATACTTTTAGTATGTAATAGGTTGGAGACTACCATCTAGCGTGAGGCATGGGTCGTAAGATGATAATGGTAATTTTAAATATGTCGATTTATAAGAATTTTGTGCGAAAACCTACTTAAATAAAGTACCTTTTGAGTTTGAGTTGGTGACAGCATTGTAAAGATATGATGCATCTTGTTCGCAGGTTCGAATATAGTGAAGTCTCCGCGTGCGAGGCGAGTGCGTACGGCATCAATGTCTCACCCCAACAAGCGGACCACGGCTGAAAGCATTTTGCACGCCGACCGGAGGACCATATACACGGCCGGAAGACCGCCCTGGTATAATTGCACTGGCGGGCAGGAGGTGGAACCTTTCCTTATAGGTAAGATCTTCTGCAATAGATCTTCTCGTCCACAATACCGCAGTGTTTAAAAACAGTCTTGGATCAATGAGTGTTGCCAGTGATGACATGGTAGAGACGCGGTCGGTCAAGACTTCGATAAAATATTATAAAACTTAAAAGCAAACACTTTACCGCCATGATGCGCGATCACTGCCAAGAAGAACTAGCTAGAAACTTGGTAGATTTGGCTTTTTTTACTACGCTGCCGGCCATAACCGAAAATGCCGTGAAACGACATGGCGCCAATTTTAATGTTATGGCGATATCTCCGTCACAAAATAAATATAAATAAATCAGTATTATCCATATATTTTTGTTAAAATAATAATAAAAAGCTTATTTTACATGTTTTTACTCATTAATGGTAACGGCATTATAGCATAAGGATGGCATTGGGTAATTTATGAGTTGATAATATATCTGGTTTAAGGAATATGCGGCGCCAGCGCATCAGGGAAAACGACGGTGGCGGCCAAAATCATTGAATCTCTCAACATACCTTGGGTCACTATCGTCAGTATGGACTCATTCTATAAAGTGAGTAAACAATCGGACTATTTTCGTTATGTATACAACCCATCACATTTTGGATGATAGATATTAATTCAATGATATGATGATATAAACATTATATGATAATTTTGAATAAATACAGTATTGGTTTGCATATTTTTTGTTCATTATTTCTACACATTTTTACAAAGATGAAGTGAGAACATCGAGCTTACCAAATGTCCTCTCATTTAATGTTTTTTTATTATAATGTTAGAACGGAAATAGATGGTTCGCTGAAGCAATTTTATACTGCTTCTGGTTTAATATAGTTCCAGTTAACTGGCTGTTTTCCCCCCAATTATGTTCATATGCTATTATTTTTCCAGGTATTAAACGAAAAACAGCACCACGCAGCCCAGCGGAACGAATACAACTTCGATCACCCGGACGCGTTCGATATGGAGCTATTAATAAGTGTTCTGCAGAGGCTCAAAGAGGGCAAGAAGGTCGAGGTGCCCATCTACAACTACGTCACTCACTCCAGGGAGAATAGAACTGTGAGTATACCTGGTCTTGTCCCAGTCTAACTTGATTGCGCTAAATACCAGATTGTTCTTAATATATAAAATACGCGTCATGTTGTTTGTCCGCGATGGACTCCAAAACTACTTAACCCATTTTAATCAAATTTGCACACCGTGTGCAGTTTGATCCAACTAGATAAATCGCAATATAATCGCTCCAAACGATTCTAACAGAGGGCGATATCTGTAGATTGGATAAAGTAAGTATTCAATAGATGGCGCTATGCCAATAATTGCGTTCCGCGGCTGACGATGATGACATTATTAACCTACTTCAAAAATGGGAGGTTCTTAATTAGTCTGTTGCCGCATAACTCCGTCATTTATAAACCGATTTGATTGTTTACCTATGTTTTAAAATTTCTTTTTTATCTTTCAGTCCGTGTGGTGACTTATTTAGAACACACAATGTCACTAACCCACGCTATCCCAAGGATGTCGTATGACGCGACCAAGAGAGCGCATGAGGCACAAGACCACCCCGAGATGAATGATGATGAATTAAATTTGAAACTTTTTTTTTTCTTTTTTAAGTTGGTTAAAAATAACCAATAAACAATCATCTGTCATTTAAAAGTAACCGTTTAGCACTAATTTGAAGTCAGTTAAAAATAACCGTTTAAGAACCATTTGAAGTCAGCGCCAATTTAAATTTTCACCAACGATAACGACTTCATATAGTAGTTTATTAATTATTTCAGGAATCCTAGTTTTTATCTTAATCCAAATGTCCTTATCTCTGGTTGTTCACAGAAAACGATGTATGGCGCGAACGTGATAATATTCGAAGGCATTTTGGCGTTCTACAACGCGGAAGTGAACCGCATGCTTGATATGAAGGTGTTTGTCGACACGGACGCCGACATACGCCTCGCCAGAAGACTGCGCAGGTCGGTCGCACAGGTTACATTACACTAATATCTTTTTGGACTAGCTATGTAGAATACACAGTGTCACTATCCCATTTCATCCTGAGCTTGTTTACGAGTTGACTGAAGACGATGCCATAAGGCCGCCCAATGTACAAGTTACCTTAGAATATTTTATTTTCTGTATCTTTTTTGTTTTAGTGTGCAATAAAGAGTTCATACGTAAATAATTAAAGACAATGAAAATAATTGAATTAAAAACAAGAAAAGGAATACTAGGCAGATTTCTCTTGGATGTGATTGGAGGTTTTCCGATTTGGCACTGAGTTATTTATCGTCTTTCACGTGGAATACGTTTTTCGTGTTAACCTACTTTGGAGAGGAGAAATTTATATAAATATAAATAAATAAATATCCTTGGAAATTTCACACAACGCCATCTCGTCCCAAGCTAAGCAACTTAATGCTTGTGTTATGGTAACGAGATGGATGATAAACTACTTATATATATTTTTTTTTTTGTAAATACATACATATTATAGATAGAAATGATACCCAGACTCTGAGCCAGTGCCTCTGGTTTAGACAAAGACACTTGCCCGACCCCGGAATCGAACCCGGGACCCGTTGATCCAAAGGCGGCACATCTAACCACTAGACCAACGAGGCAGTCCGACTGTATGTATGTATTGCCACAATCGTGTTCATGGGACGCTGCAAAGTTTCGACTCGTCTGGAATTAACATAAAGCAAAATAAACGCCGTTATGTAGTGGATTAATTATATCTAATAATTTATTTATTTAGACTTTATGCACATGTTACGGTTTTTCTTGCGTTTTGTTTTGATAGTTTCGGATTTGTATAAATAAGAACGTCTTTTCTTGAAGCGGTAATGAATGTAATGAAACCATAGACTATAAAACAGGAACTGAACAAAGTATAACTAAGGTATATAGGACGTTGGTCGTTCCCTAACGCGCGCAGGGACATCGTGCAACGCGGCCGGGAGCTGGAGGGCGTCCTGAAGCAGTACATGTCGCACGTGAAGCCCGCGTACCAGAGCTACATCGCGCCGTGCATGGCGCACGCCGACATCATCGTGCCCCGCGGCGGGGAGAACAAGGTGGCCATCCACCTCATCGTGCAGCACGTGCACAAGCAGCTGCAGCTGGTGAGTGGAGGCTTATCTGTCAAATCTTGCTTATCGGGCGAAATAATATATATTATAACTAATAAGTTATGTCACCACCCCATTTCATCCTCAGGATATCGTAAGAGCAGACCAATGGAAATGACAAGGCCAAAAACCTAGCGGCAAGAGAAGGAAAACTTGATACGAAACCCTGTGCCAACCCGGTGCTAATTACCCGACGCTGCAGTGGGTTATTTATGTGCTGAGTAGTATTAGTCAAATATAATTGACGTCATCAGTCATCTTCTGTGCCCATACATTAATAGCTGTGTTCTACCTCTCTTCATCTCGAATTCTCGTATTTGTCTGTAGCGTGGCTTCAAAGTCCGCGAAAAGTTAGCCGTGGCCCACGTGGGCCAGCCTGTCCCAGACTCGCTGTACGTGCTCAAAGAGACCCCACAGGTGAGGCAAACATTTTCGATACTTTTGCATGTTATGGTTTCCCCATTTCCCTCTGAAGGTATCGTAAGAGACGCCTTAAAAAAACTTTAACTTAAAAATAACTAGATAAGTCTTTGTATACGTAGGTTTTAATGCAAAACTTTCAAATTTAAAACTATTTCGGGCCTTGTCACACGCTAGATGGCAGTCTACATACACTTCAATTTGTCGTCTACATACCTTTCATACACAATCCGTCCATCTCCCATCATCTCTCCCACAACCCTTGTGTCTAGCCACATTCATACTGAAACTAGCAAGGGTTTGAAATGCTGGTCTGAAGAGAAAAGCTGGCAAGAACGCCTGTAATTGTTTTTTTTTTCCAAATTATGACTTCACTACTAACTTTCATACTTTCATAAAAACAATAAGCTTCTTTGTAAGGTAGGATGCCTCTGGATAACGAGTCCCAGAATCGGCCAGTGTCCGTCAAGAAAAAAAAAACCCAAATCAGGCGTTTTCAAATTGACTGGGGATATTTTTTTTACTACCATGTCCGACCTAAATCTGGTGTCTCATAAGATCTGGCGGCAAGTCACTAGGGGTGACTTTTTATAACTTTTGATGGGTGTTATCATCAGGTGCAAGGTCTCCACACTTTCATCCGAAACAAGGACACCCCCCGGGACGAGTTCGTCTTCTACTCCAAGCGGCTCATGAGACTTGTCATAGAGTTCGCTCTCTCCCTGTTGCCCTACTCGGACCAAGAGGTGGACACGCCCCAGGGGTTCACCTACAGGGGTAAGTTCGGTGTTCGTGGCTGGTTTCGAAATGAAAGCTGGTAGTCCCGTGGGTGTCGTAGAAGGCGACTAAAGGTCACAGCTCATTAGAGCCACCCGGTACCCACTCAGCACCGTCTCGACGCACGGGTGGGTGCCGGATGGCTCTGATGAGCTGTGACCTTAAGGGAAAACAGACGTTGGGCAGCAGCGACGTTCTGTTGAACATCCACCATCCGATACCAACCCGCCTGCCAAGCGTGGCAAACCCCACCTTATTGGGGGAGGCCTATTTCCAGCAGTGGGTCATTTGTATGCTGAATAGTAGTAGTAGTTACACCTAATATCTAAAAGACTAAACCGCGTGCAACAATATTTTATAGCTTTTTCTATTCGCATAAGGTCGAAATTGCGACGTCGAGAAGATCTGTGGCGTGTCCATACTTCGAGCCGGCGAGACCATGGAGCAAGCCGTTTGTGACATCTGTAAGGATATTCGCATCGGCAAGATTCTCATACAGACCAACCAACAGACTGACGAACCCGAGGTACGCAAATGTAGATTTTATTTTAATTGTATTAAAGTCCACGAGTCCAGTTACAGGATCGACCTATTTACAATTAAACTTGGTACTATAGGAATTTTGAAGGAATGTAGTTTTTATTTCGATAGCCTAGCGGACTGCGTAACGCAATCGATCATTGTGTCTTTATGACAAATAAATATCTTTGAACCGAAGTTAAGAGCCACAATTTTTCTGTAATATTTGACCTCCTCCGTACCGTAGAGGTCACGTAAAGCCTTCGGTACAGTCCGCGGCAATCTTTATGGCCGGTCTGAATGTAGCCGTGGGTACGAACTTGCGCATCGTACATTTAATAACAAATACGAACGTAGCTCACTTGCATTAACACACGGGTCCCAGCCCCGCTGATACCTGATTTTGTGTATTGCGTAATGCGGCTACATTCAGAGCGGCCATAAAGATTGGCGCGGACTGTACCTGGCTGCGATTCTATGACAGTCATTCACGTGACAAACGACAGCTGGTGTTACTGAATGCCTTGACAGTGCACTATTCGATGGTTCAGTCTCAGTGGCGAAGCAGATGAAACCCACGCGATTGGTTGATGACATGACCAAACTTTCCCCCACCACGGCAATTTTTGATCGTGATGTTTGCCAGCTACAATAGCTAGATGAAATTTTAAATGTTTTCAATAGACTTAAAAAGGAGCAGCTTTGGTTGTATGTTTGTTGCCTGGTCCCAGATTGGTCCCAAATACATTTAATCGATATCGGTTAATTAATTCCGTCCGTGTGGTGACGGATCAAGAAAACATTGTCACCCACCACCCCATTCTATTCTGAGGGTGTCGTAAGAGCCGACAAAAGGAAATGACAAGGCCTGTGCCAGCCCGTCTGGCCAGCGCGGCACAGTAGGCTAATTATCATCATCAATTGTTAGATTGTTGGTAAATTTTCGCTTTTTAGTGTTTTCTTTTGTTAATGAACAAGATGTCCGGTTGCTATAGCATAAGTGCTATTTGAAGTGTTCTGTTATTTAAATAAATAAATAAATAAATATCCTTGGACATTTCACACAACGCCATCTCGTCCCAAGTTAAGCAACTAAATGCTTGTGTTATGGTAACGAGATGGTTGATAAACTACTTAGATACATTTTTTTTTGTAAATACATACATATTATAGATAGAAAACACCCAGACCCGGAACAAATACTTGTAGGTCGTACAAATATTTCTTCCGTGCGGGGATCGAACCCGCGACATGCTGCACAGCAGTCGATCGCTCTACCACTGCGCCAACCGTGTCGTCAAAACAAGTTATTTGGCTACGGTGTTCCCTAATCAGGCAGCTCAAATTTGACATCGCCTCTCTTGTAATGTGAATTCTTTCGACAGTTGTATTATCTTCGGCTGCCAAAGGACATCAAAGACTACCGCGTGATCCTCATGGACGCGACGGTGGCCACTGGCGCCGCGGCCATCATGGCCATCCGCGTGCTCCTGGACCACGACGTGCCCGAAGACCACATCAGCCTCGTGTCCCTCCTCATGGCGGAGATCGGGGTGCACTCCATTGCGTACGCCTTCCCACAGGTACAGGCTAAAGGCCGGTCGTTTCCACTCATCTTTACGCACGCGTATTCTTCTTAGTTAATTAGTAAATAGATCATTTTGTAATGGATCTATGTGTTTAATACACAGCGCTCACAGTTTTTAATATCTGTACGACGCAATCGTACAGTTATTAAACAATTGTACGACGTAATCGTACAGTTATTAAACAACTGTACGACGCAATCGTACAGTTATTAAACAACTGTACGACGCAATCGTACAGTTATTAAACAACTGTACGACGCAATCGTACAGTTATTAAACAACTGTACGACGCAATCGTACAGTACATTGCGCGCTGCCAGCACTTTAAAATAATACGCAACCGTTTCATCATTTATTATACGTTCGAACTTCACCAACGGTCCGCGTTTTACTCATAACCATTTTAACCATCATTGATTTAGTTAACTCCATTAACGAATTATTGTGCTAAAATTCAACACTATTGTAAAAATTAAGAAATAAAACGTTCTCTATCATTTTTGGTGAAACTGAAAATTGGTATTTTTCACTTCTTTTTCGAAATATATATGTCGTGGATAACGATATCGTTTTATTAAGTTTCTCAATTGATTGTTAACACAGTAGTGCGGCAAACGCGGTGACGTCAGTTGTTTTGCAATGGCGGCACGTGGACAGAGTCGTAATGGAAAGTGAGGTTGGCTCGATCAGTCAGTCGACGTTGGGACACGGACCGAGACACTTCTCCGTTGCGAACCTGTCGGTTTGTCTGTCTAAGTGTGTTAACTGAACATTGTTATTTATACTGTGGTTAATATTGTGAATTATAAAGTTACAAGTAATAAACGTCGTACCAAATCAAGATGATGACGACTCTATCGCTCAGCCGTCGCTATCTCCGACATCAGAAGTGGGATGTAACTCATTCAGCCCACGTGGAGAAAACAGTGTAGTGATAATGTGTGTGCTTCTGTACGCGATGGAAATAACCGATAATGGCGATTCATTGTCACTATAAAGGAGACATTAAGCTACATGAAGATTGTTCTAAACTGAAGATCACAAGCTGCAGTCATAGTGCGGCGATTAACCAAGTGGGGATCACTTGCTTTCATTGTGATGGACAAGGACACTATGCGTCTAACTGCCCTGAGCGGAGCAGCAGGAAGGCGAGCAACAGTACTGCGGTCAGCCAGGTCAAAGAATAGTGAGTGTATCTGTAGTAAGCGCACCAGCTGCAATTTTACGTCACTCCGGTGAGCAGTTTCCATTTTATTACTCGGGTATATTGTATGGTATACGACTTTACGATAGTGTGGCTTTGACCGGTGTAAGAAAATATTATTTGAAATTCTTTTACATGTTTACCTGTTAATTACTTGCGATACGAAGTTTAGATTGCTGTGCTTGTTTAGCTTGACAGTTCATCGGTCTAGCGTCATATTTTCGGCAGGTTATATCAGTTTTCCAAGATTATGGCACCATTATATGCCTTGATTTGCATCGGTGAGGTAGATTGAGAGCATAAACATAAGGCGATAGGACAGCAGATCCAGACTTCAGGCGATCGAAGTTTCAGTCGGCAACGGTGAAATTTCACAACTGCGGTAAAATAGGTCACCGACCGTCCGATTGCCGTTCCAAAGGCGAGGTGAAAGGCAAGGCAGCCAGTGCTGTCACTTCAGCGTCAAGCTCTGCGGGACCGAGGCCGCGGTCGGACTTAATCTGTTTCAGGTGCGGCACCGCCGGACATTTGGCAACGAAGTGTCCACGTGGCAACAGCGGAGGAGCTGGCGCGGCAGTAGACGCAAGCAGTTCGGAGCAGCGCCTGCAGCAGCGGCGAGTAACGAGAGGCATGTGGAAGTTTGCTATGTTAGCAATCCCAGCAGTACGCTGATGAACACTTGTGAGTCGTATCCATTTTATTCTGATTCTGGTGCCGAATGCTCTCTCATCAAACATTGTGTTGCGTCAAAGCTTAGTGGAAAGAGTTGTGAGTGCCCTCAAAAATGTGTTGACTGTTGTAGAAGTTGGTCATGGCAGGGTGCGTTGGATGATGTCCAACTTGCTATAAATGGCACGATTCATAGGGTAACTAAGGCAAGTCCATTAGGATTGCTAATAGGTAGAGTAGCTAGGCCACTAAATTTATTAACTATTGACGATCATGAGGTTGAGATAAATTTAAGAGATTAGGGAACAAGCTGACAAATTAATGAAAAATAATGCACAGCTTGATAAAGTAAGATTCGATAAAAATAAGGCAAATGTGACTAGATTTTCGGTGGGAGATTATGTTTTAGTCGAAAATCATGAACGGAATCAAACCAAATTGGATCCTAAATATAAATGACCTTATGAAGTCATTGAGGTACTTGACGGTGACAGATATCATCTTAAGAGTTTGAACGCTAATCGCACTTACAAATACTCGAGAGAACGCCTACGTCCACTCCCCCAATCATATGTCCCTATTGAGCTGGATCCATGCTTATCAGATAATAATGACGGTATGATCTTTGGAATAGTTTCTTTAATTAAAACATCATATGGCTATGTGCTTATGTAACTTCACGCCTTTAATACCTGAGGTTGTGGTCAGCGGCAATAATGCCTCGACACGCTGGATTAATTTTCCAGTCCCAAATGTAATATGTGGCAAAACCTTTTGTCATACATGGGGTACAACTTTGTTAGTCATCGATGCTCATCACACATAACTTCCGGAAAGTTGCATTGGTTGAGCCAGGGTTCGAACTCAGAACTTCTGAACTAGAAGTCGGAGTACTGAACCACTAGGTCATCGAGACTTATGATACGAAAGATGGTCTGTATCGAGTCTAGTCCCTTCTGAGAGTGAGAGTCGCCGAGGGAGTACGACGCCCACGTGAAAAGATGGGGTGGCACTATTCTCTGGAGTGGTATGTTTGAAGTATGGTGGGTCGTGGTAACAGCGTGGTGGCTTGTGGGCCATATGCAAAACATCTTAACAGTGCTGCGGTAAACGTATCTAAATGGCGAGGTGGCCATCTAGATATTTAAACAGGATTTATGTGAAGGGCGAGGTGGCCAAATATACAGTCAAGGGCGAGGTGGCTCTCTGAACTATAAACGGCGAGGTGGCCAAGTGGACAACAAATGGCAAGGTGGCCCAATGAACTATGAAAGGCGAGGTAGCCATTTTTTAATATGGAATCTGTTTAATAAACGGCGTGAAGGCACACACAGATTGGACGCTTGTTGAGATTGAGAAATTGACGTTTGATATCTGGTTATATTTGAGAAAATAAAAACTTGGTCAGGAGTGGCCGAAACATGTTACTCAAACCGCACTGTTTATCGCTACCCTATAGGCTTAGCCCAGACGAAAGGTTATTAGTGCGTTCTAAGGTTAGTGCACTAATGGAAACTAATATCATTCGTCCTAGTCAGTCTCCATTTAAGTCTTATTTTATTAGTGAAGAAGCGTGACGGTTCTGATCGTATAGTGGTCGACTATCGAAAGTTAGATTCCACCACTGTCCCCTAAAGGTTTAATTTGCCCCTCATAGCAGATTCCAAATACCACTCTTACGAGTTGGAGACTCTAGATGTAGTAAATGCTGTAAAACACTTTAGACATTACTTGCAGGTTATATTTTGAGATTATTACCGACTGTAATTCACTAAAAGCATCACGCAATAAAATCGATATCACGCCACGTGTGCATCTTAGGTGGGCCTTGGTGCAGGCCTTTGATTTTCAAATCAGTTATCGTGAGGGACGTCGTATGGCTCATGTTGATTTCTTCTCTCGTAATACTTTACCATGACCAGATGCCCTCACAAGAGTAGTCTCACAAAAGTTGAACAAATGCGCGTTAACCTCGCTGGCGTCAGAGAACTGGCTTTTGGTAAAGCAGATACGTGATCAAGAAATTCAATCCATAGTAGGTAAACTTAAAGATCATCTGTTACCACTCTACATTTCCAACATGCGCTCAGGTGTCCTACATCGCAAGGTACGGAGAAATAATCGGACCCGGTGTCTTCCAATTGTTCCCCGGGCCTTCCGCTGGTCAGTAATTAACCACGTGCACGAATCACGTATGCACCTTGAATTTGAGAAGACTCTTGAAAGGGTTGATCACTATTGGTTCGAGCACATGGCTAAGTGCGTTCGTAAGTTTGTCTATGGTTGTATTACTTGTAAACTATCTCAATCGCAATCAGGTCACCCACAAGCGGGACTTCATCCAATTCCTAACATAAGTATCCCGTGGCATACTGTGCACGTTGACTTAACTGGCGAATTAAGTGGAAAAAGCGATTGCAAGGAGTACGTCATAGTTTTAATTGATGCGGTCACAAAATTTGTTCCCTTATATCATACCCTGAGAATAGATTTGGCTAGAACAATTAAATCCCTTAAATCAAGCGTCTTTAGTTGGAGCTCCAGTTAGTTATTGCAGATCTGGGACGATGCTTGGCAAAGCATCGTCCTATTTGTATGGACTATTTGTATGGTCCATACAAATAGGACGTTTGTATGACTATTTGTATGAGACTATTTGTATGGTCCTGTGTGGCCTGGGAGTCGTGGACTCTAGTTAAAGTGTTGGTCGTATCGCTTGGAGCGGTGTCGATATGGGTGACACGTGAATTGTCACTAGCTGCTGGGACAGCTGGGCCATGTGTTGTGTACTTATTGTCTTAAACTTACTGTTTTAAAGTATCAGTATTGAGATTTAAAGATTATGGGCTTAGAGGAACCTTTCGTGTTAAAGTTGTTGAAATTATTTGTATGCTAACGTGATCTCTGTTAACTTGATTCTTAAGATACGATTACGGACCATTAGCATCAGGTTGGCCGAACGTGAAAATGTGCCTCAGTTGGTTATTTTGTTACAAGTACACACGAGGACGTGTGCTTCGTCAGAATGGCCGTGTCGTGGATAACGATATCGTTTTATTAAGTTTCTCAATTGATTGTTAACACAGTAGTGCGGCAAACGCGGTGACGTCAGTTGTTTTGCAATGGCGGCACGTGGACAGAGTCGTAATGGAAAGTGAGGTTGGCTCGATCAGTCAGTCGACGTTGGGACACGGACCGAGACACTTCTCCGTTGCGAACCTGTCGGTTTGTCTGTCTAAGTGTGTTAACTGAACATTGTTATTTATACTGTGGTTAATATTGTGAATTATAAAGTTACAAGTAATAAACGTCGTACCAAATCAAGATGATGACGACTCTATCGCTCAGCCGTCGCTATCTCCGACATATATATAATATTAAGAAACTGTATTATCAATACGACCGGCATCACAAGCCCGGTCAGCAACAAAGTCTCGTACATGTTGTTCCTTTTGTACGTGCAGTGCCTTAAAATCGTACAAATTCTACTTAAAACTGAACGCAGTAAACGTTGCTTTCAGGTGAAAATAGTGACCTCAGCGTTGGACCCAGAGATCAACGAAAAGTTCTACGTGCTGCCAGGCATCGGCAACTTCGGTGATCGCTACTTCGGCACCGAACCGTCTGACGATGAGTGAGACACTGAACTTGTCTGACCTTTAATCACATTTAACTGACCTCAACACAGACATTGGGCAATTGCTAAAGTATCTCTGACTTCACCTGTCTGACATTTAGTTATTAATTAACATGTCCGAAGTTAGCAGTCTCACATTGCGTAATTGCTTTAGTTATTACTAAACACGTCTGATATGAGTTTTCTGGCATTTATTCACTAGTATCATTAACCTCAGCTATCTAACTTTGGGTAATTGTTAAATTTATCTTTAATTTTGGTTGGCTCCATGTAACTGGAAGAGGTCCAAACAGTGGGTCATCTATAGGCGGAGTAATAATAGTAGTATTATTTGACTGACATTAAGTCATTTCTGTACTCGTCTCATGTTGGCTACTACATAAAATTGACCTCGCATGTATGACTTTGAGTAATTGCTAAATGTCATTGACATTATCTGTCTTAAAGTTATTTGTTGCCCGGTAGAACACGTGTCAGTCTTTCATTTTGACTTTGACCTTAGCTAATTGGTTTTTAGCTATTCATTAATACATGTACGAGGGTGAATCAAAAAATTCTTGGAATCAATATTAAAAAATGCAAAGATTTAAATAATAATATTTTATTTTTCTACATAATCTCCCTCCAATGCAATGCATTTAGAATAACGCGTTTCTAACTTCCTTATTCCTTGTGAAAAAAAATTATTTTCTTGACTCTCGAAAAAGTCCTCTACGGCAGCTATAACCGCGTCATTATCGTGAAATTTTGTTCCACGAATTTCCTCTTTTAATTTTGGAAATAAGTGAAAATCACTTGGGGCTAAGTCCGGAGAATATGGTGGGTGGTCAAGGAGATTGAAGCCAGCACAGCGGATTGCGTTGAGCGCAACTTCCGATCGATGGGCAGGAGCGTTATCTTGAAGGAACAACACGCCCAACGACAGTTTTCCACGACGTTTTTCTTTAATCGCTTCACGCACTTTCGGGATTAAATTTGCATAATAGGGTCCAGTTATCGTCTGGCCTTTTGGCATGTAATCAATAAAAAGGATTCCTTCACTATCCCAGAACACAGAGGCCATAACTTTGCCAGCGGAAGGAGCAACTCGAAATTTCTTAATGGATGGAGAGGATGGTCGTTTCCAAGACATGCTTTGTCTTTTAGTTTCAGGATCAAAATGGTGGACCCACGTTTCATCCATGGTGACAAGACGACGGCAAAAATTATCCGAATCACGCTGGAACATTTCGAGATTACGCTTGGAAATTTCCAAACGTCGCTTTTTGTTTTCGTCGGTTAACATTCGTGGCACCCATCTTGCAGACACTTTTTTGAACCCCAGTGAATCAATTAAAATGGATTGAACGCTACCAAAAGATATCTTTAGGATCTCAGCTATATGTTTTATAGTCATTCTTCTGTCTTCCAAAACCAGATTCTCAACCTTTTTGACATTTTCTTCTGTAACGGAGGTTGAAGGCCGCCCAGAACGCGGGTCATCTTTACAGCTTGATCTACCTCTTTTAAATTCAGCCACCCAGTACGCAACCGTAGAATAGGGTACAGCATCACCCCCTAATGTCTGCTGAATGTCCAAAAAAATTTCCTTCGTAGACATTTTTTTCAAACTGAGATATTTTATCACCGCACGTAACTCACTTTTATCCATAATTTTGACTTTTTAGCAACTCGTTGCACAAAAAAATTTATTACATGCGAACGAACTGACAAAAACAAGTGACAGTCTGCATAAATATAGTGTGATAGACACTCTTTAATTTGAATATCGAACTTGATCCAAAAAGGTTTCATATATATGCACTTCTAAGAACTTTTTGATTCACCCTCGTATATTAGTGATCTGACATTTCTGTAATTGCTAAAATATGTTTAACGGACTGACATTTAGTCATTAGTATAAATAAGTATTGAGTTCACTATCTTATGAGAACTTTACGAGAGTTACGTTTAACTCTTCATCTGATGTTGGGTAACTACAAAATGGTTTGGACTTTAGTTGTCCGAGTGTGACTTCAGTCAACAAACACCTTAATAAATTACTATCGTTAACATCTTAATCGAGCATTGTGCTATGGAAGTTGAGTTTATTAGATTATGTTGTATTAAATTCTTGTTAAATCATTAGTATGTTAAATTTACTAATCACAAAGTCAAAGTAAATTTGCTATGAATCTTATTGCCTACAGATAAGGTTCAAATTTAGGTATGTAATTGAATAACCCATTTGCCAATTTTTTTCTGAATGATAAGATATTTAAAATCAAACTAATCAGCAAATCTAGTCCATACTAACAAAATAAAACTCTCATATTATCTTATTTATTTAAGTTATTTAACTAACTTATTTGTTTATTATGGAAAACTGACTTAGTCCTAAATTATAACATTTGATTTTAGCCAAGTTCTATTGCGCCCCAGTATATTTACCCGATAACGGCGACGCCAAATAGAGGGCGCGTATTCATCCATACTATTAGGCATTGTAAGAACTAACATGAATTGACACGATCCTAATTTAAAATTTAAACCGCCAAAGATTAGTTCATAAAATGGACTGAGAAAATGTTTTAAGAGAACCTTCTCACTTCCGTAGCAATTTGCATATAATAAGCAATGACTTTGTTCATATGAAATTAACACAAATAACTACGCTACTATAAGTGGCTAGTCTTCAAACTGCTTAACAAATTTTCTACAAAACATCTAAGAACACTCGATTAAAACATCTCTTGATCAGAACAAATGAAAATTGATTTATCTGTTCGGGAGCTATGATACCACAGACGAAACTGGTCTATAAAAATAGATGTCTACAAAGAAAATGTCCTGTTGTATTTTTCTGTATATTTAAACTTTATATACTATTTATATAGTGTCAAGTTTGATCGTAATGTAATCTTTTAAACGACATGTATGTGGCAGTCACAACTCTTTTTGACCAGTTAATAATATTTACTGCCACATAAACAATTATCCATGTATATTTGATATCTATGTCATTTGTATGCATGTAATGTAGTTATTGTAATCGATGTACAATTTTGTAATAAGAACGTTTTAATTTGCCTTTTTCGAAATACTGTTTCTGCATATTTTTTGTGCAATGTTTCTCAAGCTTTTGTATACTATATATCACTATCGCGCAAATGAAATATACTACAAATATTTATGTTATGTATCTCAAACTACAACATAATAAAATAATTGATATTGGTTTTTCATAAACTTTGGCAGCAAGTTTCACTCAATTTGAACCCATGAGCGACTCAATAATTTGGGTACCATGTGATGTGATAATTACGATGGAGAGAATGAAGTCTAATTTCTCCCCATGAAATTGGAGGAGGCCCGCGGAGATGGCAAATATGAGCTGAGATGTAGAAGTGATAATTTCACCCCTACATCTCAGACCATATTTGCAAACTGGGGGTAAACTTATAGTTTGGATTTATACAGTCTAGAAATATGGCAAATGGAAAGGAATGCTATGTCTTCATGATTCCTTAAACAAAAAGAAAATGATTATCGATCGTTCTAGCACTCAAATTTCTTATTTATAATGTTGGCGATAATTTCGTAGTATCCATTCCTAATTTAGTTGAAATGGTACTGCCATTTTCTTATTTCAGTATTAAGACAAAAATATGGAAGTCATATGTCCTTCACTAATAGTATGCTGTCTCTGTCTACAGGCATAATAGTTTGTAATACTATTAGTGAAGTATAAATGGATTTCACTAAAGAAATTGTTTTTTTAAGACCTCGTTCTGAGGACGAGTGTACGTCAAAAATGTTGATGATATTTTTAAGAATAAACTTTATTATTTATTTTTACAGTATTTGTGTACTGTGCTTAGCTAGTAAGGCTTAGGCTTAGTTTACACTTAATAATTGTGCTTAATTTACATTGCGTGTAAGAAATAAACGTGGATACTTCTCATTTAAAATGTATTTATGAATCAATTTGCTTAATGTATTGTAAGCGCTGTTTTTTAATGGCTACGTTAGGCTCGTCGCACGCTTGTCTTGTCTTGTACTTCGTTCAAACATAAACTACAGTCGCGAGACACTTTTACATCTTGTGTAAATAAACTAATGGCCTACGCACACCGGGACGCATGGCAATGGACATTTAAACGTATCGATAAATAAATACGACATAAATTGCTATGCTTTAAAAAAGCAAATGAAACTTTCGATGCCACGGCATTATTTTAAAGCATAGCAATTTATGTCGTATTTCTTAATCGATACGTTTGAATGTCCATTAGCAAAATATTAAATTCTTTGCCATGCCGCCGTCCCGGTCTGCGTAGGCCCTTATTATCAGAGATTGTATACCGTGATTGCCTTTTTTAAATTCTGATCGGTAACCAAATGTGCTTTTGATCGATGGCAATAAATAATAAAGAAAATAAGTTCTTTTTATAATAAATAACATACTCAATAACAATTACCTGTATTATAAGTCATTTTTGTTGTGTATGTTCTTTATTATTATAAAATAAAAAAGCCAGCGAACACAAATGTAGTATGGAAGCTCATTTGAAATGTGTTGTTTGTGTTTTGCAACCGAACACGTATTTGTGTGTGTTCTCATTTATCTGTAGAAACAGATTTGACAAACCAAGTGGCTGTTTCCGCTGGTACTGCAGTTCAAAACACTTAGTGTGTATATGTCATACAAAACCAACAGACCTCTAATCTAGCAGATATGCTGGCAATGTATTTATGAAACAAAAATGTTTTTTAAATAGTGTATTATTCAAAATCCCATAATATAACCTTGATCAGCAGAAAATATCACGGACACGGAATATAATTTAAATATCAAGACCAAATAGCTATTACCAAACATAAGCTAAGGAAGCACCTACTGAGAGTAGGTTAAATGAGACACCAATGTCCCAGGTGCCAAGGCGCAGGGTACGACAGACGAAAGAAAAAAAAAAGAGCAAATAACTACCATTCATTGCTAAAAAGAACACGGACTACAAGTCTGTGGTGTTGTAACAGAAGAAATAAAAAAAAATCCCATAATATGCATTTACACCTTTCGGTCTGATGATCTCAGCAAAATGTTACAGCCTGTATATTTTCGTTGATAACTCAATAAATTGCAACACAGGATTTTGGCCAATCGATTTAATTCATTATAATATGTATTTATTCACATATATATTTGATTTGTTGTAATAGGCTACCCGCCCGTGGTGGGCGGGGCTTGATCTGGTGGTACGCAGATTGATGCTCGCACAGAGGCTTCACTCGCAGCCGTGACGTCAACCGGTAATCAACACGCATTATGTTGACTTCTACCACGAAGTAATTCGGTACAGAAGTCAAACTCATGTATGTTGCCTACGCTCAGTATGCTAGAGTTATCACACCTGGCCTATGAGAAAATGCTATCATGATAGTGGCGCTCGTATGTAGTTGTTTTGGTTGATTGTTGAGAGTGGGACATCCATACATTGAATAATAACTCTTTGTGTTGCTCTATCTTTGCTCAAAAACATCAAAGGCGCGAGTAGACGACCAGATGTTTATTAAAAAACTTGGGCTACTATGAAAACCAGGCTACAGTCATTTTTCTACAAGCTAACTAATATTTGTTCCCTAATGTTTCTTGGCGTTTATATGCTTATTTCACGAGTTATGTCAGTTTCGTCACCAGTTGTGATTCGTCACCAATATTTGTGACGTACCAATATTTCAAAAACAAAATGTTCCTTTGTTTTGCTTGAAGTAGTCCCATCGATATTTTCCAATCCGATCCATAACGGATTGCGGCCTTTAATTGCGACTCGTATACTTAAACAAATTCAGAGTCTAATGTAGGTATTATAATTTGGGAATTTCATTTTTATGAATACGATTTGCACGTTAACGTTCATGCATTCTTCCATCGCTGAATTTGGTGTAGGATGTTGCATGTAACGTGCACAGGTCCCCGGTTCGCATACGGGTGTGCAAAGTGTATTTTTATAAATCAGATATTTATAGTAGATTACTAACATCTTGAACCAAAAGCGGAAGGTTCGCCATGTCATCAACGAACCGCCTGGCTTACGGCTACCTTCTCGGTCAATCACCGCGAAAGAGACCCACAAATCAACTATTGCGCAGGATAGATTTTGGCTCAAGATGTTTGGAAGCTATACACGCTTGTAAAAAGCACCCGCAATACAGGAAGGCATAGTGCTTGAAAGTCGTAATTTATATGTCCAATAATATTTTATCTGCTGGATAAAAATAAGCTGTGCAAGTGTATAAGTCACACAAGACGTGTTGTAAAATTGATGTATATGTGGAATGTGTAGGTAAACAAAATCTGTGTTTAGTTTAGCCTAAACATAAGCCGCTGTGAATAATATGGAAAAGTTAAAAAGAAACCAAATTGAATATAACACAAATATATTGAAAATAAAATCAATTGAAGTACACATGTTGCCGTTTTATTTTTTATTACTTTTGCTAATTTCTTTATCATCGCGAATTACAAATTACCATTGGTCTCGGGTCCCGAAGGGAACTGTACAGAGAATAGCCAGCAAGAAAGTACAATTTATTGCTTTTCTGAAACTGTTTTGTAGGCTTTTGCATTTTGAACTACGAGTATGTCAGGGATTTTAATAAAAAAAAATTAGGAATAATAATATATTCATTGTAGGAATTAACATGAGATCGGTGCTTTTTAAATGTGGTCACAGGTGTCGAGATGTCGTTGGTAGACCATGTCTAAATATTCGTACTTGGAGAAATGCGCGTCGCTGTGGCTTTGATTCTTCCTGAAACGAGTTAAGGTCTATATTCCAATTGCATGCTCAGTTGCACCTTACTGACATAGGGGTAGCACGTTTTTTTCTACTATTACTACTCAGCCCACAATTGGGTCGCACTGCCGAGTCAGGCCTCCTCGCTAAGTCAATTAAACTACTGTGCCAAGGTAGCCAGACGGTTTGGCACAGGGTTTAGATTCAAATTTTCCTTCGCTTGCCGGCTAGGTTTCCGGACTTGTCATTTCCTTTTGTCGGGTTACTACACTCTCAGGATGGAACCACACGGAGTACGGTTTTTTTTTTCTATCTAAGAGGTTCGAGGTATTCAGTCTCTAACTGCTAGGCTAGTCTGCCTTTTGGTATTCTAAATCCGTCAATATACGGAAAGTTAATAAAAACCATACCGGCAATAATCTTCGCATTCGTCCAAAGACACATCTGCGCTGATAATTCTTGACCCAAACCCGCTGTTGTATGTAGAGTAGCGTTGCTGAAAACAATCGTTGGAATACTTTAATTTTCATCATCATCATTAGTCTGCTGCTGGACTTAGAACCACCCTAAAGAGCGCCCTGTCTGTCTTTAATATTAACAATACTCAATTTATAATTAATCCCACATCTCCTCGTATATATTAATACGTGAAACAAAAAATTCGTACCCCTTTTTCTAAAATAGCCCTACCCTTATAATTTACTAGCTGACCCGGCGAACTTAGTTCCGCATTATATATATTTAAAACAAAAAGAAAGTTGGACATAGGATACCTGAGATTTTTATCCCGTCCGTATAAAACCTAAATTTTGAATTCGACTTGTATAAATTGTTGTAATTCACATATTATCTTTATAACTTGTAGCCTATGTGTTATGCTGATGTATAAGCTATATTATTGTAAAGTTTCATTAAAATCCATTCAATAGTTTTTACGTGAAAAAGTAACAAACATCCAACCATCCATACTTACAAACTTTCACGTTTATAATATTAGTAAGATAGAAGGATATAGAGAAGGAGCTCAGAATGTCAATATTTTCTTAAAACAATGCATACAAAATACCTTAGAACAATTTAAAGAACATTACATTTGACACACACACACGCATTTAAACTCTTTTGTTTATTTTTAACTAGCGACCCGGCCCGGCTTCGCAGGGGTGCAATATGAATGTATTATACATATAAACCTTCCTCTTGAATCACTCTATCTATTAAGAAAACGCTTCAAAATCCGTTGCGTAGTTTTATAGTTTTAAGCATACATAGGGACGGACAGACGACAGCGACTTTGTTTTATACTATGTAGTAAAGTGATAGTGGGTCATTTATGGCCTGAAATGATGATTATGACTTCATGTATCCAATCTCAACATTGGCAACAGGATCAGTTGAAATGGTATAATAAGTATGATGAACAATTGTATAGCCATCTTGTCGCTTACCTTGCAAATCAAGCCAACCTACGAGCTCCTAAACATACCTGCAGATGCTTCGAGAATATCTGGTCGGCGATGACACTGCAGGCTAGCCGAAGTCCTTTAGCAATGGCGTCTATGAACTTGACGTACGTTGTAGTGATTTCGCGAAGGTCACTGTCCCTCCGCGGTATTAACCTTAAGTTGATTCCCCCTATAGGAGACGAGCCCTGGAATATGAGAACTGATGGAACACGGTCTCCCCGTTCGCTCATCTAGTCGGTCTTTGTTACCCCAATGAACAGCTGTTCATCGGGCTTTTAGTTCGTTCGCATTTAGAATACAATGAGACATCAGTTCAACTGCAGGGCAAAGGTGAATTGTGGTTAATATTTAAAATGTATTTCATTTTACACACCACTTGACACCTTTGCGTTGGAATGTACGCCTTCAACTGTTCATTATGAACGTGAATTTCTCATTTGGAACGATTTGATTGGTTATTAATCATCGCGAGGCCGGGGGACAATGATGACTCAAGGCATTCTTTACGCAAACGAAGTATAGCAGCCTGGCCACTGCCATTTTGGAATCCTCCGAGCTATATTGGTCGCTTTTACAGTTTACTGCGAAGAAGTATCAAATACATTGTTTCAAAACGCTTTCGTATCATGGAAATTTACAGCAAAGGCGATTAGGAAAGCTGCTATACAGAAAAGAGCCAATAAGAAACTATGTTGATGTCCGCGTAACAAAATTTAGGCGCTAAGGGATGATCATCCATCCAGACGAGGTGGTATGTCTGGCTAGGGTCCCGGGCTATCGCGGTGTGAGACTTTTTGGTAATTCTCGCATTTGTTGGCGATATTTCTTGATGTTATTAGTACAGATTTTTCGGGTAAATTGTGTAAAGTATTCTACAAAATTAAGTGAAATGTAAAAATGTCGCTAAAAGCTCACCTGGTCAACGATGGTCTTCATCATCAGCGTCAGGTTTCTACAGTCGTAATGATTCAGTTCATTATTGATAACCACTCCCCCTAACATGTTGTAACTGTAATAAATGATAATTTTCGGGATTCAAATGTAAAATCAACGTACAGAGCACTATATCATAATCATCATGTGAAGTAAAGAGGTCGTATTTACTCTCGTCAGAAATGAAAACTGACCGTGTGATGAAGGCTTCACCAACATATTTCATCCTAAGGGTGTCGTATAAGCCGGTATAAGGGTTTTTACAGGTTGGGGGAGGCCTCCGTGACTGTTAAGTGTCTCAAACACTTAACATCGGTTGGAATGTATAATGTAATCCGCGCGGTGAAAGATTAAAAATACAATGTGTCACCACCCCATTCTATCCTTAGGGTGTCGTAAGACCCGACAAAAGGAAATTTCAAGGCCGATAAGCTATCAGCAAGAGAAGGAAAACTTAACCCGCCTGGCCATCGTAACACAGGAGGATAATTACCCTCCATGTGTCTGGAGGAGGCCCAACTCATCAGTGGGTCATCTAAGGGATGAGTAGTAGTCGTCGTTCCAGCCCATAAATGACCTACTACGGAGTTGGGCCTCCTCCAAATTCATGGAGGGAAATTAGCCTACTGTGCCACGCTGGCAAGACGGCTTGGCACAGCGTTTGTATCAAGGTTTTCTTCTCTTTCAGCTAGGTGATCTGCCTTTTGCGTTCTTTTAGTCGCCTCTTACGACACCCTCAAGACGGTATGGGTTGGTGACATTGTGTATTCTAAATCCGTCACCACACGGAGTAGTAGTATAATGTATAAAAAACAACTTACACGTTAGCCATATACAAATGATGGCCCGGTACAACAGACACTTTGTAATGACGCTCCAGATTGTAGTTCTTCAGCAAGTACAGACAACTCGTAACATCCCACATGTACGTATTGATTCTCTCCCTTTCCCGCCACTGCGAGTGTTGCCATTCGCTGATATTGTACCTTAGAGAGCGTGAATTTAAATTTATTTATTTATTGATAGGACTATAAAACGGGTAACGACTAGCAACTAAACAAGTAATTCAGATCATCATGTCATCTAACTACATACAATAATTAAAAGCTACTATTGTTTTAATGTATACAGAATAATCTAAATTTTGGGTTGCAGCTTAACAATGTTGGATAATGACTTCTTAGGTTTTCGCGATTATTACACATTGAAATTAAACACTTTATCTTTTTAACGGGAAAGTCATCAAAAGAACAAAATTATAGGTGGCAGATTAACTGTTTCTTTGTATTTGTGAAGACAACTGTCGTCTAGACATCTCGCGACCGCGACTGCTGCAAAGCATTCGAAACGTTGGGAATTAAAAATGTAATAAACTCGTTCACGCGATAAATCCGTTATATAGGGTTTGATTTCAAATTGTTGGGTAATGTTATCTGTAATCAACAGTGGGTCATCTATGAACTAAGTAGTAGTAGGCTTATAGGGTACGTGTATATTGTGGCAGATGCAGTTTTACAGATTTTTAAGATCGTTATTTTTGTTAAACCTGAAAGATTGCAGTTGCAGAACACTTTGCAATTATAATAACACGATCTGAAACCCGTCAAATCTCATCTACCACAATACTCAAAGATCCTGAAAGCCAACTACTACCGCTCAGCTCATAGATGACCCACTGTTGAGTCAGACCTCCTCCAGTTACATAGAGGGTAATGAGCCTACTGGGCTAGACGGGTTTCGTATCAAGTTTTCCTTGCAAGGATGTCTTGACCTTGTTATTTCCTTTTGTCAGCTCAGGCCTACAACACCCTCAGGAAGAAATGGATGTAGGTATAACGTAATTACCCATAGTACGGCATGATAAGCATCTGACTCCTAAAATTCATCCTGTCCTTATATTCGGCGGTCATTTTCAGTAGTTTTACAAACAATTTTATTTCTCTGCCAACATCCGTCTGGAATATCGTCTCGTAACCTTCTCGGTGTGGCCAGATGAGAAAACACTCGGCGTTGAGTCGCTGTGACGCTTCCAAGCACTTTTTAATCTGTGTCGCTGCCTGTGTAAACGTACTCACTTCATTGCTAGTAAATGCTCCAGCACAATATCTGAAATTAAACATCGCCATCTTAGCCTTACCCACTCAAACTCAAAAGGAACTTTATTTACGTAGGTTTCATCACAAAACTCTTATAAATCGTCATACTTACAAACACCACTATCATCTTACGGCCCCTGTCCCACACTAGGTGGTAGTCTCCACACACACCTCTCAGTCGTCATACCTACATTCACACCTTTCACACACTGCTCAGTCGGGCCTCCTTTAATTAAATGGAGGGGAATTAGCCAACGGAATTAGCCCGCCACACAGTTATTCTTCTGATCTATTTCAATTGTCTATTCCATGTGTGTGTCCTAAGATTTTTTTTTTATAGACAAACAGGTAAAACGATGGTAGCCGCAAAAGTATAAACTGCAGCGCAGCTACCAACGCCCTTCTTTAGATTAGAATGGAATGATGTTTCATAAAAAAGTGATTATAGTTAATTTAATTAATTAATTGATCCGACAAAAGCCTACCCGTAAGAGAAGGAAAACTTGCCAACCCGCCCAGCGTGGCACATTACCCTCCATGTAACCGGAGGAGGCCCGACTGAACAGTGGTTTATATACGGGTTGAGAAGTAGTTAGTTAGTAGAAGTTCCCTTCTCCTCCTGCTAAGTTTTGTACATTTGTGGAATGGGTGGGTTATTATGATAGACTCCGTGTGGTGACGGATTTAGAATACACAATGTCACCAACCCATACCGTCTTAAGGGTGTCGTAAGAGGCGACTAAAAGAACGCAAGAGGCAGATCACCTAGCCGCAAGAGAAGGAAAACTTGATACAAACCCTGTGCCAACCCGTCTTTCCAGCGTGGCACAGAAGGCTAATTTCCTTCCATTAATTTGGAGGAGGCCCGACTCAGTAGTGGGTCATTTGTGAGATAAATAAATAATAAATATGTTGTACTTGGTCTCAACCTAGCACAGGCTGATTGTAAATAGTTTCTGAATATGTGTCGACCTTGTTCTATTATACATGGTGTAACAAAAACCCTATATCCAAAAAGAGGGGATCGATAAAATACTACTGATACAGTACTGATGGTAACCTTGACGCCTGATTTTAGAACTTCTTCATCATCATCATTCCAGCCCATACATGATCCACTACTGGGTCGGGCCTCCTCCAAAATGGAGGGAATCTAGCCTACTATTTAGAAATTGCGACTAATTATATGTAAATTTTGAGAACAGTTTAAGGATGCAAAATACAAGTTTTTACGTGGTAATATACTGGGTATATCGATTTTCCGTAGTGAACCCCCTATAATGACCGGACTATGTGATCTATTTTATTAGATCATGGGTTATGAAAAATCTTACCGCGAATGTGAATGCAAGTCAGGAGCCATCCAGAGCAATTTGACATGGTACCTCTGCGTCAAATCTTGTATGTACTCCAGTATATCGTCCCAGTTACTTTTAGTCTCCTCCCAACTGTCAGAAAAGGGTACGAGGTCGGAATCGAAGGCGGTCCAGAGTTTGATTCCCAATTTGGAGCACAGGTCAAACAAGGCTTTGATGCATCGCTTATTGTTGTCTATTGTGTGGGTATTGTCGTCCCAGGAACGTTTAGATCGCCCGTAGCTGTCGTAACCTTAAAAGCAATGTTCTTAATTTCCATAATTTGTTTTTTTTTATCACCGGCTTGAATGCCTTTGTCCCTAGGCTTGCGTGATGGAAAGCAACACCAGGGTCTAAGATGGAGGAGGCAATTCAAGGGAATGCCCGCACCGGCTCTCACATACACACCACGAAACACAGTAAATCTACTTGGCGCCGGACTTAGATGTGACCTAGACTCTAGACCTCAATTAAGTAAAAATAGGCAAGAACGAAGAGTTACCGTGTACAGGGTTTGACAAAAAGGAAATATACATAATCGCTAAGGCACAGTGTTGTCAGTTGAGATAGTGACAGTAATATTGCTGCAAAATAACACTATTTTGTTTTTACCAGCGGTTCCGCCTGAGCTTGTGCCAATGCAGCTTTTTACGTGTTTGCCGAAAAAAAAGTAACGTGTCCGCACAAACAGACATAATTAATAAAAATTGAGTTTTGTTGTCACTGCCACATCCATAATATACTTAAAAAACTATTATCTATATACATATATTAAAATCGATGCCGCTTTTCGTTGTAATTTTATAACTCAAGAACGGCTGAACCTATTTGAATGATTTTTTGTAAGCGTTTGTGTGGCACTGAGTATGGTTTAGATTCACAAATCAGCCCGACAGATGGCGATGCAGTCGGTAAACGAATATCATGCAGGACAACGTCTGTCCGGTCAGCTAGTTTTGTATAAAAACCAGAACTTTAATTTTATTTTTAAAGATGATTGGAATATAGATTTTAGGAACTACAAAACAGTTTTTTTTCTTAAAGCTATTTGAAGACTCAACAGTGAGACAACTTTAACTCAAAGTCATGCAGGGTAAGGTTCAGTTTTTCTTACCGCATTTCCTGAAATCTGTAAGTGAAATACTGTATCGCAACCACTCTTCCATGCTTCGCGAGCAAATTCTTTCCGAACTATCGTAGTAGCGGTAACTTCCTGTCTCAGAAGGTGGCGCCATATTGTTGTACTCTATCTTCTCTATGCCTAGAAATTATGCCAAAAATGTTCGATATAAAATGCTCTCTGGTCGATGGGTTTTTAATTGCCGCCAAAAAAGAGTAAAAGCAATTGTCTATGCAAACAAAAATAACTGGCCACATAGAAATTTAGAGCACTACTGCACATAGGTGCTTAGCTAACCAGTTAATACCTCTAATTTATATACGAAATGCAGAAGCATATTTATTTATAATACCTACATAGGACACCACTCCATTTCATCCTGTTTCACAGCCGTGTCCATTTCACCGAAAACCTAGCTGCAAGAGAAGGAAACCTTAATACAAAAACCTGTGACAACAGACGGGTTGTGCCAGCGTGGCAGTAGGCTAATTTCCCTCCATGTAACAGGAGGAGGCCCGACTCATCAGTGGGTCTTCTATGGGCCGAGTAGTAGTAGTATAGGCGGCAGTAACCCCTTACCACATCATGATCGGTTTAATTGTAATTGTTGTAAGCAAAAGTGGGGTTTCTCACCTTGGAAGTAGTCAACATTATCTCTTGACTCTCGCACTTTCTGTCGTTTTGTCCCAGCTTGTGCATACGACGACATTCTGAACACACTTCCCTCAAAGGATTATAAGTTTGAACAATTACTCTGAATTTTATATTAACTTTCCTTTTATTTCCTACAAAATAACTGCTTAAATTGCATTTGCACCATTACCGAGCGTGGCACATTGCTGAGGACGGACTCCGAAGTGGGTTTTAAAGGCCGAAATAACCAATGCTTCACGAGAAGGGTGCTCCACAAGGACCTAGGAAAAGGGGGAGCCTTAGTACTATCGGCCCCCCCTTGCGCGGCTGTCCCCGTAGAGTTATAGCTACCCACGCGGCAGCAGGCGGGGAAAGGTACCGCTAGAGTTGTTTGGTGGGTATGAGAACGCTCCTCCTATTACCAAGTGGCGTAACAGACTCCCACACCATGACACCCACACCCCACAGATGACCGCTAACAGTGTTTTGTTTGGGAATAATTTAGTACTCATGTAAATTATGGTGAAAAATTTAATACTCATGTAGATTCTTCGAAAAATAGAGCTCCTTTATCAGTGCAGCACTGCTGCTGACTGCTTACGGTCAGTTCAAAAGATTAGAACGGTTAGATCGCTGAGTTAGCGTCATAACTAGATGACACTAATGATGTCTTAGGTTTTCACGATCTTTGCACATTGGAGGAAATAACTTCTTAACGGTTCTGATCGTTTTATTTTATTTTATTCCCAACGTTTCAGACACTGCTGAGCAGAGCTCTCAGATTCGAAGAATCTTCAAGAGCACTAAATAAAATTGTTGCTGCTCACGATTAATGTGGGACTACTTATCAGGTGGCTGTTTTTGGTTGAATGGGGAGACTGTTTATCGAACACCTGGCTTCCCTATTGCAATTGTTTAGTAAGTGAATAATGGAATCTTACTAAAATAATCTTTACCACCGCACAGTTCACAAATACTGTTAGTCACTTTTTTAACTATTAATCAATGTTTTAATATTTATATCTCTCTATAATATACTTCTATGTAGTGTACATTATTCTTTCTATTTTTAAATTTATTATATGATTTTGCAAACCAACGTTTTTCAATTAAAAAAAGAAAACTGTTCCTCGTAAACTAATAATCAAAATTTCGCAGTGATGTTAGTTCAAATCGTGCTCACAACTGTCTGACATGGAGTCTGCTCAACGTTATATAACATTGAATGAAAAGAGGCGTCGAGGCGTGCGTCTATTGTGACACCGGACACCGCTATTGTAGTGGATTCGGTTCCCCGCCCGGCTATATCGCACAAGGTAGGTACGTCATCTCAGTGAGTGAACATTTTCATACCTATTCATTGTATTGAAGTTTATTATATTTCATTTTTAAATAATCGCGCATACACGCTTATCTTCAACTATTTATCATAAATTATTTTATTGAAATAATGTAGTTAAAAAAGATAGTAACAGATATTTTTCCATTTTTGTTTCTCTTAGAACCACACCAACAGTCCCAATTAGTACGCATTAAGTTATGCAATATCTCTATACCAAAATTCTTCAAAATATGTTAAGCAGAATAGTCGTGGTTAACAGACAGAGTTATTATAAATTCAGAGTAGATAATGTATTGAAAGAAAAATAACACATAACTTTCTTACACTATATTTAAAAAAATATCCAGATCAATCGAACTAACACAGCAACCAATAAAAAGAATATGGGCAACGGTACTTTCCGCTTAGCAGGCATATACACCCCGGACACCTCCCCTTTTTTGAAGGGGGCTGTCAAACCCGCCATCTTTGGCTTGTCTATGGGCTCGCCGACCATAGAGAATTTGGTGGCACTGGCAATTTTGACAGTCAACATTTTGCCCATATACTCATCCCTTTTAGGCACTAAAACTTGCTCGTAAAACTCGTTGTGGGCCACGAAATAGTTCTTGTCGTGCGATATATCGGTGACAAGGACTTCTTGGATCTCGCCGACTTTGTGGCCATACGGCTCGTATGAGCGGAAGAGCTCTGACAGCATTTTGGTTCGCTTCTTGACTTCCTGACCGGGAACCTGTGATAAACAATATTATTGTTATACTAGCTGACACGGCAAAAGTGGCTTTGCTATATGAAAAAATAACGTGAAATCCGTTCTTAGCTGACCTCTACTCGACGAAAAAAATATTTCAACAAAGTTTCAAGGCTTTATGGTTTCAGATGTCGTGATGCGTCAGTATAGCTCTACGCTATATTTCATTTCAATTGAGATTACCAACCATCCTCTACACTCTCCATGCTTCGGAGGGAACGTTCTCAATCCGGCTGTAGTTGGAACATCAATGGCAGTCACTAACATGAAAACTGACAGCTCGTCTAACCATATGATACCGGTGGTCAAACTAGATGAGTCGCCGCAAACGGCAACCACAAGAATAGCCAAATCGGTTTAGACCGATGGCTGATGATGATTGATTAGCATCTTGCCCAGTCAGCCAGCGCCGATCCCTCTCGCCCCCACACGGAACAAGTCCTCTAGTGCAAAAACTCACCCTAGTCATGTTTGCAGCGGGTGTGCCAGGTCGGGGGAAGAACTGGTTGATGAAGAGTGACGGGAAGCGATACTTGTCGCACAGAGCCATCGTGTCAGCGAAGTCCTGTTCAGTCTCCGTTGGGAACCCGCAGATGATGTCGGTGGCTATCGTCATACCTGGGACCCTAAGAAACGCTATCGGCTCAGCCTATAAACTATATATTATGTCGCTCACGCGTCGCCAGCCAAGTAAAAAGGAAAAAGATGACGCGTTGGCAAGAAAGAAAATCAGTTCCTTCTGCTACCCGAACCTTCCCCTGAGTCAAAAGTTCTTATCTTAAGTAACTGATGACTTCAACCTTCTCTAATCCGAAAGAGACGCATTGCATGAAATATCCTTCGCTTGCAGCTATCTCTTCCATTCTTTAAGTCGCTTACGGCACACTCAGGATAGTGTGGGTTGGTGAATTGGTGAAGTGGATTGTTTATTCAAAATCTAGGTGCACAACCAGAAAATATATTAAAACGAGGAAATATTTGTATTTAAATATGTTTGCTTATTTCCCTCTATAAATTTAGGGGTGGCTCAGTAGTGGCTCATTCATGGGCTGAAACGACGACGAATCTAGGCTTAAAAACGGATGCTTCTAAATTATTGGCTATTACCCGTGACACGCCACAGCTGATAATAATAACAGGTTTACTCACTTGTCCCTCAGATAGTCGACGACCCGTTCGAAGTCTTTCCTTGTATATTCACGCTTCATATCTGACAGTACGTTGTCACTGCCTGACTGGACCGGCACGTGGAGGAACCTGAGACGGACAGACAGCCAATCGGATTAACCTACAGAGCATATAGCTCAGTGCCGTGTGGTGACGAATTTAGAATACATAGTGTCACCATACTTTTTTATTTCGCTGGGGAAATGCTTTATGCATAACGCCGCCTTTCGTGGGGGGAGTCGGCGATTATGTGGGGCTCCGGAAACTACTCGTATACCCACCAATAGCCCAGCGGTATATCCTCATACGAAACGCTTGATGTGATGCCTGCTAAGCGGGCAAGCGACTATCGGAGGGCGTCCCTGGCAACTAGGACGCCCTCAGGCATTGAGGCATTCGTCGATGGTGAGTCCCCTGACCCACGCACCATTCCATCCTTAGGGTGCCGTAAGAACCGGCAAAAGGATATGACAAGGCCGTAAATCTAGCCGCTAGACAAGGAAAACTTGATACGAAACCCTGTACCAACCCGTCTGGCCAGTGCGGCACAGTAGGATAAATGACCCTCCCTGCGATGGGAGGAGGCCCGACTCAGCAGTAGGTAATTTATGGGCTGAATAGTAGTATCCCTCTGAACGGATAGCTTGTACCTTATCTTAAAGGATTGTATTGTGAAGTTATTGCAAACTGTATGATGTGTTGGTAAAGAGATAGGAGGATGGTATGAATAAGCGCTAAGCTGGTTCTTGAATATACAATATCTGGATGATGGTATTTTTTTTTTCTTTTAAATTGTGTTTTTTGGAAATTATATTTATGTACGAATTACGCAAACACTCATTGACTTCGTGTTACTGAACAACGCCAAGTAGTATTATTATTCGCCAAAAGATGTCAGGATTCCTATCTAGATGTATTTATCCCCCCCGAAACCCGAATAATATGACGTTTTCTAAAAATGATTCCTAGCTAGATCGATTTATCGCCCTCGAAACCCCTTATATACTAAATTTCATGAAAATCGTTGGAGCCGATTCCGAGATTCCAATTATATATATACAAGAATTGCTCATTTATAGATATAAGATAAAGATATAAGATATAAAAGCAATGTATACAAAAGCTACTCCTGTAACTCTTTTCTTCTTTTTTTTTAAACGTAACCCCTGCGCTTGTCACAACAAATGTTCGATCCCCGCTCGGAAGAAATATTTGTACGACCTACAAGTATTTGTTCCGGGTCTGGGTGTTTTCTATCTATAATATGTATGTATTTACAAAAAAAAATGTATATAAGTAGTTTATCATCCATCTCGTTACCATAACACAAGCATTAAGTTGCTTAGATTGGGACGAGATAGCGTTGTGTGAAATGTCCAAGGATATTTATTTATTTATGTAATTTACAAACACAAAAGACACCCAAACTCGAAGCCTCTGGCTTAGACAAAGACACCTGCCCGACCCTGGAATCGAACCCGGGACCCGTTGATCGAAACGCGGTACATCCAACACCTAGAAAAACGAGGCACTCTGTCCTGTAAGAGTAATTGTTTTACTTACTTGTACACTCGTGGGTGATGCATAATCTTGGCCACTTCAGGTAGATGTTCCAAGATGTATGGGGGGTTGGTCATGCCCAGCCGAAGCCTGCAGCCAGCCGGGATCACCTCCACCAGGCGCCATAACAGCTCAGGCAACGACGTGCCAATGTCACGACCGTAAGTACCTAGGAATAGAGTTCATTTTTTTATATCAACACCAGGCATAAGCATAGGTTTACAATGGGTTTAACTGAAATTTCGCAGATTGCGCCGCTCTACAGGAAAGAGCCGACAAGAAAGTTCATATCGGCCTTTATACCGCACGGTCAAAGGCTATCTTCAGTTAGATGAAGACTTGATGAAGATACTTTACCATCTAATATATAAAATTCTCGTGTCACAGTTTTCGTTGCCATACTCCTCCGAAACGGCTTGACCGATTTTGATGAAATTTTGTGAGCATATTGAGTAGGTCTGAGAATAGAACAACATCTATTTTTCATCCCCCTAAATATTAAGGGGGGGGTCAAAAAAAAAGTTTATTTTTTAGAGATTTTTTGCTTTTATTTTTAAGATTCAGCATAAAAAAATACAAACAACCCTAAATTTTCACCCCTCTACGATCAACCCCTATTTAATTACATGGCAAAACAACGTTTGCGATAGGAGATGTTGTATAGATAGATTGAGTCATCACGATATCTCTGGAACCATAATACCTAGAGGGTTGCGCGGGGTGGGGTTGCGCGGGGAAGGGGGTTGCGCGGGGGATGGTTAATTATTTGGCAAAACAACGTTTGCCGGGACAGCTAGTTTTTATATATATTATATATATTATTTATATATATTATATATATTATTTATATATATTACTAGCACACTCGCACGGATATTAACATACAAAAATCCGTAGTATTTGTACACATATCTATACATATATAAATGAAAGTTTGTCTGTATGTCCTTTAAAGAATCGTAAACTATGTATTTGATCATTTGATGATCTTCAGCAAATTGTTGTGCATGAGCCCACGAAGGTTTCTGAGTTGGTAAAATTTAATATATTTTTTTATTAATTATACCTAGTTTAATTCAATATTCATAGTTAAGACAGGACAACGTCTGAAGGGTCATCTAGTAATCTTTATAAATTATAGCCTATGTTTTATTCTGATGTATAAGCTCTATCATTATAAAGTGTGATCAAAATGCATTCAGTAGTTTTTGCGTGAAAGAGTAACAAACATACATTCTTACAAACTTTCACGTTTACAATATAAGTACGATTATTGTACTAATAATTCAACGTGTTAAAATCCCATTGGTGGCCGAAAATATTAAGAAAAAGGGGTTACTCTTTATTCATACCCGTGTCTTCGCTGGTGAGCCATATTTCACAGACTCCTTCTTCAAAGGCCTGCTTGGCTCTCTCCACTATTTCTTCTGGGGGGTAACTACCTAACTCCCCCCTGGCGTGCTTTGTCTTGCAATATGTACACTGGTTAAGGCACCCTGTGTTGATCGCGATGATCTCTGGCAACAATCAATAACCTTGTTAAGATACGGCTGCTCATGGCGTATTGTCCTCTCGAAGTTTACTACTACTAATCAGCCCTACATGATCCACCGCTGAGTCGGGTATGTAATGGAAGGAGACTCCATGAATTAGCCTACTGTGCCTTGCTGACCAGGCGGTATCATATCAAGATTTCCTTCTCTTGCGGCTAGGTTTTAGGTCTTGTCGACTACTTTTGTCGGCTCTTACCACTACCCAGGATGGAATGGGGGAGTGACAGTATGTATTCTAAATGCGTCACGAAATCGAATATCGTCGAAATTTGATTTCACTTTAATTAATTAATAATCATTAAATAAATAAATATCCTAGGACATTTCACACAACGCCATCTCGTCCCAAGCTAAGCAACTTAATGCTTGTGTTATGGTAACGAGATGGATGATATACTACTTATATACATTTTTTTTTTACATATTATAGATAGAACAGTGTGGTGACGGATTTAGAATACGCAATGTCACCAACCCATACCATCCTGAGGATGTTGTAAGAGGCGACTAAAGGATTGCAGATCACCTAGACGCAATAGAAGGAAAACTTGGTACACACCCTGTGCTAACATGGCATAATCGGCTATTTTCCCCCATGAATTTGGACGAGGTCCGACTCAGTGGTGGGTCATTCATGAGGTGATATGATGAAGATGACTTAAATAAAATACATACAGTCGAACATAGTATTCGGTTATAAATTAGTTACACACCAACCAAACTTAACTTTAAATATGAATTGTTACGGATCTCATTTAATCTTTGGCCCTACTACAGAGGAGAGCTAAAAGAATACCTATGAGTGGATTCTTCCGCACTTTGGGTAGCAGCAGAGAGGCACCGCCAGCTTTGCGACCTTCTTCCGTCTTCTTCTGGCCAAAAAGGCGGACCGTATGCCCTGGAAACAAATTCAATATTCAAAGGGAACTTCATTCATGTAGGTTTTATCACAAAACTCTCAAAAATCGCCATGTTTAAAACTACCATCGCCATCTTTTATCGGCGTCATATCTACATTCTTTCTTAAGCATGTTCTCATTCCCACAATCCATCCATCTCTTTTCCCACAACCCTTACGTCCATCCACGTGCACACTGAAACTACCACCGGTCCGGATCTAATGTCTTATGCCATCAAGAAAAAAAATTCTTTCCCGTGTGGCGACGGGGCAGAATATAAAACTTCCCCGCCGCACGCTGTGAAAAAAACGCGTGTTTCGTCGTAGAATTCCTTGAATTGCCTGCTCCATCTTAGACCCTGGCGTTGCTTTCGCGCCAGCCTAGGGTTAAAAGCATTCAAGTCACTAGTAAAAATAATATTACGATAATTTCGCAGTTTAACAAAATATATAATAATAATTTCTTAGGTTTTCACGATTATTACACATTGAAATTAAACACTTTTTAACGGATTTATCGCGTGTATATTACATTATTTAATTCCTAACGTTTCGAATGGTTTGCAGCAGTCGTGGTCGCGGGAGAGACTAGATGACAGTTGTCTTCAAAAGTATAAAGAAACAGTTAAAATCTACCGCCCATTTTTTTTTTATTGTTAACGTTCCATGTGCACGCAGAAATTGCGCACGGTGTCCAGAAGTCTTGCAGATGAGTATTTTGCTTGAGATTTGATCAATTTAATGACTGGATCCCAAGCAGGTGGTACTTGCCAACCATCCTCTCTATTGAAATTTGGATTGATTTTTAATCTCAATAGCCTCGCGGATCATTCTTGGAATGTAATGATTTTCCTTAGCAAGGATTTGAGGTCTATCAAAGTATGTAGTGGTTGGTCTTGTTGAACCACTATATTCACTTTCAAAGTGTTTCAAAGCATTCGAAACGTCGGGAATTAAATAATGGAATACGCGCGATAAATCCGTTAAAAAGTGTTTAATTTCAATATATAATAATCCTTGCATTAACATCACTTATTGATTTCGATCTTAGCTATCCACTAGCATTCGAGAATTTATTCGCAAATAATAATATTTGCTTATAAAAGACACGTTAACCAGTTCTTTTTATCTTAAGTTTTTCCAACATTCTTCATTCCAAGGTTTTATAACTTTTTTTCACCATTTCATTTATCCTGTTAACTTTGAGTAACATTGATAGATTTGTGTGACGGCGTATAAGTGTTGTTTTTTTAATTCATTTTGACACACATTACCTTTTAAAGTTTCCTCTACAATTTCAACAATCCGGTCTATTTGCTGTACGCCGACGACACTGAGTCCACGCAAGTATGTGGCACGGGGTGCGCCTTGCGGGACGCAGCCAGCTACCACCACTGGAATGCCGCGGTTACGGCCAAGATCTATTTCATTCCTGACAACAAAAACATATCTTTTTAATACCTATGCCTAAGTAAACAGCACCAACATAAAGCTGGCAGCATTATGTTCTTTCCATTGCCTACACCTGGCTACCCTGGTATACATCTGGCGACAATAGTTTTTAAGGTGCCTCCACCCCAGTCTGGGGTATTTTGCAGCCAGTGACAACACTAGTAAATTTAGTTGGAAATCCCATCCAGCCTGATCTCCATGACTTTCGGGCAAGATGGAGGCACACCACTCTCTTAACTTCTACATGCACAGACATACCATACAATGTTCCCTAATTAAATCTAATATATTATTGTGTATTCAATTACTGCTATCAACCTAAACCAAACAACCAGTAACCATGTGGTGATAGAAGTGCACTATCACCAACCATCAGCATGCGTCATGCTTGTCAATAGGTGCCGTTGCTGGGGGTCAGTTGGCTTGGGCATTACAAGGTTACTAGTGTCAACTAGATCTGGCTGATGTTTGGCCCTTTGGAACTATTGCGTGAGTTTGCTCTCACAAATCTGTCTTATAACCAGTCTTGTACCCAAATGGCGATCTAAAAAGAGCAACTACAGAGTTTCTTGCCGGCTCTTGTCTGTAGAGGTGCATTCTGAACTGGTGGTAGATGGTAAATAATTAATTTTAAATGGTAAATTTTAAATTTTATAGTTTGTTTGACCTGTCAAAAGAGCTCTAAGAGCCAACTTGATTAAATGAGTTTTTGATTGATCATTTAGCTGTTGCCACTTAGGACTAGCTTGGCAGATAAATAAAATTGGTTTAAGCCCTTTTTTATTTGATGGAACTAATCTACTATTATGTTTGTTGTTTTATGTGTTTGTTTTATATTATGTTTGTGTTTGTTTTTGACATAAACTGAAATCATATACCTAATTTATACAAAAGACAAACCTCATACTAGCTAGCTGATGTTTTAAGGAGTAGCATAAGTTACTCCTAATAACAGGAACTGATTCAGAGGATAGCCAGAACAAGCTGATAGATAGATAAGAACATGTTCATGTAACATATTAGATGCATTAGAAAAACTTCTGCTATTGATATTACAGAATTCAATTTTTTTCTTCTTCGACTTCAATCATGATGTATAGAAAACAGAACCTACTTAAAATGGTCTTCTGAAGGGCTCTTAACAGTGCAGGAGTTCAGGAGCCACAGCTGTGCTTTCCATTTGTCCTCTGTCAGTGGATACCCATGTGCAGCCAGCAGCCCTGCCATGTACTCCGAGTCCGAATTATTGTGTGCACACCCCCATGTCTTCACATATATTGTTTGTGTGCCTGAAAACATGCAAATGTAATTGAATCAAATTGTATTCAAATGTAAATTGCATTGAAATCTATTTCATATTAGTTTAAGGAAGAAGATTAAACAGTGTGCTATATTTTATATTATATTTGTTTTCTTGTTATCTATGACAAAACAGTGCTGGTAGGCCTCCCACACAGTGGACCGACAACCTGGTTTAGGTTGCTGGAAAGCAATGGATGTGAGTGGCCCAGGACCGGCCTTTGAGGATATCCTTGGGGGGGCCTATATCCAGCAGTGGACGTCTTTTGGCTGAAATGATGATGATGATGACAAAACTTACATAAAAGTATGGCAATGCTATGATTATACATATGTAAAGGAGTTATACGCCTAAGTTTTCTATACAAACAATTGTAGCAGTAATAATGGGTATTCCTTACAGACACATTCACTAATAGCACCCAGACCTAGAAAAAGTTTAAGAGCCATATGCAACGGCGCAAACGAACTGGGGACCCGTAATCACACAAACAAAGCGACAAATTACTCTTACACAAACCCGCAGCATTCTAACTACATCACCAATTTTTTTATAAGGGTAGTAGTAGCCTAAAATCTTGCTAAATTAACAATCCTACCGTAATAAAAAGCGATTTTAGTTAGTTTTAGGTTATACCTGGCACAACACTCTCCAAAATAACCTTTTCAGTAGGCTCAACATCGCTTTTAACCTCACGTTTCCGCGACCGTGCGTTCACATTCTTTCTTGTTGCGTATCTTTCTTTAGGTGTAATGTCTTGTGAAGATATTAAATCCTCAATATCGTCGATTATTTCCTCACAAACACCTGGCATTTTGGTTTGTTTTGAGTTTGGTATTGATGTCTGTCAATTTGACAGATTGATATCAGTTCGAAGTTGGTGCGTTCAGGTTCACGCTTAATAAAAGAGCGTCAAAAAAAAAGGCCCACCCGCCAGTTCCTAATCATTTATTGACAGAGTTGCTGATGATGAAACTAATACGATGATAATATGATGTGTTTGATAATATGTTAGGTTTTGTCGATTTCAAACTATGCTTCCGACTTGCTCAGGCGACCTACCTTACTTATGCGTACGAAAACAACACCCAATTGTTGTGTTATTTGGGTGCGCTACGATATTCTGTACGACGACCTTGTAAATGAGTAAAAGTAGAAAAACTTATACCTATTTTTTACCCGGGGGAATGCGTTTGGCGTACTCGTAAACCTTTTATTTACCAGTCTCTATATTATACAATGGTTTAATAAAGAATTTATATGACTAGATTATATTAGAAACGAACGTTATACGCAACGCAATTAAGCAACTTCCTAATAAACACATCACGTCGCTGCCGGATTAAAATTCATGATGATCTGTCCTAAGACAATATAAACATTAATCACGATGTACGGACTAGTGTTATTATCAAATTAAGCTTTATTATCTCGGCAAAAATGGCGCCTGGAATACATATTGCCCGATTCAAAATTCTAAGACATATTATAGACAATTCCCAAGCCAGCAATTGCGAATTGGGAATAATAATGAAATGAAGTGCTGATTGGGTTTTGTGAGTGCGGTCTGCACAGGTTTGTAGCGATTGATAGGGAAAATCGATGTTTAGCAGTCGCTTTCTGTGGCTGATAATAGGCGTACTTTTCTCTAATAAAATTAACTTGCTATACCAAGTATTTCAAACAAACTGTCAGTAACAAAGAAACATTACTAAGAGACGGAAAATATATTTTTCATCCCCCCATCTCGGAAAGAGTATTTTTGCTCTTCGATATCTGAGTGCAAAAGCCGTTTTTATTCGCTAGAGAATAAAGTATTTTTGCTCTTCGATATCTGAGTGCAAAAGCCGTTTTTATTCGCTAGAGAATAAAGTAAAGATTATTCTGTAATACTTACCTGTCATAATGTAGTAATTAATACCTAAACTGAAATAAAAGTGTACCTATCTTGTGATTGTAAACGTTTTTTTTTTGCATTTAGTCATTTCCTCGCTGAGGTGGAATGAAAAGTTACGTGTTGCACTCGAGTGCAAAGATTTTTCACCTCGTGCTCTTTTGATTCCCTCGCTAACGTTCAGGATTCTAATTTTGAATCACTCGCTGCGCTCGTTATTCAATTTTAGAATCCTTCGCTTGCTCGGTCATCAAAATTGAACACGCGGTTAAAAAGCAACTTTGCACTCTTGTATAACAAATAACTATTATTACTTACTTACTTAATCTAAATACTTAATTTATTTTCCGTTAAAGGTAATTTTGTTTAATAAGTATGCTATGTCAAGTCGTTACTATGAAACCCAATTGCAAAACATTGCAGTACTCCTCAAATCTTTAAAAGTACATAGTTACCTAATTAATTCACGTGTTTCAATGAGACCCCAATAAAATACACATTTCCGATTAATAATATCGCGTTAGTTCTCGACCGCGTGATATACTTATTTGTAGAACCATACAACTATAAAACCTCAGCGTAGGGTATAAGGGTTAATTTAGATTGCTCAAAATACAAAGGTGAACATCACAATAGCTACAATGGGTCGTAGAATCGGCAGCTGTCATTCGAATGGCGGTAATAATATTTTATTTTGGCGCCATTTCGTAATAGGGTTTGTTGAGTTTTTTTGGAAGGATTATAATTCTTTTTTTTTGTTTACATGTGTCTACAAAAATGTAATTCACGTGCACAAATTACACTCGGACTGAGAGCAAGTGCCCCTGGTTTAGACAAAGACACTTGCCCGACCGAGAAATCGAACCCGGGACCCGTTGATCCAAAGGCGGCACTTTTTAGTTCCGGGGGAAATGCTTAATGCATACCGCTGTCCCTCAGGGTTGGGGTCACTCGACTATCCTCTAAAACCCCCGGTATACCGAAGGTATACCTTTAAACATCTCGTTTGGGGAGCCACAGGTTCGCAGCACGCATTCTACTGTGGCGCCCGGAAGGGTTGCGAGTTGTGACTATCGGGGTTTTAAGACTTGTCGGCGGTACCGGTATGTTCCCCGTCCCACTACCGGCCTCGAAGGCGAAGGTAGAAGATGGAAGCAACGAACGAAGGTGACAAATAAAAAGCCATCTCTTAAAATTAAAAAAAGATCTGCCTTCGGCGATGCATAAATACAATTAAGTATGTACAGATACTGTAAGTATACCGTATAGAGGTATTTCTATATGCTCTTAAGGAATAAACTCAAAAAATACTGGGCTGATATCAAAAAATACCATCAGTGCCCCTTTCTAGTTTATTTTATAAAAAAAGTGTATTCGTTCAGCCTTAAAAAATGTATTTCCCCGCGACCGGCACGTAGATCTGTAGGATCTGTGTAGCCAACTCAATAGATATAGCTGTAGGTATTCGGTTTATAAACAGGCATATTCATTTATTAAAAATATTTTATAAAGACGATTTCCTTAAAAATATCCCTCCTTTTTGAAGTCGGTTGAAAATGAATCTCAGTCATGATATTCATATATAATTAAACTATTCACTATTCTCACTAAAGTAAAATTTTTGTAACACTCCGAAAAATATATTTTAAAGGAAGTAAATAGTGATAATTTTATTATAATTATAGCCCAACACCCCTGAGACACAGGTTTTCCTAGTTCTGGCACATATGTATATCATAGCATAGTTTATATAATATTGTCTATAAAGTTACTATGTACCTATATCGTAAAACAATGTTGTTTTTTGAGTTACTGACTGTGTCCGCTAGGCTCCTTAGTCTTGTCCTGTGTACGGACTGTGTCCGCTAGAACCTAAAATCAAATTGAACTACGTACTACTAATTAGTCGTCGTAGTACCACACTAATAAACATACAATTTTGTATTTAATGTATGAGACGGACACGCATACATTTAAATACTGCTTTATAAGAAAATTTTTCACCTTTACTCCATGGTATTAGTGGGCAATACTGACACTAGTAAGGGACTAGCGGGATCGGAACGGAACGGACGGACGGAACTAGCCAGCCCGCCAGCCGGCCGGCAGTAGCTAGCAAGCAAGCAACTCCGCCCGCAGTTGGCAGTTGCGCGCCAAACGCTGATTGAGTTGGTTATGAGGTGTGTTGACAGTGGAGTGAAACTTCTTTCGTGTTTGTGATCTTTTGTGTGAATCGAGCTTCTTGTACTTTTTTTCTTTAGAAAGGAAAACCTCAGGTGAGTTGAATACTCTCCGATAGATTTTGCGAATTTAAAAAAAATACCATACTAGTTTCAATTATCCTAATCTTGAGTTTTTTTCAGTTTGTTTATAAATTAATAGTAAATTGTTTTTTTTTGTGTTGCTATAAAATCTATACCAACTTTTGTACCTGCCAACAGTTTGTAAGCGAATTAAGTAAGATATTATATAATTCATTTGAAAATATGTTAGAATTTATCTGCACCAAGTTGCCCTTCAAACGTGGGTAGATTAAAAATAAATATCCACAGTATGTAAACAAACGATCAAAAATTTGATCCATTTTTAAAAAAGGAATTATAGTTGTTTAGATATGGAATACTTTCCACAGTTAGGAAATGCCTATCATATTAACTTACCCTAATGATTTACTATTAATATGAATTATCATTTAAATATATTAAGCTTATCTATACATAGAGATGAGAAGATCTTCTGTTCGTTGGCCGGTTCGTTTACTCTAATATTACCTAACTAATTGGCGATGAATCGATGCCATCACACGGCAACCCTAGCTTTAGAATAAATACTTACATTTCGGCAGTATGGAGGAGCCGGTGTTAAAAACGCGAGGCGAAAATCAACCTGACCTAACATTACCCAAACCTAAACAGCGAGCCACTCCACTAAACAAACTATTTATTCTATTTTCAACGATTACGAACACAGTAGCACTAAGTCTCGATCATTGAAATTAATGTTTTATTTACGTCTAGATTTTTACAGTGTAAAGTTATAACGTGAAATAATCGACACCTATTGCAAGGTCGTGGCGGACTCCCTAAGCGGGGATGCGTGAACGCGGCGTGTCAAGCACGTGCCCCTCTCACCTGTTACTAAACATGGCCACCCTTCCCCAAGAAAAAACTCCAATTTTGTTTATTGCATGGGATACGCCGAGCACAGACGTCTGTGGACGTCAGACAGTCTGAAAAAGACGGCAAATTAAAATAATCCTGAACTGGTATTATTACAATTATTAAACAAATTAGTTGGAATTCAAAATCAAAATGTTTTTATTCGAATAAATTCTTGTGAATGCTTTCAAATAGTCAAAAATTTTACACAGAAATTAAAAGATAAAATAAAATTAATTAATTATTAAATTTTACCACCGGTCCGGAATGCCATTCCACAGAGAAAAGGCGGCAGGACACCCCATGGTTGCTCTTTTATTGTATAATGGGTTACATACAATGATGGTGGTACAAACAAGTCTGACAGATTAGTGAAAGCAATAACACGCAAAAACTTAAGCATAGTCAAACAAGTAGGATATTATATATAGAAATTTAAGATAGAAAACAATAATAATAATTGTCCATGATATACACGTACCTATCAATAATATACATATTTTGTCGACGATTCAAACATAGTTACGAACGCTCCAATCGATATACAATTGAAAAGAAAATATGCATACCAAATTTGGCAGATAAAACGCTACAAACAAACTTGCTGTTAAAACCGTTTTAAAGATGCGTTACATAATTTATAACAGCTCTCATTTTGTCGGGTCCTACTTAAAAGCACATTTTAATATTTTGAAATAAGAATCGCATTCAAAAGACTGTCAAAAGGAATCAAAATATTTATAATCCTAATGAATGTTGCGCCGCAATCGTCATTTCTCTTTAAACCATCAACATATATTTTTAAGAATATCGTTTTACTTATATTATTTTGCTGAGGATTTGGAGACTTTATTCAACAGCTGGGTCCACACCGGACGATCCATCGCGTACCGATCGCGATCCAAATGTGCATCTGCAATCCAAAACGGATTGTTCGGTGTAGGTAGACCCAGTTTTTTGATTCGCGCTCCTGCCGCGCGCGATTTTAGTGCGATGGATCGTCCGATGTGGACCCAGCTATTGAATAAAAAGAAATAATTAGGTAGAAACAAAAGAAAATAGACAATATCGACGCAATCGTATGACGAACAACTCATTCGAATTTCAAACGTTTGAAATGTAGCGCACCAAAATATTACACTTCTACGCTTGCAATGACTGACGCACATTATATTCGCCATTTAATCTTTTACTCCACCTTTTTACTTCTAACATCATTGTTTTACTCAATCAAATACGTGGCGATTTTTCAAACTTCAATTTTTTGCCAGTACGATGTGTTTAATCAACATCAATGCAGACTTGTCCGCCTCCATACATTTGATTCAACCGAATTAACCTATTGCTAGCCGAAAAGGCCCGGATCTTCGGTGTACCTACTATTCAATCTTTAAGTTCGATATCCGCCTTACACGTCAGGCTAGATAGACTCTTGCTTGTCAACTCGCCCATAATATTGGTGGCAAAAATTCCCTGTACCCTTCAAAGTCAAGACAGAGAAAACTAAAAGGAGCAGTTGCATTTTTTATGTTTTGTCGATGTTGAAATAAGCGGGAAAAATTGACGTTTTCACGGAATCCATTTCTCTTTCTTGTATCTGAACTTTTGCACACAATATCTCGACCGATCCAATTATTGTGTATACCTAAAGGACATCTATACTATTATTATAAAGAGGAAAGATCTGTATGGTAATGAATAAAGTCAAATTACAAATACCACATTACAATTGGCAAAGATGTACGTTCCTCCCAATTTGAATAAGATCCCAATGACATAAGGCACAAGATAAACCCGTTGAAATTAAAACACTTTTTAACGGATTTATCGCGTGTATATTACATTATTTAATTCCCGACGTTTCGAATGCTTTGCAGCAGTCGTGGTCGCGGGAGAGACTAGATGACAGTTGTCTTCAAAAGTACAAAGAAACAGTTAAAATCTACCGCCTATAATTTTGTTTTATTGATAACGTTCCCTGTGCACGCAGAAATCGCTAACGGTGTCCAGAGGTCTTGCAGATGAGTGTTTTGCTTGAGATTTGATCAATTTAATGACTGGATCCCAAGCAGGTGGTAGGTACTTGCCAACCATCCTCTCTATTGAAATTTGGATGTTTTTTAATCTCAATAGCCTCGCGGATCATTCTTGGAATGTAATGATTTTCCTTGGCAAGGATTTGAGGTCTATCAAAGTGGATGTAGTGGTTGGTCTTGTTGAATGTGTGCTCACAAACTGCAGACTTGGTCGAGCGTCTGTTTTTCATGTCAGCTATGTGTTCTTTTATGCGGATACCGACACTTCTCTTTGTTTGCCCAATGTATGATAATCCACACTCACAGTCAAGTTTATACACACCAGCATCTTGTAGGGGGATGTTAGACTTCACTGGTCTTAAAAGTTGGCTGATCTTCCTGTGTGGCTTGAAATAAGTTTTTATTGAAGCACGTTTCAGAATATTTCCAACTTTATCAGTGATACCCTTGATGTATGGTAAGACAGCAGGTAGTCGCTCAACTGTAGGTGCTTTGGGCCGGCTTCTGTGACGCATACGTGGGAGTTTAAGGCTGTTGCTCCGCAGGACAGATTTGACATGCAGAAGCTCCTCCTCCAGGTGGTTGCTATCACAGATGCCGCGTGCTCTCTGTAACAAAGATTTGCCTACGGTAGCTAACTGACATGGATGGTGGTGTGAATTGCCATTGAGATATTTGTCTGTATGGGTAGGTTTCCTATACACAGTATGGCCTAATGAATTGTCAGGATTCCTGGTAATTAATATGTCAAGAAAAGCCAATGAGTTACTGCTCTCTGGTTCCATAGTGAACTGAATCTTACTATCAATGGAATTTAGATGGTTAAGAAAGGCAGATAATTGGTTTTGGGAAAGAATGGCAAAAGTATCATCTACATACCGTTTGAATGTCTTCGGCATGGCCAAGGCAGTGGAGAGGGCTCTCTCCTCAAAGTCCTCCATATATACGTCTGCGACTACAGGGGATACTGGGGAGCCCATGGCTACGCCGTCGATTTGCATATAGAATTTACTTTCCCAATATAGATAGCCAGATGTGAGGCAATGTTCCAATAATTCTGCATATTCCAAAGGCAGCTCATATTCATTTAGCTTCCTCTTAACAATTTCAATGCAGTCATGTAGTGGGAGATTTGTGAATAATGACTGTACATCAAAACTGACCATGATATCTTCATCAGTGAGGTGTAGGTCTTCAATCTGACTTATGAAGTGGTAGGAATCCTTAACATGAGTATTAGTGTGACCACGAAGCTGAGATATAAACTTGGCTAGATGTTGTGCAAGTTTGTAGGTAGGTGAGTCTATCTGGCTTACGATGGGGCGCAGTGGATAACCAGACTTGTGTATTTTCGGTAGTCCATACAGTTTTGGCGGTTTTATGCACGAATGAGTGCCTTTACGTCTAACTCAAGCGAGTCGGAGTATTTTGTGATTAATTGTTTGGTTTTAGTAACAATTTTATTCGTTGGGTCCGTTTTCACTAGTTTGTAAGTGTTTTCATCCGACAGAAGTTCTTGAATTTTGAGGTTATATTCAGCTGTATCCATTATGACAGTGGAATTTCCGAAAGATAAACCCGTCATAACATGGAGACCAAAGTGTCGAGACGCGACTAATTAGAATTTCCCAGATATTCCATATATTACCATACAATAGGATGCCGTCTTGACTGCGCTACGTAGATAGGGTACCCAGATCAACAAGAACAAAAAGAACATTGACTGAAATAATTTCAATAGTTTACGCACAAGTGGCATTAAAAAGAAGACTAACCCATTGAGTTCCGCTAGACCTCAATGGGTTCCTCAGTTGGTACCGCGATCCTGGGTGGTTAAATTTTTTTTAATTAAAATAAAAACCCAAAAACTTCGTTATTTGAACTTTTCACATAAATTTTGAGGTACTTATTGTGAAAAAAGTGTAAATACAAAAGATCTTTTTACAATTTATTTGTTTTCCATAAGACCGGAAATCGAGTTAAACCGTTTATTACCATTAAAAACCTCCCCCACTTCCCGACCTCAGATCGCTCCTTAATTATTTTTCCTATCATTTTTGTTATATTCTCTTCCTTTTCGTGCGTTTCATCTTACTATAATTTTCCTTCACTTTTTACCATTTTCTCAGGCTTCGGCCCTGGTCTAAACAGTCGACATTCGACCATAAAAAAAATTAATTATAGGTCATTACAAAAAACAAAAGAGTATATATTATAATATAATAATAATATCCTTGGACATTTTACACAACGCCATCTCGTCCCAAGCTAAGCAACTTAATGCTTGTGTTATGGTAACGAGATGGATGATAAACTACTTATACAATAATATTTATGTAGTCAGTACAGAACTGGCAGCAAGAAGGGGGTCCGTGCCGCTGCTATAGCCATACTTCGTCTGCCTTCTGCCAACCCTATTTTCCCTTTTAGGTGTAATTATGGTGACCAGCAACCCTATGCTCACTCATATCAGACATCACCAAATGGGTTCGCGTGGGCTTAACTGCCAATAATACAATGGAAAATGCACTGGCCTCTCGTTTACGAGCTGTGTTATGTTCGCGATAGTCTAATCGGATTACTGGTGGGGCGAAGGTTAATTCTAAGAAATGGGTGCTATATATAATATATATAATCTTACCCGCCCAAAAGAAAATTTTTGGGTCTCGTTTCCCCATAAGGGCGCTTTTGGTTCAAGATGTTTGTAAGCTACTATTTCCTACTAACCTAATGCCAAATCTAAAATCTGTGTCTGAAAATCACTGGCAGTTGAAGACGCCTTGTTGGCATAGGGTTGCAACCGCCGCGCCGCCAGGGACCAGAGACTAGTTCGATTCAAGTTAGTGAAAACAAGATGACATTGCAATTAAAAATAAACAACTATTGAGCTCTTCTGTGAACAAGCAGCGTTCCAGGACAATTTAAAAGTGTTTTGTAAATACCCTATTTAAATTAAATTATATTGAATGTGAACTCTAGGTCGCGCAAGGGTTCCTATTCGTGTAAACCAGAGGCACCTTGCTCTCGGTCTGGGCGACGAAAGGAATGCAACAGGCAGACCCTGTGCCATCTTGCCAGCGTGGCACAGTAGGCTAATTTCCGTATATGATTTAGAGTAGGCCCGACCCAGTAGTGGGTTATATATGGGCTGAAAGAACGAAGAAACGAAATCGAGGATGAAAGTTATTTTGATTGGTATGCGCAAATCAGCTCAGGTCACTCGACTGTGGGTCATCACACTTGTCCAGCGATATGGCCCTAGCGCCTTGCGTGGTGCACTAAATATTGGTATCATTGTGCGATACTGCTAATTGCCACACAGCAAATGTTCAACCAGCAGCACAACTTGGAAACGGACACCGTGGGTAACAGAAAATATGATAAAAAGAGTGTCCATGGAGTTTCTTGCCTGTTCTTCTCCATAGGATCTACTTTTTGTAACAATCAACTAGATTCTTAGCTTCACTTTTGACCTTTCAAAAACACCTGTAAATAGGTTCAATTGAAATAAATGATTTGAGTTTAAGTTTAACCAAAAAAATAGAAACTATATTTATTTTGAATTAAGAATATTTATTCCCGTTTTAAGCTCTTTAGGGGAGGACTATGTCCAGCAGTGGACTAATGTGGGCTGATGATGATGATGATTCCCGTTTTGGTATTAGCATGTGTATCATTTTAGTAACCCATGTTTGTGACTGATTAACACGAGTGTCACCACCCCATTCCATCTTAAGAGTGTCGTAAAAGCCAACAAAAAGAAATGACAAGGCCGATAACCTAGCCACAAGAGAAAATTTATTACGAAACTCTGGGCACAGTATACCCTCCATGTAACTGGAGGAAGTCCGACTCAGCAGTGGGTCATCTATGGGCTAAATACTAGTGGTAGTATGTGTATCGAGCTGTGGAATTACTTGTGTGGAAGTGTGTGTAAATCTTAATCCAACTTACATACACCGAAATAAAATAAACACGCCATTGTAATGTTGTTTTCGAAGATCTTATGAAAAATATAAATTCATTCGTCGTTGATGGTTAAGGTAGTCGATGGATACAGACTGGCTACGACCATACTCTGTAACTATTTACGAGGCTAGATTCAGTTTACATTGTAAACACTGCGATAGGATTGCCTTTTGAACAAGTGTATATGGCGAGTGTGAATGAAAGTGTTGGAAGGGGAACACCTAGGCGGACGCTTCAAGATCAAATCAGGAACGTCTTGAAAAAAGTCCAGGTCAAGAGTACCCTAAACCGAAGAGTATGTATGAAGAGAATAATGAAAGTGGACGAATTGAAACAAGTATGTAAGGATCGTAGCAAGTGGAATGAAGTGGTATAAGAGGCGTGATTATATGTAAAACCAGTACCTGGCCCTAGATTTGTGCTATGAAAATTTAGGGTTGTAGGTATTTTTGTATGGGGTATCATAAATAAATACCAAAAAAATTGACAAAAAATAATAAAAACTTGGGGTGAACCACCCTTAACTCGTAGGGGTGTAAAAAATAATTAACAACCTATTCTCATACCTACTGAATAAACATATGAAATTTAATCAAAATCTGAGTGTAAACACTAAAACTGTGACACAAGAATTTTATATATTAGATAATTCTGATTTTAAATTACTTCATGCGTTTGTAGTAATGCTACTGCATTTTTGTTATCGTCTAACAAGATCGTGCGTTATGTGCCAGATATGTAGGCCACTTATCCGTGCGTTATAATTAACGCAGGCGTAGTGCAAGTAGCGTTAAGATAGTCATTAGAACAATGTTTTCTAACAACAATGATAAGGCCTAACCCGTTTGCACAGCCACGCTATATTTTTTTTTTATTAATGAAACTATCCTCTAACTCGCTCGTAGTATGTGGAGTCGGTTCTCCTCCAATTTGAGGGAGGCAACTCATCCCAGTGGCAAGGTCGATAGGGTTTCTTATCACACCTAACTACGTAGCTTGACAGCCCGGTGGCATGTATCATCATCATCATCATCATTATTTCAGCCAAAAGACGTCCACTGCTGGACATAGGCCTCCCCCAAGGATCTCCACAAAGGCCGGTCCTATGCCGCCCGCATCCACTGCTTTCCGGCGACCTTAACCAGGTCGTCGGTCCACCGTGTGGGAGGCCTACCAGCGCAGTGCTGGTAGGCCTCCCACACGGTGGACCGACGACCGCCTTCCGGAAAGCGATCGCCACTCGAGAACTTTTCTGCCCCATCGGGCGCCGGTCCTGCGAGCTATGTGCCCTGCCTACTGCCACTTAAGTTTGGCAATCCGGTGGGTTATGTCGGTGACCCTGGTTTTCCTGCGTATCTCCTCATTTCTGATTCGATCTCGCAGGGAAACTCCGAGCATAGCTCTCTCCATTGCCTTTTGGGTGACTTTGAGCCTTGTGATGGAGCCCATAGTGAGCGACCACGTCTCGGTCCTTTCATAATTCATTGTCTTATTCGTTATTAGGCGTGTGTTTGACTCATCTGGCGAACCTGCTCTCCTGCCCTATATAGCACCTGCCCTATATAGCATTATGCTATATAGGGTGTTTTTGAACGAGACCTATAATTTAAAAAAAGCATGTACAGGCTTCCTTGCCAGCTCTTCTCTGTACGGCAGCATTTCCGAAACGGTGGAAGTTTTCAATACGAATGTGGATACCTAGACGTAAGGAGGTAAGGAGATGTGTGAAGCGTCTGGGAGGTATGAATTCAGCAAGTATAGAGACTACCACCTAGCGTGGGACAAGGGTTGAAAGATGATGTTGGTATGTTTTAACTACACGAATAAAGTCCTTTCGTCGTATTTCTTTTTCAAATCGTTCCAGCCAGTGTGGATACGGCATTAGAACAAACAGTCTTCAATTAGTGCGTTTCCAATAATGAGGTGTTTGTGGAAATGCTCTTATTATGGTTGCGTGATGCTGACTGATGAATGGACGACTTGTGTACGCACTGTGAAGGCATGTAGTTTTAATAGCAGGTCTCAATTACTGACAATTTATAGACATTGGCTGTAATTGTCGATGCCTTGTTAGTTTTGGGGTGCAGTTTTTCAGGTCTCCAAATCGATTCCGGCCAAGTCTCATCGTATGAACTAGAGGGTTCTGGGTCGGTGATGTAATTTATGTTCTCCTCATCATTCATTCATCATTTCAGCCAAAAGACGTCCACTGCTGGCCATAGGCCTCCCCCAAGGATCTCCAAAAATGCCGGCCGCATCCATTGCTTTCCGGCGACCTTAACCAGGTCGTTGGTCCACCGTGTGCGAGGACTAACAGCACAGCACGCGGTCGCCACTCAATGACTTTTCTGCCCCATCGGGCGTCGGTCCTGCGAGCTCCTAAAGAATGCCATCCTAAAGGAAATAAATATAAAAGCCCGTCCACAACAGAAGGACAACTTGTAACGAAACCTTCTGTGCCAATGTTATTTTCAAATCTCCATGGAAATAAAAGTCTTCATACCGACGTGTGAAACACCCGAACCACAGAAGCATCGCTGGCAAAATAAAACATTCCCAAGTAAATAACGCTACAATTAGAAATTGCGAAGTGTTTGGAATTACTAAACACGCGCGCAGGCGCAGGTGAATTTTATTAAGGTGACCACTTTTTTACGTTGGAAAAGAGTACACTACGCCAAAATAAAAAAAAATAAAAGATGGTCGGTTAATACAGCCTCTCCATTGTGCCAGAGTTAAAATAGAGTGGACGGCTAAAAAAACAGTCGGCTAATGCAGCCTCTCCATGAGAGTACTTTCAGAGTACAGGAATTTTAAAGAGTACGGTCTGCGAAAAAAGAGCACAAAACTCTGTAAATGAGTACGGGTGCATACCTTAATTTTATAAAAGAAAACATACAGACCAGTGTGATATGAATTTTGGAATATAATGGAATGTAACTATCAATTAATATCGTTATTATGTATGTCGCATGATTAACAATAATGAATATACGGACCTATTGGGCTAATAGTATTGTCCTAAGGGCATCTATAGTATGTTAATTGGCAATTTAAAAAGTGTTAACACACATAGACACGTGTTTTAACTTCGTATGAAAAAGTACCTACTATAATATTTAATATAAGTAAATTTTAATGAGTTTTCTCGACATAGGTACTAAAACTATCTACTGACAATTGCCGAAATCTAAGACCATTGTACACGGTAAAATACTATAATTTATTAATAAAACAAATGTCCTTTATTCCTTTTACTTTTTCAGCCTGTTGGTGCCTAATACCTCTTCTAATTAACGCCAACTATCTATACTGTAAACACTTTGCATCCAGATATTCCCCTTCACCAAGTCATCAGTCCATCTCATCGATGGTTTCCCACATTTCTCCGGCTGGTTCTGAGTCTAAGAAATGTGGCTTTACTTCAATTTTCGACATATGAATTCCGATTACCGTTTAGATGTCCGCAGTTTTTCCGCTTGTGTAATAGTATAGTGAGGTACCGAAGATTTATTGCTACTTCTATAACAACCCAAAGTGTTAACCTTCTAATCGTCAGTCCGTAATAAAAAACACTCTATGTATATAGACGCCGATGTATCCCTCTACCGCCATATATCAAAACCGATAGATAAACACCATCTCAGATAATATATCAAACTGGTACAACTTCCTAGAGTTGCATTCATCATCAACGTACATAAAACTCTGAAAATAAACTGTTCTGAACCGATCCCATCATAGCGAGTCAACTTTTGTTGCTCCGATAAATTATTATGTTTTCGGCGCGGTTCGTAAAAGCTGCCTATAAAAAGATTCTATTATTCCACGAGTGGCTACGGAGATGAGAGGTTCGCATAATTCAAATTTAGAACCGTAGGCCAGAGTAAATGATTTTGCACCTGGCACACCGAAGCATAGCGAATGTGTCGAATTGGATATTGCATGTGTATTAAGTAGATGATACAACTAACGTCCTCCGTGCTTCGGAGGCGACGTGAAGCTGTCGGTCCCAGCCAGTGGTGGATTTACCAGCAGGCTGAGTAGGCTGAAGCCTTTGTTTAGTTTAGACTTAGTAGTGGGTCATGTATGGGCTGAAATTATGATGATGATTATTCAGTGCTGGTAGGCCTGCCACACGGTGAACCTATGACCTGGAAAACGATGGATGCAAGCGGCTCAGGACCGCCCTTTGTGGAAATCCTTGGGGAGTAAATGATAATGATGAGATTACATATTATGGCAAAAAAATAATCACATATTTTCCGAAAAGGCAATAAAAATTGCCGGTTTTCAGTTTCACCAAAAAGCATAGAGAATAAATTTCTTAATTTTTACAATAGTGTTGAAACATTACTTAATTGCTTAATTTAACCCTATAAAGGTAGGTCTACACTCTCGAGTGCGGCAAATGGATAAATCTGCAACTCGTTACAGCTGCAGGTAGAGACTAGATAGAGACCTTGACAATACCACCAGATGTTAAAAATGATATTATGAAAATATGAAAATATAAAAATGAAAATGAAATTATAAAAATGATACAGGATGTAGATTTTGTGGAATTTTATCAAGTTTTAGTAAAAAAGGACAATTTCTCATAAAAACACAAAATCAATTATAACTCTGAAGGGGTTGACCTTAAGGACCTCCCGTATAACAATTTTTTGCTGCTGATGACCCCATCTAACCACTCGCGCTGGTTGCGTTTGATCCACGACTTTTTGACCACCCTGTATACAGGCTAGAGGCACAGGAGAGAATTAAACTGATAACGTAGATGACACCCGATGCAATTACTCCGCTCCGACGTCCACCTCACTTAAATATATGAGAATTGCAGATCGAACTAACAAATTACTGATTTGGAACTACAAATGAAATTTAAGCCCTTCCTTTTTTGAGCTAGTTCTGACCTAAAAATTACAAAATTACCCTATCGTGTATGTGTGTGATCAGACACATGACGCCGCTCTATAATGGCGAGACAACAATTAGGGCATACATTTCAATAGTAAAAACGTTTATTTTATAAAAACAATACACGCACGATAATTTCTATTTCACATACTGTAATTAATATAATAGGATTACATCGGCAGTCGGAACTCATCACAGCTATTTGACGGTACATTCTAAAAACACAGACCGTGTTAAAAAACTTTCAGAATATTTTTTTTCGAATTATGCAATCATACATAGACAACAATAAGTTAAAAAGTGAAGTAAATGTGAAGCAAATGTCTACTCAAGTCATTTCAAGTTAAAACATTTCAATTACAATTTCAGCTAAAGTTGCGGACTTGTATTTCCGAACACAAAAGTGAATCGACATCCAAAACGTACACAGTCAAGCAAATATTTCCTCTAAAGAGGCTGAGGGTTTAGTTTGAACGAAACTACTAAACTACCTTTTATGACTCGGCCCAAACATGACCCACTGCCGAGTTGGGCGTCCTCCAATTACATGGAGGGTAATTAGCCTACTGTGCCATACTGGCCAGACGGGTTGGCACAGGGTTTCATATCAAGTCTACCTTTTCTTGCGGCTAAGTTACCGGCCTTGTCAGTAGACACCCACAGGATAAAATGGGGCGGTGACACTATAAATTAGAAAATGTAGCTTATGCTTAGCTTAAAAAATGTAGCTTATGATCCAAATATTATACACGCTTCTTCAATATCTTCTTCAGACATTACGTACCCAAACTTTTCCTGTTTGTTATTTGCGCGAATGTGTTTTCGTAGTACCAAACGTCATTTCAGCACGTAATTGCTCTTAGTCACTGTCCATTTCTCTTTTCTGCATCAATAACATTTGAATACCGACCTTACTCCATTGCTAAAGAAAAAAAACTCGTTTCTAGTTATCTCTGTACCCCAGGGAATTTACTCATAACCGCTTATCAAACCCCGGAATCGAACCCGTCGTCAATCAAGCTAGGCGTTTTCATCATCATTTCAGCGCTTATGCACCACTGCTGACTCGGGCTTCCTCCAAAACTTATGGAGGGAAATTATCCTGGCATGACGGGTTGGCACAGGGTTTGTATCGAGATTTCTTTCTCTTGCCTCTTACAACACTCTCAGGATAGTGTGGGTTGGTGACATTGCGTATTCAAATTCCAGCGTATGGCAATATAAATCAATTTTGCAGGTACTGCTATGCAAATAGGTATTTACAATTGCTTTAACTATAATAATAATAAATATCCTTGGACATTTCACACGACGCCATCTCGTCCCAAGCTAAGCAACATAATGCTTGTGTTATGGTAACGAGATGGATGTTAAACTACTAATATAATTTTTTTTTTGTAAATACATACATATTATAGATAGGAAACACTCAGACTTAGAACAAATACTTGTAGGTCGTACAAATATCTCTTCCGTGCGGGAATCGAACCCGCGACAAAATATTTATTAAGCAATATTATGCCTAGTTGGTACAACAAACATGTGTGGACTCGTTGTTATTTTGAGCATTTGAATTAAGTGCCAGGACGCACCCTTGTCCTCGCAGGGAAGACTCGGCGAAACACACGCAGTCTGCCGCACATCTTGGTGGAACGTATAAACAAAAGAACGGGGTGTGTTCCTTGAAATATTTTTCCATCCGCCTGTTGAGATTCTGCTTATTATGAAACGGAATGACGTAAGCCAGTAGACAGCTGGACGCGGATGGCGGTAGGCACAAGTGGCGTATTTCTGGCTACATCGATTGCCTTCAATGCTCCAGTGACGCCGGAGCTCAATACTCTGAATTAAAATTACTTCAGGAATTAGTCAAGAGACTGGTAGATGAATTAATCACAGAGGCATTGCAGAATAACAGGTATTTTGGACTTTGCGCCACGGAGTTAGATGCCTTTTTTGACTAGACCCATTGTTGAATATAGATCTTCTCCAGAGAGTATATCACATTATGTACTGTGTAGACCACAGCCATATATGTACGCCCTTTGTTTAGAGTATTTGTAGAAGTGTAGTTATAAAATAACTGTGAAACTAATTCGATATCAACATTTCACCTTAACCTCACCCTGCACTGACTCGCTTAATAAGTGAATTAATGAAAATAAGTCTCCTGTGCTCAAGAGGTACTATGTACTAGGTAGTCACGATTTTTCCCTTTGTTGTGCAGAAACCAAAAATGATTTTATTAATATTAAACATACTGGATGTCCTCCTGGAAATCTTCATCTTCTCCGTCCTCAATATGGTCGGCTACGACTCAAACACGCAGACACATCTCACATTCGCCTAAGGCATTTCCAAAACCAAGAATCGTCAAGTGATGCTTTAAAAAGGTAGTAATTTGCAAGCAAACAAAAAAAACGTCACTGAGTCAAACTGAGTCACTTACAGTCCTTCTTTTTCACAAACCACAGTTAGTTTAACCCAGTGCTAAAATGAATCATCTGCTTGGGGTGAAAGTATTTATATCATGTTACATGAATCATATCAAAAAAATAGTTTACATTTTACACAAAATTTTTTGCTAAATAATTGGCAAACCGAAGAGCTAGTAGGCGGGGCACATTGCTCAGAGGACTGGTGGCCAAGTATGGCCAAGACCGATCACTGAAAAACCCACATAAAAGTTACTTCTTGGTATGTTATGCCGGTCACTCACATTCGCACGAATAGGCAAACCCACAAGTGTAGGACGACATTCGCAAATGGTTACGCGAAATTTTTGCCGCATTCGTGCTTTTCCAAACGGTGTCGGTTTTTTAACGCACATCAAAGCGCGCGAAACGCTAACCTTCGCGTAGTCTCCCACATATCAGCGTGACCAGATTTAGTAGATTCCTACTTTTTTGGTAGATTTTGAGGTACTGGCAACAGAATTTAGTCATCATCATCATCATTTCAGCCAAAAGACGTCCACTGCTGGACATAGGCCTCCCCCAAGGATTTCCACAAAGGCCGGTCCTGGGCCGCCCGCATCCATCGTTTTCCGGCGACCTTAACCAGGTCATCGGTCCACCGTGTGGGAGGCCTACCAGCACTGCGCTTTCCGGAACAAGGTCGCTACTCGAGGACTTTTCTGCCCCATCGGGCGTCGGTCCTGCGCGCTACGTGCCCTGCCCACTGCCACTTAAGGTTGGCAATCCTGTGGGCTATGTCGGTGACCCTGGTTTTCCTGCGTATCTCGTCATTTCTGCTTCGATCTCGCAGGGAACCTCCGAGCATAGCCCTCTCCGTTGCCCTTTGGGTGACTTTGAGCCTTCTGATGGAGCCCATAGTGAGTGACCACGTCTCTGTTCCATAAGTCATCACTGGCAACACACATTGGAACAGAATTTACAGTTTCGTACAATGTACGAATGTTTGCGCGCATGTGAGTGGCTTCGGTTAGACCCGCCGCTAGAATTTCAAATGCTTGTTTATCTACCTAACCATGAAATTACATTTCCACAGTGAGAGACAGTCGATGGTCGTTGACTGTACTGTACGTATAAGTTGTATTATGTATAGTCTAGACAAGCAGCAAACTTGTGGATTCAAGACCCACACGGAGCCGTGGGCAACAGCAAATATTTGATTAAAACGGCTGCACAGTAGCATGTGCACTGCAGTGTGTATGGTTCTTGTATCATCTTCGTTAGGAGTTATAATTATAGCGATCTCACGTGCATGAAAGCATAGCGAACACTCACTAGCCAACGTCATGATCAATGCGGTCTGTTTTTTAATTACGTAGACCACCATTGTTAGTTGCTAACATCTTTATGAATTATATTGCAGCGGCTCTAATCCATAATCGACCTATTAAAATAATTGGTAACCTTTTTAAATTTTACCTTAGGATTGTAATTTTTGCATTTCGGTTTATGGTAATATTAATGTGAATACTATGCGATACCAGATTACATTTTGTACGTTAGCAACATTCTCTTTACGTTTTTTTAAATTTTGATAAGAACTCAGTGATTGTAAAGACCTCAATGTTTAGTGATATGCAAGTTACGTATAAATCGGACAATGCAGTGCAATAGAGTCGATGATCAAAGCATCTTTGATTAAAAGCACTGGTTTAATAATAAAAAAAAGTTCTGTTTTTGCTTTTAATTCGTAAACTGATTCTACATTTAAAATGACGGTCGGTAGCATTATGAGTCGTTGAACATTTACGCAACCAATAGCCTCCTATCCTCGATTGTGCATGTTCCAGTGGGTATGGATTACGCCACTTACGTCAATAATTACCTTCAAACACACTTGCCCTTCGAGCTAAGGGCCGAGCAAACACGAGAAATGACCGCTATTTGCGCAACAGGTCAAGATTTACAGTGTGCACACTTAGGGAGCCGTTCGCGTAACTTTACAGGAAATGTGCAAATGCTGTCTGTTTGATTGACGTTGAATTGGTCATTAAATTAAAGAATCAGGACGTTCTACATTAATGATGTTACATGTAAGTATGCAAGTCATTAAAGGCTCTCATTAAAGGTTTAACTCTCGTTGAATCAATAAAAACGAAGCAGTTTGAGAACCCCCATACTGACTTAGTAATTCGCTATTTTGCTGTTACATTTTATGGCATTATTATCATAGAAACCTTATACCACAGACTAAAGAACTCAAGTACTTAATAGATTGAATAAGCTTATAGATTGAAAGTGCAAAAAAACTAATATTATACCTCTTTATCGGAAAAGCTGGGTAGCCGTCACCATTCTAATCAAGTCCCAAGATAAACTTCATTAACTCATCAAACAATCGACTCGTTATCAAATTAATGACATCACTAGGCAGCTTGACAGGGTTGTCAAGCTGCAAGTAGCTCTAAAACGTTAATAAATATTTTACAATACAATTGTAAAACATTTATAAACTAATTTAAACTATTTCATCGATAGTTATATTAACAAGTAAAGTACTTTGATACTTAAAAATAACTTATGTAATCTTAGTTAAAGCGAATGTGAAAAAATAAATTCATTTAATAAAAAATATTGATAGTTAATGAACAAATGCATATTTATGCGTCACTAACTATACACTCTCTATGTCTAAGAATGAAGTCCAATATCTGTAAAGTTTGTAAGTATGCATAAATACAGTTTAAAGCAGAAACAGTAATAAGGATGAATTTTATTAAAATTAATTTATTTATCCCCAGCCCTGAGAACACGTCCATTTTTGGCGAGCATTTAAGGCCGTTGGCGGCAGAGTATCGATTCGCGCGCTTTCGTAGATTAGTGATGTGTGCAAACACCATAGAGCACTTGATTTAATTAGGCTGTCATTCATTGAAGTCTTGTAGTATGTATTTTTATTAGGGGTACAATTTATTTGTAAACTGAGTAGAAGCCGTTAATTAAAGAGACAGAAAGTATTATTTTAAATTAGTTATGCGTGATTCCCAATGTGTTCAATAACTGAACAACTATCTGTTATTGGATAGAAATCACATCATAAGTATCCGGGTAGTGTCAGTTTTAGGTAAACTTCCTACATATAATTACTACTACACATTCTATTATTTCATGTAGTAATAGGTACAGCGGCTAAAGGAATTGGGCTGGGAAATAAGATTCTCAAAGCTCCAGAAATTGTAGACGCAAGAGGGCTCTTGTGGCTAATAACAATTATTTTTTATTAACTTTCGTAGTCGCACATGTGTTGACTGATTTAGAATATACAATTTAACTAAGGTACACTATCTAGAGGGTGTCGTGAGAAGCCACTAAAGAATAGCAAAAGGCACTTAGCCGCAAGAGAAGAAAAACTTGACATCCTGTCCCACGCGTATTGTCAGCCTAGCACGGTAGGCTAAATAAATCCCCTCCATGGATTTGAAGAAGGCCCGATTCAGTTGCGAGTAATTCATGCCCTACGGCACCCTTTGGACTGCATGAGCTGGTGAAACTCTCCGTCAGCACATGACGACTACTTTGTTGGATGCCTTAAAGTACAAGTGTGTATTATCTTTGTATGTCTAACCTACATTAATTATTATAGTACTGATAATATAATTTATTTCGTATAACAATAACAAGAAGCCCTATTATGTGCGAGATCAGTGGTATTATTACACATTACGTCTATATTTGCAGACGATGGGTGTTCATAAAATGACGATTTTACGAGCGATATGGCAGACAATGAGATATGTAGGTACGTATGTCTCGGTCATAATATAAAGTTGTAAATCTTTCCGAAGTTCAAATCAATTGAGTCTGGATATTTACATACACAGGGTGACAAAAGGGGTGATAAGTGCAAACATGTATCAAAAAAGCGATTTTTTCTAAAACTTTGTTTCGCTCACTAGATTTTATGTTGGTTTAGGGGTTGGATGCGCCGCCTTTGGATGTGGGGTCCTGGGTTCGATTCCGGGGCCGGGCCGTCTTTGTGTAAACCAGAGGCGCTTGCTCTGAATCTGGGTGTCATTTGCATTCGTGAATTTCATGTTTAAAAAATGCGCCCGTGACACACGTTTTTGAAAAAACTAAAAGAAAATACTATTGACTGTCAATAGTATTAGGAGCAATGGAATAAGTGTAAAAAATTAAATTAAAAATTTAAATAAACCACCGACACAATGACCATATTTCCCTATAAAAAGTAAAAAATAAAAAAAAAACATCACGTTGGGGGACCGCTCCTACTTATTTATTACCTGACCCCTGGTCATTGTGTAGGTGGTTTATTTAAATTTTTAATTTAATTTTTACCTGCACGCTTATTAAGATGTAGATGTTGTTAAGTTGTCAATACATAGATTCTTGTCGCAACATCATTTTCTCCCCACCACATACATTTGCAGATATTAGATATAGGGTATTCCCCCCCCCCCCCTTTACCCCCAGACTTTTTTCAGGGCTCAACTGATTTTCGTGGAACATATTATTTTGTAATGGCACGTGATGCGCTTTCATTTGAGACCCCACTCGATTATATTTGCAGACTTTCGGTTATTCTTCCCCATTTTCACCCCCCATAACTTTTAAACGACTCAACCGATTTTCATCAAACATGTCTAAGAACACTCGCCCGTAACTCACCTGTCTGTGTATACAAAAAAAAACTGTATTGAAATCGCTTCATCCGTTCGCGAGCTACGGAGCCACAGACAGACAGACACGACAATTTTATTAATTTTACAAATTTATGTTTACGGATTCGGGAATGGAACATGACCATTTCATTTCCATCTGGAGTCTAGAATACAATTGACGATATCCATCGCATACTCATTGAAGTTGTAACTAATAAGTCAGTGTATAATTTGAAAAAGCTAAAATATTTAAATGTAATAACCGTGAATGCAAGGAATTTGTTTTGTCAAAACATAATTTCTGCGGAACACAACATAAAATTAGCTCCAAATTCTCATAGGTACAGTCATAAGGGTTTTCAAAACATTCCTTTAAACAATCCATGTTTTGCGCGCAAAATTAGTATTACCATGTTATGAAATCTTAATATTCCCATACAAACGAAGTATTCGTTTACAATGTTGCCAGCATTTTTCAAGCCTTACTCGCCAATTGAAATATTATGTTTTCTCAGCCCGTTTGTTTAATTGAACAGGGTCCTCCTCTATTTTCTTGGGGGGGAGGGGGATATTACCCTACTGGGCCCATGGATGTCGGGATGGCACAGGGTTTTGATAAGCTTTCGTTCTTCTGCGACTCGGTATTCAAGCTAGAAGAGAAGCTTTTTCCGTCTGGTGATGGATTTAGAATACACAGGGTCACCACTCTATTACATCCTGAGAGTGACGCAAGAGCTGCCAAAAGGAAATGACAAGAATAAGAAATGCTTCACTACATCACTTCACTACATAGTATAAAACAAAGTCGCATTCTTCTGTCCGTCCCTATGTATGCATAAATCTTTACAACTACGCATTACGGATTTTGAAGCGATTTTTTTTAATAGATAGAGTGATTGAAGGGGAAGGTCTATATGTATAACCCACCCCCGCTTTGCACGGGCGAAGCCGGGGCGGGCCACTAGTTATTATGTAAAACAATTATGGCGTTCAAAATCGTCAACGGATACATCATTTTTATAACAATACTACCAGGTCGGGGCGCGGCACCAACTGAGAAGACCTGGCGGAAGAAACTCGGCGGGCTTATCTTGTTTTAAACGCCATATGACAATGATCGTGTTCATATAACTAACCAGCTTCGTTTGGTACCGGAATGCCCTCAACGTGAATTATGAATTGAATATCATTTTTATAAAAAAACTAGCAATTGCGCGCGGCTTCGCCCGCGTGGGCTTCGAACCCGTGCTTATCTCCTCTTCGCCTAAAGCCCATAAATGTGTTTTCTTTCTTCAGATGATTTTATATTTTTTATGAACATTCAATCGGTTACTGTAACTAAACTATCATAGTTAGATATGTGCTCTCGCGGACTTTGTAGTAGGAGTTTGTAGATCTTAATAAGACCTACAAACTCGTAGTACATTATTTTGTTCTATTGTCTATAGTTTTTGCAGCTCACGCTTAAATAGGTTTTCGATTTTACACCTTGGGTTACAAAATCGCAATTTTCATACGGATCCCTAATTCTTTTGAAAATAAAATAGCCTATAACCTTCCTCGATAAATGGGCTATCTAACACTGTAAGATTTTTTGAAATCGGAACAGTAGTTCCTGAGATTAGCGCGTTCAAACAAACAAACAAACAAACTCTGCAGCTTTATATATTAGTATAGATATATAGTATAGATAGAATAATTTAATTAAACAAGGCCAATAACAACATAACAGAAGGAATTACCCTCCACCTAACTGGAGGAGGCCCGACTCAGCACTGGGTCATCTATAGGCAGAGTAGTAGTAGGTATTCAGGCCAACTTAAAACTTTAGTCGCCTCTTACGACACCCACAGGATGAAACGAATTGGTGACTTATTCCAAATCCACCACAGGGACAGTACGATCAGTAGGTAATATAAGAGTAAGTAATGTAATTAAAACAGAAAAAGACCGCGAATGTGTTATTTAATAAGCGCTCAAGACGTTTGGAACTTTTTCGAAACTGTACTTGACTGATGGAATATATGCACTCGTCAATATTTTGGTACATACTTTATGATTGTTCAAGTTTGTGACAATTGTGTGACGATATTTATTATCTGGAGATTCATCTTCCGTATAAAGTACGATGAGGAGAAATAAATTTGTAAATAACTCACTGAAAAATAGTTAACTGAATTATTCTATCATAAAAATGTATCATAAATGTAACTAAACCGACAGTTAAGAAGACTAAGTTCGACAGAATTTGCCAATGTTTAAAATTTAACTCCTAGTCTCACCAGTGGCGCCAAGCTGCACGCAACTGGTTGCTACGTTCATATTTCGTCTGCGCCTAAAATAAGAATTATGATCATTAGCAGCCGGATCTATTCTCTTGCACAGACTTGACAGCTTTTTCTTATCTTTAACACCATTACAGCACGTTTTATATTTTACACAATAAATATATAAATTATGGGACCAAACATTAATATTTAACATTAAAAATTATAATATGTAACTAAGAACAAACTACATCTAAAACTTAAAAATAAATATATACTTTAATAATATAAAATACTTCATCCAGACTGCTTCCTTTCCCTTAATATACCTTATTGTATATATTTTATAAGAAATCCATTATTTGATAATGTATCGATGAGAATATCAATGGGTATCGATCGTTCAATTGGCCACCATCCTGTGATGGATGATTTCTTAGAATTTTCTGTTAATTAGAATGACTATTGATCAGTAAGTGGAACCACTTAACGTCAACGCAGGGTTAATAAACATCTGGGTTTCCACTTATGAGAACCAAATCTTAACCACTTCCAAAAAAACACTTTTTTCAACACATCACTAAAACACAAATACAGTGCAACCTCGATATAACAAATCGGAGGGGAACAAGAAAATATTCGTAATATCAAGTAATTCGTTGAACTGAGGTTTGTTAAGTGGAGGTTAGATTGGTCTAAAATTCGTTATAAAGAGGTAAAAGAATAGTTTAGTATACATTCCTCTACGTCTTTGAACTCGCATGATTTTAATCTTTTACTGCTTACATTCAAACCACTTTCTTCTGAAAATTTATCTTTAAATTTTAAAATTGTAGCCAATGTACTTGCGGGAATCCCGAACTTATTAGCTATGTCCATGGACGTTTATACGTCCATGGCTATGTCTAATTTTTTCGTCATGCGATTTTGGTCAACATAATTAATGATGTTTCGCTTTTCTGCGACCGATAAGGAACACCTTTTACGTTTCTGAGCCATTTTAACTTAAATCTTTAACAATAGTGACGAGCAGAGGTGTTTACATTACTTTCCATCAAAACAACAATGATTACTGTACAAACAAAAGCGTGTCGAAACATGTCGAGACATGAATCACATTATATGATTAAGAGTTATATTATTGGTGGAAACTTTATAAAAAGGTTTTGGGTTGGCAAAATTCGTTAATTAGAGGTATGAATACTTTTTCTTGATAGTTGAAAATTCGTTATAAAGAGGTTGTACGCAAAGAATGTTCGCAATGTAAAGGTATATTTTATATTGACTCTTAAGGACAATTCAAGGGGATAACGAAGAATTTGTTAAATCGAGGAAGTCGTTACATTGAGGTGCGTTATATTAAGGTTGCACTGTATAATGAATATTCGCAACAAACGCCATCGAAAAAAGATAAGAGAAAATATTATAAATATTCATAATTTAAAAATCGAATCAGAATAGTGCGTAGCCACAGCGATTCGCACAAAAATATCGATAAAATAATGTCACATATTCTATTTACGCTCGTCAAAAAGTTCATTTAGGTACCATTCGTTAATTGTGAGTGGTAACTATTTTTTTTTAATAACTAGCTGACCCGGCGAACTTTGTTCCGCCATAAAGGCAATAAATGAGCAGATTTTGGATTTTATTAAGTTCAATTTTTTATTAGGATAATGAATATAAATAAAAAAGGTCAAATAATTAGGTATTTTAATAATTCTTTATTGACCATATATTTTTTTGCATGGGTTGCACTCTTCAGTGACGGACCTTGTGAGAGACGACATTTTTCGTTTTTATAATCAGGCGCATGAACAAATACCACAGATGGTCTTCCGATCCGTGAAAATGCCACCTGTAATTGACCATTGGAAAAGCATGGATTTTCTAGATTCAGACCACAAACTTTCCAGGATTGGCCCTGTGATTTATTAATGGTCATGGCGAAGGAAAGACGGAGCGGAAATCATTAAAAGTAAAACGGTATATGGGTTGGGATCAGTGTGATCGGCTGATAAGAATTTCTCCAGCTTTGAATTTTCCTTTGAGTATATTCCATTGTTCATCAATTTACTTACCACAAAATCAGCCAAATCTGTTCAGCTGTTCTTGAGTTATAAATAGTGTAACTAACATGACTTTCTTTTATTAATTCAAATCTATTGACTGTGTAAAAGACTCATTGAATGTGCCTGGCTCATTACCGCACATTTTACGAATAAAGGTTGGTTCAGTAGTAAGTATGCTTCCAAACATACACCAAAAAGTAATTGAGAAAAAGAACCCGTTTGGTGGTAAGTAAATTGATGAACAATGGAATATACTCAAAGAAAAATCGAAGGTGAGGAAATAGACATCAGAGGATCCCCCTTTTAAAAAAAAACTGTTTTAGTGTTAATGATTTCCGATCCGTCTTGCATTCGCCATGTACATTAATTAATCACATTACGGTCTGAATATAGAAAAGCTTTTGACATGGTTAATTATATGTGACATTTTTACGGATCGGGAGACCATCTGCGGTATTTGTTCATCACTACATAGTATAAAATAAAGTCGCTGTCGTCTGTCCGTCCCTATCCCTATGTATGCTTAAATCTTTAAAACTAAGCAATGGATTTTGAAGCGGTTTTTTTAATAGATAGAGTGCTTCAAGAGGAAGGTTTATATGTATAATACAGGGTGTCTGGTGGCAGATTTAGGTTTTCAAAATAAAATAAAATAAATACCTTTATACGTATAGTTTTAATAAAAGTGTTAAAATACAGAGTCATAATGCGGATTTTATTTTTTAAATATGATGTCATTCAAATGTCTTCCATCTTGTTGCACACACTGTTCAAAACGGAGCCTCGTATTCCGCGCCACACGCTGCAGTAAACTCGGTTCAATCGCGCCGATTTCTCGCCGAATATTTTCTTTTAAGTCCACAACAGTTCGCGGATTGTTGGTGTAGACTCGCGCTTTGAGGTAGCCCCACAAAAAAAAATCCATTGGGGTTAGGTCGGGGGACCTTGGTGGCCACGGGATGTCCCCAAAGCGACTTATCAGTTTTTCAGGGAAATTTTCGCGCAACAAATCCATTGAAGCTCTGGCCGTGTGTGCAGTCGCACCATCCTGTTGAAACCACGTGTGTGATGAGAACGATGGATGAGCTCGCAGGCTCGGCAAAAAGAAATTCGAAATCATGTGTCGATAATTCTCACCACTGACATTAGTCGCGTGGCCCCGTGCATTTTCAAAAAAAAATGGCCCAATTATCCCACTCGCGGATAAAGCGCACCAAACAGTTACCCTTGGGCAATGTAATGGTTTTTGGTGTTTCAATCGAGGATTGCGAGTTCTTGGAGCCCAGTAACGACAGTTTTGCTTGTTAACGTGTCCGTTTAGATGGAAATGAGCCTCGTCACTCCAAAAAATTGAATTCGCAGTGCGAAAACGCTCCAACATGGTTTCACAAAAAAATTTGCGTGAGACAAAGTCATTTTCTTTTAATTCTTGAATGATTTGAATTTTAAAAGGATGGAACTTCATGTCCTTTTTCAAAATTTCATGAACAATCGCTCTTGGAAGTCCCAGTGAAGCTGCCCTTTTCCGTATGGAAAGTCGTGCATTTTCACGTAAACTCCGTTCCACCAGTGCGATGTTTTCCGGGGTCCTTGACGATCGACTAGGCCCTGGCCGTGGTGTGTTCATAGCCGAAGCAGTTGCGCGGAACCTCTCCACCCACGAACGAATTAAATTCACACTCGGTCCATCGCTTATCCGTCGAATATTGAAATGTGAACAAAACTGCCGGCGAGCGAGTACGTAAGAATCGTGGCTCTTGAAAAACGCTTCGATAGCGAATGCGCGATGCTCACCCGACCACTGCGACATCGTGACTGAGAAATCCGCACGATCAGTGGTTCTAATGACACCACCCTCCCCCCGCACCGTTTATAACTTTTTGAAATATTCGATTTTTAAAATGTAAATCTGCCGCCAGACACCCTGTACATAGGGTAAAACCGAGATAGATGCCCCAGTGGGATAGATGCCCTATATTCTAAAAACCTAACTTCGCGAACTCGTGACTTAGAGTTAATTGTATAAGTAGGAGCCACATTCACCCCACACCTTAGTTACCCATGGACAGTCGTGTAGGAGGATGCGTTTTGGTCGTGTATGTAATTATCTCCGCGGCGACATTCACGAACACGTCAAAGTTTGAAACGTTAGTATTCTGTGTTGTATAACTTTATAATTATTAATAATTTCCTTTATATTTTTTCATATATCGATAAACTGGTTCATTAAGTCGGCATCTAGGTGTAAATAATTGCTATTTAGTTTATTATAATATTTAAAAAATACTTAGGCATCTATCCACATAGGCACAAAGGATAGTTGCCCTGATTTTTCAAGGTATAGGTGCCTATCCCTCCATAAACTGCTATTTAAGATTATAGTAGAACTATGCCACACAACGGAAGGATAACCCTAAGGATACAAGTAAAATAGGATTTGCATTGAAAGTTTTGAAAGAAAAATACGAAATCGTTATCCAACTGGATCTGAATCTGGACTGAATCTGTACACTTTTCAGAAATTATTACACAATTTAAGTAATATTATTTGTAGAAACAATTAAGAATTTCTATTTTTGTTAAATAAATAAAATGCTTAAAAAATTTAATTCAACAAAGAACATGATAATGCTTGTTGAAACTTAATAATTAATATTTTAATCATACAAGCGCTGTAAAAAATAATTATGGGTAATAACAATACACTATTAATAAAAAAATATACTTTTCATTATTAAGACCCATGTTTCGTTTTAGGATTAGAAATACCTAACGTTTAGGCTAGGCTTTTAGTTTACACGGTAAACAGAACATCTATCCTGCATTGCAGGCATCTATCCTTCTCAGTATTTTCATGGTGGGGCAACTATCCATACAGGTAGGCATCTATCCTCAAAAAAGACATTCTACGAAAAGCCAATTTGTGCAAAATCTGTATTTGATAGGTTAAATATTAATAATAGTAATTCAACATAAAGGATTGGGCTAGCTACATTCGTAGAAATTATTCGTATAAAACACATAGATTAAAAAATGGGTGGATTTTTCTAAAAGTGGGGCATCTATCCCGGTTTTACCCTACATGCCGTGCGAAGCCGGGGCGGGTCGCTAGTTACTCAATATTTATAACTCGAGAACGGCTGAACCGATTTGGCTGAAAATTGGTGGGGAGGTGGCTTAGGACCAGGAGACTTCTTGAGTTCTATTGTAAATATTGAGATAAGAACAAATACCGCAGATGGTCTCCCGATCCATGAACATGTCACATATAATTGAATTGCTTTCGAAAAAGTGTAAGTTTTCCTTTGATTATCGTCTCATAAGCGTCGTTTTCTATACAACTTTTTTTTTGCATAAAAAGTATGTAAGTATGTCCTATGTCCTTTTCCTGGTCCTAAGCTACCTCCGCACCAAATCGGTTCAGCCGTTCTCTAGTTATAAATAGTGTAACTAACACGACTTTCTTTTATTTAAATAGATAGATAGATATAGTTGTAACAAATTTTTACAATTTAGAATTCGTTTTACTGATCTAAAATGAGTTTTTAGACACTGATTAGCATCTGACTTAAAGAAACCATGTTAGTAGAGGATTGTGTGTATTTAACTATTCATACTTTCCAAGTCCATCCGTGAGTGATCGCTATGGTTATGTTAATCTATGTTAATGTACTCTGGGGCGTGACTAGTCTGTTCTCATATTATTCTGTTTCTTAGAAATTTATAGAAATGTATCGTCTGTCGGTATATGCGCGACTGGCCGAGAATGATTTATCAAAATAAAAGCTTCTTAAAATAACGGGTTTACTTTTCATGCGCCATGATGATGACAGCAAATAGTCTCATAGTCTTAAATGATTAAAGACAACATATATAGGTTGCGGTTTACTAATAAATATTATAATAAACAGAAACAAAATAAACTAAAACTATGCTCGGCTTAACTGCCAAAGTGTAATCACAACCCTTTGTATTTACTTTATTTTATAGGAAGATACAAATACGCAACAAATAAAAGATTGTAATAAACATTTGTATAATTACGTAGATACACATGTTGCATGCCCCGTGGCTGCTGTGGCGCGAAGATCCATAGCATTATGACAGGCATGGGTTGCCTGACGGGAGATTTTAAAGTAGACTTAAGTGGGGGTCACAGATTCAATCCAGACCCATCCTTTCTTGCTATCATAAAATACATAAATAGACAAATCTATGACATAATAAGTGAGAAATTCCGCAAATATATTTCTTAAACGTACCTAGGTATCTTTTAAATAATAGACTGGAGTAACCCGAATACTTTTTTTGTCAGAGAAAATCCAATTTTTTTATCGCTAAGCGATAAATTGAATTGATTAAAATTGATCCACAATATCCACATTTTTGTCGGGTTTATCCGCCCAGTAGTCTGAAATTTAGGTGATGGCAGCCCTACCTCTAATCATGTCTAGCTTT